>CM061241.1:103531835-104731835 GCA_030848705.1 Heracleum sosnowskyi | reverse complement strand
GCACTACAACAGTCAGCACTCAGCACTCATACATCAATCAATCTGAGTGACTCAATAATGTTGTTTGCTTCAGTATGTTGTGTTCTGGAAGGGTGCTCACCATATGGATGTTCTCTAGCAACAACTCCTAGACCATTTGAGGCACTGCACTAAGCCACCCCATTTCCACCAAGACTATCGGACAAACCAATTATCACATGTACAGAGTTATATCACATTCAAATTAAACAATGAATCAGTTAACAACAACTACTACACATGTTATGATTGCCTCGACATCTACACAAAAAGAATATTCACAGCTTCTTCATCGCCTACAATTATCTTGACCTGATTCCCAAATCAAATAACATATTCTGTAATTATTAAGAGTATAGTATAACAAGCAATTAAAAATATCCGAATTAAACAAGAATAGGGCACAAATGTTATAAACCCCAAGTTAAACAAAAATAAGCACAAATCAGAACATATCCATATAGAGAAGAACATGGTGTTCAGAATTTATTAGCATAAAAATCAAAGAAAAACAGATATATCTATAATAAACCCCAAATCAAAGAACATATATATAAACAAGCATAAGAATATTTGTTCTAATTGAATAGATAAAACGAGTTATGAGCATTTTGTTTGGGGAAGAAGATCACCCTTCTTCGATAGATGTTGAAGCTTCAAGCTTAAAGCATCTGAGATTCACCTTTTTTTATTTTTTCATTGATATTGAGCTCCAGTCTTCGTTTCTTCGTCGGTCTCTAATCTGTTTATATTTGTGTTGAAGTGTTTATATTTCTATTATACTCTATTCAGTGAATTAGATTGGGATTATATTATATTAAAATTTTAATTATCCTGGTGAAATAATTTGAAAAGCCCGCTTGTCTTTTGGGAGCCCGCCTAATTTTTGATCTAAAATTTTTACATTTTTTGCAATGTTTTTGAGAAATTGTTCCCATAAAAGCGAACTTTTGCGCGTGGTAACACTTTTTCGGTTCAATTGTAACAGTTTTCAAAAGTATTGCTATATAACTCAACTTGTCCATCAATAGCAACGATTTATGATCAACTTTTTAGAATTTGGTTGCAATAGCCAATCTATGGTGTAGTGATAACATATACTCCCTCCGTCCCTCTCATTTATTTACAGTTTTTTACCACAGCTTGGCACGTATTTTAAGGTTTCTATAAAGTATAGCTCTACAACTTATTTTTAAAACTTTCTTTTTCTAAATAAAAATTTAAACATTTTATTTTTATTCAGAAGAAGAAAAAATTTAAAATAATTTATCGAAGTATATATTAAAGTAGTGTTAAAATGTGTGTCGAGCCCCCGTCCCCCAATGTAAAGAATTGAGGGGGGCGGAGGGAGTATTAAATTATTAATTTTTTAATGTTAATATAAGTAATTAATTCACCAATCACATTCTGTTCAATTAAATTTATTTATAATAACTAATATTATAGCCTTTCAGTTATCTTTCTGTGGATGATGCATGAATTGAGAAAGCTAATAACAGCAAAATATAGGTCAGGTTCGGTAAAAGATAGAACTGGATCTACTGAACAATATTCATGTCATCCGTCATATGTAAATGAGGCTAATGTTTAGTGTTTGTTAATTGTGTAGATGAGATCATGCCAATAGTGTTGTGTGTTTATTATTTGTGTAGAAGAAATCATTGGATGAGTGAATCCATTACTTACATTCATATATGAAATTCATCCAAAAGGCTAATATGTTCGGGAATTAGTCTATAAAATTTCAAAGCTAAATGAACGAAAAAGAATTGCAGTGTGAGAAACACAGACAAGATGACTAGTTTCTCATAAAAGTCTTCATAATAATAAATAAAGTATTTTGATTGAATGATACATATAAATAAGTGGGTCTTTATTATTAATTATTATATCAATCTATTATAAAATAACATATAGTATTATATATATTTTTATAAAGAATTTTTATGATTCCCTAACATTAACTTTTTTTTATAGTAGAGTATTATACTTCAGACTTTCAATTAACAATCAAGAAGATATCAATAAATCCAATCGAGTACAAAAACAAAGGATTTTAAAGATACTGCGTATCATGAGAAACAAATTCTTTTTAAATTATGTCGTTTTCTTTTTAACACTTCAAAATTTTGATTTTCGCCCTAAGAACGGTAGAGATCACTAATGACGCTGCAATAGTAATAGTTGCAAACTCGACATGATATATATGTTATATTTGACAATTGATTCGTGTTGTGTATTTTAGTGTTTCGTGTATAGGAATGTTATATACAAAATCGATATGTCTAGGTTCGTGTACATTTTGTGTCATATATTTTTCGTGTCGTGTTTCGTGTAATTATATATATAAATAAATAAATAAAATATTTAAATATTAATTTTTTTAGTTAATTTTTTATAAATATGTATTAAAAATACGTATTTACATCATATTTACACATAATATTATAAAATTATGTATAAACCTATAATAAATATTAATTTACCTAATGTAAATATTAAAATATCTAATAAAAATATTAATATATAAAATATATATTTATTTATTTCGTGTACTTCGTGTCGTGTATCCAAAGGCTAAACACAAAATCGACACTAAATTTCGATTGTGTACTTTCGTGTTCATGTACTTTAGTGTCGTGTACTGAAAATACAAATAAAAACACTAAAATTTTGTATCACTTTTTTGTGTGGTGTCATAAATTGATAGGTTTATGTACGAGGTTTGCTATTCAAGTATGCGGTCCAATTTAGTATCCACATGTTTACAAACTTAATATACATTAGACTGCTGCACATTTATAATTATATCGTATATATAAATAATAGAGGGGAGTTTCTGTAGTTTGATAGTTAGGGATATAATAGTTATTTTAGAAGTAGTATTATTTAATAATATAAACATGTATATATAATTAATAGAGGAGAGTTTTTGTAGTTTGATTGTTAGGGTATAATAGTTATTTTAGAAGTAGTATTATTGAATAATATAAACATTTTAGAAGCAGTGTTGTTAAATAATGATGAATACAAACATTTTTAAAAGTTAAAAGTTAGTAGACGACTTATATTTATTTTAATAATGTTTTAAAAATAAACAAAAGATTTGATAAATAAATAAAAATTTGAAAAATATATTTATATAAATAATTTATAAAACTTTTCATGCATTACACGAGTATAAAATTAGTAACAGTGACGTAAAATCATATTGTCAAAGAATGGAATGTAAATCAATAGTATAATTTTAATTATTCAACTGGACAAGAGTTTCAAGTAACTGAATAAAAGAAGGATTATTCTCATAATCCTACCGTTTTTAGAATTCAAAACTATAATTACAATGTGAGAAATAAAGAAGAAAAAAAATCTACTTACCAGGTAAGGAGAAAGTTAAAGTAAAAGTTTAAAACAGAATTTAAATTAGGATGTCAAAAGAAGCAACATATCATGAATCAATGTATATTATGTGTTTTGTGAGTGAGTCAGTGAGTGTGCTCTCAAAAAATGTATAACAGACTCACAAAACGTGTAAGTTAAACTTTTTGAATTTACCAAAAAAAAAAAAAAAAACAAACTTCCAAGCAATTGCAATTGAAAAATCCTTACTCAGAATTTGAGCAAACACAAGATAATGAAAATACTGTTTTTGATTGCATTGCTTAAATTATCTACTTCATCCGTCTCGTTCATTTTTTATACTTTTATTTTTTGGATGTTCATCTTAATTCGTGATATTTCAAAAAAATTCAAAAATAATTGAGTTTTATAATTTAAAAATCAACTATATCCACTACTTTCCTCCGTTATACTCAGTTTATGCATTAAATATTGATGGATCTCATCACTTTACTCATTTTTCTTATTTTTTCCATTATTTTACACATTTTCTTAAATTTTATACCCAACTTAAATGTAAAGATATATGAGGGACGGAGGGAGTAAATATAAAAATTAAAAAAATTGGCAAATTGAAATGTTAAAATTTACATTATTTGTTGTTGTGATAAAAGTTTGAAATTAGTTAAATTGCATTTAACTTTCCTTCCGCAAACTCTAGGACCGAACAGTATTTTGATTGAATGTCTACATAACACAATATCTTACTTAAGTAATATACATTTTAATATATAAATTTTGAGTGAATAAGTAGTATAACAGGTTCTACACAGAACACGGTGTATTTGTATAAGCTGCAATTTAAATTTATAATAAAACTAGCTTAAAACCGATGCACGTATTGTTAATTATTATTTTATTATTATATTTTTAATTGTATTTGTTAAAATCATCTATAAGCTATCATTTTCTGTTTGTAATCAAATCCTGTTCATAATGTTCATCTGTTATTTTCTCTGAAGTATGATTCCTTTTATGTAAGGTAGGCTTGTTATTAGACATGAAATTGTACCTAAGTTTCTTACTCACAATTTGGGGGAGATTGTTAGGCTCAAGACATGTCTGAATACCACTATTAACAAGCATACACCTTGTTACTATGTCACTCTACATGACCTAGTGAATTTCATCACTGGGGTATAGTATAGGTCTCTATTGTACTTGTCTTATTTTCATGTACTTAGCTTTATTCTGTATGCTCAAGTTTATAATGAGCTTAGTAAGTTTCTTGCACCTAGAATGTATATAGGCCATGAAATAATTGTCCTGAAAGAAGTTCAAATTGTTCATGCAGCAGGATAAAAGTGAATAAGGCCTTGAAGAAATAAGTTGCAGAAATTTGTCTAAGTCCCTATATCGTGAAGTCAGAATGAGCTATGTCGTGAAGTCCTCAAAGTTCATGTCGTGAAGTACTGAGCTCGCATAGTCTGAAATGAACTATGTCGTGAAGTCCTCAAGGCACATGTCGTGAAGTGTTGAGATCGCATAGTCTGAAATGTACTAGATCGTGAAGTCCTCAAAGGCCATATCGTGAAGTCCTCAAAAGCTATATCGTGAAGTCGGAAATATGCTATATCGCATACTCCTAAAATATACATATAACAAAGTCCTCATATAGCAAAGTCAGAAATGCTCTATGTCGACAAGTCACAGGATAAAGAGTATGCTGGAGTTCACGATATCAACACTTAGGCGATTTACAACAAGACAAATCAAGGTACAGTATTAGAGTTCATGGAGACAAATACTAAAGCATCTGTTACAGTTAAGTGGTCCAAAGACAGATGACAAGTCTACAACAAAACTTGGAGAGAAAGAATAGAGACAAGCAGCTACAGATAAGGGAAAGGACGACAGAAAACAAGTGGTCCTTCCTGACACAGTTAACCTCTTATGGAAAAACAAGTTGGAGTTACAGTTAGGGGTAGCTGTGTAAATAGGTGTGTGCACCAGTTTGTATAGGTATTATATATTGTGCACACCCTATAGTTAACTGTAAGAGAGATACACATAGATACATTCAAGCACTTTTTTCTCTGTAAGAAAAAACAAGAAAACATTGTTCTTGTTTAGAAGCCAGAATTTCACTTGTGAAATTTTGGAAGCTGTAGTATTTGATTTACTTTATACAAAGTAGATTAAAGGGTGCTCTACATCACACAGTCCCAGATCCCCCTAAGCACCTGCCAGAAAAAGAATACGGCATGAGCCAATTTCCCAGTACGGATTTGGAATACAGTTTATAAAACAGAAAAAAACAGATATTCATATTTGACGGTTTGTAATAAAAATAATTAATTGAAAACAAGTATGGCTGAAGCAACGAAAGGGGTAAGATATTTCATACCGAGATCATAACAGAACAGATACAAATCCACACATCATAGGGTACCTAATGTGTGCAACAAATAGGATAACGTGTACGGCATATACAACGTCACCGACAAATCAAATCAAATCACAAATCACAAACTTTGGGTGCATCCACGTATCCTAAAACAAATATCAAAATGCGCAAAAGCTCCTCCCAAGAGCTATCAGAATATAAGGATACGCCGTGACCAATCACACTGTCATGGAAGTGTCATGCCATTGGTGCCGCAATGACATGGCTGTAGTACCCCTACAGCTGGTTAACTCGGTACTGGTACTGGTGTAGTCAGCAGTTAGCGCGACAAGGACCGTAGAATCCTAAAGACTATACTATATGTCAAAAAAATGTAATAGAATAGTGAAGAAAGAAGCTTGAAACTGCAGCCTTAAGTGAAATTAAAATGTATTTCAGACCATCATGGACATCCTGCAGCCAATTAAAACAGTGTCTAAGTAGTCCTAACTAGGTACCACATAAACAATGCATAAACTATTTAAAATCATAAAAAATATGTGATTTTAGAGTTAAAAGAACAGAGTATTAACAAAAAAAAAAATTCAAAGGTGGAGGCTCTTCAAAGCAACCTCAATCATTAAATAGACAGCTGCATAAATTGAAATTAGTTGAGAAGCACCGCAAATAAATCCAGCTCTAACTATCGTTATTCTATTCCTAAACATACTTAGAAAGATGAGGAAGGGAGGCCAAGCAGATACTCATTAACAAGTTCGAAAGAAGATTAATTAGGATTCAAAATGAGAAGCATGAACTACAATTTTATCACCTCTACCGAGTTCTCATATTCCCAATTTTCAACTAGACTTTAAAAAATAATGCAGCAGTCCAGCAGTAGCACTACAACAGTCAGCACTCAGCACTCATACAACAATCAATCTGAGTGACTCAATAATGTTGTTTGCTTCAGTATATTGTGTTCTGGAAGGGTGCTCACCATATGGATGTTCTCTAGCAACAACTCCTAGACCATTTGAGGCACTGCACTAAGCCACCCCATTTCCACCAAGACTATCAGACAAACCAATTATCACATGTACAGAGTTATATCACATTCAAATTAAACAATGAATCACTTAACAACAACTACTACACCTGTTATGATTGCCTCGACATCTACACAAAAAGAATATTCAAAGCTTCTCCATCGCCTACAATTATCTTGACCTGATTCCCAAATCAAATAACATATTCTGTAATTATTAAGAGTATAGTATAACAAGCAATTAAAAATATCCGAATTAAACAAGAATAGGGCACAAATGTTATAAACCCCAAGTTAAACAAAAATAAGCACAAATAAGAACATATCCATATAGAGAAGAACATGGTGTTCAGAATTTATTAGCATAAAAATCAAAGAAAAACAGATATATATATAATAAACCCCAAATCAAAGAACATATATATGAATGTTCGCACAAAATCACGCAAGTGTACGCGGTCACAAGTAATATATGAATAAGTAGAGTTCGTTCCCACCGAGACTGGTTTAGGTTACTATAGTTATGCACTTATGCAACAATGTATGGCTATTGTTCAATTCTAAGACAAATATCAAATTTGAGTTGTGATTAACTAAATTAACTAAGCAAATTACCAAGACTATAATTAACTAAGGAGTTTACTGTCGAATTACTTATGAGAATAAAACATGGGATCCTAACTTCATTAAATACTTCATTCAGAAATTTATGCCTTTAATCAATGTATGTGACGGTTATGACAACTAATCGGACAACACGAAATCAGTACACGCTACCTTTCAGTATACGTATACCCAACCACTCAAACATCCACAAAAGAGATAGAAGTTGAGCAGACACCAATTATGCTTAGACCCTATATGTCTATAAGATTTGAAAACATAACGGGTTAACGAGCAATTTATCCATTCAGATTACATAGGGTAGGTAAGATGGTTAAAATTACCTACGAATCATGCATGACACACATACATAAACCTATGCTAGCATGACAAGTTCTAAACCTCTATATCCACTTTCGCAATCAATAGAGATTAACAAACAACTTAGATTTTAGCTATGCATCCAAGAAGAATAAGTACAACCATACTAGGAAGCCAATAATTCATCACACACAAATCTTTAAAACAATTAACTACTAAAATCCATAGATAAATCCGTTAGAATCCCATGATAACGATTAGTTCATAATCGAACCGTTCGTAATCATGGGTTCTGATGAAAACATGATAATAATAAAGTCTGGAATACTAATAAGAGTAATGAGTACTAAGGTTTATGAAAAAACTGATCCAAAGTATCGCCTAAAGAAGAATACAAAAGATGTAGTAAAACAAGAACTCTGTTGCTTGTCACGAGCGTTGGAATTTTGCCTCCACGTTGTATCTTCTGGCTCTCTCTGCTGATAGATAGATAGATAAGAGTTCTGTAACCCTAAAATCGTCTCCAAATGTATATATAGCCTCACGGTTGACTGGTCTCTGCCTCTTTCCAAAATAGAATTAAAATCAGAATCTTCAGCATTCGACATAGCGCGGGCGCGCTCCTGAGAGGCGCGGGCGCGCTCCTTCTACTGTTCATGGATTCTACAGTTTGTTTTCTATTCGTTTCCTTGTGCTTCCAACTCCCTTACCGTATAGACTTCTCTTCTTGAGCACATATCCACCATATATGCATGAATTCTCACATTTCTGCCTCCATCTGTAGCTCTGCACATTCTAACTAAAAACACGTGAAAAACACTACATACTTGAGTGCAAGCGATCAATTTAAGCCGATACGAAGCGTTCCAAGTAGATATAAAATGTTAGGCCGAATACACAATATATAATCAAGTATACGTATGAGAATAACAATAAGAACACTGTTTATGAATAATAAACTGTATGGAATTAATAACTCCTCTCCCGGTGATGTAAAATATCACAGAGAGCTGCTAGGTTACAAGAATAATGTTTTCACGTATTCGCATCCCTTTTAGGGTTAACCTATCTGTGTTTATATAGTACACATCTACATACAATATTCTAATTGATATTCCTATAAATCAACTATACAATTAATATCAATCTAGAATTGCTTATGTCTTCTGTTCCGTTTCCTTAGCCATCTCGATATCTCTTTGCTTCTTTCCATCTTCAAAGAATATCGCTTCTAGAATCTTCATTGAATAACACCGACAGCTTAAGTAAACTCTGACTGTTAGAGTTTAACAAACTCTGACCAGTCTTCCAGCTAAACTCTGATAGTATCCTGATACTTTAAACACTGATAAACAAACATCAGCAAATATATCTAACATAAAATCCACTTATCACACCCCCAAACTTAAACCGATGTTTGTCCTCAAGCATAAACAGACTCTATATATATATATATAATGCAATGCATGAATGCCACTAATATGAAAATATAAACGATCCCCTCAGACTAACCAAAACCAATCAACAAGCCAACATCTCAAAGAATGCAATATTCCAAACAGAGCTCGACTAAATCCCCGTATACTAACAATACAAACACAGAAACGTGCGTGTGTGCGATGCTCATCCATATACTCCCAAACTAAATCAAGACCATATTATTACAACAAAATATATTGATAATTTGGACGGTTACATGTTTACTAAGTTAATAAACTTTTATAAAATTTATAAGTCTTTTTTTAGATTTGAAGTATTAAAGTAGTATTTTTAATATTTTTTAAAAAGATAGCATTTTCGAAAGTACTAAAATCTCAATAAAATTAAAAATATATTTCAAAATTAATTTTAAAGTCGTATGTGCTTTGCACGGGTTATTGGCTAGTATTATATTATAGACTAAATATCGGTGTTGATGAGCCTATACTATTTAATATTTCTAATGTATAATGAACTGATAAAAAATAACTGCCTTTAATAAATAATAATAAAATATTATCAGAATTAAAAATAACTCTATCATGAACATTAAAAAAAGTGGTTAGTCAATTTAATTTTAAAACCTGCTTATTTATACTAGCATATAACATGTGCAAGGCACAGACCAAGATTAAAAAATAACAAACTAAAAAAATTAATATGAATAGAAAATATTAAATAAAGAATAAAAATCAATATGATAAGTTATAAAATGGGAAACTTAAATATTGGAACATAGAAAAAATAAAAAAAAATACAAAAGGGTTGAGAAATATAAATGGGACATTATTAATATTGTTTTATTATTTATTAAAGTAAAATTAATAATAAGGCCAAACAGAAAAGCTAACAGGTATTAATTAAAAAAATTAATTGCCCATGATATTTTTGGAAAAGAGAAATTTTAGTGAAAACAAATATGAAATGTAATATTTTTAAATTTAAAGGTATGTGCCAGTGGGGCATTATTAATATTATTTTATTATTTATTAAAATAATATTAATAATAATGACAAATTGAAAAGCTAACATGTTTTAATTAAAAAAAGTAATTGTTCGTGAAATTTTTGGAAAAGAGAAATTTTAGTGAGAACAAATATAAAAAAATATTTTTTTTAATTTAAAAGTAATTGTCCGTGATATTTTTGGAAAATGAGTAGATTTTGTTAGGAAAAAGTATTTTAATTATAAAAGACAATCAGCTAGTTACTATTTTTATATTTTTATATTATTTATTAAATAGAATAAAGAATCGAAAACCGAAAACCAAAACTTTAAATGTTTCGACTTTAATAATATAGTATAGAAGTATAGAGAAGGATTATATGTTATACACACAAATATAAAGTATACAAATCATCAATATCTTTATTAACGGAGGAAACTAAATATACAATTTTAAAATTCTTGCATTTAAAATATTTCCTAATGGAAGAAACTAAATTTACAATTTTAATAGTCTCCTAAATTATTTTATTAGAAAATATCTTAATTGCCTTTTAAATTTTTACTATTGGAGAAAAGTAGATATACAATTTTAATATTTTTGCTTTTATAATATTAGATGAATTCTCAATTTCTTTCTTACTATTTTCTAACGGAGGAAACTAAATATAGCATGTTAATATTCTCTTAAACGCCCTCTAGTGATCCAATTAATATCTTTTATATATATAAAGGAAAATCCCCAGGAACTCTAGAATCGCTCGATTCGTATTTTTATAATTTTCTAGAGCTCCTCAATTTTAAATACTTAAAATTAAACGTCCTTCTTTAAGTCCTATTTTTTAGAAAAGATATACTTACAGAAAATACAAGTTTCTATATAATAAAATAAAATAGATGAGCCTTATTTTTATTTCATTTTTTTCTTGAGTACCTATATTTTAAACAATAAAAATTAGAATTTTGAAAAAGATTTGAATTAAATTTTATGACATAATAAAATTGATTAATAGATGATGTAATTGATTAAATAATTATTTTGTTTAATGTTCAATTTGATAACAACGAGAAAACGGGTCAGTGGGAGGAAACATGTTTAACGAGAGAGCGATTCATTAGGAGGAGCATATTATATGCTAGAATTTAATATTTATGTATTATGTATTTTTAAATAGAAGTAGAAATATAAAGTTTTAGAAAAATAAAGTGATTAATATAGTAATATTTGATATAATATTAAAATAATAAAATATATTAAACAATTGTTCTTTCCATAATTATTCAAAATTTCGGTAATGACAACACTAAACGGAGAATTTAAAAGAAACCTTACTTTCATGTGTTAGAAATGAATACCACTTAGAAACTAGACAGAGGGGGGTGAATGGATAGTTTTGATATTTTTCGATTCTTGAAAACTAAATAAGCTGTAAGAGAGATTATGTTGTGTAAAATAAGAAATGAACATAAACAGAACACACACACAATCACTTTAATCTACTTTGTATTAAGCAAATTAAATACTACAACTTTCCAGAATTCACAGATGAATTAAACAAGAACAGTTTGTATCTTGTTTTCTTACTGAGAAATATGTTTCTCTCTTGCAGCCAACTGTAGGGTGTGCACAACATATAAATTGTCCTATACAAAACTAGTGCACACACCCAATTACACAGTTACCCCTAACTGAAATTCCAACTTGTCCTGCCATAAGAAGTTCACTGTGTCAGGAAGGATCACTGCTTTTCGGAGTCTTTCACTGCCTCTAAAATGTTTATTAATAGAGGAAACTAAATATTCATTTGTTATATTCTTGCATTTAACTTGTCTTTAAAATGTTTACTAATTGAAGAAACTAAATATTCAATTTTAATATTTTTCTTAATTTTTTAATAGAAAATATCTCAATTTCATTTTAAATCTTTAGCAATGGAAATCTTAATTAACTTACTATCGTAATATTCTCCTAAAATTTATATTCAAGTCAAATTAACATGTTGATATTCTCTTAAACTTTCTCTTAAACTCAAAGTTATCATCCTAATATATTTGTATATTTGTTTCTTTAAGTTCTGGAATTTTTCTTGAAATCAGATTATCACGTTAATATTCTCATAAAAAAACTATTAGAAATTATATTCTCATAATATTTTTTAAATAAAAACCCACATTTAATTGATCTATATGTTATATATATATATAATCATTTTTCAAATTTTACTTTCTAAGTTATGTAGAAGATAATACTTACAGAAAATGCAAAATTTCTATAAAATAAAATAAATTATAGAAGTCTTATTTTCTTTTCATTTATTTTCTTGAGTACCTCTATTTTAAACAATAAAAATTTAGAGTTTTAAAAATATTAAAATTAAATTTTATGATATAATAAAATTAATTAACAGATGGTGTCATTTATTTAGTAAATTAGTTTGTTATCTATTTAGATTTGGTAAAAACGAGAAAGCGGGTCTAAGAGAGAGGAGCATATTATATGCTCGAATTTAATATTGATGTTCTATTATGTATTTTAAAATAGAACTTGGAATATGATTTTTGAGAAAAATGAAAATGGTGATAAATATACTAATATTTGATATAATATTAAAAAATGAAAAATATTGAAGACTTCCTTTTTTTCTATAATTGTTAAAAATTTCGGTAAATAACCAAGACAAATCAGAAAATTCAAAAGAAACTTTAATTTTATGTTAGAAATATTATTTTATGGAAAAACATATTTTATAGAATAATTTTTAGAAAAATTAATATAAATTATTACAAAACCGCTGCGAAGCGTGACTTAGTAAACTAGTATGAATATATAGCTTATTCAAATACACTGAAAATGGATTAAGACTTAAAAATTAATAAGAAACTAGCGTTTTACCCGTGCTACGTACCGAAAGCCCATCTTAAAATTTTTAAAATAATTATAAATATATTATTTAACTCATATTAATTTTCATCCACATATTTTTACTAACATTTCATGTTTTTATGACCAAAACATGCAGTTCAAGTGTTATTTATCCAAATAGGCATTATGTATTAATTAATATAAATTATAACATTGGTTGCTAAGAAAATAAATATTTATTATTAAATTTACAATGCTTAAAATATTGATTGAACAGATAAATAAATTGTTACCATCATAACACAATAAAAAAACACGATATTAACATTTGTTTGAAATGTAACATCAAATTTTAAAATTATAAGATTGTTAAACGTCCCAAAATATTTTAGATTTATATTTCTTATTAACTCAATAATCATTGACATGGATATATGTTTATTTGTTCCCGATTTTGACTATAGATTATCATCAATAAAATTATCATTATTAGTTTTATCAGGTACCTGGTTCGGAAAAAAACAAAATGGTTGAGTTATTAAGAATGAGAAAGACTATCACAATTAATTATTTTAATTAAAAAGTTTACACTCACCGGGACAAATCAACATTGTATGACGTGATTTTAGATTCTTGTGAGGAGGTTGAAGCTCTATAGTTTGAACTATTTTACCATATTTGAGCCAAAGTATACAGTATTGCTATGTACTAAGTTTCAAACATTCAAATCTATAGTGAATGTTAGATTTTTTTCTTGTGATAATATCCAATTTTTCAGGATACTGATTTTTATTTTCTTCATATGACAAAGTTTTAAATTTGTTAAAAATAAATTTTAATCTTACATTTAGTATCGTTTTTTGGCAGTGGATGGGGCTATGAACAAGGATAGGCTGGTAGCATTTCGTCATCCGTTCGGGAGAGTGATGGAGATTTGGAGGCTAGATATGGGACTAGGTCCAGTGGATGCTCGTTTTCAGGTAATTGAAGAGGAGGATGTCATTGCTCAGGTGGTTGAAGAGGAAGACATGCATGAGATGGAGGAGTCGCTGTTTCAAGATGTGGGTTCTCTAGGGATGGGTGGTCAGGATGCATGAGTACAAAGGCTGGTTCGAAGGGTTTGTTGGTTGGTTGGTTTCTTTGTTTCCTTTATTTTCAGTCCTTAAATTGTCTTGGTGTCATCTTATTAGGTCGGGTTAAGTTATTAAGTTGTTAAATTACTTTGTTTTAGTTATCAGCGGCCGTGCCAATCCCATTCTCTGTCATTTTCAAAGTGATAGAAGATGGTTAATTTTGTCTAAGTATCTCTCTTCATGTTGGTCTATTAACCTTGAGCCCAAGAGTCTTTGTATTGGTCTATTAATTATGCTTACCGAAAAAAAGTATGCTATATTTTTAGAATATTGTATTTATTACGTAATTACATATAGATCCTAACCTCCAAGGTCGTCGTCATGGTAAAGAGATTAAGAAGAATAATATTTTTGAAGTATTTTGACACGATTTTGCCACATTTACATTTGTAGGTATGGTTAATGATATAGAGTTTCCGGGGGACTTTTATTCTATATAATTATTGGAATATGCATTTAAATAAATGACAAATAGTTATTAAAATTATATATATTAAAAAAATTATACTTGAAACTGAATTAATAATATCATGTACTTAATATAAAATAGTAATCAAATTGGTTGATTAGTAAATATTTATAAACATTCAATTATAAAATATAATAGTATAATTGTGTTCGATTTTAAATAAAAATGTGATTTGTTAAAACAATTGAGCTTCTAAAATCTATAATATGATTATATAGAATATATTATCAATCTAATTGTGAAAACATGTCTTATTAACCAATTTAAAGTGCTTAAAAATATATGCATTCGCTCACATTCAATTTTAAAAGTTACATATGAATTAAATAATTGAAAATTTTATATTATTAATTGAATTTATATTGTTAATATTTTTTGAAACGGCTTGTAAACAGTTTAGCTACCAATCCACTGACCCCACATGTAATTTGATTAAGATAGGTTAAAAATATTTTTAAATTGGTGAATTGAATTTTTAATACTTCCTTAATATAACTGTACTAAAATTTATTTATTTTACTTTTAAAATATAATTTTGTTTAAATTTAAAAAGATTTATTCTTAAGAAGATGATGTGTTCGTTCAAGTATACTTTCAAAAAGTACCCGTGAATTAAAACAATTCAAAATTTTAAATTTAATTGAATTCAAATTGGTTATTACTTTATCTACGTTTAAGATGGCTTAGCTACGAACAAACATGTAATTTGAATGAATTATGTTTAAAATAGTTATATATTGATAAATTGTGGCGAACATTATATTAAAATGGATTTTTTACTTTTAAAATTTTAACTTTTATTTAAATCATACAATAATGACATTGTTAATCTATATAATTAATGTATATACGGATAAGTAAATAACCAATAGTTCTTAAAATAATGTACTTAAAAAATTTTATACTTGAAATTGAATTGTTAATATCATATTTAATATAAAATAGTAATAAAATTGATCGTTTAGTAAACATTTATGAAAATTCAATTACAAAATATGATAGTACAATTGTGTTTGATTTTAAATAAAATAGTGACTTGTTAGCAAAAATTTTTGACTAAAACAAATATGTAATATATTGATATTTTTAAATCAAATAATTAGTAAATTTAAATTAGAATTGTCAACTAATCATTGTGAGTAAAGTAGGATGAAAATGATAAATAGTGAAAACTTTAACTATTATTTGATTGGTCTAAAATTTATGAGGGGTGTCTGATTAGTCATAATATAATTAATATTTTATTATTGGTTAACGGTATAGCCTGTAGACTCAAGTATTATAATAAAATATTACTATAATTTTTACACACAAAATATTTAAAAAATAAAATCAACTGTTCGAAGTATCTATTAATATATTAAGTAACATTTTCATTTAATTTTATTAATACAATCAATTAACATCAGATTTGTTTAATTACAATAAATGATATTAATATTAGATAAATTACTCTCACATCTCTATGTAAAATCTTAAATTACGTCCTTTAACAATTAAATAATAAAAAATATAAATTATAAATTGAAGTCGTAAATATTATACGTATATTATTGTTTATCTATAAAATAGATGATTGTTTACTAAATGCAGAGTACAAATGATGATCAAAATCTTCAAGTGTAGAAATATAATAAAGGATTTAATTATAATTAAAAATTAAATAATTTCAATTGATAACCAAATTCTCGAAATACGTAAATATAATAGGTAATGGAATTAATTTTTTTAATATAACCAATTAACATCGAATTTTTCTAATTACAATAAATAATATTAGCATGGGATAACTACCCTCATATCTCTATGTAAAAACCTTAAATAACGATATTTAACAATTAAATAATCAAAAATAATTTTTTTGATTAAATTCGTAAAAATTGTACATATACTCGTAATGCTTTCTCATTAAGTGTGTCGGGTAATAGAATGGTATTGAAATAGAAGATTTTATATTAAACACACAATACAATATATTACGGCCTTTAATAATTAAATAATCAAAAATATAAATTATAAATTCAAGTCGTAAATATTATACATATGCCCATAATGTTTCCTCATAAAATGTATTAGATCGTGTAGTGGTATAAGAAGTTTAACTATAAAATAGATGATTCTATATTAAACGCATAGTACAATCGGTAATGAAAATCTCGATATATATATAAATATAATAAATGATTTATGTATAATTAGAAATGAAATAATTTTAATTAATAACCAAATTCACGAAGTATATAAAATAATAGTTAATGATTTTTTTTTAATATAACCAATTAACATCGGATTTTTCTAATTGCAATAAATAAATAATATTAATATTGGATAACAATCTTCACATTTCGGTGTAAAAACATTAAATTACGATCTTTAAAAATGAAAAATTATTGATTAAAAATTCATAAAAATTATACATATACTCGTAATGCTTCCTGGTAATGATGTGGTATTAAAATAGACGCTTTTATATTGCACTCATAGTACAATTGGTGATCAAAATCTCGAAATACATAAATATAATAAAAGATTTAAATTCTTATTAAAAATAAAACAATTCTAATTGATAACCAAAATTTTAAAATATATAAATATAATAGTTAACGAATTTAAATTCTAAACTATAATAAAATAATTTTTGAATTTTGATTTGTTAATCGTATTGTATTTATATTCTAACCACCCTTGATTAATAAAATTAAATGAGGAAGATTTTAATGAATTTGAATTCTGATTTAAAACAAGATAAATTTGAATGTTGATTGGTTAATCACGTTGTATTGATAATATTTAAATTCTAATAAAAATAAAATATTTTTTGAATTTTGATTGGTTGTATATATAGTCTAACAACATTTGATTAATAAAATTTTATGAGAAATTTTTTAATGAATTCAAATTTTAATTAAAAACAAAAATAGTTTTTGAATGTTGACTGGTTAATCGCATTGTGTGGATAGTCTAACCACTCTTAATTAATAAAGTATATGAGAAAAGTTTTGATGAATTTAAATTCTAATTAAAAATAAAATAATTTTTGAATTTTGATTGGTTAATCGCATTGTTTGTTTGATATGAGATTTTTTTTTAAGCTTTTGTGATTGGTCTAAAATTTAGGATTGACATCTATTTAGTCATAAAGTAATGGATTTAAATTTTAATTAAAAATAAAATAAATTTTTAGTTTTAATCGGTTAACCGCGTTTTATGGATGTTCTAACCACCCCTAGTTAATAAAATTAAATGAGGAAAGTTTTTAAGATTTTGTGATTGGTCTAAAATTTAGGATTGACATTGGTCCTAAAATAATTCAAAGTTTTCTCATTGGTTAACTTATGTGGTAGACTTAGATATTATAATAAAAAAATGACGATAATGATGATACGTGGTAGATTCAGGTATTATAATAAAGGATGTCCGAATTTAAAATTATTCTCAAATAAATATGTGTCAAAATGTAATTAAAAATTATAAATTATACAAGAACGGACTCCTATGTCCTCAAATACAAATTCGTCATGTGTTTTTTGGATTTTTTTTTTTAAATTTAGGGTTTCTAGCCTTTCTCAAAATCAATTTGCATCTTAAATCTTATAAGTATATCTAAAATAGATCTTAGATTCCTCTTTCTTTAACGGAAAATAATAGTAAATACTTTGTTAAGTAATAACTTCTTATTAATCGATAAAGAAGTTCAAATTTAAATAGGGACTACGAGTCAAAATTTTATAATTTTTACATTTGATGACTTATATTTTGAAAAAAATATCCTAATAGTACACCTAAAATATGCAATCCTGTCATTTACGCAAATAACATATTACATAAACTATACACTATTTTATAAATATTATGATTTTACAATTGTCTACTAATTTTCAAATATTTATTATTTCCTGAACGGTTCTAAATCTATCTTTTTTTGTTCTTTTTAAAGTTACTAGGTTACTAAGTCACGCTTCGCAGCGGCATTATAATATATTTGTTAAGAAAAAGAATATTAGAATAAAAATTATGAAATTAATATCTATAAAATTATTTAAATTATCAAATAAAATATATTCTATAATTAAAACACCTTTTTCTAACAAATTCTACTACTCTTCAAAAAATATCACGGGCAATTATCTTTAAATTAAAGCATCCCGTGATATTTTTGGAAAAAGAGTAGATTTTGTTCAAAAAAAATGTTTTAATGATAAAAGGTAATACCCTAGTTAGTATTTTTATATTATTTATTATTAATGGTAATATGTTTTAAATTAAAGGTAATTGCCCGTGATATTTTTGAAAAAATGAGTAGATTTTCTTATAAAAAAGTGTTTTAAAGATAAAAGACAATCACCTAATTACTATTTTTATATTATTTTATTAGTTATTTTCATCCTATTAATAAACATTTTTTCCTCAGGCGATATTATGGGAAGAGAGTCTCCACTGATTTGCAATTTAGTAGAGAGGTGAGCAAATCTCTCTCTCACGGATGACACATACGGTGTATCCAGATTTGTATAAATTTTACTATTTCTTGTGGTAGAAAAGCTAATTGTATCTGCATATAAGAGTAAATAAATGGTTAAAAAACTAATATAAGAATTAAATCAATAATATCAATGAAACAAATATTTTTATAATATCTAATGATATTCGTTCAATCGAGATAAGATAGATTTATATATGTGCAATTTCTAAAACTATATATTATAAAAAACATTAATAAAGAGAATTACTTTTAAATTTTTTAATTGGGGTAGATGTGACAATTATTATATAGGGTCCACCATCCTCCTTGTATAAATTTGTATCAACCATCTCGGCCAACGTTTCCCACAAAGTTATGGTACTGGTGATGTAGCTGTTTAAGAAAAAAATTAAAACAAATTAAATAAGTAAAACAAATAAATTGAGGTAACCAAAGAAGTAATATAAAATTACAAGAACAATAAAAAACAATTAACATTTATATTAAAATTAATATAATGCATAACTTACTAATTTGTGACAATTTTGAGATCTTTTTTTTTTCAACCGCTTTGACAACTTTAATGTCACCCAAGTAGGTCAAGCAGTCCACAACATCCAAATTAACATAGAAAAAAATAATATTAGAACATGATAGTTTGAATTATAACTTATATAATATTATTACTTATATATTACTCTAATATATTACTGCAACAAAAGCCTGAGAGTATGTTGGTGTCATTAATACGTGCATCAATCATATCCGGACATATGAACTGAAATCCATGCAGTGATATGTTGACGATGTCTTCTTACAATCTCTTAGGCAACGTTATGCGTATGAAGAACAATTTAAACCCATGTGATAGTGGTCTATATTTCCCTGTACTTGAAACAACTTTCAGATTTTTGATGCTGTACATAGAGCCTTCCTCTAAAAGATTTTTGAACCGAGAGACCAGAATCTTCGGGATCGTAGCATGGATCAAATTTTCCTGTCATACAACATATCTTAGAAAAGTTAATAACATCGTACAATTTGACAAACTAATAAGTTATAAGTATATTGATTTATTAACCTTTTCATCGATCAAAATCATGTCAAGACTGATCAGTTCTTCAGTATTTAGATTGACAGATTCCCACATTCTACACACTCGTACTCTTATCATCCCGATATAGCTGCTGTCGTTCAAAGCATCCAACATGGTGTAGGCCATAGTTGTATTGATTGTAAATATGGTTGTAAAAATTTGAAGTTATGTAAAAAAGTTTCGGTGTAGATTTTTTTGTTATGAATGACCTTTAATTTATAGGTGTTTGTAAGGTGAATAACATAGAAATCCATTATGTTTAAAAGTCAAGAAGTATTATAAAAGAAAAGTTCTATAAAATTTGAAAATAATAAAAGAAAGTTTTATCAAGCTTGAAAATATAAAAGAAAATTTATCAAGTTTGAAAATAATAAAAGAAAGTTCTATCAAGATTAAAAATAATAAAAGAGAAAATTGCAATTATTAAAATAAGAGCCTACAAATTCGAAAATAATAAGAAAGTTGTAATTTTCTAAATCAAAGAAAGTTCTATCAAGTCCTACAAATTCGAAAATAATAAGGAAGTTGTAATTTTCTAAATCAAAGAAAGTTCTATCAAGTTTGAAAATAATAAAAGAAAGTTCTATCAAGCCTACAAATTCGAAAATAATAAGGAAGTTATAATTTTCTAAATCAAAGAAAGTTCTATGAAGTTTGAAAATAATAAAAGAAAGTTCTATCAAGCCTACAAATTCGAAAATAATAAGGAAGTTGTAATTTTCTAAATCAAAGAAAGTTCTATCAAGTCCTACAAATTCAAAAATAATAAGGAAGTTGTAATTTTCTAAATCAAAGAAATGTTCTAAATCAAAGAAAGTTATATCAAGTCCTACAAATTCGAAAATAATAAGGAAGTTGTAATTTTCTAAATTAAAATTCGAAAATAATAATGAAGTTGTAATTTTCTAAATTAAAGAAAGTTCTATCAAGTCCTACAAATTCGAAAATAATAAGGAAGTTGTAATTTTCTAAATCAAAGAAAGTTCTATCAACTTTGAAAATAATAAAAAAAAAGTTCTATCAAGTTTGAAAATAATAAAAGTGTAATTTTCAATTTCCATCCTACAAAATCGAAAATAATAAAAGAAGTTGTAATTATTAAAATTAAAAATTGTGAAAAATTGAGAAAATTAGAAAAATAGAACGAAACGATTCTAGAGGCGCCACCTCACCGCCCCGTCTTCTCCTTTATATAAGTACTAGTTTACTAAGCCGCGCTTTGCAGCGGCGTTATAATAATTTCTCTAAAAATTTTAAAAACATTCTACGAAATATGTTTTCAAATAAAAAATAATAAGATTTCTAATGTAATGTTTCTTTTGAATTTTCTATGTCGTCTTGATCATTCACCAAAATTTTAAATAAATATAGAAAAGAACTATTGTTTTATATTTCATTACTTTAATATTATTTCAAATATTATTATATTGACTATCATTTTTTTTCACAATTCAAATATCAAGTTATATTTTAAAATACGTAACATAACATCAATATTTAATTATAGAGCATAATACATTCGAACTGCGCTCTCGTTAAACACAATTCTTTCCACCCTCTAAGTTTTACCAAACTTAACAGATAACGCATTAATCTACTAAATAAATAACATCATCTATTAATTAAGTTTAACAAAATTTCTGTCTTGCTAATCGTTGTCTTGTTGAACGCAAATTATTATTACTTGAACAAAAATATTAGAAAAAAATATATTTAATTTTCTCTACTTGTTAATATTTAAAATATAATTAAAAAAATTTCATTTTAAAAATATGACTTGAAGAGAAATTGAAATTTGCATTTTATACAAGTGTTATCTTCTTTATAATTTCAAAAGTAAAACATAAAAGGCAATTGATTTTTAATATAAAAGACATATAACTAAATTAACGCGAGTTTTTTTAAAAAAGAATTATAAAAAATAATTTCTAATAGTTAAATATTGTAAGCCGCTCTCTCGTTGAATACATTTTGTAATTACTTTAAAAAAAAACTTAAAAGAATATTAAGATGATGTATTTAGTTTTCTATATTCGTTAATACTTAAAAGATAATTATATTGATTATTATTTTGAAAATTATACTTGAAGAGAAAGTCTAGAAAAATAGTAAGATAGGTAATTTAAAAAATATTAAGATGGTAAGTTTGAGTTAAGTAAAACTTTAAAAGAGTATTCAAATAATAATTTGACTTAAAAAGAAAATTTTAGAGAATAATTGATGATTACTCATGGACTATAATTTTAAATACTTACATATTATTCTCTAGTAATTAATAACTATAGCCACACTTTTTATAAAAGTTGTTTCTTCCTCATAAATCACATATAGACACCTCATAAATCACATATAGACAGTCTTACCCTCTTTCATTTTATAAACAATATTTACCTTTCCTTTCCAATTACTTTCATGACCTTCACTAGTAACATAACCATAGAAGAGAGAGGAATTATCAGGGATTCTGTTTTATCAACAATAATATCTTGAAACATCACACCAAAATAAGCAATAAATTAAGACTATGAGAGCATTTAGAAGAAACATTAAAATATCAAAATTATTTTCAGTGCACAAAACTATTAAAATCTTTAGTGTCAAAAATTACAATGCTCAGAATCGAACTTATCTTCCAGAAAATTACAATGTTAGAGATTATACCTTAACTTGCATTATCACGACATCTGCACGATCATGGATAATTGTCTATATATAAAATACATGTATGAATATTAAGTTATTATGTACATAGGAGGACAGTAAAACAAAATCTAATGAAGAGAATAATTTGTAAAATATTAGAAAACTCGTATATATACCCGAACATCAAAGATTTAAGAAAGGAAAAAAAACGTACTATGATCGTGGGAAGAGATGTAAGAGACCGTCGACAACCATGACAGTGTTTATATAGGCTACTAATAAGATGAAAATATATTTATGGACATTAAAATAGATTATTTTTATTATGGAAATAAATTTTTTTAAAAAAATATTAAGATAATTATTTGTCTTGTGAAAAAAGTTTAGGAGAATATAAGGTAATTAAGATTTTTTGAGAATATTAAGATGATTGTTTGTCTTGTGAGAAAGTTTATGAGAATATAAAGTAATCAAGATCTTTTTTAAGAATATTAAGATAATTATTTGTCTTGTGAAGAAAATTTAGGAGAATATAAGAAAGGTAATCAAGATTTTTTTTAAAAAATATTAAGATAATTATTTGTCTTGTGAATAAAGTTTAGGAGAATATAAGATAATTAAGATTTTTGAGAATATTAAGATAATTGTTTGTCTTGTGAGAAAGTTTATGAGAATATAAGGTAATCAAGATCATTTTTAAGAATATTAAGATAATTATTTGTCTTGTGAAGAAAGTTTAGGAGAATATAAGAAATTTTAGAAAAATGTTATAATAACTATTTGTCTTGTGAAGAAAGTTTAAAAGAATATAAGGTAATCGAGATTTTTTTAAGAAATATTAAGATAATTATAGAAAGTTTAGGAGAATATAAGATAATTAAGATTTTTTTAATAATATTAAGATAGTTTTGGTTCATGATTTATAAAAATCCTTATCATGACTTCTTATTCCTTCCTACAAAATCGAAACAAAGAAAGTTATATCAAATCCTACAAATTCGAAAATAATAAGAAAGTTGTAATTTTCTAAATCAAAGAAAGTTCTATCAAGTTTGAAAATAATAAAAGAAAGTTCTATCAAACCTACACATTCGAAAATAATAAGGAAGTTATAATTTTCTAAATCAAAGAAAGTTCTATCAAATCCTATAAATTCGAAAATAATAAGGAAGTTGTAATTTTCTAAATCAAAGAAAGTTCTATCAAGTCCTACAAATTCGAAAATAATAAGGAAGTTGTAATTTTCTAAATCAAAGAAAGTTCTATCAAGTTTGAAAATAATAAAAGAAAGTTCTATCAAGCTTGAAAATAATAAAAGTGTAATTTTCAATTTCTTTCCTACAAAATCGAAAATAATAAAAGAAGTTGTAATTATTAAAATTAAAAATTGTGAAAAATTGAGAAAATTAGAAAAATAGAACGGAACGATTCTAGATGCACCACCTCAACGCCCCCGTCTTCTCCTTTGTATATTGATATTGATGATTTTTAATTAAAAATTAATCAATTTGATCACTAAAAAGTCGATGTCGGCTAAATAGTACTGTAACAAGGCCAGGTCAGAAAATACAAATATCACCTCGCCTACAAACAACCTTCCTCGTACGATATAACCTTTCCAAACACGAGTACAGATAATGGAATTAAACAAATAATATCTTTGTGATTGCGTGCAGTCATCGAATTCACCACCCCCTTTTGGCCGTCCAAAGATTCAACAGCATTTCCCAAATATAGCCTCTTCTCGTTTTCTCAAATTCAAACAACACGTTACACTGAGTTGAACGATTTCAAATCCGGGTCAACTCGCTTAGTCATGGCGCCTCTTTTTTTTACCTTTTCTCTCCTCAAAATTACATCTTTTGGAATCTTTCGTACCATCTTTTGATTCTTTTGGGTATATCTTTTGTTTTCTTGAAAAGGGTATTTCTATTTTTATTTTTATTTTTATTTTTAATTTTTTAGCTTTTTTCCTTTTCTGAATTCTTGAGAAAATATAAGGCAAGAATCTGAATTAGGGAAGATGAGTGTTGAGAAGTCTCAGGTTTGGCAACCTTGTAAAAAGAAGAGGTTTTAATTTGTGGGTTTATTCTATTTTGCCATTTATAAAAAGCTTGATTCTGGGTCAGATAGAAAAAAACAAACAATGGATGGTCTTTGTATCTGATTCTTATGAGGATTTTTCTGTGGGTTTTGAAGATTGAGTAAGAAAGATTGAATCTTGGAGGGAAATTTTAGGTGGGTTTTAGAGATAGAGCAAGAAAGATTGAATCTTGGAGAGAATTTGTGGGTGGGTTTTAGAGATAGAGTCAAAAAGATTGAATCTTGGAGATAAATTGTGGTGGGTTTTAGAGATAGAGTAGAAAAGATTGAATCTTGGAGACAAACAATGGATGGTATCTGTATCTTTTGAGGGTGTTTGAAAATTTATACACAGAGAAGTGATTGAAACATAGGTGTGTCTATAGAAATATAGATATGGCACCAAAATCTTCAAGCAGTGCTAATGGAGGTAGTGGGAGGACAAAAGTTGGGAGATATGAACTGGGGAGGACACTAGGGGAGGGATCATTTGCGAAGGTGAAATTTGCAAGGAATCCACAGACTAATGAAAATGTGGCAATTAAGATTCTTGATAAAGAGAAAGTTATGAAGCATAAAATGATTGGTCAGGTATATAACTCTTTAATCCTGTCTTGTACTTATAGTTTTCCGTCTTTCTAGTTCCGATTCTAATTTTTTTTGGGTAGATTTATCGCTTGTTTTGATATTCTGGTGTTTAGTTGACCTTTCTCGTTGTAAGTGGTGGAACTTTTGTTGGTTAAAATTTTACAGGAAACTGAAAGTTGAAAAAACAACAATTAATTTGATCGGTTAAATATAATATCTATCATCTAGATCCTTCAAGTGTTATTGTTCTAGGTCTAATAAAAGTCGATCTTGTAGAAGAGTAATACTATGAAACTGTTGGAGAAAAGCAGAGATGTAGTAGAAATTAATTTCGGAAACTTTTATCCAATAACTAAGATGCACTTGAAATTTTTCTTGAGCAAAGAAAAATTAGAATTATGTAAAACCGAAGTTTAAACTTCCTTCTCTTTTCACTTTTCAGTGAGTAATTCTTTTTCCTTTTAATATAGTTTAACAGGTTACAATATCTAACAACTGCAAATCCAACACATCTATTTACCAGGTGTTTTAAAAGATTGATTTGCTATTAACACTTAGCACTATTCTCCAAAATTGGTCTGTCTACTGAAATCAGAAAGAAAAAGAAAACCGTTTTTTTTAGTTGTTTGAAATTTATTGATTCTTATAGTTCCTACTATATGAAGATTTAGGCTCTTGGCTGTTAACACTCCAGTATACCTCTGCAGAGCACAATTAAGCTCTTGCTTAAGCCAAAACCCAAGCTCTATTATGCTCTGAGTTTGAGCCCTACACAAAAGTGTACTTCTCCTCAATAGCTATCAAAAGATGTACATAACAACTTTTCTGAAATTCTTTTCCTTTCTGAAACAGTATTATCATTCCTATTAAGCCATGAGCTTTTCTCCTTGTATAGAAACTGTATTGAAGTATTAATTCATATACTCTCTAGCTGTACTTGCTTACATGTTGCCATTATGTATCTATTCAGTTAAAATATAGTTAATGATATATTATTTGATCATGAGGTTTGATGTGGTAACCTCCCATGAGATATGAAATAAGATTTTAAGTATGTGCTTTTAACTTGTGCAGATCAAACGTGAAATTTCTACTATGAAATTAGTAAGGCACCCAAATGTTATCCGCATGCACGAGGTAAGAACGTTATGATTAGATGCGATGTAATTCTCACAGAACTACACTTCTTTATAAATCATAAATTTTTTGTTCATTTTTCTCTTATAATTGATGTGAGTACTGTATCACTCCTACACTTTGGCTTTATTTCTTTTCCCTCGCAAGTCATTTTCAAGTCTAGAATGTAGTCCATTAACAGTTGCTTTTATCACGAGGGTGATTTACTCCATTGGTTCCTTTTGGTTCTTAAGTGTTTTGAGATGCTTTTGGCTAGGTTATGGCAAGCAAGACAAAGATATACATTGTACTGGAGTTTGTTACTGGCGGTGAACTCTTTGACAAAATTGTAAGTTTTGATGGCCGTAACTTGGCACGTTTTTATGCATCTTGTTTGTTAATTTTAGTTAATGTGATTATATGCTGTTCTTGTTGATCCAGGCTTCCAAGGGTAGGCTGAAAGAAGATGAAGCGAGGAAGTACTTCCAGCAGCTCATTAATGCGGTGGACTATTGCCATAGTCGGGGGGTTTACCATAGAGATCTTAAGGTTGATGTTACCTTTCTCTATCTTGATATAGTAGTTTCTCTACAGTCAGCCGGTCATCATTCCTATGTTTTGGGTGATGATGAACACTGACATTAGTATCTTGATACAATCATACTATATTCGATGCACAGCCAGAAAACTTACTGCTGGATGCAAATGGTGTTCTCAAGGTTTCAGATTTTGGTTTAAGTGCACTTCCTCAACAAGTTCGCGTGAGTAGTTTGGTTTGTTGAGTTTATGTTTATGTTACTTTAATGTGCTAGATCTTTGAGCATTAGTACTTCACATTTAATCAAGCTACTATCCCTTCCACGTAAATTCTACAAGAACAACCTGTTTCTTCACTTTGCTTCTCTGTGCTCTTTTCCAGGAAGATGGATTACTTCACACAACCTGTGGAACTCCTAACTACGTGGCTCCTGAGGTAAAGTATTAACTTGGTGCAATTATCAAACTTTCTTTTCCTAAACATTGGTTTCTGATAAATTTGACTTGCCACGTTCCAGGTGATCAATAATAAAGGTTATGATGGAGCTAAGGCAGATCTATGGTCCTGCGGTGTAATCCTCTATGTACTTATGGCAGGTTATTTGCCTTTTGAAGAAGCCAACCTCATGGCATTATACAAAAAGG
The DNA here is from genome assembly GCA_030848705.1 of Heracleum sosnowskyi. Taxonomy (NCBI): domain Eukaryota; kingdom Viridiplantae; phylum Streptophyta; class Magnoliopsida; order Apiales; family Apiaceae; genus Heracleum; species Heracleum sosnowskyi. Next base: position 104,704,062 of record CM061241.1, on the reverse strand, counting down.
TGATTCATATTCATGCATTTACTTCCAAACATAATTGAGATCTATTACCTATACAGGAATTTGCTTACTCATGTTCCCTTGAGTTTTTATGTTTGTGTTCGTACGATGAAATAAATATGTATTAATATATTCTTCTTTACCACAAAAACTACATTATTCTCATTTATGTAGCTGGAAGTTGGATAGTGTTCAGCCTGCATGATATATCACTGACAATTTAATTTTCTTAAACCTTCAAAATGACGGTAAAGAACCTTATTATATTTCAGATAAGGAAATCGAGACTTTATTGGTACCACCAAAATTATTGTAGAAACCCTATTCCAAAGCTTATAAGATTTAGATTAAGCTTCAAATAAAGCAGAAAAAAAGGTAAAAAAAAAATATATCTGGACACAGAAAAATGAGATACAAAGATCCTTAATGGTTCACATGTCTAAGTAGCAGTGGTTGATCCTATATCATTTCTCTCTTATAATTGGATATATTCTAAGCCTTCAATGTTCATCCTATTGTAATATCTTCTAAATTTTAGGTATCCTAACATTTAGCTCTCATGTATTTGACCCAAGTGCAGATATTCAAAGCGGACTTCTCGTGTCCTCCCTGGTTCTCTTCAAGTGCAAAGAAATTAATCAAAAGAATTCTAGACCCTAGTCCAGTAACAGTAAGTTAATTCGCATATCAGATCTATAATTTGTTTAAAAAAAACAAAATTTTCTGAACTTTGAGTGATATGCAAATGATATCTTTCAGATATTAACAATGTATTATTATGAAAAAATTCTGTAAACAGCGGATAACTATTCAAGAGGTCATCGAGAATGAGTGGTTTAAAAAAGGATATCAGCCACCTAGATTTGTGCAAGAAGATGTTAGTCTTGAGGATGTAAATTCCATCTTTAATGAAACAGGAGTAAGTTCTCTGTTAATTTTTTCAGGCTACTCTGGAGATCTTCCTAATTAAATTATTATATATTAACTTAATGCCTACTGGCCTGGTGTATCAGGAATCTCCCAATCTAGTTGTGGAGAGGCGGGATGAACGGCCTGCAGCACCTGTTACTATGAATGCTTTTGAGCTCATATCCAAATCACAGGGCCTTAATCTCAGTTCCCTTTTTGAAAAACAAATGGTATTTTCACACTTGTAGCATTAAATATCAAAAATTGTTAATCTTTGTTTTGCTAGGAACTTTTAACAGTTTCTTTGGTGAACAGGGCCTCGTTAAACGAGAAACAAGGTTCACATCCAAACATCCTGCCAGTGAGATAATCTCAAAAATAGAGGAAACTGCTACGCCCTTGGGTTTTGATGTAAAGAAAAATAACTGCAAGGTGCGGTACATAAGTCTGCTTCCTGTATCTTTCTTGACAATTAAGCAAGCCATTCCTTTGTGTGGCATATATAGGATAGAACTTGTATAGTGGAGTTTCTAGCGTGGGTACTTTCGTTGGCCTTTTCTGTTTGCGCTTAGCATCTTTTTAAATTTGATTGTACTTGCACCTGTAAATATTCTTTCAGTTTTATAATGTGATGCCTTTTGTTCTTCAGTTAAAGCTGCAAGGGGAGAAAACTGGGCGTAAGGGTCATCTATCTGTTGCTACTGAAGTAAGCTCGCCATCCATCCTCCATCTTCCCATATCATTAAGATTTCTTAATCAAAGCAGAACTTGGACAGACAAAATTAACTTTCTTTTTTTCTTTGAATTTGTTATGGATGTTAACTTTATACCCAGATATTTGAGGTGGCACCCTCACTTTACATGGTTGAGGTTAGGAAGGCTGGAGGGGATACTTTGGAATTTCACAAGGTAAGCAATAAATAAAAATCTAATGCAATGCTTTGCGTCCAGTCTGTCATGCTATTTAAGCTGTCTGTTCTTCCTCTGGCATGGTGAGGTGTAACATGTCTACTTATGTCATTCCTATAGGCCCGAACTAACATTGATCATAAGATGAGCTACTACAGGTTTACATGTTATGAACATATCCTTTGCTATTACATTGCATCAATTATTTGGCATGCATGTATTTTTCTACCTATATTGAGCAGTATGATGATTCTGTTCAAATATATGGTAGATGATCGAGTCAATTTGATCACTTTTTAAAATTTCTTTGTAGTAAATGCGTAAAGACAATATGTAATATTGATAGGAACAAGGTAAATTTACATCTAACAAAAGAAAAACAAAAGAAGTAAAGACTTCTGACTAAATTGCTTTATTCCAAGGGGCCGGGTTGAGTGTGAGATACCACAAGAAACATGAGCAGCAATTGAAAAATTATTAGTATAGAAGTTTGTTTATGGTCAGGATAGCAGGGTTTTGGCAGCATTCTTATCATGATACTCCTGATACACCTATATGCCTCCATCTAGTCTCAAACCCTCATTCTTGTCACTAAGGAGACCTCAACCTGTATGGCGTATCTACTAGGATACTTTAGGGATATCAATAGAAAGTCAAAAGTTTTTTTCATTTATTTTATGAGATACTTCTAATTCTAAAATTCAATGGTTTTTAAGATCTGTCTTAAAGAGTAATTTAAAACATTTAGCTTTTTTACAGCTTTTAAAACTTATTTAGCGTATAACAGTCTTATAATCTCATTTTCTCTCCATCCCATTTCCTTCCAGCTATTATCAGTCTTGATTTTGTGCGTTTGTGCATGTCAGTACACTTGATTTTGTTCGTAAAATTTGCATTTCTGTGTGTATATACTGACTCGGTGTTTTTCAACTGTCTGAACAGTTCTACAAGAACCTCTCGGTTGGGTTGAAGGATATTGTTTGGAGAACCGGAGAGGATGCAAAAGAACTTACTCAAGGTTAGTAGATTATAGTAATTGATAATAATTCCTTTATATATAATTTGGTACGATATTGCATGACAATTGACAAATCATAAAATTCAAGTTAAGAATGTGTGTTGCCCCAGCCCTGTTCCTCCTTCCTTATTTAAATCATTTACATTTTGCAATTTGTGTGGTGTATTGATTTGTGAACTTTTTGGACTCATTCAGAGAATGTATTTCTTTTCCCTTACTTTCGTCTTTAGGTATTTAACAAGTTATATATCTAATCTGGAGTTCAAAATATTAAAATACTTTAATTAGTACTCCCTCCGTCCCCCTCAATTCTTTACATTGAGAGGACGACACGGAAGTTGAGAAAAATTGTAAATTAATAGGGGAAAGTAAGAAAATTGAGTAAAGTGGTGGGACCAATCAATATTTAATGTATAAAGTGGGTATAAAGTAGATATAGTGGGGGAAAGTAGTGAATGTGATTGGATTTTATATTATAAAATGTTACTATTTTTGGTATGTAAAGAAATGGACGTACTAAAAAGGAAAGTGTAAAGAAATGAGAGGGACAGAGGGAGTAAGAAATATGTGTAACAAGTAACAACAAATTTAATTTGAGGAGTGCATAGTTTTACAAGATAAGGGTAGTTCCTCACAAATTTAAGAGCTTAAAACAGAAATTTTTTTGATTGGTTTTGTTTTCATTAATAATAATGGCTCCCCTATATGCACAAAACTCTCACCCAATTAAAATTAGCCAAGTCATAAAAAATTAGTTGTTAGAGTGATATATATATAGAATGGGATATCTTATCTTTTGAATATATAGAGGATATCTAATTGTTCTTTGACAGGAAAGTTTGCTGAATCCTCTCCTTTTACTGTGCAGGTGTTGCCTGAAGTTGATCATTGTCTCACTTTATCAGTTACTTTATAGTAAAAACTAGTTTGGAAACTGTATACAAAGGGTGATTGTAACTGTTCAAGTGCTTGAAGCTATAGGTTATAAACAAGTATATGACCCTTGACAATTGAAATTGCTACCTATTGAGTTTTCATCCTACTGTAAAATAGTAGGATGCTTGGGTGAAAATCACCGGTGATGAAGAACTGGGTTGCACCAAGACGATGTATTTCGAATTGGGCAGGAATCTAAAGAAACACAGTTAGAGAATCCATAAACTGTTGCAACTAGTTTTAGTTTACTAGTTCCAAGAATTCTTTCGTGGCAATAATAATATTTTTTTTATGTCGACTCATCAATCAAAGTTTTGCTGATTATTGTTGTCCGGAGCTTTCCATAAACGAAATTGCATTATCAGGTTAAGTTTGAGCTTTGTGTCTTCATCTATGTTAAGCTGATAGCTGAACTTGAAATATATATTAGCCAGTAAGCAAGAAATTGTCACAGGAGATGTTCTGTTTGAAGCCTAATGCTTAAAAGAGAATAAACTAGGCTGGCCCTATATATCAATGTTGCTATCATTTTGATTTTAACATGTCAACCAGCACTGTGGGGACCATTGTCCCTGTCTGTTTGATTCTGGTTGTGGTTGGTTGGTTTTACTTTGGTTCAAAGCTAGTGGTCAAAGTAACAAGTTAAGAAAGCATGATAAATTCAAATCAACTGAATCTTCTCTGATGTTGGCCGGGAATTTGTCATGCAGAATAATTAGAAAGAACAAGTTCAGAATTTAGCTTGTTTTTTGTTTCACAATCATGTTGTAGTTAACACTTCGGGGATTTGTCCCGACTGGATTCAATGATTTGCTAAGTTAATAAAATCTGCTTGTTCGTCAAAATAAAATAAAATAATAGTATATAAATCAAGTTATCTTTATATTCAGAAAATTAATTTGTCTATAATTATGTTCCAGATAAGAGATTGCAATTTAAATAAATAAAACGTTGTATTTGAATAAAATTATAGGGTACATATTGTAACTGAAAACGTAGCACTCTAGCTAGATCAGTAGGCTTCTCTGAGAGAGACAGATAGTATCACGGGCAAGTAAAGTCGATCAGTCAAACCATCTGCTGCAGCGATCACTAATTAACAGCTTAATTAGTAGTGTTGATCAAAACACTAATCAGCTCAAGTTCAATATACTTTCATGAGTTGCAGACTTTACTCGATTATCCTCTCTTCATTTATAACAGCTATGGCTGATCGGCATAAAAAAATGTTAGTTGGCATGAAAATTTTATTAAAAATAGTTCGCAGTATTATGAGTCGGATGCTCTTGCTATGAATAATTGGTATTAATTTATTTTCCACATTATTAAGAATATTATACTCCCTGGGTATCACAATAGAACCAATTAATATGATCGTTGTTATCTCTTTTGACATAATTTGTTTTCCTATAATACGTGTTCGTATTAATCTTTCGGTGTAAATATATATATATACGTGAACATCTTCTCAGAATTATTCTTTCGGTAAATTGTATAACAATTTATGAGAAGTGAGTAAAATTCTAAGTAGTGTATAGTCTTATTAAATCAATACATTTATATATAATGAGGACAGTGAAAATGTATGATCAAATTAATATTTTCTTAATAAGCGTAAAATTTTGAAAAGAGGTTACTATTAGGAGATGGAAGGAATATCTATTTATCAACTTAGAATATATTGCAAATTTTGATGGGGGCAGGTTTCAAGTTATGGATGAGAATCAATTGTCGCAAAATTTCATTGCTATAAAATGAAACTTTGGTTTCCATCCATCTTTGACCGGGGATCAAAACCCAACTTTGATTATCTTTTAATTGTTGCTATCAATAGACAATTTCTTTTACATGTTTATACAATTTCGATAATCATCAAGACAATGAAGATGAAGATTGGAGTACAGTATAGAGAATGGTTCATAAGTAGTAATTAGGAGATACATATATACACATGCATCCATCAAACAGAATTCCATGCAGAATACTTGCATTGATTTGGTTATATATAAATTTTAAAAAACCTACATTTCAATGTTAACAATTAATTGGATGAACAATTAATTGTTCACACTGATACAAAGCTACCTAATGCTTAATTAATACATAGAGAGAAATATTAAAACATATATATAGAGTTAGTGTAACCTAATATAGAGGATAAATATGGATAGGTATGATCATAATTTGATTAGAGCCAAAGAGCTCCAGCATCCTTTAGGTGAGGAACAAGAGTGCCATTAATATGACAAGCCATTAGGGTTTCCACTCCTCCTAAGAACTTCCCTCCCACAAACACTGCCGGCACCGGTTGCTGCTGCCCCTCTCCGGCTATCTGGCTGAGGAATCCATGGATTTGCAAGCCAGCTGCCTCTCTATCCAGCTCCACAACTGTTGGACCCACACCAAGGCTGAAGAGCAACTGCTTGACCACGTGGCACATGCAACACCCGCTGATGGTGAACACCACCACTGCATTACCTGAGACAAGGTACCGGACCTTCTCGTAAATCGTGTTGAGCTTCATCTCTTCACTACTACTTGTGCTACTGTCCGATGCAATCCCCGCTAGCTGCTTCTCCACCTCCATGCTTGTTGTGTGTTTTGTCAGTAATAATAAATGTTTTTGTTAATAAATTCAAATGTTTGTTTTGGTGGTTTAATTTGGAGTGTGTGTCTATATATAGGGTAGGGCAGGGAAGGAGAGAGAGAAAGTGGATAATTATAATAAGGGTTGAAATGTATGATTAAACATAGATAGATACATGCATTTTATATGAATGATGAGAAATGCACATGTACCTTATGTAGTTACGTACACAAGTATAGTAATTATAGGGTTTTTCTAGAATGGTAACAAAGGCAGTGACACAAAAATGGACGGAGTTTTTTTGTGTGTTGCTAGTACATATGGTTAGAGTCTTTGGAGAAATACTGGTGAAACATGTTCATTTGCTTGCATGTACATTTCTAACTAATTAGTACTACTCCCGGTACTAATTAGTACTATTTGCTTGCATGACTTGTGTTCTCATATAATTAACCAAGTTTTAAAGTGTTCAATTTGTTTAATCTACTATATACAGATTTAATCATGCTTGGTGTTCAGTACGTTTTCATACTAATTTTTGTTGATTCATATAGTGAGTATAAAGGATTATAATCACACATCAAAAGAGAGTATTGCATATCCTGCACATGTAAGCTCATAGATTATTAACATACTTAATTATGGTGGACAGTCTATGACAAACTATTACTAGCAGCATACCATACCGTTGTAAAAAGACTACGGTGCCAAAAATGATAGGCCCTCATGTATTCACACCAAAAATCTTACTGTGATACGTGTATTGCCAGCAAACGTTAATAAGCGTTTACCCCTGACCGCAAATGCTGACAAATTTTTGTCCCTAACAGACCCCTTGATTATTTTGGAGAGAGAGAGAGAGAGGCACACACACATGGAATGGTCAAGAAACACAAAAGAGAAAAGAAGTCATAAGGTACGTACGTAGCAAAAGAAATGAAAGAAAGGTCATGGAAAAGAGGTGAAAAAGGAAAGCATTGAGATTTGAGAATGGATAAAAGGAGAGAAGTGAAGACAGGACTAATGCATGAGACAAAGTGCTGGTGTACGTTATACCCTCTTAATACACAGAGACTCGTCCTACTACCAAAGGCGTGAGAATCGTACCCCATGCATTCTTTTGGGTATACATGCATGCATATATATCTCCCTCCATACATTGTTGATTGATTGTACCATAACATGGAGTTTGAATTATTGTCTTTATACTGTCCTACTAATACCAAAAGTGAACATCAAAATAACTTGATATATAGCTAGTCACCCCAATTGCATTTTGAGTGCCTAGTCCTGTTCCTGTCCGTCCTCCTCAATAATATACATGTGTAGTATTCATACAACAAATATATATGTATAATAATTGTATAGGGAAAAGACTAAGGAGAGTATATGCATCAGGAGTTATGAAGTCGGGGTCAGAGAAAGTAAATGGACAAAAGCAAACAAACAGGGTAACGTCTAGCATGCCGTCGTTTGACTGTTTGCCCAGTTGTGTAGATGTAGCTTCTGCTTCAGTTGTGGACTGCTCTCTCTAACTAATGCCATAGACAAAACACTATACTACAATTTACTTACCTGAACTATCACTTCATTATGTCCTTCCTGCTGAGATTCAAATTCGGTATACTAGCTATCAGCTAGGTGGATATAAATTATATGATCATACATGAATTCCGCAAATAAAAATAAGTCGTGTGCTATATATTTTACAACATTTTAGCATCCATATTGGGGCATGCAGCATTAGTTATATGTTATGCACTCTTTTTTTACTGCATGTAGTAATAATAAATTATAAAGTACGTGTTATAACAATCTTTTCATTTCTTGTCCAAGCACCAGTAACTCGATTGCAGCTATTTGAATTTAAGTTGGATTTATTTGCCATATACATCTCTTAAATATACATTTGAATTTTTTAATACTACCCATATGTGAAAAACAGTTCCTACACAAAAGGAGAGTCATTCATTGATTTACCCACCTCTTCATCTCTTTACACCCTTTGCATGGAATTGAATATCAAACTGTAACAAACATAATTACCATATTCCTGCAGCTCGCAATGTCAATAAACTATATGGAGCCAGATAGTGAAAAGCTGAAAATTCTGCGTTCATTTAATCTCAGGAGCGACTCATTCAAACTCAGGCGAACCGATTTGTGGATAAACAGAGATCACGATCCAGACATATGTTGCCAAGGTTACACAAGCCTGAGAGATGTTATACATTCGCCACCAACAAAATCTTCATCATTAATAGAATCTAGTGCATTTGATTCTTCCACTATATCAATCAGAAATGAGCTAGTGAAGCATGCTGCATCGGTTTATGTGCAGTCTGCGATCACTTCATCGCGTGATACAAGTTTCTTTGCCAATTTGTTAGATAAACTTAAACATCGGGGGAAAACGTTTCAATCCTGCTGCGCAATGCACTTGAAGAAGCCATTGCAATCTTGTTTTGGGGTTATTTATCGTTTTTTTTCCTACATGGCCAATCATTTTGTAAGAGTCTGGAGGAGGAGTGTGGCCATAAGGTAACAGGAACAGAATTGATTACCACATTTATTCTGCATAGATTTGTATTAGCACTTTTTTTCTCTCTTGAATGAGGTATAAAGCAGTTATAAATAAACAATTATATAATATTTTTATTGATGAAATTGTAGTAATTAACAAAGACAGTCACTTGATCGATCATGAGGAATTAGAAAGCAAAACAAAAGGCCATGCAATAAACTGACTGTAAATGACTCTGTTTGTGTATTTATTTTGCATTTTCTCGAAATACCAAAGCCTCTGAAACTTATAAAGACCTTTGAGTCTCAAGGCCATGCCATGAGATGACACAAAAATGATGGTTGTTTCAGCTATATAAACTTACTAGTAAAGAAGTTTACAAGGAAAACAAACCTGGAAGTTTGAAACTGAGAAACAGAGGATTATCATGTCTAACTAAATATCAAAGTTTGCAAAGGATCCAAAACCTCATGCAACATACCCTGCTAGACTCAATATCTTGGCATGCTTTTTTCTTAGCTCATGCGGTACAGGCCCATGAACCCGCTTTCCTATCGGCTCATATTCGTTACCAGCATATTTAACGAGCACACAAGCATTGTCATCAAATTTGATCTGAGTTCCGTCACAACGTCCACGTGGCATTGCGGCACGAACTACAACAGCATGAACTACAGCTCCCTTCTTCACTGTGCTAGTTACGACTCCCTTCTTCACTTCCTTTGGAGGGTTAACTTCCTGCACAGAGGCAACTATTATGTCCCCCAATCTCGCCCCTTTCTTACCCTTCAAAGCTTGTATACACTTTACTCGCTTCGCTCCAGAATTGTCAACAACTTTCAGATTGGTTCCCATCTGAATGAATGTCCGTGTTTGCTGTAAAACAGGACAGTGGTATTCAAACATATATTATTCAAATGATGAGAACACTTGAACACAAGCATTCGTAGAATAAACAGAGATTACTTGAAACCAGTGCATAGCATATGTGATCTTATATAATTTGTGAATTAACTCATGTTAGATGAGATGCCCCATCATAAAAACTGATACCAAGACTAATTACTCTAGTCTAATGTCTCCATGCTACTCCAAAATAGGTTATTCTACAATTTAGTCTTTCTAGCGTGAAGGGCTTCCACAAGAGTGTGACAAAAACAACACGTCAAGTCAAAAGGGTACTACCGAACAAGGTGGAAGGAAAGGCCATTGCTAACCATGGGTGTGGGGTTAAAATAAGAATGATTTAGCGAGATTGGAACCACTAACTAATTACGGTTTCCTATAATGACATGGGAGCATTCTAGCACAGAAAGAAGGTTTTGCAAAGACGAAGCAGGACCATTTTGAGATTAGTTTGTTTTAGGGGGTAAAATTTGATGCAGGGAATCTAACAAAGCTTCCTGATCAAGGCTTTCAGCCAAGATAAATCATTAATGTGACAAGTGACAACAAAGACAAGGCACAATATAGTGTAGCAGGCACTACCATTGCAGCATAGATGTTGAATGTAGAGGTTGCTCAGTCAGTCAGTCAGTACACAACTAAAAACTGCAATAGCTAGGCACATTTATGAAACAAAATTTACCTGAGACAATAAATGAGTACGACTTGACATCCGCAGTAGACCAAGAGAAGTGTTGTTGAGGCCCCCAAGCAATGATCGACCAGCTATTACAATAAAACAATTATCAAAAAAAATAAGATATTTAAAGAATTGGTCGGAGAAGAAACTTTTGACATCAAGCGATTTCAAAACAATAACGCAAACAATTCTCTGACCATACTCAGATTGCAGCAGCGCTATTCCAGTTGTTGTCAAGATCAAAACTATTGAAAGCTAAATAAATGTGAAATATCACAACTATAAACTCATAATAATTACAATACAACAAGGGCTTACATACCACGATACCATTTCGAAGCAGCCATCTCTGAATTAACTGCCAACACCTCTCTAGGGTTAAAACTTATAAGGTAAATATTTTCTTTCTTTCTTTTAATCGATCGATATGGTAAAAACAACCCATCAAGTAGTAACTCAGCCGGTTACAGATACATTAGCCCACGGGGAAAAATATATGCATCAAGGCCCAATTATAACTGGCCCAACCATCTTTTTAACAAATTCAAAGAGTACTGACGTGGCATTTTTTTGTTTATAATAATAATTATAAATGTTTTTATTGAACCATAATATTTTTTGGAAATTAAAATTAAAAATGGAAAAGAAGATCTACTAGCATTAATTTATTCACTAGGGAAAGTAACAGAGTGAAGGTGAGTAGGGGTGTTCGCGGTGCGGGCGGTGCGGTTTTTCTCTAAAACCGCGGACCAACCCGCACATGCGGTTTGGTTAAAATTTTAAACCGCGAACGCACCGCGTAACTTAAAAACCGCGTAAACCACAACACATAAATGCGGTGCGGTGTGATGCGGTTTGTGCGGTTTATGCGGTTTAATAATATCAATATAAAAATTATAATAAATTGCAAAAACTAAAGGTTACAATAAAATTGAAAATATGAACTCAAATTATCAAAGTAAATAGAATTGAAATTTGAAATAAAGATAGATTGTTCTTAGCAGTGACACTAGAAATGAAATAACAATGGCTAAATATCAAAGAATCATCTACACAATAGAAAAAAAAAACAGTGTAAAACAATGTGAAAATATAATGTATAATGCTTACAAATGAAAAAGTAAAAGTGAGAGGCGCAACTACAATTAAAGATTATTGTTTAAGAGGAAAGGAATAAACGGACTAACCCAAAAATTACACACAAATTATAAATGAAATGGGGCAAAAAGTCAAATATATATATATATATATATATATATATATATATATATATATATGATCATGTTCCTTGTAGAACCATTAACCTAAGAACTCTATTTTATATTTTAAAATAATATATATTTATTATATGTAGATCATGGGTAAAGTTGTCAAAAAATACAAAATACATAATTTAGAACTAATTAATATTTGATTAACGATAATTATCGTACATAGATATTGATCACAAAACTCTCAATCATTATCATAAAATTCCCCCAATTATTTTTATCAATTTTTGTGAAAATATTCAAGTTATGGTACAAACATAATATCAAATAACAGTGTTCAGCAGCTGAACATTTAAATACAAGTAAGTTCAGTTGCAGAACTTTAAAATTTATGTGTTTGATTTCAAATTCGATTGCATAACTTTTATGTTCAGCGGTAGAACACGAAAGTTATGGTATGAAAATAATGTGAATAACATTGCTCAACAGTTGAACATTATAAAAATAATCAAGTTAACTTGTAGAACTTCGTGGAAAAAAGTAAGTTTAGTTGTAGAACTTTGAAGTTTATATGCATAACTTTTAAAATTCAGTTGCAGAAAACTGTATTTATACTATGAAACAAAATAGGTTCGGCAGTAGAATTCTTTTATTCCAACAATATCCTTATAAGATTTTGTATATAAAAATGAGTTGAATCTGAACAGTTGATCTACTAATAATCCAACGGCTTATAACAGTTCTAAGGTTCTTTTGTTGTGATTGGTTCTCTCTTGAGCCTAACCCTATATATATATTTATAAAAAAATATTTTATTTTTAGTAATATGCGGTGCGGTGCGGTTTGAACCGCGAAAGAGAATTCCCAACCCACAAACCGCACCGCACCGCGCGGTTTGGCTAAAATGCAAACCGCGACCACGCCACGAAAGATTTAAACCACGCGGGGCGGTGTGGTGTGGTGCGGGGCGGACGGTTTGTGCGGTTTATGCGGTTTGATGAACACCCCTAAAGGTGAGTGATTACACAAGTACAAAAGTGACAAAAAGACCGGTCAAAGTTAAAATTAAAGGGAGTCAAAATTAACAAAAGACTGAACTATGCAGTAGTTTTAGGCCCACGGTGATCCGGTAAGAATGCCAACAACACGCGGATTGTAGAAAATTTTAATTGTCACAAGAAAATAAAACTGGTATTACGTACTGAGTTTTTAAATTATTCGAGAAGTGGCCGAATGAGATAGTATTGCTTCCAATGGCTTAATATTAGTTTTGAGATGTGTTTTTACTGTTTAGGTCAAATGTAGAATTTCATTTTTAAATATGAGATGGTATTTTTTATGCGGTCACCCATTTTCTACTACACCGTATCTTTTGGGCAGTGAACGTCGATCTATTTTTTTAATTTTTTCAAAATTTTGAATCGTTAATATTAAATATTTGAAAATATTTCAATTATCTTTAGACTTTTATTAATGGAGCAAATTAAATATACAATTTCAATATTTTTTGTTTTTAAAATATTTACTAATTGAGGAAACTAAATATATCATTTTAATATTTTAATATTTTTTTTATTAGAAAATATCTCAATTGCCTTTTAAATCTTTACTAATGGAGAAGGAAACTAAATATATTATTTTAATATTCTCCTAAATTTTTATTAGAAAATATCTCAATTGCCTTTTAAATTTTTACTAAGGGAGAAAACTGAATATACAATTTTAATATTCTTTAAATTAAAATCTTTACAAATGGAGGAATATTCTCCTAAATTTTTTATTAGAAAATATCTTAATTATCTTTTAAATCCTTACTAATGTAGGAGGAAACTAAATATATCATTTTAATATAGTCATAAATTTTTGATTAGAAAATATATGAATTACCTTTTTAATCTTTACTAATTGAGAAACTAAATATACTATTTTAATATTCTTGATTTCAAAATCTTTACTAATGAAAAAAATTAAATATACAATTTTAATATTTTTTTAAAAAATTCATTTATGAATATCTACACTTATCTATACTATATAATTAAGGCCGAAACATTTAAAGTTTTGGTTTTCGGTTTTCGGTCTTTTATTCTATTTAATAAATAATAAAAAATATCATGTCAATTATCTTTAAATTAAAACATATTACCTTTTATATTTGTTATCACTAAAATCTATGTTTTCCAAAAATATGAGGTGCAATCCTTACTTATTTATTTTAAAACATATTTTAATACTATATTTAATAAATAATAAAATAATATAAAAATAGTAACTAGTTGATTGCCTTTTATAATTAAAAAAAAATTCTAACAAAATCTACTCATTTTTCAAAAATATCACAACAATTACCTTTAAATTAAAACATATTATCTTTTATATTTGTTATCACTAAAATCCCTATTTTCCAAAAATATGAGGTGTAATCCTTACTTATTTATTTTAAAACCTATTTTAATACTCTATTTAATAAATAATAAAATAATATAAAAATAGTAACTATTTGATTGCCTTTTATAGTTAAAACATTTTTTTCTAACAAAATCTACTTATTTTCCAAAAATATCACAGGTAATTACCTTTAAATTAAAATATATTACCTTTTATATTTGTTATCACTAAAATCTCTCTTTTCTAAAAATATCAAGTGCAACCCTTACTTATATATTTTAAAACATATTTTAATACTTTTAATTATTTAAAAAAACTTACTTATTTTAACAAGTGAACGTATTTTTTTAACAAATAAAATTAATATAATTAAAACACATCTAAAAATATTACGGGCATTTACTTTTTTTAATTAAAATAGGTTATCTTTTCTATTTGTCCTTATTAAAAAAACTTACTTATTTTAACATGTCAACGTATTTTTTTAATAAATATAATTAAAACACTTCTAAAAATATCACGGACAATTACTTTTTTTTTTTTTAATTAAAACATGTTAGATTTTCTATCTGTCCTTATTATTAATTTATCTTCCTCAGCCCCATATTTATTTTTTTAATATTTTTTTATGTTCCAATTAATATTTAAGTTTCTCATTTTATAATTTATCATATTAATTTTTACTTTTATTTTAATATTTTTCGTTCACATTAAATTTTTTAGTTTATTATTTTTTAAGGCTCGTGCCTTGCACAGGTTATAGGCTAGTATTATTAAAGCCGAAACATTAAAAGTTTTAGTTTTCGGTTTTCGGTCATTTATTCTATTTAATAACTAATAAAATAATATAAAAACATTAAGTAACTCATTGTCTTTTATAATTTTCTAACAAAATCGACTCTTTTTCCAAATATATCACGGACAATTACCTTTTTCAATTAAAACATATTATCTTTTATATTTATTCTCACTAAAATATCTATTTTCCAAAAATACATTTTATAATTAAAACACATTTTTCTATTTTTTATAACAAAATCCACTTATTTTCTAAAAATATCAGGGACAATTATCATTTTCAATTAAAACATGTTACATTTTCTATTTATCCTTACTAAAATCTCTCATTTCCTAAATATATCGTGGACAACCCTTACTTATTTATTTTAAAACCAATTTTAATACTTTTAATTATCTAAAACATTTACCTATTTTAACATGCCTACTTATTTTTTTAACAAATAAAATTAATAAATTATTAAAACTTAAATTAAAAATAACTTAATAATATAAAAATTGTAACTAGCTAATTGCATTTTATAAATAAAACACATTTTTCTATTTTTTCTTAAAAAATCCACTCATATTTCAAAAATATCACGGGTAGTTACCTTTTTCAGTTAAAACATGTTTTTCTATTTGTCCTTACTAAAATCTCTCCGTTTTCAAAAATATCACGGACAACCCTTACTTATTTATTTTAAAACATATTTTAATGATTTTAATTATTTAAAAAAGTTAACCTATTTTAACATGCCTACTTATTTTTTTAACAAATACAATTAATAAAATATTAAAACGTACATAATAAAATAATAACTATTAAAAATCATCAATAACTGAAAATTGAAAGTTTTTGTTTTCGGTTTTCGGTCATTTATTCTAATTAATAAATAATAAAATAATATTAAGAGTAAAATAATATTTTCAACACATATCAAACCTCTTTTAACCTTAATACATACAAGTATACAACCTATAATACATACAGAATTAAATTTTATTATTTATTTATTATTTTATGTTCCAATTAATTTTTTGAATTTGTCATTTTTCTAAATACCCTTTTTGATTGCCTGTGCGTTGCACATGTTATAGGATATTAATTAATAACATAGAAAACCAAATATATTTTATTAATATTATCCTCACTCGCTCAAATCTATTTTTCTATTTTTTTTAGAACTTCCTTTCTTATATTCGATTTCTATTGTTTTTTAGAACTTCTTTTCTTATATTCGAATTTATAGGAGGAAGAACATTTCTAGTAATTACATCTTCTCTTCTTTTTCATATTCGAATTTGTAGTAAAGGAATAAGTAGATGGATAATTGATTATTATAAAAACTTATAAAATATATTACTCCCTCCATCCTCCGCGATCAAAAATTCATCGTTATTCAATCATACTAAATAAATAGATAAATACCAAATAATTGTATTGTTTTTCATAAAAGTTAACAAAATTAACACTTAATTTACCATAATAGCTAAATATGGACAAGAGTTTTGGGACAAGCGAAATTGGAAACAATGGACAATAAAAGTGAGACGGAAGGAGTATTGGCCAACAGTTCCTTAAAATAAGTCTTCTCTTGAAATTTTTTATCAATATTGATGCCTAAACAACTCTCCTTCATCTCATAATATCATTTTGATAATTGTATTAATCATTGTTATGCCATATTTTCGGTTGTCTCAATTATCTCCTAATTTTCCAATATGAATCTATTAATAGTTAACTTAATATTCCCAAGTTAATTATTTCCTCTCTCTGAAACGAGGAAAATCTCTAATTAATTATAGAAAATATCTCTGAACGATATCCTTCAAATCAGAAAGGTATAAAATCTGCTAATTCCCAATACATCCCTAATAATCAAAGGGATTAAAAACCAATCATATAACAGAACTACGTTGACTTGATCCCTATAAATACATGGTACACAGGCATCATGGAATAGGATCCGACACATCTAACCAGTCGAGACACCACTCAATTCCAGCCCCAAATATCCAAAATCCCCCATTATTACAATTTCGTTATTCCAACAATCCCCGAAATTCGTTATCACCAAATTCCTCCGTTAACAATTGGCGCTAGAAGGAGGGGATATTTTTTGATTGTGGAGGACAATCAAATCACACATGAGGGGTTATTTGCTTATTTTGGATCTGGAGTGGCTTTAATGGAGGAGTTGAACGGTGGATGCGGTGGTTCGTGTTTTTATTCAAAATTAAGATAAGTTTTCTTATGATTTTGTCCGTACAAATAAGTTATCTTAGTAAATTTAATACATGTTAGATTTTGATGATTTTTTATGATCCAGAAAGCTTTTGCGATTTCCTACAATTTTCGTTCTTGGTGTTTTCTTAGATTATGTTTCGATCTATTCTCGAAATCACAAAACATAATCAGATACCATTTTTCAGTATTGAGAAGTTAATCAGCAGATGTTTTATTTGATTCTTGATTCGTTATAAGTCCGTTTCTGACGAGCCATATATCATCGGAAAGATCTTTCCGTTTTCTACAACTTTCATGTTTTGTGTTTTTCAAGAAAACATCGTTTACAGGGTCAAAAAATTAAAACACATATCTGGGCAGAATTTGAATCATGGAGATGTTAAAGAATTGTGATGCGATATTCGTAGCACATGATTTGGTTAATTCACTAGCTCGTGCATGGACAAAAACAAGTGTGGAAGGTTCTTCTTTGAGAAGGGTAATATTTTCGAAAACCCTCTTTTGGAAAGCCCTTCTTTTAGTAGGGTATTGCTTGAAATTGTTTTTGAAGACCCTCTTTCGAGTAGGATAATATTTTTGAAGACCCTCTTTCGAAGAGGATAATAATTTAGAAGACCCTCTTTTGAAGATGATAATATTTTTTAATACCCTTTTTGATAAGGGTGTTGTTTAAATTTATTTTTGAAGACCCTTCAAGTATTGCTTGGAATAATTTTGGAAGGCCCCAAGGGATAACCGTCTTCTGAAGGTCCTGTGGGGTATTCTTGTTTGAAGTCCCTACGGATTAATCGTGTTCTGAAGGCCCCAAGGGGTGATCATCTATTGAAGGCCTTTCGGGGTAGTTTTTTTTTTTTGAAGGCCCTTTTGGGTGATCTTGTTCTGAAGACCCTTCCGGGTAATGATCCTCTTCAAGGAGCGTCGCATGCTCAGAATCGTTGACAACAGTCTCCTCTTCAGCATCTGCCTCTAAGTGAGATGTCTCTTTGTGAGATACTCCCTCTAGGGTTTTCAAATTTTGTATTTATATTTAGACATTAATATCATCATGTGCATCATTCACATCATGCATTCATTCATACCATCATGTACATCATACATTTACTCATAAACATTGGACATTCTTAGATTCTGTGGTTGTCTCTGTGTGATATTTTTGAAGACCCTTCTTTGTTAGTAATGAATACCACTTAGAAACTAGACAAAGGGGGGGGGGGGTGAATGGATAGTTTGATAGATTTTCACTTTCTCGAAACTAAATTGCTGTAACAGATTGTGTAGTAAGAAAATGCGGAAATGAAATAAATAGTACACACACAATCACTTTAATCTACTTTGTATTAAGCAAATTAAATACTACAGCTTCCAAAATCTCACAAGAGAAATTCTGGCTTCTAAACAAGAACAGTGTTTTCTTGCTTTTCTTACAGAGAAAGAAGTGCTTCAAATATAATTCTATGATATTCTCACTTACTGCTAACAGTAGGGTGTGCACAATATATATATTGTCCTATACAAAACTAGTGCACACACCTAATTACACAGCTACCCTTCCCGCAACTCCATTTTGTCGTTCTATAAACGGTCGGATGTGTCAGGGAGAGCCACTTGCTTTCTGTTGTCCTCTCCCTTATCTGTAGCTGCTTGTCTTCCTTCTTCCTCTCCAAGTTTAGCTGTAGATTTGCCATCTGTATTTTGGACCACCTGACCAATACAGATGCTTCAGTATTTGTCTCCATTGACTTCGATCTTGTACCTTCATTTGTCTTGTTGTAGATGGCTAAGTGTTGATATCGTGAACTTCACTTCATTTCTGACTTCGCGATGTATCCTTTGGAGACTTCGCGACATAGGCTTTTGAGGACTTCGCGATCTAAGCCTTTTGAGGACTTCGCGATCTAGGCCTTTTGAGGACTTCGCGATCTAAGCCTTTTGAGGACTTCGCGATCTAGGCCTTTTGAGGACTTCGCGATCTATGCATTTTGAGGACTTCGCGATCGAGACCATTTTGGGACTTTGCGATCCAGGCCTTTTGGGGACTTCACGATCCAGTACATCTTGACTTTGCGGTATCAACACTTCACGATATGAGTAATGAAGACTTCACGACATAGTTCAATTAGGACTATGCGATCTTAGTACTTCACGACATAGATATTGGTGACTTCACGACATAGCTTTATTCTAACTTTGCTATATGATGCCTTAGATAAATTTCTGCAACTTATTTCTTCAGGGCCTTATTCATCTTCATCATGCTGCATGAACAATTCTGAACTTCTACCAGGACAATTATTCAATGGCCTATGTACATTCTAGATGCAAGAAACTTACTAAGCTCATTATAATTCTGAGCATACATGATCAAGCTAATGTTCATGAGAACAAGACAAGTACAGAGAGACCTATACTATATCCCAGTGATAGAATTCACTAGGTCATGTAGTGTGACATAGTCACAAAGTGTAGGCTTGTTAATGGTGGTATTCAGACATGTCTTGAGCCTAACAATCTCCCCCAAATTGTGAGTAAGACCCTTAGGCACAATTTCATGTCTGATAACAAGCCTAACTTACATAAAAAGGAACAAATATAAAGAAGATAAAAAGATGAACATAATTTGATAACAACTTGAAATTTGGGCTTACAGAATTTCTCCTTGAGCTACATAGCTTCAGTTTCCAATTGTTTCTCTAAGAAATCATCATAAATCTTCTTCTTCCTTATTTCTTCATTCTTCTTCATTTCAGAAATGGTCAGTAGAATTTCATCTCTTGCTATTAACTCCTCTATGAGAGGAGAGCCTTCTAAGTCTTCAGCTGCTGTTCTGAGGGCACTTTCCACATATGAATCAATAAACTCCATCCTTATCTTGCTTTTTCCTCCATAATGATTTTTGTACTCTACAATATAAGGATTTTGTTTTACCCTGCACAGCCCTTTCTCCCTCAGCTCCTTTGCTCTTTCCTCCATTTCAGTCATCTCCTTTTCTTTCAGACACCTCTTTTCTTCATTCAACTTCCTTAGATTTTCTTCATAATCAGAGTGCATCTTCATGAATCTGGCTATCTCTATTTTACACATCCTTTCTTCCTTTTATTCAAAGTTCAAAAGAGCATTTATTCTTTCAAGTTCATATGTAGGGAAATGTTGCCAGCTACCTTGCTTCATTTCTTTCTCCCTTCTATCAGTGTATTTGATTTCAAGATGATTGTTCTTCACTTTGACTTCAAAGATCCTTTGAGCTCTCAAAAATGCTAGGGCATCTTCATCATAGTCTTCATCAAGAGGAAGAACATTGATCCCTACTACATTTG
The DNA here is from genome assembly GCA_030848705.1 of Heracleum sosnowskyi. Classification (NCBI taxonomy): domain Eukaryota; kingdom Viridiplantae; phylum Streptophyta; class Magnoliopsida; order Apiales; family Apiaceae; genus Heracleum; species Heracleum sosnowskyi. Next base: position 104,683,656 of record CM061241.1, on the reverse strand, counting down.
TGATTACTCCAGTCTTCTTTGTTATCCTTGTCCTTTTGGCTACACTCTTGATCTTCAAATGCTTCACATGAGGTAGCTTTCTGGAACAAGGAGATTTAGTCTTCAGTGCCACATCATTTGGAAGTAGCTTCATTTCTTTCCCTTTCATCCACTGTAACGCTCCACTAGCTGTGACTTTGTGAAAGTGTCTTCTTGATTTTTTTTTTGTGGCTTCAACTTTCTTCTGTGGCAAATCAGGTTCAGAGGTCTTGGATAATGATTTTGGAGGATCATTACTAACAGTACCCACCCTAGACTTGGAGTCTTGTGTTGTGGTTAAAGTACTGCTAGCAATGTCCTTGACTTGCTGAATTCCACTTCTTGTTTTATTGATAGTTTCTTTGCTTCCCTTTGAGTCTTTGTTGTCATCCTCAGCATCTTTGGATTTCTTTGAAGTTTTCCCTTTGCTGCTCTCAGTTACTCCATCCTTATCACTCCTAGGTTGACTCCTCCTCCTGTAGCTTTTGTCTTTATCCTCATCCTTGTCATCCTTTTGATTTTTCTTTGCCTTGAGTGATTCAGGAACTCTTCCATGTATCAGAAATGATTGTAGAATTTGAATCATCTCTATTTCTTCAGCAGTCCTGAGTCCTTTCTTGGCTCTTAGCATTTGAAGCACACTGTTGATTCTATCTTTGTTCTTCATGTTCAACTGAGCAGGGATGATTAATTGATCAATTGTGTTTGCCCTGGTGAGTCCTTGAAAGATGATTGTTCTTGGATTTGTGATGACTTCAGGCAATCTTGAGTATTGGTCCTTCTTCAAGTCTTCATACAGAATCCTGTTGTTCTCACCAGTCTTCTCTATTAATTCCATTATGGTGTCTAGTTCAGTGAACCTCAGCTTATCTAAAGTATCAAAGGACAGATGCCAAAGTTCATTTTCCTTAGATACCATGACAATTTCTCTTAGATAAGCTTCCTTGATTCTCCTGACTACCACAGTGAGATACTTGATATTTTCCTTAATCATTGCCCTATAGGTCTTGGTATCACCTTGAACACTGATAAAGATGGCTTTCAGAAACTCCAGAAAGGCCTCATCATGATAGATGTATGAATTGGCAACTTCATGTAGCTTGGCCTCAGTGATAATGTTTGCTTTGACAGGTTAAGCTTTTGTGGAGATGAGAGGAGCAGAGACATCACTGGGCATTGTTCCAGGATAGTAGGTTGTAGTCACACTACTTTTCTGGCCAGCTAAACTGGTGACAGAAACAGTAGGAAGAGTTATTGGCCTTGTGTCTTTCTCAGATATTTTGCCCTTGAGCTTTGCAGAGACTCCCCCTTTCAGAGTCACTTCCTTTCTTTCTCCCCCTTAGGCTTGGGATCAGACAAGATGTCTTGAGCTTCTCCAGGAATAGGAAGATTCATGCTTCTCATCATAGAGGTCATCATCTGTTGTTGGACCAGCAGAATGTTGGAAGTTGAGTTGCTTTGGTCATCCAGCTTGGCATTCAGGAGCTCCAAGGAATGAGAGATCCCTTGGTTTTCAGATTTTAAGGATGCCACTTCTTTCTCCAATCGTTCAACCTTGGAAAATAGCTGCTCAAACTTGAAAGGATTGAGGGCCTGGTCCTTGAGCTTGGAGAATTCAAATTTAGATATGTTGGAGACAGGAACCTCATCCACCAGCTTGTCACCATACTGGTTTTTCCATAGTACTGAGAGCATTGAATTGATGTTAATGTTGGACTGCAACTGGTTCTCCAATTTGGTGGACATTCTTTTCAAATTATCAGTTACTAAAGCTAGAGAAAGATCCATAGAGGAGACGACCTGAGTAGTCTTTCTGAGCTCTTTGAGGATGCCATCCACCTTGGGAAAATCAGAGAGATATGTATTTCTTAGCTGAACCAGAGAATGTTCAGTTTCTTCCTTGATAGTAGAGATTTCTGATTGAAGACCTTTCCCAAGGAAGTGCAGAGCCTTCAACTGACTTTTGTAAACTTCATTGACTGCATCATAGATTTCTGCAGGAGAGAGCCCTTTAGCATTCGACCCCGGAGTTGTAAGATAGTCCTCCCTGAGAAAAGCTAGAGCCTCCTTCAGTTTTACAGTCCTCTTGCCATCCAGCCAAGCATCCACATTTCCATCTAGCTGGGCTTCATCCACAATCTTATCTTTCTGTGCCTCAACATCCTCCTCGTGATAAAGCAAAATAACTTCATAATCTTTGTTTGGGAGTCCAGCTGTGAGGAGGTGTTGGGCAATCTTTGAGAACTCATCTATCTGTGCCACATGAAGATTTTGCAATTCTTCTTCCGTCAATTGTGGTGGCACAGAGGATGATCCTGAAGCCCTGTCATGTTGCACAGGTTTCAGCTATTCTGTCATGGTGGCCTGAGCCAAGTGAGAGCTAGTGCTTAGCACTTCATGTGGAATAGGTAAGTGAGTTTCCTCCAGTCTTGGAATGACTTTAGAGTCTGATGCTGTCTCCATTGAAATGGGATGTGTTACAGCATCATCTCTGTGTGCCTGTGAAGGCAAATCCAAGTCCATAAGGAATGGAGAGTCTGGCATAGAGTCTCCAGTAAGAACTGGTGAATCCTCTATGTTTTTGTTGGTGTCATTAGGATATGCCTTAGCATGCATTCCCTGACCAACTAAATGTGGTTCCTGAGTGGTGAGCACAGTGTCATGCACCATGTCACTTGAAAGTGGATCAATCACAGAAGTAGATAGTGATTGATCAAAGGCAAGATTGTCATGAGAATGACTCTCTTGTTCAGAAGAAATTTTTAATGGAGAATCTAAGAGAGAAGTGGGGTTTAGATTGAATTTTGGCAACTCCCCCTGAGAAATAGGAGGAGTTTCAATTGTGATGTGCTCTCCACTCCGTGTAAGATCACCCTTATTTCCACTTGGGTCAAGAGTGAATTCTTGACCCTGTGCTGACTCTCTACAGGATGTAGTGGGGAGACTACTCTTTTCAATGCCAATGCCCTGTTGAGAGGCCATTGACAGTAACAGGTGTACCCATTTTTCCACATCTGAATCCTGTTGGGAGGATTCAGTGGTAGGCATAGATTTGGACTTCTTACTTTGTCTGGTGAGAGGTGACTCAGGATTCTCACTACCTAACTCTACTGATTCATTGATCACTGCCAGGGCTCTCTTCTTTGTCTTCTTTTTAGTAGCACCAACCTTTTGGGAAGTTGGTGCACTTGGCTCCTTAATGACTATTGTACTGTTTGCAGGGGGTTCATTGGATGGGTTAGGAAGGCTTGGGTTAGACATGGAGGCTCCTTATGTCTTAGCCTTCCCTTTCCAGGAAAGTTCATGGTATATTGGCTTATCAAGTGGATAAGATGCAAATGTGTCCTGCATATGTTTGGTCACACTTAGTATCACATCCACTTGATTCCTTGTGTCCAATGACCCAAATAGAACTTTGGACATGGACTTAGAATAAGCCATTTTATTTTTATCTATACCCTCTAGTTCATGTATATTAGCATCAAGATAATTTAAAATACATTGAAGGAAATGAGGATAAAAGATTTCATTACCTCTACCACGAACTGTCTTCCCTAGCCTTTGAGCCAATTCTTTGAGGATTATTGCTCCTACATTTATCTCCTGATTGTAGGCTAGGGAGTAGGCTAACTTCACAACAATGTGACTGATTTGGTCCCATCCTGTCTTTCTTCATAAGAACACCTTCTGGAGTGCATCAAACAGAAACGACCACTCCCTCCTGACATGCTTCTTGTTCAACTTAGCCATGTCCACCTCAGCTGCATACTTGATTAAATCCAAGAATGCTATCATTTCAGCATCATTAGCTTCAGTGTCATGACCTTCAACCTTGAACCCCAAGGCCTCATTTATCTCCTTTTCTCCAAATTGGAAGTGTTTGCCCCCAATTGTGCAATTCACCTCCTGAAACAAGGTTCCATCTTCCTTCGCCATTGTTGAAACCATAGCTGTTCTCCAGAACCCTTCCAATACATCGACATACAGAGTGGGGTTTAGGGTTAAAGCTTGGCGGAGGTAGGAGGTGTTTAAGAACCGTACAAAGCACTTGTACCTTGGGTTTGCCTCCGCCTCAGAGGGAATTGTGAGAAGATTTGTTTCTTTGGGTATGGTTAAAGAGTTTGAGGATGATACTGTTTGAGACTTGGGTGCCATTTTGAAATTGAGAGTGAAGAAGAGAGAAGAGAATTTGAGTTTAGGTTTGAGAATTGAGAGTAGTAGACAAGATGAAGAGTTGTGAACGGTTAGAAAATAGTATTTATATGATAGAGACACTACGATATGGAGTTATGAATATGTACATGCTATATGGATATCGTGAAGTCTCAGAATGGCCTGTACCGCAAATTCTTGCAAAGTATATCGCAAAGTCTTAAAATGAACTATGTCGCAAAGTCCTAAAGGTAGAGAGTATGAGGTGAATTTGCGATATAGTATAAATACCTTGTCTATAACTCTTTATTTGGAATTTCAAGCATTTTGTCAGACTTGTACCAGAATTTGAATTAAAATTAATTTAAAACAAAATTCTGTTAAATGTGGAGACTTGTCGATATAGTTATTCTAGGTCGCGATGTCATAAAATGAACTATGTCGCGAACTCAAGAAATGAACTATGTCGCGAAGTCTCACAATTTTGACAGTTTGCGATATAAGTCTGTTTTATTTGAACTAAGTCGTGAACTCTCAAAATCAACTATGTAGAGATGTTTTAAGAGATCACGATCACTCCCACTCAAACATGATTTTAAAAATATGTAGTAAAATACTGAAATATTTATAAATCATATCTCAGCTAATTTTCACTCCAAATGAATAGAGCATCTAAATACAGTGAAAATTTACTACTGCAACAATTAACTAGCATACTTACTTAGAACAATTAAATGAAGGATTGAGCATTCCAATTTCGCTCACAGGTCTGTTGAAGATAGCTTCATTTAGAGGTTTAGTAAATATGTCAGCTAATTGTTTCTCAGTTGGAACATAAGAGACTTCTATGGTACCATTTGCAGAATGTTCCCTAATGAAATGGTACCTGATCTCAATGTGCTTTGTAGTAGAATGATTAACAGGATTGGCAACTATGGATATTGCACTAGTATTGTCACACATTAGGGGAATGTGTTCCAACACCAATCCATAATCCATAAGTTGATTTCTAATCCAAAGAAATTGAGCACAACAACTTCCAGCAATAATATATTCAGCCTCAGCTGTAGATGTTGCTGTGGATTGTTGTTTCTTACTGAACCATGACACTAACCTTTGGCCTAAGAATTGAAAGCTTCTTGAAGTGCTCTTTCTGTCAATTCTGCATCCTGCATAGTCTGAATCTGTATAACCAACCAGGTTGAACCCAGTGCCCTTTGGATACCATAAGCCAAGATTAGGAGTCCCTTTCAGATACCTGAAGATTCTTTTGATGGCCACCATGTGAGATTCCCTTGGATCAGATTGGAACCTTGCACATAGGCATGTGGCAAACATGATATCAGGCATGCTAGCTGTGAGATAGAGTAATGATCCAACCATGCCTCTGTAAACCTTGATGTCAACTCTCTTGCCTTTCTTGTCTTCATCAAGCTTGATAGCAGTAGACATGGGAGTTTTTGCAGGGGATGAGTCTTCTAAACCATATTTCTTCAAATGATCTTTGCCATACTTTGATTGATTTATGAAGATGCCATCCTCTTTTTGATATACTTGCAGACCTAGGAAGTAGGTCAACTCTCCCATCATACTCATCTCATATTTGCTTTGCATCAACTTAGAGAACCTTTCACAGAGTTTTTCATTTGAAGAGCCAAAGATGATATCATCCACATAGATTTGAACTAGAATGATATCATTTCCATGTTTCTTGAAGAATAGGGTTTTATCAATTGTGCCTCTGGTGAATTGATGTTCAAGAAGAAATTGAGATAGAGTCTCATACCAAGCTCTAGGTGCTTGTTTGAGTCCATAGAGTGCTTTGAGCAATCTATACACAAAGTCTGGGAAGTCTTCATTCTCAAAGCCAGAAGGTTGGGACACATAAACTTCTTCAGCTAGATCACCATTGAGAAAAGCACTTTTCACATCCATTTGATACACCTTGAAATCTGAGTGAGCTGCAAAGGCCAAGAAAATCCTTATGGCCTCCAGTCTAGCTACAGGTGCAAATGTCTCATCATAGTCAATGCCTTCTTGCTGACAATATCCTTTGGCAACCAACCTTGCTTTGTTTCTTATCACCACACCTTCCTCATCCATCTTGTTCCTGAATACCCATTTGGTGTCAATGACATTCTTTCCTTCAGGAGGTGGCACTAGTTCCCATACTTTGTTTTTCTCAAATTGATTCAATTCTTCTTGCATGGCAACAATCCAGTCGGAATTCTTCAAAGCATCTTCAATTAATTTTGGTTCTTCTTGTGACAGAAAGCAACTATACAGACATGTATTCATTGTTGCCCTTCTTGTTCTAACTCCCTCACCAGGATCTCCAATGATTTGATCTCTAGTGTGGGCTCTGTCCCACTTTCTTGTGTGACCCTGTTCATTTCCTTGACTTGTTCCAGGATCATTTTGATTGACAGTTGTATTCTCTTCTTCTCCCCATGTGTTTGTGAACCCTTGCACAGGTGTTTGAAGAAGATCATCAACTTCAAGAGTTTCATTGTCTAGAATAGTTTGAGCAGGAGGTTCATCCTCACTTTCAGAATCCTCAAGATATCCTTGATTTTCAAATCTTAATGGCACACTGTCTTTTTCACTTGCTGCAAGTCCAGGATATTTCTTGTCATCAAAGGTGACATCCATGCTTTCCATCACTTTGTGTTGCTTAGGTACAAACACTCAGTATGCTGTCCTTTCCAGAGAGTAACCAATGAAGATACCTTCAAATGCCTTAGCATCAAATTTTCCAATATGCTCAGAAGTATCTTTCATCACAAAAAACTTGCTTCCAAAGACATGAAGATGCTTGAGAGATATTCTTTTTCCAGTCATCAATGTGTAAGAAGTTTTTCCAGACTTCTTATTAATGAATGTTCTATTTTGCACATAGCATGCTGTGTTAACAGCATCAGCCCAAAAGCTAGTGGGTAACTTTGCATCCAACAACATTGCCCTTGCAGCTTCAATGAGAGTTCTATTCTTTCTCTCAACTAATCCATTTTGTTGAGGTGTTCTAGGAGCTGAAAATTGTTGAGAAATTCCTTTATCTTTGCAGAACTCATACAATGTTGAATTTCTGAACTCGGTACCATTATCACTTCTCAAAGCAACTACAGAGGAACCAGTGCTTTGTGCTTCTCTATCAACTCTCTTGATATGCTCTATAATTAATTGAGGTGCTTCATCCTTGGAGAACAGGAATTCCACCAAAGTGTATCTTGAATAGTCATCAACCATGACTAGAGCATATTTCTTTTTGGAAAGGGACTTTACATTCACAGGGCCAAATAGATCCATGTGAATTAGCTGCAGAGGCTTGGAGTTTGAATTGAGCAGCTTGTTCTTGTGACTTGATCTTTTAATCTTTCCTCTTTGACATGCTTCACATGCTCCATCTTGCATAAAATCCAAAGCAGTCATGTCTCTGATGAGTTCTCTCTTTGTTAGAGAGTTCATTGCCTGAACATTCAAGTGAGACAGTTTCTTGTGCCATAGCCAGAATTCTTCATTGGTGGCTTTAGTGTAGAAACAACAAATTTCTTCATTGTCTACAGCCTTGAGATTTTCTACAAACAAGCTTCCTTTCTTCACACCAGTTAAAACAACTTCACTACTACCTCTTTTGGAGATTAGACACTGATCTTCATCAAATTCCACCTTGAAACCCCTGTTGGTGAATTGTCCAATGCTCAGAAGGTTGTGCTTCAGTCCCTCAACAAATGCTACATCTTCAATAATGACATTCCCAGATTTTACACTGCCATATCCCATTGTAAAGTCAATGTTGTCATTTCCAAAGGTTACTGATGGGCCAGCCTTCTCCTCAAAATGTGATAGCAGGGCTATATCACCATTCATGTGACTTGAGAACCCACTGTCCAAGATCCATATGACTCTTTTATTCTTGTTGCCCTGCATTAACAAAATGACTAAGTTATTTTTGGTACCCACACTTGTGAGGGTCCAGTTGATTTAGAAATAGTTGTGTTAATGATTCTTTTAGCAGAAACAACTTTCTTCACAGTAGGAGACTTCACTTTGTTTGTGGCTTTGGAGTTTACACTCTTAGGCTCACATGAAGTTTTCACCCTCTCACCCTTCATTGGGGATCCTGTCCTGTGAGTGTGCATATGTGTGTGTGATTCAAAAGATTGTGCAGAGTCAAGTTTATGCTTTAGAGATAAACAGTTAACAATCACAGTCACGTAGCATGTCATGCAATTAGAATTACCACAGAAGGAATCATGGACAGAGTTCATGCCTACAGAATGGTTACTCAGGTTATCAACTTCAACATTTACAGGTTTATTACACTTATGAGTCAAATGATTCACAGATTTAGCATTTATGACACTGTTTCCTAGGAGCATTTGGCACATAAGCATAATTATTACTCTTGTTGACACCTATCTTACCATTTCTGTTTTGTTTCTTCTTCTTAACAACTTCTTTCTTGATTTTAGGACTCTTGACAAGGTTGTCTTTGGTTTCTTTCTGAACAACAGACTTGGGAGAGGAAGAAGTGTCTTTAGCAGCCTCATCTTCTTCAAGTAGTTGTTGTTTGATGACCAGTAGTTCTTCATCAAACTCAACAATACTCTTTTTGAAAATGGGCTTTTCAACATTTGACAAAATGGTTGGGGCATTTTTGTTTGTAAAAGATTCTTTTCCTTTGCCCTTGGCCTTCTTCCTTTCCTTCTCATTCTCATAATCAAAACCAACTCCAACCTTGCAGTCTTCAGTGTGTTCCTTATGATAGGTTTGAATAAGCTCAGAGGAGTTTTTAAAACTTCTTAGCTTTAATTCATTTTCAGCAATTTGTTCTCTAAGAGCTCTTTCTATTTGTTCAGCACAAACCACTTTGTTCTTAAGGTACTCAATCTCTTTCTTCAAACCATCAAGTCTCACAACCATTAACTCAAGTTTCTCATTCTTTTCTGTAAGCTCAAGATTTTTAGCAGTTATCCTATCAATTTCTTCATTAGCAGCTAACATGCTAGTATGAATATTGAACATATCAGTACTCATATCTTCAACAGTTTGCTTATATTGAAAGGGAGTCATATCAAGAGAGGTAAGAATGAGTACCTGATTTGAAGAATCACCATCATCAGAAAATGCCATCAAGGCATAGTTTGAGTACTCTTGTTCTTGTTCTTCATCAGAATCATCCCAGCATTTTCCATCTGCAATAAAAGCTTTATCCTGATGTTTCTTGAGTAAAACTTCATACTTAGCTTCAAGATCTAAGTATGCTCTATCCTTTTTGACCTATTTGGGCTTCTTGCACTCTGTGGCAAAGTGCCCAAGTTCATTGCAGTTATAGCACCTTATCTTGGTCTTATCCACACTCCCATACTTGTATCCACCTTTAGCAGCACCAGCAATCCCCTTTCCTTTATTGAAGGAGTTTGAGCCACTTGATCCACCAGTATTTCCAGCATTAAACTTAGACTTAAATGGTTGCTTCCTTTTAAACCTGATGTTAGGATATCTCCTAGCCATATAGGCAAAGGATTTGTTTTCCATCTTGTCCAACTCATCTATGCTGTAGAACTCATCTTCCTCAGGCAAATCATAGACAACTTGAGTCTCATCTCCAGTGTCTTCAGCTTCCAGCTCTTCAATCTTGACTTGACTGACTTTAAGAGATTCCATTATTTGACCTAAGTTGTCAGTAATAAGGGCACATGATGTATTTGCCATTAATCCTTGCTTTGCTTGAATGGATCTCTTTTGAAACAACTCTAGCTCATATGTTTTCAAAACACCATACAACACATCAAAACCAATCTTTGTTAGATCTCTTTCTTTGAGAGAAGAGATTCTTGGTTCCAAGTGATCTGGTAGAGTTAGCAAAAACTTCATGTTTAGCTCTTTTGTCTCATAGTGTTTGTCATAGAGTTTGAGCTCATTTATCAGCTTGTTGAACCTCTCAAACACTTCTGTGATTCCCTCCTTTGGCTGAGCCATGAAAGCTTCATACTGTGAGACCATAATCTGCTTCTTGTTCTTTTTTACTTCAGGAGTTCCTTCACATAGCACTTCTATAAGATCCCACATCTTCTTAGCACTACTACAGTGAGCAACAGTGTCATACATGTTGAAATCCATAGATTCACAGATGATAAGTTGGAGATGTCCATCTAGTGCTACTTTCTCTGTATTTGGAGGAATCTTTAGGAACATGTTTTGCTGGTATTATCTCAGTGCCAACAGTTGTTTCAGCAATCTCAATCATTGAAATAAAGGGACCATGCTTTAGAATATCTAAGTACATGGGATTTGAAGCTTTTATGAAAAGCAACATCTTCTTCTTCCAAAGACTGTAGTGCTCCTTGTTAAAGGGAGGAATCTTGATACTGCTTAGTTTCTGTGAACTCATTCTTGATCTTTTCCTGTTTGTATGTTAACAGCCCGCTCTGATACCACTTGTTAGTAATGAATACCACTTAGAAACTAGACAGAGGGGGGGGGGTGAATGGATAGTTTGATAGATTTTCACTTTCTCGAAACTAAATTGCTGTAACAGATTGTGTAGTAAGAAAATGCGGAAATGAAATAAACAGTACACACACAATCACTTTAATCTACTTTGTATTAAGAAAATTAAATACTACAGCTTCCAAAATCTCACAAGAGAAATTCTGGCTTCTAAACAAGAACAGTGTTTTCTTGCTTTTCTTACAGAGAAAAAAGTGCTTCAAATATAATTCTATGATATTCTCATTTACTGCTAACAGTAGGGTGTGCACAATATATTTATTGTCCTATACAAAACTAGTGCACACACATAATTACACAGCTACCCTTTCAGCAACTCCATTTTGTCGTTCTATAAATGATCGGCTGTGTCAGGGAGAGCCACTTGCTTTCTGTGGTCCTCTCCCTTATCTGTAGCTGCTTGTCTTCCTTCTTCCTCTCCAAGTTTAGCTGTAGATTTGCCATCTGTATTTTGGACCACCTGACCAATACAGATGCTTCAGTATTTGTCTCCATTGACTTTGATCTTGTACCTTCATTTGTCTTGTTGTAGATGGCTAAGTGTTGATATCGTGAACTCCACTGTATTTCTGACTTCGCGATGTATCCTTTGGAGACTTCGTGACATAGGCTTTTGAGGACTTCACGATCTAAGCCTTTTGAGAACTTCGCGATCTAGGCCTTTTGAGGACTTCGCGATCTAAGCCTTTTGAGGACTTCGCGATCTAGGCCTTTTGAGGACTTCGCGATCTAGACCATTTTGGGACTTTGCGATCCAGGCCTTTTGGGGACTTCACGATCCAGTACATCTTGACTTTGCGATATCAACACTTCACGATATGAGTAATGAAGACTTCACGACATAGTTCAATTAGGACTATGCGATCTTAGTACTTCACGACATAGATATTGGTGACTTCACGACATAGCTTTATTTTGACTTTGCTATATGATGCCTTAGATAAATTTCTGCAACTTATTTCTTCAGGGCCTTATTCATCTTCATCCTGCTGCATGAACAATTCTGAACTTCTACAAGGACAATTATTCAATGGCCTATGTACATTCTAGATGAAAGAAACTTACTAAGCTCATTATAATTCTGAGCAAACATGATCAAGCTAATGTTCATGAGAACAAGACAAGTACAGAGAGACCTATACTATATCCCAGTGATAGAATTCACTAGGTCATGTAGTGTGACATAGTCACAAAGTGTAGGCTTGTTAATGGTGGTATTCAGACATGTCTTGAGCCTAACATTCTTTGCGGAGGGTATTGCTTGAAAATTATTTTTGAAGGCCCTTATTTGATGAAGGTGTTGCTTGGAATTATTTTGAAGGCCCTTCTTTGTGGAAGGTGTTGCTTGGAATTATTTTGAAGGTCCTTCTTTGTGGAAGGCTTGGAATATTTTTTAAGGCCCTTCTATGAGGAGGGTACTTCTTGGAATACCTTGGTAAACCCATACTTCTGGGGGTGTTTATCCGTACTTCTGGGAAGCTCGCCAAGAAGATGTGTAGGAATATGACTTCCTCGGGAAGCGTAAGTCCACTAAACGCATGGAGCTGGAGTCCTTCCCCCGTGGAAGAAGGTGCGTAGGAATACGACTTCCTTAGGAATCGTAAGTCCACTAAACGCATAGAGCTGGAGTCCTTCCCCTACGAAAGAAGGTGCGTAGGAATACGACTTCCTCAAGAAGCGTAAGTCCACTAAACGCATGGAGCTGAAATCCTTCCCCCGTGGAAGAAGGTGCATAAGAATACGACTTTCTTAGGGAGCGTAAGTCCACTAAATGCATATGCTTGGATTACGTACTCAACACATTGCATTCTCTCCTTATTTCAACATACAAGGACGTCACTACTGCTGCTACTATATTATGTTATATTTTGAATGGTGGATTCGCAAAACCGAACTTGACAATGGGCAGCGCAACAATATCTACACAAATCCGCTCATTCTCTCACTCTTGCAAAACTACTCGTACATATGTTCTTCTCACATCTCATGTTGTCTCCCTCACACCTAGAGACATATTACGGGCAAATCATGTTGTCTCCCTCGCATTTGCAGTCATATTACGGGCATATTATGTTGTCTACCTCGCATCTACAGGCATATTACGGGCACATCATGTTTTCTCCCTCGCATCTACAAATATATTACGGGTACCTAGGTGCTCCATATTATTTATTAATCTTCTACTCCTAGTTGTTTCAGTGACTCAATAAATTCGAAAAATCAAAGCACGCTTAGTTCTCCAGTCCATCAAACCGCACTAAAGAACTGGGGGTAGTTGTTATGCCATATTTTCGGTTGCCTCAATTATCTCATAATTTCCCAATATAAATCTATTAATAATTAACTTAATTCCCAAGTTAATTATTTCCTCTCTCTGAAACGAGGAAAATCTCTAATTAATTATAGAAAATATCTCTAAACGATATCCTTCAAATCAGGAAGGTATCTCAATCTAAATCTAAAAAGATAAAATCTGCTAATTCTCAATACATCCCTAATAATCAAAGGGATTAAAAACCAATCCTATAACAGAATTGCGTTGGCTTGATCCCTATAAATACATGGTACACACACATCTTGAAATAGGATCCGACACATCTAACAAGTCGATACACCTCTCAAGTCCAGCCCCAAACATTCAAAAAACCCCAAAACCCCCATTATTACAATTTCGTTATTACAACAATTTCCGAAATTTGTTATCACAAAATTCCTCTATTAACAATCATATATACATTCATCTGTATGCATATTTTTATATATAACTGCCTAATTACTTTTTATGTATTAATTATGCAGGTTACATACTATAAAAGATGGTAGTTACTGGTGAGCTCAAAATAAAAAGTCAAACGGAGAAAATGAATATTATTTTGATGAGGTAACTCTCAACATATTATACATCATAAAATCAATTTTTAAATTTACTATTGAAGAGGCATGCCTAGAACTCAACACGCGTTGCTAGAAGTCATTTGTGTTTCAGTGTTACTATTTCTTTGTTTATTCTCATATGATATTAATATCTACTTTTTTGATAGGTGGTTTCATTATTTCGAACACGAAACACAAGCTTGAGTATGATGGTAATGTTGAACTTATTTTTTGTATGTATATTATTATTAATTTTAGTATCATAATTCTAAAGAACAATGTTATTTTAGTTAGTTGATTGATAGGTGACCATAATTCACAAGTTAGTAAAATTATTTTATATTATAAAATTGATTAATTAATGATGTAAATTAACGTATTATCTTTTAGATTTAGTAAAAGCGAGAGAGTGTTTCATTTGAAGGAACGTCTTATATGCTACAATTTTATATTAACGATATATTTTATATTTTACGATATAAGTTGACATTTGAATTTTGAGAATAATAATAGTAAAAAATAGAAAAATATCAAACTTTCGGTGAATTATCAAGACAAGACGAAAAATTCAAAAAAACCCTTAAATTAATGCAAAAACTATTATTATTTATTTATTTATTTTAAAAACATGATTTGTAGAATATCATTTTATTTAAAAAAAACATTAGAAAATTATTGTAAGACCGCTGCGAACCGCGGTTTAGTAAACTAGTCAAGTATAAATTATCATTGATATTACTAGAAAATTTTCTAGAGCGCATAGTACTCATGTCATATATTATTGAAATTTATTAAATATTAAATATTAAATATTCAGAGAGTACAAGACGGAGTGAGTTCGGTTTGAGTAAATTGGAAAATTATGTAAATATCGGAAAGTTTTAATTAACAGGTTTACAAGAAATAAAGAACCTTTCTTATATCATTATTTAAATGTGACATATTTTAAAAAGAGTTTACAAATGACGGAATTTAGAATTTTTGAGAATTGAGATCATACTTGCACCATGTACAACTCGTTTTTTCTTTTTCTTTTTAGGCATGTACAACTCCTTTTTAAATATTAATGATATCTGAACAATTTTCAGTTAAAACATGTTTTTAAAATAGAACAAATTTAGATAATCATTTTTGAAAGAACAAGAGTCCCCAAATTTTCTTTTGCCAGGCATGCACAACTCCCTTTTTTAATGTTGATCATCAAATTTCAAGATTTTGAATTTAGATAGATAATGTAAAATATCTTCAAAATAAATATATGTATTTAAATTACGTGTCTTGAAATAATTAGACTATTAAGTATAAATATTTTGGTTAAATTTAAATAATTATATACTAGCTTAAAACTCGTGCTATGCACAGATTGTTATTAATAATTATTATTTTTATTATTTATGTTTTAATATTCTATTAATTTGCATTTGCTAAAACAAATAAGTAGACGTGTTCAACTTTTTTAAATAATTAAAAGTATTAAAATAGATTTTAAAATAAATAAATAACTGTTTGTCCGTGATATTTTTGGAAAAGGAGAGGTCTTAGTAAAGAAAAATAGAAAAAGTAACGTGTTTTAGCTGAAAAGTTAAGTGCCCGTAATTAAAAGTATATAAATATGTTTCAAAATAAATAAGTAAGGATTTGCCCGGGATATTTTTGGAAAATGAGAGATTTTAGTAAGGAAAAATAGAAAGAGTAACATGTTTTAGTTGAAAAAGGTAATTGTCCGTGATTTTTTTTAGAAAAAGAGAGGATTTTGTTAGAAAAAATAGAAAAGTCAATGTATTTTAACTGAAAAGGTAGTTGGTTATAAAAATGTTATTATTTAATAATAATTTCTTTAAAAAATAAAAAAATAGAAAAAGTAACACATTTCAGCTAAAAAAGTGCTCATAATTAAAAATATTAAAATAGATTTTAAAATAAATAATTAAGGGTTTGCCGTGATATTTTTGGAAAATGAGGGGTTTTAGTAAGGAAACATAGAAAGAGTAACATTTTTTTGTTAAAAAAGATAATCGCCCATGTTTTTTTAGAAAAAGAGAGGATTTTGTTAGAAAAAAATAAAAAAGATAGTGGTATTTTAGCTGAAAAGGTAATTGATTATAAATAATGTTATTATTTAGTGATAGTTTTTTTTAAAAATAAGTAAGGGTAATTAAGTAAAATCACAAGTACCGACCGTCCGTCCGTCCGACTACCAAACTTTTAATGTTTCATCTTTAATAATATAATAACTTAAAACTCGTGCGATGCATGGATTATTTTTAATAATTGTTAATTTTATTATTTATATTTTATATTTTATTAATTGTATTTATTAAAAAAATTAAGTAGGAGTGTTAAACATTTTTAAATAATTAAAAGTATTAAAATAGATTTTAAAATAAATAAGTAACGGTTTGCCCGTGATATTTTGGAAAAAGAGGGGCTTTAGTAAGAAATATAGAGAGTAACATGTTTTCGTTGAATTTTAAAATATAAAAGTAATGATTTGCCTGTGATTAATAATTATAATATTATTATTTTATTTTATTAAATAGAACTATTCGTGATATTTTTGGAAAAGGAGAGGTTTTATTTACGAAAAATAGAAAAATAGAAATTTTAGTTAGAAAATATAAAAAAGAATATACAATTTGGCTAAAAGTGGTAATGAGTTAGTTATTAGCAATTATAACATTATTATGTTATTTTATTAAATGAAACTATTTGCGATATTTTTGGAAAATGAAATGTTTTAGTTAGAAAAAATAGAAAAGATATTCTATATAATAATTTTAATATTTTATCTAACGGTTCTCATTGATTTGATTAGAGATATCTAACGGCTATGAATTGAGTGACCAGACTACAAAAACTTTCATGACCAGCCTACAAAACTTTCAATGTTTCGTCTTTAATATAATAGTATATATATATATATATATATATATATATATATATATATATATATATATATATATTAAATTTTATAGTTTAGTGTAAAATTTTAAAGATGCACCTTCTCAAGAAAAACTCCTTGAAAAATATTAGGTTTATGAACTCACAGATTAAAACCCAATCGTCTACCTACTAAAATTAAATATTTTGGATTTCATTTATAATAATCACTTAAAACTCATGTGATGTATATAATATTTCAAATAATTATTATTTAATATTTTATTATGTATATTTATTAAAAAAATAAGTAATCATGTTAAAATAGATAAGATTTTAAAATATATAGGTGCGTAAACTGTTTCAAGTAAACATGTCTTGGAAATGCACTTTATTTAGAATAGTTAAATTTATTTAAATTGTAATTTTTTTTAAAATAATTAGATTATTAAAATAAGTTTAAAAATAAATAGGAATGTTACTCGAATCAATTATATATTATTAATTGAATTTTGATAAAAAATTGAGTTCGTTTGAAAATATTATTTATAGGCTTGTAGAAATATAGATATGTAAAATAAATAATTCAAAATATTATGAGTAATTAAGTAAAAACATAATGTACTAAAAAATGAATATTAAAGTGTTTTGTTTGAGTACTTTTTAAATATAAAATATTAAAATCTATATCTATCTATACTATATTATTAAAAACGAAACATTAAAAGTTTTGATCGGTCGATCGGTATTTGGGCCGGACTAATATTATAAATCAAAAAGTGGACCCACTATATTTATATCCGAAAAAACATAATTTTCAATACACATTCTTCAATCACCTAAAAAACAGAATTTTCCCTACCATTATTCAATCACCCAGAAGAAAAAATCAAATCACGAAGCCTTCCCGATCATACCCACCTTATTATATCAAATTACTCCTGCATCTCCACCTCTGTGGCTCCCCGATTCTGTATGCTTCAAATTCTCCTTTTAATCCTTATTCAGTTTTGGTGTATGTGTTGTGGTTTTCAATTATATTTTATCTGATTTGTTGACTGAGACAGCTTTTTACCGATTCTGGAACAAACTGATTTTAGTTTTTTCAATTTATAAATATATTAGGCATTGATCACCATATATGAAGTTGTTCCGTATCTATCACTCTTTGATTGAATTCATTGAAATTCTAGCTTATCCACTTCTAGCTTTTACTCTGTAGTTCCTAATGGATTTGGTTTGTAATCTATTGCCCAATACAATTCTTTTCCCATTTAGGTAACATAGCGATCTTTAGTTTTTTCCAATTTAAAAGTAGATTATGTGTTGATTTATGTTGTAACATATATTAGCCTACTATCGTGTTATAATCTATGGATTTACTTTATAAATAGTCCTATATATGAAATTGCTGTTTACTTGCGTTGTTTTCAGTTGATTTCTTCCATACTCAATTATATTAATGTTAATGTTATAATTGTAAGATAGATTATGCTGTTATAGTAGTTTAGATGTTTCTTTTGTATTTTTTGTGCTTAAATTGTATATACATTTTATTATTTAAGATACTAACTTAGTTAAATTAGATTATAAACACAAAATCTAAACTCACTAAGATTGATTTAACTTAGGTTTTCATTACAAATAGTACTTATTTCCCCCAATCATGTTTGTATTAGAATTATAAGATATATTATATTTTTATAGTAGTATAGATGTTTCGTAGGTTTTATGCTTAGATTGCTTATTGAAATTATTAGTTAAGGCGGCTGATCAGATTCAGATTGGCAACATAAATAGCTATAGTAAAGATAATGGGCGAAAGAAACAAAAAAACTAGGCCCATGTAGGCATAAAATAAGCATAAAATTTCTATTGTGTTCTGCTATATGCTCTAATACAACCGACCAAATTAAGGTCCCTCCCCGGAGATTGCTATCCGACAAGTTTATGTCACAACCCTGTTTGAATAACCTGTTGCAATAACATATAAAAAATGTGCATAAATCTTCTTAGAGGAAAGAAAACATAAAAATTAACAATGAGGCTGCAAAAATAATGTACGTTTATGGGATGGAATGGACACATAATAACCTCAAGTCATTTTGAGATTATGAGAGTAAAGCCATTATAGCTTTATTTAATTCACTTATATTTAACTGTTTTGTTATTTTGATTATTTTTTTAAAACCTTCTTTAATCAACACAGAATGATATCACCTGGATCAAAGGCTATTGGCTCTTCAAGTATCTCTAATTTTCAGAGAAAATCTGCACAAGGTAATTATTTAATCACTTCTATTTAAGTTAATTCACTTATATTTAATTGTTTTGTTATTGTGATTATTTTTTTAAAACCTTCTTTAATCAACATAGAATGATATCACCTAGATCAAAGCCTATTGGCTCTTCAAGTATCTCTAATTTTCAGAGACAATCTACACAAAGTAATTATTTAATCACTTATATTTAAATTGTTTCCATAATTAAGATTCTCTGTTTATAAATGCAAGTCAAGTGATTTCTTACTAATTATTATAAACAAAGGTGTTTACAACCCTATGTAATATTTAATCCAATTGAGTTATTTATTGTAATTGAGTTGAGAAATATGCCACTTTTCTCTTTCTGTTAATGATAATCGTTTGTGTTTATATGTTAATAATTCAGACACAACTGAACGTAATACGGAGGAAAAAGACGAACGTAACAAGAAACGACGTGAAGTTTACCAAAAAGGTTTGTTCATAATTAAATATTCAATTTCCTTTTGTTAAACATATTGGAGAAGCTCTTATGTTTTATTTAATTTATTTGTTACAGCTTTTATAAATTTTTAGAGTTTGTTCAATCATTAAGAGAATCAAACATTATATATAGCTTATAACCTGTGCGAGACACGGCTCTTTTAACTTAATATAATATTTGTTTTTAGTAAAACTAATTTTTAAATTTTTTTTGTATTAATAATACAAATATATAGAATATAGTATAATTGACATTTTTATTAAGAATATATAGTGTTTGATATTTTTTGGAATATATTAATAATTGAGATGTAAATATTTTTTATATTAAGAGTTAAAATTTTCAACTCTATTTATCTCACCCATTTCTTTATATTTCAATTTAGGGAGCAGTCAATTAGTAAATTGTTAGATATAATTGCTAATGTTTGTTTATCAGTGTTTAAGCAACAGGTACTGACCAGAGTTTATCAGAAGCCGGTCAGAGTTTAATTAAACTCTGACAGGGTGAAGAGTTTAAAGGAAGCCGGTCAGAGTTTATTTAAAGTCTGACAGGGTGATAGTTGAATTAGCTGTCGGTGCTGAATTGAAGATTCTAGAAGCAATATATTCTGAAGATGGAAAGAAGCAGAATATATTGATACAGCTAAGGAAACAGAATAGAAGATAAGAAGCAATCCTTAATTGATATAACTTGTATAGCTAATTTGTAGGAATATCAATTAGATAAGGATTGTGTAACTGTGTACTATATAAACACAGATAGGTTATCCCTAGAAGGGACGCGAACATTGAATATATTATTCTTGTAACCTAGAAGCTCTTTGTGATTCATTAACATCACTAAGAGAGAATTATTTAATATAATTCAGTTTGTTGATTCATAAACGGTGTTCTTGATTGTTATTCTTATACATACTTGATTATATATTGTGTATTCGGCCTAACAATTGGTATCAGAGCCAAGGCTGTTTAATATATACAGTTTTACGATTCAAACACAGTATTAATCATGTCTGAAGAAAATCAAACTGCTCCTAAGGCTGAATAGGTTAAGCCCAATTCTGTGAGTCGATATGAAACAATCAGGGTTCCAATTCTCAGGCCAGTAGAGTATCCGATTTGGAAGGTTAAGATGACCATGTTTCTGGAGGCTACAGATCCAGAATATCTTGACAGAATTTATGATGGTCCTCATAATCCAACCAAACTAGCCCCTGTTGTTGATGGACAAGAACAAAAGACTGTTCCAAAGGAAAAGAAAGATATGACTCCTGAGGACATCTCATCAATTGCAAAAGATGCAAAGGTTAGACATCTTCTCCACAGTGCTTTAGATAATGTTATGTCTAACATAGTAATTGGCTGCAAAACTGCCAAAGAGATATGGGATGCTTTAGAAGTCAGATGCCAGGGAACAGGTGCTATCAAGAAGAACAGAAAGACAATACTCACACAGGAGTATGAGCACTTTGATTCAAGAACTAATGAAACCTTGACTGAGACTTATGACAGATTTTGCAAACTGTTGAATGATCTGTCTCTGGTTGATAAAGAATATGAGCTTGAAGAGTCTAATCTCAAGTTTCTGTTATCTCTACCTGAAAAGTGGGATTTAAAGGCAACAACAATCAGAGATAATTATGATCTTGCTGATACAGATCTTGATGAGATCTATGGATTGTTAAAGACTCATGAACTTGAGATAGAACAAAGAAACAGGAGATCCAGCAAGAAGACAAAATCTATTGCTCTCAAAGTTGAGGAGAAGCCCATTAAGAAGGAATCATCAAGGAAGAAAGCCAAGGGAAAGGCTTTAGTTATTAAATCTGAAAGTGAGTCATCAAACTCTGATGATGACTCAAAGTCTGATGAAGCTTCAAACTCTGATGATGATGAAGAACAGATGATGCAAATGACTGCATTGATGGTGAAGACCTTCAAGAAGATGGGATTCAAGAACTTCAAGAAGGGAAAGAGATTCTCAAGGAAAGATTCAAACTCTGAAAGGAGAAGTTTCAGAAAGTCTGATGGAAGGGAGACCAAATCTGGTAAGAAGGATAAATCTGAAATCCAGTGCTACAGGTGTAAGGAGATGGGTCACTATGCCCCAGAGTGTAAGAAAGGCAAATCTGAAAAAGCACTCATCTCTAAAGGCAAAGACTGGGAAGATACTTCAGACTCTGATGATGGAGAAAATTATGCTCTTATGGCAACTGTCAGAGATGAGACTGAATCATCTGAAAATAAGGTACCCCTAACTACTTATGCTTATGATACTGATAATATATCTGAGTTAAGAGTATATCTGAAAAGTGTTCATGTTAGCTATAGGGATCAGACTTTAGAAAATGAGAGAATTAAATCTGAGAATCTTAGTCTTAAAGATAGAAACAAGTTTCTTGAAAGAGAACTTGAGAATATGAAGCAGATTCAAAAAGAAAGAGATGATGTTGTTTATGTTGAACATGAGTTGCTTAAAAGGTATAGGCAACTAGAATCTGATTTAGAGAAGGAAAGAAAAATAATCAAGACTTGGACAGATTCTGGAAGAGACACTCATCAAGTGTTTCAGACTGATTCTGTAGGTTTAGGTTATTGTGAAAATGATGAACTTAGGTTTAAAGACAAGGTTAAGGTAAAACCACAACTTAAACCTGTGAAATTTGTTCCAGAAGCCAATAAGTTAAAATCTGTTGTAATAAGGGAAGCTGATATGGAATCAGATGAAGCCTGTGAAAAACAGGAAAATATTATAACAGAAAACCTTATGGAAATAGAAGCTGTTAGAAAACCAGTAAAAACTTGTGAAAAACAGGTTAATGTTGGTTTGATGACAGGAAAACAGTTCAATCATAAGTTGAAAGAGGTAAAATCTGCCATGAAACCAAAAGGGTCCAAGAAGAATAGGAATGGAAAAATAGGCATAAATAATAGAAATAATCATTTGCCTACTGGTGCTGCTCCAAGGAAAACATGTTATAATTGTGGTAGTTCTAATCATCTTGCTAGATTTTGCACTAAGAACAAACATATTAATTCTTTATCTTCTACATCAGGAGTAAAGAATGATTATGTGAGGGTTAAACCACAAACTTTATGCACACACTGTGGGAGCACTTGGCATTCCATTTATACTTGCAAGAGTTATCATGCTATTTATCATAATTATTATGAGCTAAAACCCAATCTGAAATGGGTTAGAGCAAACTCTGCAAGTGTAAAGTCTGACAATGTTAGTTTAAACTCTGTTGATAGTAATTCCGCTGCAAAAATTAACACTGTTAAGAAAGACAAAGGATCCAAGCAAGTCTGGGTCCTTAAAACTAACACTTAGTATTTGTTTGTGATTGCAGGGTATAATAGAGAGCACACTTATCTTTGACAGTGGATGCTCAGGACATATGACTGGAAATAAAGCCCTGCTATCAGACTTTAAGGAGAAGGCTGGCCCAAAGGTTTCCTATGGAGATGGCAACATAGGACACACTCTGGGATATGGCAATATCAATCTTGGAAGTGTCATCATTACAAATGTAGCTCTAGTCTCAGGACTCAAGCATAATCTGCTATCTGTGAGTCAAATCTGTGACAGAGGAAACCATGTAGATTTTCATACTGAATACTGTGAAGTCATCAGTAAATCTACTGGAAAGGTTGTTCTAGTTGGACACAGGCATAACAACATTTATGAAGCAAGTTTGGTAACAAACTCTGATGGAAAAACAGTGTGTCTGACTGCAAGAATGTCAAATGAAGAGAGTTGGAATTGGCACAAGAAGCTCTCTCATCTCAATTTGAACAACATAAATGAACTTATAAGAAAGGATCTTGTAAGGGGACTTCCAAAATCAATACTCAGTCTAGATGGCTTATGTGATTCTTGTCAAAAAGCCAAGCAAAGGAAGTCATCTTTCAAGAGCAAATCTGAATCTTCAGTAGTGGAACCTTATCATCTTCTACATGTTGATCTCTTTGGACCAGTGAATGTGATGTCCATGGGCAGAAAGAAATATGCTCTAGTAATTGTTGATGAATATACTAGATATACATGGGTGTATTTCTTGTCAAAGAAGGATGAAACTGCTCAAACTCTGATGGATCATGTAAATCTACTGGACAAAGGATCACAGCACAAAGTCAAAACTATAAGGAGTGATAATGGAACTGAATTCAGAAACTCAATCATGGAAGCTTTCTGCAAGGAAAGAGGAGTGAAACAAGAGTTTTCTGCACCTGGAACTCCACAGCAAAATGGTGTAGTTGAAAGGAAGAACAGAACTTTAATTGAAGCAGCCAGAACTATGCTTGAAGAAGCAAAATTACCAACTTATTTCTGGGCAGAAGCTGTTCAAACTGCTTGTTTTACTCAAAATGCAACATTGATCAACAAGCATGGGAAAACACCATATGAGATGGTGAAAAATAAAAAGCCAAATTTGAAATATTTTCATATATTTGGATGCAAATGCTTTGTGTTGAAGACTCATCCTGAACAGTTGACCAAGTTCGAGTTAAAAGCTGATGAAGGAATCTTTGTTGGCTATCCATTGTCAACAAAAGCATTCAGAGTCTACAATATGAGAACTAAAGTGATCATGGAATCCATACATGTGTCATTTGATGACAAGAAAATAACTGGACTTGATGACTTAGATGGATATGATCAACTGAGTTTTGAAAATGAAGGATTATTCTCTGATGATGTAAACTCTGATGAAGCAGTACCGACAATCTCTGATGATGTAAACTCTGATGAAGCAGTACCGACAAACTCTGATGAAGCAGTTCTGACGAAGCATACTCTGAACCTCTACTGGTGAATACTGGAGAAACTGAAAATTCTCGAGTTGAACAAAATAGAGAACCAGTTGAGGGGGAGCGTGAAGAAGCTCAACAAGACACAGCAAGTGAGTCAGTTGAGGAAACTGATTCAAACTCTGACAGTTCAAACTCTGAACCATCCAATTCAGGGGGAGCCTCAGATAATGCAGAAAATCAACATATGAATCAGGAGAGCATGGATCAAGGGGGAGGATCCAATAATGATGCAAGAAACCACTTACCAACAGCAAGAAAGTGGACACAGGCACACACACCTGATCTCATAATTGGAGATCCTAATGCTAGTGTGAGAACTAGAAGTGCAACAAATAATGAGTGTCTGTATCATGCTTTCTTGTCTCAAACAGAACCAAAGAAAGTGGAGGAAGCTCTTCAAGATGCTAATTGGATTACAGCAATGCAAGAAGAGTTAAATGAATTTGAAAGAAATGAAGTCTGGACACTTGTACCTAGACCAAAGAATAGATCAATAGTAGGTACAAAGTGGGTTTTCAGAAACAAGACTGACAGTGAAGGTGTAATTACAAGAAACAAGGCTAGACTTGTGGCTAAAGGATATTCACAACAGGAAGGAATTGACTATGATGAAAACTTTGCTCCAGTTGCAAGATTGGAGGCCATAAGAATCTTTCTGGCCTATGCTGCACACAAGAAGTTTAAAGTCTTTCAGATGGATGTACAAAGTGCTTTTCTCAATGGGAAGCTTGAAGAAGAAGTATTTGTTGAACAACCACCAGGATTTGTAGATCCCAAGCATCCAGATTATGTCTACAGGCTTGACAAGGCATTATATGGACTAAAGCAAGCACCAAGAGCATGGTATGAAACTCTTGCTCAATTTCTTTTAGAAAGTGGGTTCTCAAGAGGTACAATTGATAAAACTTTGTTTTATTTCAATTCTGGTGATGATTTGATTTTAGTTCAAATTTATGTAGATGATATTATCTTTGGATCTACTAATGACAAACTTTGTAAGAAGTTTGCAAAGCTTATGCAATCCAGGTATCAAATGAGCATGATGGGAGAGCTTAGTTATTTTCTAGGCTTACAGGTCAAGCAAACAGATGATGGGATTTTTATCAATCAAGCAAAGTATACCAGAAATCTTCTAAAGAAATTTGGTATGCTTGATAGTTCATCTGCCACAAATCCCATGGCTACAGCAACAAAGCTAGACAAAGACACAGGAGCCTCAGTAGATATGACTAATTACAGAGGAATGATAGGGTCTTTACTGTATCTTACTGCAAGTAGACCTGATATCATGTTTGCAACATGTCTTTGTGCAAGATTTCAAGCAGATCCCAGAGAGCCTCATCTAACAGCTGTAAAAAGGATTTTCAAATATCTCAAAGGAACCATAACCTTGGGTTTGTGGTATCCTAGAGAATCAGAGTTTAAGCTAATTGGTTACTCTGATGCAGATTTTGCAGGCTGTAAGATAGACAGAAAAAGTACAAGTGGAAGCTGTCAATTCTTAGGTGACAGATTGGTTTCTTGGTATAGCAAGAAACAGAAGTCAATTTCTACATCCACAGCAGAAGCAGAGTATATAGCAGCTGGTAGCTGTTGTGCACAAATTTTATGGATGAAGAATCAATTGCTGGATTATGGGTTAAGGTACTCTAAAATACCTATTTTCTGTGATAACCAAAGTGCTATTGCTATGACAGGTAATCCAGTACAGCACTCCATGACCAAGCACATCAGCATAAGGTATCATTTTATCAGAGAACATGTGGAAGAAGGGAACATTGAGCTTCATTTTGTGTCTATAGACCAACAACTTGCAGATATCTTCATCAAACCTTTGAGTGAAGCTACTTTTACAAGATTGGTAAATGAACTTGGAATGATCTCTGGTTCTGACTAGAGATACGGGCTAGACTCAAAAACTATACATGTTTGCTTTTTATGTTCATGATTTCTTACATGTGTTACCTGTTATGTGCACCAGCATGTTAAACTCTGATGGTAAACTCTGACAGTTAAATTCTGTCAGTAAACTCTGTGAAGTGTCAGTCATACTCTGTCGGTTAAACTCTGGTGCTAAACTCTGTTAGTCATAAAATGTTGGTCATACTCTGATTGTTACAGTTTAATGCTATACTCTGATTGTAATTTTGTCTGAAACATATGGACCAATGAAGAAATTTGTATGAAGCATAATTCTCAGTAAGTAATTGTGAATCCTTAAGAGTTGTATAAATTCTGATCTCAAATATGTGCAGTAAGTTAACACAACATGATACTGTCTCTATATTTATACCATCTCTTAGTTTATTGATCCTATACACTGAGTCTGTACTAGCTGTTTGCATTTTCTCTCATAAGTTAATTATATTTACTGATGAAAAGTCTAAACTCTGATTCTTAATTTCAAATAATTCACCCTCAAATCAAAAGATGCCAAACAGAACACAAATTCCTTTGAGATCATGTTGTGCCTAGGAAGATCCAGGAACTTATTGTATGAAATAAGGGCTGAAATCTTTGATTTTTGGTGACTAGTGCCGACCACTGATTACTGGAAAAATAATAAAAATAAAAAATAAAAATAATAAAAATAATAAAAATATATAAAGAAGGGGGGTGAAAAACAAAAGATATATCCAAATGAAAGGATATCAATATACAGAGTTTAGATATAAAATCAGATTTTATGTTATACATGAGAGTTTAGGCAACCAGTTTTTACTACTTTAGTTTGTGGATTTTATGCACTTTGAGATGATCTAAATATTGATTTCGGTAAACTCTGCTATTGCACACACATATTTTCACACCTGTACAGATTGAGAAAAGAGTTTATTGACAAAGAAGGATAAATGGTAAACACTGATGTATTGTGTGCCATATGCCGAGGTAACTTTGTTTTAATCTCTGATGGTTAAAATAATTTCTTTGTTTCAGACATTTTATAATTTTGAGATTAGACATTTGTTTTGAAAATTAAAAAGAGTATGATTGGAAAGTTGTTCAAGAATGTTTTAAACAGAGGAGAGAGGTTAATTGCATAGAAAAGTGTAACATGCGGTAATTATTGCTGTTTTTACTGCGCATGCGTATTGGAAACTGCCAATTATTTGCTGTCAGTAACTGCATGTGTGACACGTGTCCCATTCACATGATTACAGGAGTAAGACAGTTGTGTATTAATGATTAAAAACTCTTCAGTTTTTAATCTTTAATTTTTTTTTTAAATACAATACACACATCTTCAGTTAAACTTTTCACATCTTACTCATACACATCTATTATCACACACACATAGTCACAAACACGTTTCTACACATAAACTCTGTTAAGCTTTCGCATCAATTCCTTGTTCTTTCTTCGAAATCTTCTAATGGCAACCACAGCTTTTGTTTCGTCTGGGTTAGAGTTCATTCCAAACAACTATACCGCACCACTAAACACTGCAAACGCACCAGAAGCATTTCATATGATTCAAAAGTTTCTTGCTCAGTCAGCAATTGGGCGTGCTTTAGTTGAACCAGCCAAACTTTCTGGTTTACAAATCAAGGCGTTCTGGGAGTCAGGGGTTTATGATGATGGTGGTGAAACTGGGAACCCATCCATAATCTTTTAGTTTGAAGAAACAGAGTATGTTATTACTTCTGGTACTATTCGAGCTGCAATGGGGTTTCCTGAGTATCCTTCCTACACTGTTGGAATGGGTGATGAGGATTTAATACGAATGATGCGAGAGATTGGTTACTCTGGGCCATTGACAAAGATTGGGCAACTCAAAAGGCCGTTTCTGCGCAAGGAATGGAGTTTCTTCTTCGATTGCATCACGAGGACATTTGGAAAGAAATGCACAAATTGGGATGCTATTCCCACAGACAGTCTGCAAATCGGGTATTCTTTATTATATGATAATCATTTTGATTTTGCACGACTTGTTTTGACTAACTTAGGGGAGAAGATGACAGAGAATAGAGGAGTTGTTTATTTTTCTAGATTCTGTCAGCTTTTGTTTTCTTATTGTGTTGAAGGAGTAAATGTAGTTGAAGCAGATGTTTCTTGTTTTAAATTACATAAGAGGGTATTTACTGATCTAGTAAATAAAGATGTTAAGAAAGGAGTTGTTGGAGACTTGTTGCTACCTGCCTCAATGCAACAGTTTTTAAATGATCAAGTCAATTCATCAACTCAAGAAGTACCTTCTTTAATTTCTGTTAATCCTGCAAGAGGTGGTAGAACTAAGCATATGGGTTCTAAGCCAGCAAGGATTTCTAAACCATCTTCTGAAGCTGAACCTTCTGTGTCTCCATCACAAAGGTTACAGAAGTCCAAAACCAGAGCATTTAAAAGAAAAGTAAGGGCACAAAGACCTCGTTCTGAAGAAGCAAGCGTATCTGATAGTGAAGATGAAATAGAGGCTTCTCAGACTCTAAGAAAAAGAAGAAAGCTTGTAGCCACTTATCTTTTTGATGAGGAGGACGAAGCTGAATTGCCTGTAAACTCTGCAGTGGTAATTCAGGAAGCTTTTCTAAGGGAAACTACTATGCTCTCAGAGGATAGAGCAAATCTTGATGAATCTGAAGCTCCTGCATCAGAGAATGAGGAGATTGTGACTGAAACTGTTCCTCAAGATACTCCTGCAATTGTTGTTGAGGAGGATATTCTAAATGCTAATGAGGACAGAATGTTTGTAAACACTGAAGCTCATGAAGTGTTTGTTCAGGAGGATGCTGCAAATACTGAAGCTGTCAATCTAGACAGGATAAATACTGATGCTAATATGATGGATTTGGATATAGAAGCTCCTACATCAATGACTAATGATGTAGTTGAGGAAGCTGCTACTCATTCTGATAGCAGAGTTTTTGATTTTGAAGCACACACCTCTATACATTCTGATCATTATACAGAGGGTGTGGAAGCTGATCAAGTAACTGATCAGATAGAAGATTCTCTGGCCACTCACACTGAAATTATTTCTTGTGATCTTGACAAAGGTGAGGAGGTTAATCAGATGATAAAAGTCACAGAGACAATTCTTGATGAAGCTGTGATAGAAAAGGAACAAGAGGCTGCTGATGAGCTAAACTCTGAGAATATGATTCTTGAAGCTTTGCAACAATCTGTTGTTGAGATTGTTCAAAGGGAAGCAGAGGTTTTTGCTCAGGTTAACTCTGATATTCCTGAAGCTGTAGAAGAGGAGAAAATTGATGAAGCTGCACAGTTTACTGCTGAAAATATTCTTACTGAAAATGAAGCAGACAATAATGAAGAAGCTGGAAATGATGCTGAGGGTTCTCATTCACACCCTAGTATTCAAGTTTCATTGGCTGATGATGTCAATAGTGATAAAGCAAGGGAAGTCAATAGACAGACAAATGAGCATTTCCAGAATATGTACTACAACAAATGGGCTGATGCAGATTGTGTCTTCCCAGCACAAAGGGCTGCAGATTTTCTATCTGATTCTGTCAAGAAGATCTCAAATACTGATGTACTTACAAGCTTACAGGCAACTGTTGTTCAAGTCAAATCTCTTAATAATAGATTTGATGAGAATCAACAAATGCTTACAAATCTAAGGAATGAAGTCAGTATGAAGGATCTTACTTTCAAGTCTGACAGAACTTATTATTATGCTATGCTCAAACAGCAAGCCAAGGATTCTGAGGAAATCAAGAAGAGGCTTGGGAAAGTTGAGGAAACTCAGAATGCAATGTCTACTCAACTGAATTCTATTTCTACTGCCATTGAATTGCTGACATCAGTACTACTTTCTGATGATGACAAAAAGGGGGAGAGTGTATCTAAAGACAAATGCAAAGACACTCAAGCTCTGAGACGGAGGGATGATTCTACTGATGGGGGAAGCAAAGAAAATAAAAGAAAGATTTTTGCTCAAAGGCAAAGCAGGACAAGAGTAAACTCTGATAGACAAACAAACTCTGACAAGATAAACTCTGGTGGCCAATCTACTTCAAAACTCAAGAGTTTAGTTGTTTCAACTAATCCATCTACTGATGAAGAGATTGCTGCTAAAATATTCATGAAAGAGCATGGAAAGAATGTTACTATTGAAGATATCCAGGCTGAAGAGCAAATGCTTGCTGAGGAACACAAGAAAAATCTTGAAGCTGGAATCTACAAGAAAAAGGAAATCAAGGCTCCTAGAAAGAAAGAAGTTGGTATTTCTATCAAAGAGAATACACAACAGAGTATACAATATACAAGGAGACCTGTGATTGGAAATTCTGATAAGGGTAAAGGCATAATGATTGAAGAGCCTAACCTGAAAAAGAAGAATTATTCAACCTCTGACATTGCTCAAGTTGAAACAAGATTAGCAAAATCAACCTCTGACGCTGCTCAAGTTGATGTTACTACTAAAGTTATGACAACCTCTGACGTTGCTCAAGTTGTACAGAAATCTACACAAATTCCAGGATTCAGCAAACCAAAACTTCTTGAAGATTTAAAGCTTGAAGCTGTGAATTTCTCAGTAACCAGAACAGTATTGGGTAAGGAAGGAAAAGACAAATCTGGTCTAGGGTCACACAGAGAGAGAAGGATAAATACAAGTCCAATGGATCAATCGTCACTAGCTATATCTGGTATTATTACTCAAGAAAATCTTGATATGCTAGACTCAGTTCAAATGATCTTTCATAAGGTGTTGAAGAAGGAATTTTTGTTGTACTTTATGAATGATGGAAGAGTTTATAAGGTTGCAGAGTCTGATATAAATCTCAAATCTTATCAAGAATTGGAGTATGTTCTGTACTTGTTAAAAGTCAAAAATAGAAATACTCACAATGCTGCTTCAGTTATCAGAGAAAAGATGCTAAGATCGAAGATGATGCTTGGAGGAGGAGTATCAAGTGCATATATTCCCAAATACAGAAATGCACATGGGAAGATTGTTGAGATGAAAAGAAACAGTGCTAAGTTCAGAACAGTACTGGGTACAAAAGTTCTTGAATTTAATTTAGAATCTGATAAAGCTTATTATATTAAGCTAGGGAATGAGATGAGGAAGAATTCCATCTATTCTCTGAGAGCTGCAATTTATCAGACTGGAGAATCTGATCCAGAGTTGAAAGAAGTGGAGAAGATCATGGTGGAAGAGCTAGAAAGAGCTGAAAAGAAATTGCTATCAGACTATATCAGGACAGTGCCTGATATTCAAGAAATCAAGTAAAGTCTGACTGTAAGTTTTTTTTTAATATATTTTCTATTCTAAGTCAAATTTAAACTCTGTTTTAAATTAAACTCTGTTATATGTTAAACAGTGCATTTGTTAAATGTTTTTGACATCATCAATTATATGTTTAACTTGTACATTTTATTATGAACAAGTTGGGGGAGATTGTTAGATATAATTGCTAATGTTTGTTTATCAGTGTTTAAGCAACAGGTACCAGAGTTTATCAGAAGCCGGTCAGAGTTTAATTAAACTCTGACAGGGTGAAGAGTTTAAAGGAAGCCGGTCAGAGTTTATTTAAAGTCTGACAGGGTGATAGTTGAATTAGCTGTCGGTGCTGAATTGAAGATTCTAGAAGCAATATATTCTGAAGATGGAAAGAAGCAGAATATATTGATACAGCTAAGGAAACAGAATAGAAGATAAGAAGCAATCCTTAATTGATATAACTTGTATAGCTAATTTGTAGGAATATCAATTAGATAAGGATTGTGTAACTGTGTACTATATAAACACAGATAGGTTATCCCTAGAAGGGACGCGAACATTGAATATATTATTCTTGTAACCTAGAAGCTCTTTGTGATTCATTAACATCACTAAGAGAGAATTATTTAATATAATTCAGTTTGTTGATTCATAAACGGTGTTCTTGATTGTTATTCTTATACATACTTGATTATATATTGTGTATTCGGCCTAACATAAATAAAATATGAGAGCGAATGCATGAGGTGGATTGAGTTGAGTTTGTTTGAGTGCTCTCCTGATTATTGCCTATTAATGGTTGAATAGTGATTTACCTATATCAAGAGGCATGGAAATACGGTGCAATGACCATGAGTCTAAAAATATTTCGTCATTGAAATTTTTTCACCTCTTTCTCTGCCTGCCATCTCTAGAACTAAATAATATTTGATTTCCATACTAATGTTGCTACTTATATTTACATACAATTTACAGGACTTGAAGTAGAGAGTAACGAGCAAAGAGAAGAACGTAACAATGCCCGAAGACAGAGATATCAAAAAGGTGTGTTTATTATTCAAATAATACTTAATCCATGTCTCTTCGTACCTAATTATTTTGAAAGAGCTTAACAGAGTATTAATTGTGACTTTAGCAATTGAAGATAAGACTAATGAGCAAAAAGAGAAGCTTAACGGAGACAAACGACAAAGATATCAAAAAGGTATTATTATAATTATTGATTTTTTATTTAATTTTTTATATATTTTTTTAACATATTTGAAATGATTTATTACTTAATTTTGAAATGTAATAATTTCAACTTTATTTTAATATGTTTTTTTTAATACCTTAACTTTAGACTTCTTCTTACTTTGAAACCTCACAATCCCACTTCTAAAAAAATAGACAATTTATGAGGCTTTTATTAAAACTCCAACTCTGACATCTTCTTATCTTCACTTACCTAAACTAATTATCTTGCATATTGTTACTGTTGATTTTAGAATCGGTTTAGTAGACGACATAATGCCTATTAAAAAG
The DNA here is from genome assembly GCA_030848705.1 of Heracleum sosnowskyi. Taxonomy (NCBI): domain Eukaryota; kingdom Viridiplantae; phylum Streptophyta; class Magnoliopsida; order Apiales; family Apiaceae; genus Heracleum; species Heracleum sosnowskyi. Next base: position 104,650,944 of record CM061241.1, on the reverse strand, counting down.
TCCACAGGTCAATAAGCCCACTGTTCAATATGTCTATAGCTTGATTAATATAAATATATTAATAATATATTAATAATTGATTAATATATGTTTATATTAATGAATTTATTTACCTTTCGCAAATGTAGTAAACAGATAATTGATTTTTTGTGATAATTCTTCTTTTGCATTTTTTAAATTAAGTTTGATTTAAAGACTTCTTATTTAGTTAAACAATAAACGATATAATAAAGGTTACATACAGTTAAAATCTTGAACTCTATTTATCTCACCCATTTCTTTATATTTCAATTTAGGGAGAAATCAATTAGTAAATAAAATATGAGAGCAAATGCATGAGGTGGATTGAGTTGAGTTTGTTTGAGTGCTCTCCTGATTATTGCCTATTAATGTTCGAATATTGATTTACAAATATCAAGAGGCATGGAAATATGTTGCAATGACCATGAGTCTAAAAATATTTCATCATTGAAATTTTTTCACCTCTTTCTCTGCCTGCCATCTTTAGAACTAAATAATACTTGATTTCCATACTAATGTTGCTACTTATATTTACATACAATTTACGGGACTTGAAGTAGAGAGTAACGAGCAAAGAGAAGAACGTAACAATGCCCGAAGACAGAGATATCAAAAAGGTGTGTTTATTATTAAAATAATACTTAATCCATGTCTCTTCTTACCTAATTATTTTGAAAGAGCTTAACAGAGTATTAATTGTGACTTTAGCAATTGAAGATAAGACTAATGAGCAAAAAGAGAAGCTTAACGGAGACAAACGGCAAAGATATCAAAAAGGTATTATTATACTTATTGATTTTTTATTTAATTTTTTATATATATTTTTAAAATATTTGAAATGATTTATTACTTAATTTTGAAATGTAATAATTTCAACTTTATAAGAAACAATTTAGTATGTTTTTTTCTAATACCTTAACTTTAGACTTCTTCTTACTTTCAAACCTCACAGTCCCACCTCTAAAAAAATAGACAATTTATGAGGCTTTTATTAAAACTCCAACTCTGACATAATAAGGTATATTTACTTCTCCAAACTCTTATAAGTTTCGTATCATCGAAATATCTCTCCCCCTTTCACTGATTATTGCGTATCTCTGTCAATCAGAATGCAAGCCAAGATGTTATACCTGCGGTCCTCAATAACATAATGGGGAGAAAATATGTGTTCAAGTTAACTCTTAACGACAAGAACACAGTCAAAAAATATCAAGGCTACACTGGGACTGATGTACTTGAAGAGATTACAAATGAAGACCCCATAGCTGCCAACTCTGAAACTGTTGACAATGCGGAACAACTGAAAGATGATATACAAGAAAAAAGGAAGAAACCAGCGCCAGAAGAGTATTCATCAGATGAAACAAAAAAACATGAGACTGGTCTGGAAGCAACCGATGACAATAATAATAACACTGAAAGCACGCATCCAACTATACCTGAAGTGCCTCCTTTGACAACTGGTAACGATGATGAACATCGTAACAAACGTCAAAAATAGATGCAACTTCAGCAACATTAATTAATTCAGTTCATTTATCATATCATATTTATTAGGATAACTTATAATGTTATTAGGATTGCTTGGCACTTTGATGGGTATTTGAACGTAATTGGATCTGCTAATTTGAGTTGATTTAATTTCCAGGATTTGGCTTCGATCATGCCTTCTTTATCAGAATTAATTTTATTTCAATTTTTAACAATGGTTTAAATACATATTTAGAAAGCATTATCTTTCATATAGTTTGAATAAATTATATCGTTTATTACTTTAATTATTAATAGTAATTGTCATACTATGTAAATCCAGTTGATCATCTGCCTCCATTGTTTCAACACCTTCATGTCCATACTTGACAGCTCATAAATTTCTGGAAAAAAAGGCTTAGGAATTGAAAGCTCTAATAAAAATAATCTAAAGCAATACTACATAGTATTTTTCAAAAAAATAAAATCAACAATGATATCTCTAAACAAATTATTACCGAAACAAGATGCTTTGCAACTAGAACATATTAGTGAGACCAGAAACCATTGCTAAGTTCAGTAACGTTTATTTGTGTTGAGCAAAACAAAAACTTCTAAGGAGTACAGTAAATGCCAAAACGTAGCAAAACATACCAATTCCCGAAAAATAACTCTTCTTTAAGTCTCTAATACAAATAAACTATTATAAAATTTAAAAGTTTTTTTAAGATTTGAAGTATTAAAGTAGTATATTTTTTAAAAAAACAAATAGAATTTTCAGAACTAATAAAATCTCAAAAAATTAAAAAAGTTCAAAATTAATGTTAAAGTCTAATAAACTATTATAAAATTTAATTTTTTTTTAAGATTTGAAGTACTAAAGTAGTATTTTTAATATATTTTTTTAAAAAAATAGAATTTTCAACCCTAATAAAATCTCAAAACTTTAAAAAAAAGTTCAAAATTAATATTAAAGTAGCCCGTGCTTTGCACGGGTTATTGGCTAGTACTATATTATTAAAGACGAAACATTGAAAGTTTTGTAATCTGGTCATGAAAGTTTTTGTAGTCTGGTCACTCAATTCATAGCCGTTAGATATTTTTGATCAAATCGATGAGAACCGTTAGATAAAATATTAAAATTATTATATATAATATCTTTTCAATTTTTCCTAACTAAAACATCTCATTTTCCAAAAATATTGCAAACAATTTCATTTACTAAAATAACATAATAAAGTTATAATTGCTAATAACTAACTCATTACCTTTTTTAGCCAAATTGTATATTCTTTTTTATATTTTCCAACTAAAATTTCTACTTTTCTATTTTTCCTAACTAAAACCTCTCATTTTCCAAAAATATCATGAATAGATCTATTTAATAAAATAAAATAATAATATTATAATTATTAATGACTAACCGATTAGCTTTTTTTTCCAAAACGTATATTCATTTTTATATTTCATAACTAATATTTCTCTTAACTAAAACCTCAAAAATATTACGGACTATTACATTTATTAGCATAAAATACTAATATTATAAATCTATCTATCTATCTATACTATATTATTAAAGACGAAACATTGAAAGTTTTGGTACATGTTTTTTTGGTACGGTACTTGCCTTATTTAATTGTTTATTTAATTATTATAAAAATTATTATAATCAGTTACCCTTTCAGTTAAAATGCATTACCATTTTTTTCTTAAAAAATCACGAGCAATTTCCTTTTCAAGCTAAAACATGTTACTTTTTCTATTTACTTTACTAAAATCCCTCATTTCTCAAATATATCACGAGCAAACCCTTACTTATTTATTTTAAAACATATTTTAATACTTTTAATTAGTAATTACATTTCCCCTCTTTTTCTAGAAAAATCACGGGCAATTACCTTTTACAGCTAAAACATGTTATATTTTTTATTTTCCTTACTAAAATCTCTACTTTTCAAATTATATCACGCGCAAACCCTTGCTTATTTACTTTAAAATCTATTTTAATAATTTTAATTGACAATTATCTTTTTCAACTAAAACATGTCACCTTTTGTATTTTTCTTAATAAAACCCCTCTTTTTTTCAAAAATATCACGGGCAAATCGTTATTTTTATATTTTAAAATTCAACGAAAACATGTTACTTTCTATTTTTTTACTAAAACCCCTCTTTTTCCAAAATATCACGGGCAAACCGTTACAATTAATAAAATATAAATAATAAAATTAGTAATTATTAAAAACAATTCGTGCATCGCACGGGTTTTAAGCTATATTATTAAAGACGAAATATTAAAAGTTTGGTAGTCGGATGGACGGACGGTCGGTACTTAGTGATTTTATTTAATTGCCCTTACTTATTTTTTTAAAAACTATCACTAAATAATAACATTATTTATAACCAATTACATTTTCAGCTAAAATACATTACCTTTTTATATTTTTTTCTAACAAAATCTTCTCTTTTTCTAAAAAAAACACGGGCGGTTATCTTTTTTAACAAAAACATGTTACTCTTTCTATTTTTTCTTACTAAAACCCCTCATTTTCCAAAAATATCACGGGCAAACCCTTACTTATTTATTTTAAAAATCTATTTTTTTATTTTAATAATTAAAAGTATTAAAATCTATTTTAATACTTTTAATTATGAGCACTTTTTCAGCTGAAACATGTTACTTTTTCAATTTTTTCATTTTCTAAAGAAATTATTATTAAATAATAACATTTTATAACCAACTACCTTTTCAGCTAAAATACGTTACTTTTTTTATTTTTTTTCTAACAAAATCCTTTATTTTTCTAAAAACAATCACCGACAATTATCATTTTCAACTAAAACATGTTACTCTTTCTATTTTTCCTTACTAAAAACCCTCATTTTCCAAAAATATCCCGGGCAAATCCCTACTTATTTATTTTGAAACCTATTTAAATACTTTTAATTACGGGCACTTACCTTTTCAGATAAAACATGTTACTTTTTTTATTTTTCCTTACTAAAACCCCTACTTTTCCAAAAATGTAACGGATAAACAGTTATTAATTTATTTTAAAATTTATTTAAATACTTTTAATTATTTAAAAAAGTTTAACGCGTCTACTTATTTTTTTAGCAAATGTAAATTAATAAAATATTAAAACATAACTAATAAAAATAATGATTATTAATAACAATCCGTGCATCGCACGGGTTTTAAGCTAGTTATCTATACTATATTATTAAATACGAAACATTAAAAGTTTTGGTCGGTTGGTCGGTATCTGGGCCGGACCTATCTATAATTTGTGTTCGGTCTATCTATAACCAATTTATTTATGACCAATTACTTTTTCTAGCTATAACACATTACCTATTTTTATATATTTTTCTAAACAAAATAACTCATCTTCTAAAAATAAAATAGGTAATATATATATAAAATGGTAATATTATTACATATTTATAACCGATTACCTTTTTCAGCTAAAACACAGTATTTATTTTATATTTTCTAACTAAAACAACTTATCTTCTAAACATAACGCATAGAAAATAAATATATAATTGTAATATTGTTATATATAATTATTAATAAATATCCACTTATCCTTTTCAGCTAAACACATAAACTTTTTTATTTTTTTCTAACTTAAACAACTAATTTTCTAAAACTAACAAGAGCAATATATATATATATATATATATATATATATATATATATATATATATATATATATAGGGCTATTCTACTACAAACCACTCTTAGACTACAAACCTACAAACTAAATAATTGTTTTTCAAATCGCGTCGAAACATAGCACATATGGTATGCAAATCGGTCGTTGGGAGATGGAGAAAAATACGGTGAAGTCGGATTTCAAAAAAAAACTCTCCGATTGACGGGAAAAGTCAAATTAAAAACGAAGGGGAATAAGTGTGATTGAATGTGGGAGGGTGTATTTTAGTTGTGTGTTGTGTATATAGGGGGGCCATTAGATTAGATTAATGTAAGGGCTTAAATTGGTTCTTAGTTTGTATTTTAAAAAAGGTTTGTATTTTATCACTAGCCTATATATATAAAGGTAACATAATTCTATATTTTATAATTTAAACAACTAATTTTCTAAAAGTAACACGGGCAACATATATATATATATTATCAAAACTATTATATAATACACGAAATATTAAAAGTTTGGTTGGTCGGTATGGTACGTTGTGATTTTACTTAATTGCCCTTACTTATTTATAGAAATATATTACTAAATAATAATATTACCTATTTATAATCAATTACCTTTTTTCACCTAAAATAAATTATTTTTTCTAACAAATTCCCCTACTTTTTCAAATATATCAGTGACAATTACCCTTTTAAACTAAAATATGTTAGTTTTTTCTATTTTTCCTTACTAAAACTCTTCTTTTCGAAAAATATCCCCGACAAACCTTTAGTTATTTATTTTTAAACATATTTTAATATTATAATTATTTTTAAAAAATTACCTATTTTGACATTCCTACTTATTTTTCTTAACAAATGCAATTACTAAAAATATTAAAAATATAAATGATCAAATACATATTTATAACCAATTACCTTTTCAGCTAAAACACATTATAGATTTTTTCTAACAAAGTCCCTCATTTTCTAAATATATCACGAAAAATTACTTTTTTCAACTTACTTTTTCTATTTTTCTCACTAAATTCCATTCTTTTTCTAAAAATATCACGGGCAAACCCTTTACGTATTTATTTTAAAACGTATTTAAATATTTTTAATTATTAAATTTAAAACCTCATTTTCCAAAAATATCACGGGCATTTTCCTTTTTTAAACTAATTATATATGTTACATTTTTTTATTTTTCCTTACTAAAACTCCTCATTTTCCAAAAATATAATGGGCAAACCCTTACTTATTTATTTTAAAATCTATTTTAATGTTTTTAATTAATTAAAAGTGTTTAGCTATTTTAACATGCCTACTTATTTTTTTAACAAATACAATTAATAAAATATTTAAAAAATAACAATTAACAATCCGTGCATCGCACGGGTTCTAAGCTAGTTATATTATTAAATCCGAAACATTGAAAGTTTTGGTTTTCGGTTTTCGGTGAGTTTTTGGTTTTTGGTACTTTTTCTAATTAATAAATTAATAATATAATCAAAATTCAGGAAAGTTTTATTCTACATTAATATTTCACTATATTTTACTACAAAAAAATCAAATAATATTGAAATCTAATCAAAAAAATGGAAATGTGAGATGTAATTTGTTTAGATTTAGGATACACTGCTACAAATATACTTCTTTCTTTTTAGATAACGAAAACTACTATAAATCAAATCTTTTATGGAATTGTATTATTGTCAAGTTACCAAAATAGTAACTAGATGATTGGCTTTTATAATTAAAATATATTTTTTTCCAACAAAATCTACTACTTTTCCAAAAATATCATTAAAATTACTTTAAATTAAAATATATTACCTTTTATATTTGTTATTACTAAATCTATGTTTTCCAAAAATATGAGTTGCAATCCTTACTTATTTATTTTAAAACCTATTTTAATACTCTATTTAATAAATAATAAAATAATATAAAAATAGTAACTAACTGATTGCCTTTTATAATTAAAAAAAAATCTAACAAAATCTAATCCTTTTCCAAAAATATCACGACAATTACCTTTAAATTAAAACATAATATCTTTTATAGTTGTTATCACTAAAATCTCTATTTTCCAAAAATATGATGTGCAATCCTTACTAATTTATTTTAAAATCTATTTTAATACTCTATTTAATAAATAATAAAATAATATAAAAATATTAGCTAGCTGATTGCCTTTTATAATTAAAACATTTTTTTTCTAACAAAATCTACTTCTTTTTCAAAAATATCACGGGCAATTACCTTTAAATTAAAATATATTACCTTTTATATTTGTTATCACTAAAATCTCTATTTTCCAAAAATATCAAGTGCAACCCTTACTTATATATTTTAAAACTTATTTTAATACTTTTAAAAAAAAAATTACCTATTTTAACAAGTGAACGTATTTTTTTAACAAATACAATTAATGTAATTAAAACACATCTAAAAATATTATAGGTAGTTACTTTTTTTTAATTAAAATTATTGTCAAGTTACCAAAATAGTAACTAGATGATTGACTTTTATAATTAAAATATTTTTTTCTAACAAAATCTACTAATTTTCCGAAAATATCATTACAATTATCTTTGAATTAAAACATATTACCTTTTATATTTGTTATTACTAAAATCACTGTTTTCCAAAAATATGAGATGCAATCCTTACTTAATTATTTTAAAACCTATTTAAATACTCTATTTAATAAATAATAAAATAATATAAAAATATTAACTAACTGATTGCCTTTTATAATTAAAAAAAATCTAATAAAATCTACTCATTTTCCAAAAATATCACAACAATTATCTTTACATTAAAACATAATATCTTTTATATTTGTTATCACTAAAATCTCTATTTTCCAAAAATATGAGGTGCAATCCTTACTTATTTATTTTAAAATCTATTTTAATACTCTACTAGCCTAAAACCCGTGCGATGCACGAATTGTTAATTGTTATTTTATTATTATTTTTTTTAATTGTATTTGTTAAAAAAATAAGTAGGTGTGTTAAAATAGCTAAACATTTTAATTAATTAAAAACATTAAAACAGATTTTAAAATAAATAAGTAAGGGTTTGCTCGTTATATTTTTGGAAAATGAAGGGTTTTAGTATGGAAAATAAAAAATGTAACATATATTTACTTTAAAAAGGTAAATACCCGTGATATTTTTGGAAAATGAGGTTTTAAAATTTAATTATTTAAATTATTTAAATACGTTTTAAAATAAATAAGTAAAAGTTTTGTCCGTGATATTTTTATAAAAAGAATGGATTTTAGTGAGAAAAATAGAAAAAGTAAATTGAAAAAGGCAATTTCCCGTGATATATTTAGAAAATTAGGGACTTTGTTAGAAAAAATATATAATGTGTTTTAGCTCAAAAGATAATTGTTTATAAATAGGTATTTGATTATTTATATTTTAATATTTTTAGTAATTGCATTTGTTAAGAAAAATAAGTAGGCATGTTAAAATAGGTAAACTTTTAAAAAAATAATTATAATATTAGGTTTAAAAATTAATAATTAAAGATTTGTCCGTGATATTTTTGAAAAATCTGGAGTTTTAGTAAGGAAAAATAGAAAAACTAATATGTTTTATTTAAAAAAGGTAATTGTCCCGGATATATTTGAAAAAGTAGGGGAATTTGTTTGAAAAAAAAAATGTATTTTAGGTGAAAAATGTAATTGGTTATAAATAGGTAATATTATTATTTAATAATATATTTCTATAAATAAGTAAGGTTAATTAAGTAAAAACACGAATTTAAGAAAGAGCAATTAAGTACAATCACAACGTACCATACCGACCGACCAAACTTTTAATGTTTCTTCTATTATATAATAGTATTGATGTTATGGATTAAAAAGTGTACTTGTGTATTAATTTCTAGGATTAATGAGCTTCAAGCTTTAATGGCTGCACTTGTGTTTCGAGACTAAATCGGTTCTCACAAGATGCCTACGTATCTCAAATCGTTATTGAGAATCAAGCCAAAGACGTAGTTCTTGGTGTTGCCCTCGGGGCTATGGCGGCAGGGGCACACCAAGGACGTAGTGACTTGTATGTCCTTACTCGAGGATGAAGTCTAAAACGTAGTTCTAGGGGTGCCTTTGTGGCTTATTGCGCCTTCGAGGCGTTGTGACGTATGGAGCTGTGCCCAAAACGTGACGTACGGAGCTGTGTCCGAAACGTAGTTCTTATTGTAGGATCAGGGTCCTTATATAGGCGTCTAGAGCCTAGTATTTATGGTATGTTTAGGAGTCTTAGCGAATAAGTCTCCTTTTTGATATTGGATAAACATTGTATTTCTTGCTGGAGAATTCGTTTCCTTATTGATAAAGGCTATGACTCATTAATTGCCTTTAATTGGGATTCCGGATCCTTCTTTGATGAATTTACCATATTTTGGACTCTTTTTATGAGCTGTATATTTTCCCTATTCATTAATTACGAAATTAATGAATAATTAGGGTGTCGGGCCTTAAATTTCGGTCTTTATAGTATATTTTCCCCAAAATTTTCCATTTTTAAGGGCATTTTTGACCTCAAATTAGGTCATTTTCGACCAGGAATTCAAACTGGAATAGTACAATTTCGACCAGGAATTCGAGCTGGGAGTCAGTACAATTTCGACCAGGAATTCGACCTGGAAGTCAGTACGATTTCGACCAGGAACAGCTGTGAGGTCGAAGTTGTCGACCAGGATATCCAAGTCATTTTCGACCTCACCTGTTCGACCTCGTTTCAATATATATTCGACCTCGATTTGCTGTGAGGTCGAAGTAGTCGACTTCACTTCGAAGGCCATTTTCGACCTCGATGTGTCGACCTCAATTAGCCATTTTTCGATCAGGATTTCCTAGGTCCTTTTTGATCAGGACCATTCGACCTCGATTTCGACTTTAATTAGTCATTTTTCGACCAGGATTCTATGATTTCCTGGCTTTATTTTGGTACGATGTCGTATAATACGACCTCGATTTCCAATGTATTTTCGATCTCGTTTGTTCGATCTCGATCCAATATATCTTCGACCTCGATTGGTTGTGAGGTCGAAGCTGTCGACTTCAATTCGTAGGCCTTTTTCGACCTCGACGTGTCGACCTCCTTTCCATGTGTTTTCGACCAGGATTTTCCTAGGTCATTTTAAACTTTGATCTCTAGGTCTTTTTCGAACTCATTCTTTCGACCTCGAATCCTTCTATTTTTCGACCTCATTTCAGTGTGAGGTCGTGGGACACGAACTTGATTTATAGTGTATTTTCGATCTCAATCAATCGATTTCGATCTAAGGTTTTTTCGACCTCGTATTTCCAATTTTTTTATTTTCTTTTGGTGCGAAGTCGATGGATACGACCTCAATTTCGTGTGTATTTTCGACTTGGGTCGTGCGACCTCGATTTAGGGGTTTTCGACCTTAAATCTTTAAATTTTGAGTTTATTTGGGAGTGAGGTCGAATGATACGACCTCAATTTCCCATATACTTTCGACTTCAAGCCTTCGATGTCGATCAAGGGTCTTTTCGACCTCGATTTTTTTATCATTGCCTTGGTTTTATTCCAAGCTTAATTAGCCCAATTTTTAATTTGGACTTAAATTATTTGGGCCTTTCTTATTTTGGGTTTCGAATGTGCCTGATACTTAATTTATTTGGGCTTTTGCCTTTGTAATCCATAAATGGATTTTATGGGCCTTACTGGCTATAGACGGTTGCCCTTCCTTAACCGGTAGGGTTTCCAGTCACTTTGTTTATAAAAGAGTGATTTTTCACTCTTTTCTTCACTTCATACTTCTTTCTTTCCGAAAATTTCTCTCTAGTCTTCTTAGCTTTTCTCTCTTTTATTCCGTGGTAAGGCGATTCCCGGTGAGCTTTTGTACGGTGGTGTTCTTTTTTTTCTGGGATCAATCTTCATCCCTCGAAGATTTCTGGGTTTTCACCTTCCTCCCTTGAAGATTTCTGGGTTTCTTTGAAGATTTCCTGGGAATTTCTTTGAAGATTCTGGGTTTAAAATGGCCGATCGCGTTTCCCAACGTCTATGATAATGCACTAGGATTTCATAGAAGTTATACCGGTATTTTTTGAGACTTGGGGTCTTTTTATCCCTTACCTGGGACTTACTACCCTTTTTTGGGGATTTGAATATACACTAGTGTTTCACGAGTATCGTCTTGGTGTAAAATGTGGAGCGACCTACACATTTACGACGATTTTGCCTTATTCGAGGCTAACTTGACATTTGCATAAGCCTTTTATGTCTTATACCGTCTTGTTTTGGCTTCAAGCCTTTCATTGAGCATATTGAATGATGGGGTTTGGACTGAATGTCTTAGGTTTCTGGGGTTTCAACCCTTCATTTGCTTTCTAGGAAGCTCATGATTTCATCGAACCTTATTTCTATTTGTCCTAGTATTGAGTCCAATCAGGACACACTTTAAACATAATAGAATTTCAAATTTGAGGCATGCCAAGTCCTTGGCACCTCATGCCCTTCGAGGGTTTCTAGCTTGTACGAGCCTCGACCAAATACGTTCTTGACGCGATATGGTCCTTCCTAATTTGGGGTCAACTTGCCTTTTTGTCCAACTCCGGATGCCTCAATCTTTCGGAGGACTAAATCTCCTTGTCGAAATAATCTCTCTTTAACCCTTAGGTTGTAATAGAAAGATGCTCATTTCTGATGCTGAACTATCTTGGCATTTGCCTCATCTCTAACTTCATCAATCAAATCTAAGGCCAGCCTCAAGCCTTCCTCATTTGTTTCTGGCTCATAAGCCTCAATTCTTGGAGACGTGTGAGTAATCTCCACTGGAACCACTGCCTCTGCCCCATATGCCAACAGAAAGGGGGTAGCTCCAGTGGTGACTTTGCAGGTAGTACGATATGCCCATAGTATGGGGAGCAATTCGTCCACCCAAGTGTTTCTGGAGCGTTCAACTCTTTTCTTTAGTCCATCTAGGATAATTCGATTTGCAACCTCAGCTTGCCCATTTGCTTGAGGATGGGCGACAGAAGTGAAGCGCAACTTGATATCGTTCTCATCACAATATTTCTTAAACTCATCGTTGTTAAACTGAGTTCCATTGTTTGTGACCAAGATACGTGGAATCCCGTATCTGCATATCACATTTTCCCAGAAGAAATGCATCACTTGCTTGGTGGTTATCTTGGCTAATGGCTTAGCCTCAATCCACTTGGTGAAGTAGTCGATTCCTACTATCAAGAACTTTCGTTGTGCACTTGCCATTGGGAAAGGTCCAAGTATATCCATTCCCCACATGGCAAATGGAATTGGTGAGTTTATGGATGTCAACATCTCTGGTGGTTGCCTAACCACTGGTGCATGCTTCTGGCACCTTTTACATTTCTTCACGTAGCTTTTAGCATCAGCAAGTATGCTTGGCCAATAGAAACCTAGACGAGTGATTTTATGGGCAAGGGCTCTGCCCCCCAAGTGCTGCCCACAAATTCCTTCATGTACTTCCTTCAGGGCCAATTCTGCCTCTTGAGGTCTTAAACATTTCAGATATGGAATGATGAAAGACTTCTTGTATAGGATTCCCTCAATCAGGGTATACCTTAGTTCTCTGACGTACAGATTTCGTGCTTCTGAAGTGTCGTTGGGTAACCACCCAGTTTCTAGATGAGATTTGATGGGATCCATCCAACAACTGCCAACATCAATGGGTGCTACCAACTTTCCGTTGATGCTTGGGGTCCTCAGGACTTGGAAGTAAACACTTCCTGCATAGTTTTCAATTTCGGAAGAAGCAAATTTAGACAAGGCATCAGCCTTCACGTTTTCTTCCCTTGGAATGTGCTCTACATAGCATTCGTCGAACTGAGTCATGATGGCCTTGACAAGTTTCAAGTACTTGGCCATGACTTCATCTCTGGCCTCAAATTCCCCATTCACTTGGGAAACCACTAGCCTCGAATCTCCACATACTTTCAGAGTTTTGACCCTCAAGGCTCCAGCCAGCCCTAAACCAGCTATCAGAGATTCATACTCAGCCTCATTGTTTGTCGTTGGGAAGTCAAGTTTTAGTGCATACTCTATGAGGAATCCATCAGAACTTTGTAGCACTAAACCGGCTCCACTTGATTTTGTTTTTGATGCTCCATCAAAATAGAGCACCCAACATTCTTTGGAGATTACGTCTTCAGCTTCCTTGTCTTCCATTATTGCTTCCTGCCCCCTGACTTCTTGGTTGTCAATGGTACATTCAACCATGAAGTCAGCAAGTGCTTGAGCTTTTATGGTCGTTCGAGGCTTTTACTTGATGTCGAATTCGCCTAATTCAATGGCCCATTTGATCAATCTTCCACTAACTTGAGGGCTATGCAAGATGTTTCTTAGAGGCTGATCAGTCAAGACCTCTATCTTGTGAGCCTGGAAGTATGGACGTAGTTTTCTTGAGGCCATAATCAAGGCTAAGGCAAACTTCTCTATGGTAGAGTAGTTTATTTCTGCCCCATGTAGGATCTTGCTCACGTAGTAAATGGGTTTCTGAACCTTTAACTCTTTTTTTACCAAAACAGCTCCCAGGGCAGTGTTGGATACTGCCAAGTATAGATAAATAACCTCTCCTGGTTTTGGTTTGGCCAATAGTGGTGGCTCAGCCATGTATTTCTTCAAGGCCTCAAAGGCCTCTTGGCTTTCAGTTGTCCATTCAAAAAATTTCACTTTCTTGAGTGCTTTAAAAAAGGGTAAACACTTCTCTCCTGACTTGGAGATGAATCTTCCCAATGCTGCCACTCTTCCCGTTAATTTCTGGACATCTTTGACAGTCCGTGGTGGCTCCATGTCTAGAATTGCTTTGATTTTGTCGGGATTGGCCTCGATTCCTCTCTTGGAAACCATCAGGCCTAAAAACTTTCCCGAGCCTACACCAAAGGCACACTTAGCTGGATTCAACATCATCTTGTGGTGCCTTAGCACTTCAAATGCCTCTCGAAGGTGCTTAATGTGATCGGCCTTATCGAGGCTCTTGACTAACATGTCATCTACGTAGACCTCCATGGTTTTTCCAATTAGGTGTCCAAAAATTTTGTTCACAAACCTTTGATAGGTTGCCCCTGCATTCTTAAGTCCAAAAGCCATGACTAAGAAACAGAAGACACCAAAGTCAGTGATGAATGATACCTTGGCGATGTCATCTTTGTGCATCTTGATTTGATTATATCCACTGAAGCCATCCATGAAACTTAGCATCTCATGCCCATCAGTGGCATCTATTAGAGCATCAATCCTTGGTAAGGGAAAACAATCCTTAGGACATGCATCATTCAAGTCGGTGAAGTCGACGCACATCCTCCACTTCCCGTTAGCTTTTTTGACCATCACGGGGTTAGCTAACCATTCTGGGAATTGGATTTCCTCAATGAACCCAGTTTCCAAAAGCTTATTCACTTCTTGCTTAATGGCTTCAAGCCTCTCTGGAGCAAAATTTCTTTTCTTTTGTTTCACCGTCTTCCTTTCTGGATCCACATTCAATTTATGAGATATCAATTGGGGATCAATCCCTGGCATGTCGTCCGCTGTCCAAGCAAAAACGTCATTGTTTTCTTGAAGAAAAGACGTGAGTTTGCTCTTCAATGGTTCGGGCAGTAGTGCCCCAATATAAGTCACCTTCTCTGGTTCTCCTGGGACTAGGGGAATTGGGACCAAGTCCTCAGCCGGTTTCCCCCTTCTGTCCTCGTTGTCGCTGATATTCACGTCTTCAATTGGGAGAACTTGCCCCCCGGTTCCATCAGGCCTTAACGCGGCTACATAACAACTTCTAGCCATCTTTTGGTCTCCTCGTTCTTCACCAATCCCATTCCTTGTTGGGAACTTGATTTTTAGATGATAAGATGAGGCAACAGCCTTGAACGCATGAAGACTAGTCCATCCCAGGATTGCATTGTAGGTTGAAATCGCTTTTATAACTATGAAGTTCAACATCTGAGTAGACGTATTCATCCCCTGTCCCACAGTCATTGGGAGTTGGATAGTGCCTTCCACTTTTGATTCCACCCCATTGAATCCATATATAGGCATATTTGAGGGTGTTAACTGAGAGTCTGTGTAACCCATCTTGATAAAGGCATCGTGGAACAAGATATCCACTGAAGCTCCATTATCAACCAAGACTCTTTTTGTTTCAGAGTTGCCTATCACAGGTATTATGACAAGAGGATCATCATGGGGGAACTTCACCCCTTCTAAGTCTGAATCATCAAAACCTATTGACACTTCTGTTCTGGCACGCTTCGGTGCTTCTCCAACCACAGTCATTACCTCTCGGGCATAAGCCTTTCTTGAGTTTCGGGAGGACCCAGCAGCAGTTGGCCCTCCGAATATCATGTTAATCACTGGCCCTCGGGGCTTGGGATTCCGATCTTGATCGTTGTCCCTTCTATCATAATCCTTCCTTTCATAGTTCCCCCTTTGGCTCCCTTGGCTTCCATCCTTAGTGAACTTGCTGAGTTTCCCTCTTCGTATCAGAAACTCAATCTCATCTTTCAATTGCCTACAATCATCGGTGTCATGACCGACTTCTTTGTGGAACCGACAAAACTGATTTTGGTTCCGTTTGGACAAATCAGCCCTCATTGGCTTTGGCCATTTGATATCTTCTTCCTTGGCTATCTCCATCAGAATTTGACTCCTGGGAGTATTCAATCTTGCATATTATGTGAATTTTGGCCCAAAATTGCTTCTCTTGGGGGGAGAATCGGAGTTCTTTGATGTTCGGGGAAACTTTTCCTTGACGTCGTACTCCTAAGTTTCTTTTCTTTTCTTTGAGTTTCCACTACCGCCAGTAGTGGGTTCATATTTTCTCATACTTTCTTCAGCCTTGATATACTTTCTGGCCCTATCTTGGAGCTTCAGCATGCTCTCGGGGGGATGTTTAGCTAACGACCGTTTGAACTGGTCATCGGTGGTTCCTTGTTGCAGGGCTATCATAGCCACTCTGTCCTCTAAGTCCGGGACTTTTAAAGCCTCTCGAGTGAATCGATTGATGTAGTCCCTTAGGGCCTCATTCTGTCCTTGCCGGATTGCCATGAGTGATGCAGAACTTTTCTCATGCACCCTTCCACTAATGAACTGATTGATGAAAGCCTTGCTTAATTCCTTGAATGACCCAATAGAGTTGGGAGGTAGACGGCTATACCAACGTTGGGCCATGCCTGCCAAGGTTTGTGGAAACGCCCTACACTTGACCGCATCGTTGGTTGGCTGCAACAGCAGTGCACTGGAGAAGGTACTTACATGATTTGCGAGATCTCCCGTTCCATCATAGGCTTTGATCGAAGGCATCTTGAATTTTTTGGATATAGCCGTTTTCATGATGTCTTGAGTAAACGGTGGTGTAGGATCATCAGGATCTCCTAGTGGCAACAGAATACTTGGATCACCCCTTGGGGCTTCAGCCCTCTTGGTCCTTCTTGGTGGATCCAAGTTGATTATCGGGATTCCTTCAGTCGTTCGGCCCCGAGATTGAGCGGCCTCTTCTTCAGCAAGGAGTTTTTTGAGCCTTGCAGTCTCTGCCTCATGGGCTGCAAGTTTCTCCCTAGTAGTTTGGGGTTGCTCCCGATTTGTCTGTGAAGAACGTCTCCTTCTTGGGGCGACATCCTCCCCAGTTGTCTAACCTTCATCCTCGGTGTATGGGCCAGAGTAATCTTGAATGAGAGGGGTCTGACGAGTTTGTTGATTGTGGGGTCCCAGACCTTGAATATAAGGGGGCACATATGCCTCATGGTAGATTGGATTAGTTCCACTACCGCCCGCCATGGGTCGAGGGGGCATGCCATAGCTTGACATCCCCAAAGTCTGATTCGCGTATTGAGGGATATCAGTAGTATGGAGTTGAAGGCTCCTTGGTGCACTCATGAGCAGCGGGGAAGTCGTGATTTGTTGCTGGTGAACGGTCTCTTGTGGATTAGATCCATGAATGACCATCTGCAGGGGATTCGTCCCTTCAACCGAAATCGGGATTTCCGGTCCTTGAGTGTTGGTGGGGATATTCGTCCCTTGTGTGCCAGTAGTCGGCGGTGGCTGATCAGCCTCAGAAGTGATAGGGCGATCATCGGGAGTTTCAGTATCCCGAGCTGTTCTTCATGTGTTTGCCATGGTTGATGTTGTCTTCCCACAGACGGCGCCAAATGTTATGGATTAAAAAGTGTACTTGTCTATTAATTGCTAGGATTAATGAGCTTCAAGCTTTAATGGCTGCACTTGTGTTTCGAGACTAAATCGGTCCTCACAAGATGCCTACGTATCTCAAATCGTTATTGAGAATCAAGCCAAAGACGTAGTTCTTGGTGTTGCCCTCGGGGCTATGGCGGCAGGGGCACACCAAGGACGTAGTGACTTGTATGTCCTTACTCGAGGATGAAGTCTAAAACGTAGTTCTAGGGGTGCCTTTGTGGCTTATTGCGCCTTCGAGGCGTTGTGACGTATGGAGCTGTGCCCAAAACGTGACGTACGGAGCTGTGTCCGAAACGTAGTTCTTATTGTAGGATCAGGGTCCTTATATAGGCGTCTAGAGCCTAGTATTTATGATATGTTTAGGAGTCTTAGCGAATAAGTCTCCTTTTTGATATTGGATAAACATTGTATTTCTTGCTAGAGAATTCGTTTCCTAGTTGATAAAGGCTATGACTCATTAATTGCCTTTAATTGGGATTCCGGATCCTTCTTTGATGAATTTACCATATTTTGGACTCTTTTTATGAGCTGTATATTTTCCCTATTCATTAATTACGAAATTAATGAATAATTAGGGTGTCGGGCCTTAAATTTCGGTCTTTCCATTGACTTGTCAATTATATTTCTATAATTACTTTTCTGACCATATCAATTGATTTAATAAATAATAAAATAATATAAAAATATTAGCTAGACGATTGCCTTTTATAATTAAAATATTGTTTTTCTAACAAAATCTACTTCTTTTCCAAAAATATCACGGGAAATTACCTTTAAATTAAAATATATTACCTTTTATATTTGTTATCACTAAAATCTCTCTTTTCCAAAAATATCAAGTGCAACCCTTACTTATATATTTTAAAACTTATTTCAAAACTTTTAATTATTTTAAAAAAAAACTTACCTATTTTAACAAGTGAACATATTTTTTTAACAAATACAATTTATATAATTAAAACACATCTAAAAATATTATAAGTAGTTACTTTTTTTTTAATTAAAACATGTTAGCTTTATTAAAAAAATTTACTTATTTTAACATGTCAACGTATTTTTTTAATAAATACAAGTAATATAATTAAAACACTTCTAAAAATATCACGGGCAATTACTTTTTTTAATTAAAACATGTTAGATTTTCTATATTTCCTTATTATTAATATTATTTTATTATAAATTAATATTAATAATACCTCATTTATCTTCATGAGCCCCATCTGTATTTTTTAATATATTTTTTACATTCCAATTAATATTTAAGTTTCTCATTTTATAATTTATTATATTCATTTTTACTTTTATTTTAATATTTTCCGTTCACATTAAATTTTTTTGTTTATTATTTTTTATGGCCCGTGCCTTGCACGAGTTATAGGCTAGTAAATAAATAAGCGTAATTAAATAAAAACACGAATTACTAGAAAACTTTATTTTTTAATATTTTATTTTTAATATATACTATATAATACATTGTTACAAATAAACTTTATAATTTTACAATTTTATATCAAATTAATTAATGTAAACACCCTTAAAATAAATAATCTGCGGAATATTAAAATAATTATACAAAAATGACAATAATATATCCTTAGTAATAGTAGCTATACTACTAATGATAATAATTATTACTGGGATAATTTGTATTTTTATTAATCCAACTTTTTATGTTTTCAATCGTAACTGTTAAATATTTTAGATCATAAATTTATTAGTTAACATGATTCTAAATAAAAATTTAAGACGCGAATACTAAGCAACATTTTTAAATTAAATATTTATAATATTAATTTTTTAAATAAAAAATAAAATATCATCAACTGCTATAATTATATTCCAATTTATAATTTATATCTATACTATATATTATATTAAATAAAGACGGTTATCACACAACTCTAAAAAATAGGCATATAATTTTAAATAGCAAATCAATTTTAAAATATAAACAATTAAAATATAAATTAAAATATTAAAATTTAAAATAATAATATTTTGATACCAATTTGTGTTTTTCTGAAATTAAAAATTAGTAATTATATACTATTATATAATAAAAGTAAAAGTGATAATAGGTCGAATCCTAATAACTAATTAATATTTTATAAATTAACTAGTTTATTAAGACGCGCTTTGCAGCGACTTTATAATAATTTCTCCAAAATTTTCTAAAAACTATTCTAAAAAATATATTTTTAAACAAAATTATATTTAAAACATGAAATTAAGGTTTCTTTTAAATTCTTCGTTTAGTGTTGTTCATTATCGAAATTTTGAATAATTATAGAGAAGGACAATTGTTTAATATATTTCATTATTTTAATATTATATCAAATATTAATATATTAATCACTTTATTTTTCTAAAACTTTATATTGCTTCTGTTTAAAAATACATAATACATAAATATTAAATTCTTACAAATAATATGTCTCTCGCTCTCTCGTTTAAAATGTTTTCTCTTTCTCGTTGTTACCAAATTGAACATAAAACAAACTAATTACATAATCAATTACATCATATATTAATAAATTTTATTATATCATAAAATTTAATACAAATCTACTAAAAAATTCTAATTTTTATTGTTTAAAATATAGGTACTCGAGAAAAGAAATGAAAAGAAAATAAGGCTACTCTATTTTATTTTATTATATAGAAACTTGTCTTTTCTGTAAGTTTTATCTTCTACATAATTAGAATGTAAAAATTTTAAAAAATGATTTTTAATGTATATGTAAAACATATAGATAAATTAAACGTGGTTTTTTTTACAAAGAAATTATGAGAACATAAATTCTAATAATTGTTTTAGGAGAATATAAAGATGATTCCAAGATAAATTTTAGAACTTCAAGAAAAAATATATGAGAATATTAAAATGGTAACTTTAAGTTCAAAAAAAAGTTTAAGAAAATATCAACATGATAATTTGACTTAAAGATAAATTTAGGACAATATTAAGATTGTAATTTAACTTAAGAAGAAAATTTATGAGAATATAAGTTAATTAATATTTTCATTACTAAATATTTAAAAGCCAATTTAGATATTTTCTACTCAAATCGTCTTCTTTATTATTTTTCTCGATTACAAGATATTAAATAAAAATTAGCAAATAAATTGGACTCGTGGAGTAAGTTTCGAAGAATATTAATATAATATACTTAATTTCCTCCAATTGAAGATTTTTTTTTGACAGTCAAGAAAACCATTTTTAACATAATATAACTTATTTAACTTCCTTAGTTGAAAGATAATTAAAGAAAGGGATAATTATCAAAGTCATCACTCATTTGGTTCAAATGTATCAAATTAGTCCCTCATTTTAAAAATGACTCAATTAGGTAACTAATTGGAAAACTATATTTATAGAAGTATAGATCGAAGCGATTTGATAGGCGTCACATCACCGTACTCGTATTCTCCTTTATGTAAGTATATTGATTGGATCAATAGAGAGCGTTTATGAGAATATTAACATACAATATTTAGTTTTCTCCGTTAGACAATAGTAAAAAAGAAATTGAGAATTTATTTAATATTATAAAGGCAAGAATATTAAAATTGTATATTACTTTCTCCATTAGTAAAAATTTAAAAGGCAATTAAGATATTTTCTAATAAAATAATTTATGAGTCTATTAAAATTGTAAATTTAGTTTCATCCATTAGTAAAGATTTTAAAGGCAAGAATATTATAATTGTATATTTAGTTTCCTCCATTAATAAAGATCTTGAAGGTAAGAATATTATAATTGTATATTTAGTTTCCTCCATTAGTAAAGATTTTAAAGTCAATTGAGATATTTTCGAATCTTTAACATTAATTATTCAAAAATTTGAGAAAATTAGAAAAATAGATCGAAGCGATTTGAGAGGCGCCACCTCACCGTTATCGTCTTCTCCTTTATATAAGTACTAGTTTACTAAGTCGTGCTTCGCAGCGGCTTTGTAATAATTTCTCTAATTTTTTTAAAATATATTTATAGATACATTAATATTTCTAGCAAAATTTTAAGGTTTAATTTGAATTTTCCGTTTCATCTTGGCCATTTATAGATAATTTTTTTTGCCCCCATATCTGGGAACTCTACATCAGTGACACAATATACAGCCTATTCGAAAATCAATAATCAACATATTTTATAAAGTTAAGGGTTTATAAATCAATCAACAAACAATACATAGTAGAAATCACAATTAAAGATAATGAACTAAAAAAAGTCAGCAAGGATAGAAATAAGCATTGAACGCATAAATAAAAAAAACTCTTACTGCATGCCTAACTGGAACATCTATATATAGTATATACAACGAAGATGAAAAAAAAATTAATTGTCATAACTTGTGATGGAATTGGTGATGAAAGCACACTTGTAACCTAAGTAATACTCAATAAATTCATCAAATTCATCTAGTGTATAAATGTTGTAAAAAGTTACTCTCTTTTATTTGCATCAACCAAACTATCAATATATAATACATATTATATATAATTTTTTGAGGTTTACGGGTATTTTTTTTCCTTGTCGTGAGAGATAAAACGACATGAGTGATGAAAGAGACATAGCCGATGAAAAGGAGTGTATAATATATAGTGGGGTGATTTTTCTTTATATAATATAAAGACAAAAATAAAGATAAAGAAGTTAAATTTAAGTAGGATTTTAGTTGAGAATGATGATAATATTTGTTTAATTAAATTCTAAACATGATTGATTTTTATATATTTATTTTATTCTTTCGAATTCGAATGTAAATAAGAAAATTTGATTTTATTGAATTAAAATTAAAAAGCTTTATATGAAAAGATAAATATGTTTCAGATGATTTGAGAGCGCAAGAGAATTTTTTTTATATAATATAAAAAATATTGATGATTATTGATTTATCGATAAAAGCAAAATTTAAACTGATGACTCGTGCGAAACTTAAGCCCACCTCTAAGCTTCTTTTAGAACAAAAATCATAAACTGCAAAAACCCAATCACGGAGGAATGCTTACATTTTAGAATATACTGATAATGCATTATAGACATTCATAAAAAGACAAAAATACGATTATACCCGATAGGCTCATATGGAGGAGGCGCAAGAATAAAGCAATTTTAATATCCATGCAAAATTCTAAAGAAAAGAACATTAACAATCCATCAAATAATAAGTAAACATACGTCAAAAGAATCAATACACAAAATCTAGTTTTAGTGTAAATCTAGTTTTATGGATCCATAATCCATTCAGGCAAAAATATAAGAAAAAAAATTAAAGTTTATAAAATAGAACAATTACATGGAGCCTTCTACTATATGAATCCAAATATATCTGATGATACATAAATAATCTGATAAACTTGTGAGACTTTGGTTCCGTATATATAGATGTAAAAGGAGAGAGTTTTGGAAAGTTAATTATATTATGAAAATGTTTTTCCCTATAAATTCAAATATAAATAAGGAAAATTAATATAAATTTGATTTTTATATATTTATATCCTAAATATGATATGATTGACTTTTATATTTTTATTGTCTTTCCTACAAATTTGAATGTAAATAAGTGTTGTGGATTAAAAAACGTGCTTGTGTATTTAATGCTAAGATTTAATGAGCTTTCGAGCTTTAATGGCTGCACTCGTGTTTCCGGACTAAATCGGTCCTCACAAGATGCCTACATATCTCAAATCGTTATTGAGAATCAAGCCAAAGACGTAGTTCTGATTGTATGATCAGGGACCTTATATAGGCGTCTGGAGCCTAGTATTTATGGTATGTTTAGGAGTCTTAGCGAATAAGTCTCCTTTTTGATATTGGATAAACATCGTATTTCTTGTTGGAGAAGTCTTTTCCTTGTTGATAAAGATTATGACTCATTAATTGCCTTTAATTGGGATTCCGGATCCTTCTTTGATAAGATTTCCATAATTTGGGTTCATTTAATGAGCTGTATATTTTCCCTATTCATTAATTACGAAATTAATGAATAATTAGGGACGTGGGCATTAAATATCGAGCCTTTTCATTGGACCATCAATTATATTTCTATAATTACTTTTCTGACCACATCAATAAGAAAATTTAATTTTACTAAATTAAAATTGAGAAAGGAAAAAATTATAAAATTGTATATTTAGTTTTCTCTCTTAGTACAAATTTAAAAGGCAATTTATATTTTTTATGTCCTATAAATTCGAACTTAAATAAGGAAAGGAAAGAATATTAATATTGTATATTTAGTTTCCTCTGTTAGTAAAAGTTTGAAAGACAATTGATATTTTTTCAATCCTATAAATTCGAACTCCAATAAGGAAATTTAATTTCATTGAATTACAATTCAGGAGCTCTAGAAAAATAGATAAATAGCTTTCGGATGATTCTAGAGCTCCCAGAGATTTTCCTTTATATATATAATATAAAGATATTGATTGATTGATTGTCTTCCCTAAAAATTCGAATTGAATTAAAATAGTTAAATTATAGAAAAATAGATTAAAACTTAAATATGATTTAAGTTAGTCGAGGGAAAAAAAGGTAATATTTAGATTTAAGTTAGTTGAGAAAAAAAGGTAATATTTGTTTAATTAAATTTTAAGTAGGATTGAATTTTATATATTCATTATCTTTCCTAAAAATTTGAGTGTAAATAAGGAATGTCTTCTCTAAAAATTCGAATGTAAATGAGGAAATTTAATTTTATTCAATTAAAATTGTGGAGCTCTAGAAAATTAGATAAATATGAATCGAGCGATTCTAGAGCTCCCGGGGATTTTCTTTTATATATATAAAGATATTGATGGACTCGTGGAGTAAGTTTCGAAGAATATTAATATAGTATACTTTGTTTCCTCCATTTAAAGATTTTTTTTTTGAAAGTCAAGCAAACCATTCTTAACATAACATAACATATTTAACTTCCTTCCTTGAAAGATAGTATTAAAGAAAGGGATAATTATCAAAGTTATCACTCATTTGGTTCCAATGTATCAAATTAGTCACTCGTTTCAAAATTGACTCAATTAGGTAACTAATTGGAAAACTATATTTATAGAAGTATATATTGAAGCGATTTGAGAGGCACCACATCACCGCACTCGTCTTCTCCTTTATATAAGTATATTGATTGGATCAATAGAGAACGTTTATGAGAATATTAACATACTATATTTAGTTTCCTCCGTTAGAAAATAGTAAAAAAGAAATTGAGAATTTATCTAATATTATAAAGACAAGAATATTAAAATTGTATATTTACTTTCCTCCATTAGTAAATATTTAAAAGGCAGTTAAAATATTTTCTAGTAAAATAATTTATGAGACTATAAAAATTGTAAATTTAGTTTCATCCATTAGTAAAGATTTTAAAGGCAAGAATATTAGAATTGTATATTTAGTTTCCTCCATTAATAAAGATCTTGAAGGCAAAAATATTATAATTGTATATTTAGTTTCCTCCATTACTAAAAATTTTAAAGTCAATTGAGATATTTTCGAATCTTTAACAGTAATTATTCAAAAATTTGAGAAAATTAGAAAAATAGATCGAAGCGATTTGAGAGTCACCACCTCACCGCCCCCGTCTTCTCCTTTTTATAAGTACTAGTTTACTAAACCGCGTTTCGCAGCGGCTTTATAGTAATTTTTCATTTTTTTAAAAAAAATATTATACAAAAATTGTTTTTAAATAAAATAAATAATTATATGTTTAGCATAAGGGTTGTTTTGGGTTTTCCGTGTCGTATTGGTCATTCACGAAAATTCTGAATAAATACAGAAAATGGTAATTCTTTAATATTTTCATTATATTAATATTATGTTGAATATTATTATATTGATTACCATTTATTTTTTCCCCAAAATTTAAATTATAACTTATATTTTAAAAATACATAACATAATATTAATATTTAATTCTAACATATAATACATTGCTTCTAATGAACCGCTCTCCCTTTAAAGATGTTTACTCCCAGTGAGCCGCTCTCTTATTATTACAAAATCTAACAGATAATACATTAATCTACTTAATAAATTACATAATTTTCAAATTTGTTTTGTACTCTTAACATATAATACAATAGTTAAAAATCTCACATTTATAGTCTTGAAGATAGTTTTAAAAAATTCTTTTTTAAGAATTTTGGACCAAAACCTACATTTAATAACGATGAGATGTACCATATTGAAAAACCAGAGAAAATTCGAAAAACACAAAAAAATATATAAAATAAATATACCAAAGATTTTATCAAAATGATATTAAAACTAAATTAGATGGCATGAGATCTCTACCTTGCAGTAGCCTAGTAGGGAGGTGACGAGATTAATTCGTCTGAATCACAGTTGCTACGTCATATATGCATCCATTGTCTTTACTTTGATAATACGACTAATGTCATCAAAATCTCTTCTTTGTAACAGTTTTATATCAGATTTAATAAAACTGTTATTATTCTTTCATATTTGTGATCTATATTTTATTAAGTCGAGAATCTTATACAATTGTATTCAACCCCCCTTCTACAATTGTTATTTACTGGGCAATAATTAGTATCAGAGCAAAGTTATTTAATTTGAATCAGAAACGATCTAAAGATGTTGACAACCAAGTATAAAAGCATGAAGATTCCCATCCTGAAGAAAACTGAATATCCAACATGGAAGGTAAAGATGTTGATGTACCTGGAGGCTATGGATCCTGACTATTTGGACAGGATACGTGATGGACCATATATCCCTATGAGAATTGTTGCACAAACAGATACTGTACCTGAACACTACGTGGTCAAGGTAAAAAGTGAATGGACTCCAGAAGAGAAAGTTGACGTTCTCAGAGATGCAAAGATAAAGAATATCTTGCACAACAGTCTTGATGCTGTTATGTCTAACATGGTGATTGCATGCAAGTCTCCAAAGGAAATTTGGGACACTTTGGAAACTCAATGTCAAGGATCTGCATATGTCAAGAAAAACAGAAGGGCTCTACTTATACAAGAGTATGAACAATTTGATGCTAGACCTGATGAGAGCCTTACTGACATGTATGATAGATTCCTGACACTCCTGAACAATCTATCTCTAGTTGGCAAAGAGTATGTAACTGAAGATTCAAAAACCAAATTTCTGAGGGCTTTACCAGAAGAATGGGACACACAAACCTCAATTATTAGGCATCAGTACGATCTAAACACTGTGTCTCTTGATGAGGTATATGGAATGCTAAGAACCTATGATCTTGAGGTTCAACAAAGAAATAATAAGAAGAGCAACAATGCAAAGTCTATAGCCTTGAATGTTGAGGCTAGATCAAAAGGAAAAGCTGTGGAGGTCTCTAGAAGAAAATCAAGAGTGGTGGAGTCAGATCCTGATGACTCGTCATCAGATACTGATGGCAATCCTGATGCCAATACTGATGATGATTCTACTGACTCAGACATGGAAGAGATGGTTGCTATGATAGTCAGAGGCTTCAAGAAGATGAAGTTCAGGAAGGCTAGAAGACAAGGCAACTTTCAGAAAAAGACCTTCAATGCTGATAAAGACAAGTACATCAAGAAGGACATCAAAAGTGACAAATTTGACAAGTCAAAGGTTAGATGCTACAAGTGTAATGGAATGTGGCACTTTTCAACTAAGTGCAAGAAGGCTAAAACACTCATCACATCAAGCAAGGATTGGATGGACTCTTCCTCAGAATCTGACACTGAGATGGTCAACTATGCCTTAATGGCCAATAATGATGAAACTGTTGTTCCTGATGAAAAGGTACCAAATACTGTTTTTGATTTTGATACTAATAATGCCTCTGAGTTAAGATATTTTCTAAAGTCATTGCATATTAGTTTTAGAAGTCAAACTGCTGAAAATACTAGGATCTTATCTGAGATGTCTGAACTTAGGAAAAGGAATGAGCATCTAGAAGCTGAATTTTCTTTTATGTAAGAAGTACAAAAAGAATGTGATAATGCTAAACACATGCATTTAGAGATGATATTTAAATGTACTGCTCTGGAAAAAGAACTTGAGGATGCTAAAGAGAAAATCAGAACCTGGACAGATTCTGGAAGGAAATTTTATGAAATCAATACTTCTAAGAATTGGAAAAAGTGTCTAGGTTATAAGTCAGATGATGATAAGAAATTGAAAAAGAAAGTTGTGATAGATGAGACAGTAAGCCCAATGACCTATAGACATGTTATAGACAAGACCAAATCAAAGATTAAGCCTGTTAAATTTGTATTTGGTAATGATCCTAATTCTACTTTTGAAAAGGGATCTACTTCTGATAATACAGTCTCTAATGTAAAGTCTAAACCAGTCAAGAAAACTGAAAAGAAAAATGTAGGTTTATTGTCTCAGAAACAACTTAAGGATAAAGTTAGTGAAGTAACAGGGAAACAAAAGTCACCAACTGTCAAAAGAAACAGGAATGGTAAAATTGGGATTAATAAAGAGAATAATTATAAGTTTATCCCAAATGCACCAAGAAAGTGTTGCTATACCTGTGGTAACTCTAATCATCTTGATATTGATTGCAGGAAGAGTAAAAAGAAGGTTACTGAGATTCCTAAGTCTGATGTTAGGAATAGATTAGTATTTTACAAACCACAAAATTCTTGTTTTTATTGTGGCAGTAAATGGCATTCTATTTATACTTGTGAAGAATACCATAATTTGTATCATAACTTTTATGATCCTTTACCTAAGTTTAATAAAAGTGCGAATTCCGGTAAATCTAAGAATGTCAAGGTGATTCATGCATCTGTTAATACTGATACTGACAAAGCAATTCCTGATGAATTCTATTCTGTCAGGACTGCTAAGGTCAAAAAGTCTTCTGCTGCTAAAATTAGTAAATTGCATGGAAAAGGAACCCAACAAGTGCGGGTTCCTAAATATTCTAACTATTGTTTTGTAATTTTGATTGTAGGGAAAAAGGAAAAATGTGTTAGTCATGGATAGTAGATGTTATGTGCACATGACTGGAAACAAAGCCCTGTTATCAGAATATGAGGAGAAAACTGGCCCAACTGTGTCTTATGGAGATGGCAACATTGGACAAACCTTGGGATATGGCAATATAATTATTGGCAATGTCATCATTGAAAAAGTAGCTCTAGTGAAGGGACTAAAACACAACTTGTTGAGTATTAGTCAAATCACTGACAAAGGTTATCATGTCAACTTCTATTCCACATATTGTGAAGTAGTCAGCAAAGCATCAAGAAAGGTTGCACTCACTGGCTACAGACATGGTAACATTTATGAAGCCAACATTCACACCAATACTGATGGCTCCCCTACTTATCTCATCAGTAAAGCTTCAGTAGATGAAAGTTGGAATTGGCATAAGAAGCTTTCTCATCTCAACTTCAGCAACATTAATGAGTTGGTTAAGAAAGATTTGGTTAGAGGATTACCTAAAGCTTTGTATACTCCTGATGGACTCTGTGATGCATGTCAAAAAGCAAAACAGAGAAGGACATCATTCAAGAGTAAATCTGAATCCTCTATTGGTGAACCATATCACATGTTACATCTTGATCTATTTGGACCAGTCAACATTATGTCCATCAATAAGAAAAGGTACACTCTTGTAATTGTTGATGAATACTCTAGATTCACCTGGGTGTACTTCCTGCACAGAAAAGATGAGACTCCAGAAATACTGTTGGACCATGTGAGAATGATTGAGACAGAAACAAAGTATAAAGTCAAGATTCTAAGGAGTGATAATGGTACTGAATTCAAGAATTCAAAGATGGAAGAGTTCTGCAAATACAAAGGAATTATTCAACAATTCTCTGCTCCTGGCACACCCCAGCAAAATGTAGTAGTTGAAAGGAAGAATAGAACTCTTATTGAAGCTGGCGGAACTATGTTAGAAGAAGCTAAATTGCCTACATATTTCTGGGCAGAAGCAGTCAATACAACATGTTATACTCAAAATCTCACACTGATAAACAGACATGGTGTAACTCCCTATCAAATGCTCAAGGAGAAGAAACCTAGTTTGAAGCATCTGCATGTGTTTGGCTGTAAATGTTTTGTTCTCAGAACTCATCCTGAACAGCTAGGGAAATTTGAAACAAAAGCTGATGAGGGAATTTTCATTGGCTATCCTGCATCAAGAGCCTTTAGAGTTTTTAACTTGTGAACAAGGACTGTCATGGAGTCAATACATGTATCTTTTGATGATAAGAAGATAACTGGACTGAATGAAGACTCTCATGATAGTTTGGTCTTTGAAAATGAAGCTACCAAGGAATCTGAAGAACAAGAATCAGATACTGACACTACATCAGATACTGATGGGTCATCAAATCCTGAAGACACACCAAATCCTGATGATGCACCAAATACTGATGGTGCTAATACTGATGGTACTAATTCTGATGATGTTAATTCTGATGACACACATAATGGAGACACTACTAGCAGTGCAAATGTTGAAGGGGAGCAACAACAAACTACTACTAATTCTCAGTCTACTCAATCATCAGGACGGAATTCTTCAGATACTGATTCAAGTGATAATCCAGGGGGAGCATCTACTTCAAGGAATAATTTACTACCAGCAAGGAAATGGACAAGAAGTCATACTCCTGATCTGATAATTGGGGATCCTGATGCAGGTGTTAAAACAAGAAGTGCAACTCAGAATGAATGTCTTTATTATAACTTTCTATCCAAGGAGGAGCCTAAGAAAGTTGAAGTTGCACTTAAGGATGCTGATTGGGTTACTGCAATGCAAGAAGAATTAAATGAATTTGAAAGGAATGAAGTCTGGAAATTGGTGCCAAGACCAAAGAACAAGTCAATTGTTGGTACAAAGTGGATATTTAAGAACAAGACTGATTAAGATGGTGTAATTATCAGAAATAAGGCAAGGCTAGTTGCAAAGGAGTATTCTCAACAAGGAGGAATTGACTATAATGAAACTTTTGCTCATGTTGCAAGGCTAGAAGCCATCAGGATCTTTCTGGCATATGCAACCGACAAGAAATTCAAGGTTTTCCAGATGGATGTTAAAAGTGCTTTCTTAAATGGTGAACTGGAGGAAGAAGTTTATGTTGAACAACCTCCTGGTTTCATTGATCCAAAATATCCAAATCTTGTCTATATATTGTATAAAGCACTTTATGGACTAAAGCAAGCTCCAAGAGCCTAGTATGAAACCTTAGCTCAATTCTTACTAGAAAGTGGATTCAAAAGAGGAACTATTGATAAAACTCTGTTTTATTTGAATCATGGTAAAGATTTGCTTTTAGTTCAGATTTATGTTGATGATATCATTTTTGGGTCAACAAACAATAAGTTGTGTGAAAATTTTTCTAAGCTTATGCAGTCAAGATATCAAATGAGCATGATGGGAGAAATGAGTTACTTTCTTGGTCATCAAGTTAGACAGGCTGATGATGTCATTTTTATCAATCAGTCAAAGTATACAAGGAATTTATTGAAAAGGTTTAACATGCAAGATTGTGCTACTGCAAGTACTCCCATAGCTACAGCTACCAAACTTGATCCTGATCAAGGTGATGAGGTAGATGTAACTCACTACAGAGGGATGATTGGCTCTTTATTGTATCTCACTGCAAGTAGACCAGATATCATGTTTGCAACCTGTCTTTGTGCAAGATTTCAAGCAAATCCCAGGGAACCTCATCTGATTGCAGTTAAAAGAATTTTCAGATATCTCAAAGGCACTCCTTCACTTGGCCTTTGGTATGCAAGGGAATCATATTTTGGTTTGTGTGGTTATTCAGATGCTGATTTTGCAGGATGCAAGATAGACATGAAAAGTACTTCAGGAAGTTGTCAGTTTTTGGGTGGTAGACTAGTTTCTTGGTTCAGTAAAAAGCAAAAGTCTATCTCTACTTCAACTGCAGAAGCTGAGTACATTGCTGCAGGTTGTTGTGCTCAGATAATGTGGATGAGAAATCAGTTGTTAGATTATGGTGTGTCATACTCCAAAATCCCTATTTATTGTGATAACCAAAGTGCTATTGTAATGATAGGAAATCCAGTTCAGCATTCTCTTACTGAACACATCATTATTAGATATCACTTCATAAGAGAACAGGTTCTGGAAGTAACAATTGAACTTCATTTTGTTCCTATTGATCAACAACTAGCTGATATATTCACCAAGCCACTGCTTGAAGCTACTTTCAACAAATTGGTGAATGAACTTCGAATGATGAACTTTTAGAATTTCTGAGGAAAGCTACAAAGAGGAAATCCTGATGATTGTCAAATCTTGATGGTCATTCAGAAAGGTATGTAATTTTGATCAAATCCTGATATGACGCAATCCTGACAGGAAGTCAACTGGTCAATCCTGATGTACAAGTCAGTATTTCATTGCTTAAATTGTGCCTGATTTTTCGTCAATTACTGATGAGAAACGTTTGAGTTTTAGTTGGACAACTGTATGCGCGCGTGTGTCACACTTATAGATATATACATATAGATACACATAAAAAGCGGTGCAGTTATGTTTAATTACGCACGTAATTTGTCCACTAATTACTTGTGCACGAATCACAGCATGCCACATGTCACTGAGAGTAATATTTTGTTTTAACAAAATATATTTGATTTTCTAAATTTACTGTTTACTCTCTCAACATCAGTTTTTGCTTTTCACCTTCTCTCTGTGCTCACGAACCCTAAATTCTAAATCTCAATTCTCAAGCTTTCTGTGTTGTAGCAATGGCGTCTTCATCATTCGTGAATAAACAAACAGTAATTAGTGGTGTTACTTTTGCCACTAATAATTTTGTAGTTGTGTTAGACCATCAGGAATTGTCTACTGAGTTCCACATAATCCAAGATTTTCTTACTTCAAGCCCATTGAAGTATGCTTTAACAGAACCTGCGAGTGTTTCTCTTAAGTCTGTGATGCAGGTATGGAACACGGTTGTTTTTGGTAAAGGTCTGTCAGGAACAGTACTGATGCAGTTTGAATTCAATGGTGTTACTCATCATGTCACTCATGCTGTTATAGAAGAGGCACTGCATTTGCCTATTCTGGGTTACAATATTCCTGATGTAATTACAGACTCAACTCTTTTTGAGTTTTTTGCTAAGCTTGGATACAATGGCGAAGTTAAGAGGTATGAAAACCTCTTCAGGACAAAGCTAAATAAGGAGTGGAATTTCTTCTTCGATACCATAAGTCGTTGTTTCATGAACAAGACATCAAGTTTTGATGCTCTTCCATCAGGTTCGCTCAAAATTGGGTATTCTCTAATCCATTCTACAGTGTTTGATTATGGTAGTTTTATTTTAAAAGCTTTGAGTGATAGAAAAGCAGATAAATTAGGTTATGTCTGTTTTATTAGATTTTTCCATTTGATATTATGTCATTTGTGTACTAATGTTGTTTTTGAAGAGGATGTGATTCTACCAATTTGTAGAATTACAGAGAACAATTTGAAGTCCTTAGTCAACAGTGATAAGGCAAATGGTTTTAAAGGCAATGCCTATATTCTTGATGAGGTCAGGCTTTTCTTGCAAGAGAAAATGCCTACTCAATATGGATCAGTTTCTGATGCTATGGGGCAAGGCAAATCACACCTTGTTCCTGACACAAGCATCCCTCCCAAACACTCTAAACACTCATCAACCACCTCTACTGTCTCTCAAAAGACTGTAGTTGTAAAATCAAAGAAATCAGCTAGATCTGATGTGTCTGGAAGGCAATCAGGATCAAAGGATTTCTCCTCTACACCACTCACCAAACAGAAGAAACAAAGGGGTGTACAAGGGGTCCTGGTGAAGCCAGCTGATAAGGTTGAGGAGGTTTTTGTGAAAAGAAAGTTAGTTTTAAGGGATGAAACTGATTCTGAGGATGATATGCCAATATCCTCGAAGTTTAAGCTGAACAAGGAAGTTGCTGATACTGCTATTGAAGCTGTGGCACCATCTTCTAAGCCACAGAAGAAAAGAAAATTGACTAAAAGCATGTATCATATTCCTTTGAAGAAGCAGGATACTAATGGACATGACATTTCAATTCCTGGTGAGCAATCAAATCCTGATGCTCAATCAAATCCTGATATTAGTCATCCTGATACTACACCAAGTAAAATTGTCTCTATCTCAGACTCTCCAGCCAAAGCCTCTCCAACTTCAAGAATTGTAGATATATTATGGGAGAAGCTTGGTGCTGCTGCTTCCAAGCTTGGGTTTACTCATCCCATGGAAAAGAAAAGGAAGGCAGATGAGTTTGTGTTCAAAAGAAAGAAGAAACTGAATGGATCTAGCCCACAAAAAACCTGAACCTCAAAGTGGTTCAGCAGCTATTGATGATCCAGCCCCACAAGAACCACTCACTCAAAGTGTGAGTGAAGGCATAGCTGATGGAATGGTCACACAAGAACCATTTTCTCAAAGGGAGAATGAAGACATCTACATTCCAGCCACACAAGAACCATCTTCTCAATATGAAGATGCAGGCAAGACAACAACAGTTTCTGAGGAGTTTCCTGACAATGCTCAAGGGACTTCTACTATTCCTGACATGGATACTTTTGTCGAGGACACTGTCACTGAGGGAAGCACACAAGAACCTCCAACTCAAAGTGTTGAAGTAGCTTCTGAACCTCAAGCTACACAAGAACCATTAGTAGAAAATACTGATGCAAGCATTTCTAATCCTGACAGTGTTGCTCCTGACGCTAGTGGTG
The DNA here is from genome assembly GCA_030848705.1 of Heracleum sosnowskyi. Taxonomy (NCBI): domain Eukaryota; kingdom Viridiplantae; phylum Streptophyta; class Magnoliopsida; order Apiales; family Apiaceae; genus Heracleum; species Heracleum sosnowskyi. The sequence continues at coordinate 104,616,887 of CM061241.1, read as the reverse complement.
CTCCTGATACTGAGCCACTCCTGATCCAACCACTAAGCTCAAGGCCAATAAAAGATCCTATCTCAGAATCCAAGGATAAAATGAAAGGAGTTGTTATTCCCGATTCTGATAATACTGATGATTCTGGAGATAGTGATGATGATGATTCTGATGATGATAATGATGTTGAGAAGGATCAGCTTGCTACAACACTAAAATCTAGTCTTGGAACTAACTTTGGTTCTTCAAGCACTTTCATGGCTGGCAAGGCTACTAAAGGAAAAGATCAAAGACAAAACTTTTCTGGTCCTTCTGCAGTAGATCCTACTGAGCAGCTTAGAAGACATGAATGGGATAATGATTGGTACTGGTCTGATGATTCTGTTAGCGATCCATGTGCTTTACTACATGTTTCTTATGCTGCTAGCTTGATTGAAAATGAAGATGTGAAGAATCACTTGAAGGCTACAACTCTTCTATCCAAGAGCCTCAAGTATGAAATTGATTCTATGAAAGCTACTACTGAGATGGTGAGGACTGATATTTCCAATAACTTGACAAAGGCTCCTACTGATTTTCAATTGAGGGTTGTGGAATCTCATGTTAAGTCAAATATTTCTGAACAGTCTCACATCAACACCAGAATTGATTCATTAGATTCAAAGGTAACTGACATTCAAGCCTCTCTTTCTTTGATTTTGAATTTATTATCAAATCCTAATGCCAAAAGGGGGGAGAAGGTAAGTCAGACAAAATGTACACCTGATCTAGTATTGAGAAAGAATAATGATGATGATCATACTGGACATGATGGTGACGACATGGTACTACAAGGAGGAACCTCTGATGCTACCATGGTGAAGTCTACAATTCAAACTTTTCAAAGTCAATCCATGCAGTCAACTCTTGTTTCTGATTCTGGAGTTAGAACAGTAAGGACATTGGTGAAATCTCAGATCCTGACGGAAGAGCAAATCCTGACAGGTGATCAAATCCTGACGTCTGATCAAATCCTGACACCTGGTTATGGAACCTTATCTACAATTCCTAAAGGTGATGAAGATGTTCTCATTGAAAATCCTGAAGATGCTATAAATCTATTCCAGAAGTTCAAGACAATAGATGGTAATGTTCTTACTCTTTATCATACAGATAAAAGAGTTCAACAATTATTTTTAAGAAAGGCACTTTCTACTGCTAGTGAAGAATATCCCGATCTCTCACATGAAGAATTTCAAAGTCAACAAAGACAAATGATGGAGAGTTTTAATAATCCTGCTCCTGCTAGAGGTAGAGGAGGCATAGGTAGAAGAGGTGCAAGAAGAGGGAGGAGGTCTAATCAAACAGTGCCTAGACAGACAAGGTCTAGAGGAATAAGAATTGAAGAAATTCCTGACGCTTCTCAAATTCCAATAGCTCCTGATACTCTAGCTATCAGGACTATCATTCAAGAAGAAGATCAAGAAATAGATGAGGGACCACAATTGAGAAGAAGACCAAGACAACCAAATCTCATCAGTAATACAACTCAAATTGAAGATTCTAATCCTGACATTGTTCAAGATCCTGATGAATCTGAAATTCTACAAGAGATTAGTTTGATAATTTTATCTACTGTGGTTGATTCTCATAATGAAGAAGTAGAAAAATAAGAAGAAGTCAGAAGAAGAGAAATCACAAGAAGAACAAATAGAGATTTCGGTCTCTATGTGCAAAAACTTAAAAATTCAAATAGAAGGTTGTGGAGAAATGCAAGAAGACAACAACCTCAGATAGAAAGAAGCTATGTTCTTGAGAAGGAAAAAGACAAGAAGTGGAAACATATTGACACACTTAGGTGTGATAGACCTATCAATTTTCAGTCTGGTGGAATTATAACAAATGTCTCCAGTGTTGCTAACTTTTCTGGTTCACAAAGATCCAAAGCACTCTGGTTACAAATGTTTTCAAGCTTAAAGCAAATGCCACACAATTCAAGAGGAGGAATAAGTCACAGAGATGCTGAGTTTCTGAACATACCATATGTTGACCCTCACTCTTTGACTGATATTGGAGGTAACTTAACTTCTGAACACCTGAACAATTTACAAGCTGTTGATATAGTTTTAGATTGTCATGATGGTACTGAAAAGAAAGAGAAACTTCTGTACTTTATGAAAGATGGTAGTGTGAAGATTATGTCCATTCAAGAGCTGCTGGTTAAGACCACAAAGGAACTGAAATATGTTCACTGTCTGCTTAAATGAAAGAATAAAGTGTGCAAGGAATGGAGTGATATGATTCTGTCAACCATAAGGAGAAGGTTTGATGAAGGAAGCAATTTCAATGGTGATTATACTCCCATGTACTTAAATTTGAGAGGTCAAGATGTGGAAATGCAAAAGGGCACTGCTGTTAAAGAAATGTCCTTTGGTATGAAGCAACTTACTCTTAATCCCGATGGGAAGGAAATTGCTTATCTCATGGTTGAAGATGATAGTCTATCAAGAAGCTCCATTCAGAATCTTAGAGCAGCTATCTACCAGATAAATGAGGAAGATGAAGAACTCAAAAATCTTAAGGAAAGACTAATTCAGATTCTTGAAGACAAAGAAGAAAATCTACTGTCAAGCTTCTTGAGGATGAATTTGTTCTATCAGAAAATCTAAAAAGATAAGTTTGTTGTTGTAAATACTTGTACATTTTGTAAATAAGTTTTTGGCATCATTGAATCTAGGAATCTATACTTTATTTTACAAAGTATGAGATTGGGGGAGATTGTTAGATCAGGATTCAATGATCGTCGGTATCTAGACTCAACTGATCAGGATTGCAGACATCATCAGTATTGCATGAGCGTCAGTATCAGGATTGCTGTCAGGATTTCTATCAGGATTTATCATCAGGACTGTAAGCTGATCAGGATTACAATTTCGAGTTATATATGGAGTCTAGATAAAGACGAAATTTTATTTTTTCGGTTCCTAGTTAATAGGAATGTAGCTGTCGGATAGGATATGTTTCAATAATGTTTGTAATTGATTTAGACTTATCTTGTAATCGATAGAGAAGCTGTGTAGTATATAAACACAGTTTAGGTTTTGATTTTAATTAATCAATCACATACACGAGTATATTGTAACCTAGAAGCTCTCAAGAACATCAGAATTTCTTGAGAGAGTTTGTAACAGTTTTATATCAGATTTAATAAAGCTGTTATTATTCTTTCATATTTCTGATCTATATTTTATTAAGTCGAGAATCTTATACAATTGTATTCAACCCCCTTCTACAATTTTTATTTACTGGGCAACATATAGGATGATAGATATAGTCAATTAATTGTAGAATTTGAATATATTTATAATTTCTAGAATACTTGTCTTTTATAAATACTACATTTTCTACAAATTAGGAACTAAAAAGGGAAATTTCAATTTTTAAAATTTAAAATAGAGGCGAGCTACAAAAATAGATTAAACTGAATATTTACTTCCTCAATTAGTAAAGATTTTAGGGCAAGAATATTAAAATTGTATATTTAGTTTCTTCTGTTAATAAAGATTTAAAAGGCAATTGAGAATTTTTCTAATCTTTGCTATTATTAATTCAAAATTTTGAGAAAATTAGTCGCCTTCTCACTTATATAAGTAGATTTATAATTTTTAGAATACTTGTCTTTTATAAGTACTACCGTTTTTACACATTAGGAATAAAAAATGAAAATTTCACTTTTTAATATTTAAGATTGAGGTGCTCTCAAAAAATAGATTAAATTGTATATATTTACTTTCCTCTATCAGTGAAGATTTTAAAGACAATAATATTAAAATTGTATATTTACTTTCTTCCATTAGTAAAGTTTTAAAGGAAAATTGTATATTTAGTTTTCTCTGTTAGTATAGATTTAAACGGCAATTGAGACTTTTTCTAATTTTTGGTATTATTAATTCAAAAATTTAAGAAAATAAGAAAAGTAAATCGAACAAATAAGAAAATTTTGAGAAAATAAGAAAAGTAAATTTGAGAAATAAGAAAACTAATTTTAATATTATTAATATTAATAATATTAATATTAGTTTTGACAGAGAAAAATGGGAGCCACCGCCTCGTTGAACATGTTTCTTTCCGATAAATCGTTTTCTTGTTCCCCAAATTCAACATCAACATCCTTTTAACAAATTCTAATATCTATTAAGTTATTTTATTATATTATAAAATATAATTTATATATTCCAAAGATCAGAAAAATATTAATAAATCATAGCTATCCGCGAGACCTCACCGTATTCTTATTAGTTCCACTTGCAAAATTAGGAAACTCAATTTTAGTCAGCTTGTAAAATTAATTAAACAAATTTGAAATTTATGTTTCAAATAAGATATGTACAACCTTTAGCATAAGTCTAAACAATAGCATAGAATTACCTTGATCATGTTTTTTATGATCCAAAACTCAAATCACGTGTTTGATTTTATTTGTTCACTAATAAGTCCATAGGAACTATCCATGAGCTTAGCTGAAAAAAGATTAAAAAAAATTAATACGACTTCAATCCTTGAAGATGAGCCGAGTCCGAGCCCATTATACTAAACTATCCTTCCGTCCCATTATACATGTCTCTTTTGAAAAAAAAAATTGTCCCATTTTACATGTTCCTCACTTCTTTCAATATAAATTTAAGGATAGTTTTAAAAAACTATCCCTACATTTATTTTTTGGTAGATTTGACTTTTCCAAACTTAACACTATTCCCTTTTTTCAATGTATTTATTAAGGGTATTAGTTGGAAAACTTTATCCAACCAACTTTTTTTTTAATATATGTTATTTTTTTCGAAAGAGACATGTAAAATCAAATTATTAAAATATTAACAAATCTAGAACCATATTTCATCTAATACTAAATAAACGTTTATGATAAAAAGACACACATAAAATTTCATGGTGTGCACATATATAGGAATTTTATGTATCTGGAAGGTGTGGTATTACCTAGCTTGGTGCATCACGTGCATATATTGTTTGAATCTGCATGATCAAGCAACCTTGTTAGTTTTGAATTTATATAATTAAACGAAAATAATCACGTACATAGCGAGAGTCAACAAACAAAAACCCAAGAGAAGACATCACGGAGAGAAAAAAACAAAATAGTTTGTAGAGCAAAATTAGAAGAACAAAAAAAATTAGCACAACAAAAGCGAATAGAAGTTGGAGAAGGAAGAATTTATATAATACATAAATCAATTTAAAAAAGTTAACGTTCTTTGAAATAGTAAATAAATTAAACTTGTAGAAGAAGTTTAACAAAATATGAATATAATATATTCAATGTTCTTAATTAGAAGATAGTAGAAAGAAAAATATTATATTTTAATATTTAATATTTTTTAAAATTTTAAACATTGACTTTCAGGAGAATATTAAGATAATATATGTAGTTTGCTATGTTAGTAAGTATATTTATAAATAAAAAATTTAGAAAAATATTAAAATTGCATATTTAGTTTCCTCTATTTATAAAGAAGATATTTTCTAATAAAACATTTAGGTGAATATTAAAATATTATATTAAGTTTCCTCTGTTAGTAAAGATTTTAAAAAGACTTGTCTTTTATAATTGGAGTTATAAAAATAAATGTTAAAAGGTTTAAATTTTTTTCCTCTAAAAAATAGGACATAAATAAGGAAGTTTTGATTTTAAATATTTAAAAAAGAAGAGCTGTAGAAAAATAGATAAATATGAATGGAGCGATTCAATATTTATTGTCTTCCCTAAATATTTGAATTGAATTAAAATAGTGAAACTCTAGAAAAATAGATTAAAACTTAAGTATGATTTAAGTTAGTTAAGAAAAAAAAGGTAATATTAAGATTTAAATTAGTTGAGGAAAAAATTATAATATTTGTTTAATTAAATTTTAAATAGGATTGACTTTTATATATTCATCATCTTTCCTGAAAATTTGAGTGTAAATAAGGAAAACTTGTCTTTAATAAGTATTAACTATTCTACAATTTAAGAGCTAAAAGAGGAAATTTCATTTTTTAATAGTATCTAAGTTAGTTGAGAAAAAAAGATAATATTTGTTTGGTTTATAATTTTAAGCCAACTTGTTTTTAATAAGTATTGACTATTCTACAATTTAGGAGCTAAAAGTGGAAATTTCATTTTTTAATAGTATCTAAGTTAGTTGAGAAAAAAAGGTAATATTTGTTTGATTAAATTCTATAAAGATTGTATATATAATAATAATAATTGATTAGGTTTATAATTTTAAGCCAACTGTTAGGTCCTGATAAGTTTTTAGAAGGGGGGGGGGGTTGAATACAAACTATACCGTTTAATCGAATTTGTCCTTTTAAAAATTTAACAATTTAGAAAAAATTATTGCGGAATAAAACTGAAACAATATTCAAGTTAAATAAAACTCTATTAAACTTGAAGGGTGTTACAATTCTGATCACTGATTACAAAGAACTTGATAAAACAAATCTAGAATAAATTCGACATGAATTTATCTATTTTTGTAATAAAAAGGATCGAATACTAAAAAGTAGTTCGATATAAAATCTAGGAATTATGATCCGCTAGAAAGTCAAAGCAGTACAAGAGAATCACTTCTTATGAATTAAATGATTAAGAACAATCAAGAAGTAAATTTATCCTGCAGAATTTAAGCTTGACAGTTGAGAGAAGTAAAGACAAAGAGAAAGGTTTTAATGTTCAAAGTCTTATGTGTCTTTTGTTCTTTGTAATTGTGTTGTAATGAATGTCTTCAAGTCTTCTGTGTCTTTATATTAAAAACACTGCATTCCTTTTTGTAAACCCACGTGCACTTGACAGATTGTAAATGCACTAGGAAGACAAGCAAAAATACAATACTTTTTGCCTTAGAAGACTACCGGGAAGACAATGTTTGTTTGTTAGATATAATTGCTAACGTTTGCTCATCAGTGTTTAAGTACCAGGTACATATCAGAGTTTATCTAGAAGCCAGTCAGAGTTTGATAAAGTCTGACTGGGTGAAGAGTTTACATTGAAGTCAGTCAGAGTTTGATAAAGTCTGACGTGGTGATAGTTGACTTAGCTGTCGGTGCAAAGATAAAGATTCTAGAAGCAATATATTCTGAAGATGGAAAGAAGCAGAATATATTGATACAGCTAAGGAAACGGAATAGAAGACTGAAGCAATCCTTAATTGATATGAATTGTATAGCTAATTTATAGGAATATCAATTAGAGATGGATTGTATGTAACTGTGTACTATATAAACACAGATAGGTTATCCCTAGAAGGGATGCGATTATTGAAATATTATTCTTGTAACCTAGTAGCTCTTTGTGATTCATTAACATCACTAAGAGAGAATTATTTAATATACTTGATTATATATTGTGTAATCGGCCTAACAATTGGTATCAGAGCCAAGGCTGTTTAATATATACAGTTTTACGATTCAAACACAGTAATAATCATGTCTGAAGAAAATCAAACTTCTCCCAAGGTTGAACAGGTTAAACCTAATTCTGTGAGTCGGTATGAAACAATCAGGGTTCCAATACTCAGGCCAGTGGAGTATCCAATTTGGAAGGTGAAGATGACCATGTTTCTGGAGGCTACAGATCCAGAATATCTTGACAGAATATATGATGGTCCTCATATGCCGACTAAATTGTCTCCTGTTGTTGATGGTCAAGAACAAAAGACTGTTCCAAAGGAAAAGAAAGATATGACTCCTGAGGACATCTCATCAATTGCAAAAGATGCAAAAGTTAGACATCTTCTACACAGTGCCTTAGATAATGTGATGTCTAACAGAGTAATTGGCTGCAAGACTGCCAAAGAAATATGGGATGCTCTAGAAGTCAGATGCCAAGGAACAGGTGCTATTAAGAAGAATATGAGGACCATACTAACTCAGGAGTATGAGCACTTTGATTCAAGAGCCAATGAAACCTTGACTGAGACATATGACAGATTCTGTAAACTACTGAATGATTTATCTCTAGTTGATAAAGAATATGATCTTGAAGAGTCTAATCTCAAGTTTCTGTTATCTCTACCTGAAAAGTGGGATCTAAAGACAACAACAATAAGAGATAATTATGAACTTGCTGATACAGATCTTGATGAAATCTATGGGTTGTTGAAAACTCATGAACTGGAGATAGAACAAAGAAATAGAAGAATGAGTAAAAAGACAAAATCTGTTGCTCTCAAAGTTGAGGAGAAGCCCATCAAGAAGGAATCATCAAGGAAGAAAGCCAAGGGAAAGGCTTTAGTCATTAAATCTGAAAGTGAGTCATCAAACTCTGATGATGACTCAAACTCTGATGAAGCTTCTGACTCTGAGGATGATGAAGAACAGATGATGCAAATGGCTGCATTGATGGTGAAGACCTTCAAGAAGATGGGATTCAAGAACTTCAAGAAAGGAAAGAGATTCTCAAGGAAAGATTCAAACTCTGAAAGGAAAAGTTTTAGAAAGTCTGATGGAAGGGAGACCAAGTCTGGCAAGAAGGATAAATCTGAAATCCAGTGCTACAAGTGTAAGGAGATGGGTCACTATGCTCCAGAGTGCAAGAAAGGCAAAACTGAGAAAGCACTCATCTCTAAAGGCAAAGACTGGGCAGATACTTCAGACTCTGATGATGGAGTAAATTATGCTCTCATGGCAACTGTCAAAGATGAGACTGAATCATCTGGAAATAAGGTACCCCTAACTACTTATGCTTATGATACTGACAATATATCTGAATTAAGAGTATATCTGAAAAGCGTACATGTTAGTTATAGGGATCAGACTTTAGAGAATGAGAGAATTAAATCTGAGAATCTTAGTCTTAAAGTTAGAAACAAGTTTCTTGAAGGAGAACTTGAAAATATGAAGCAGATTCAAAAAGAAAGAGATGATGCTGTTTATGTTGAACAGGAGTTGCTCAAAAGATATAAGCAACTAGAATCTGATCTAGAAAAAGAAAGAAAAATAATCAAGACTTGGACAGACTCTGGAAGAGACACTCATCAAGTGTTTCAGACAGATTCTGTAGGTTTAGGCTATTGTGAAAATGATGAACTTAGGTTTAAAGACAAGGTTAAGGTTAAACCACAACTTAAACCTGTGAAATTTGTTCCAGAAACCAATAAGTTAAAATCTGTTGTAATAAGAGAAGCTGATATGGAATCAGATGAAACCTGTGAAAGACAGGAAAATATTATAACAGAAAAACTTATGGAAATAGAAGCTGTTAGAAAACCAGTAAAAGTCTGTGAAAAACAGGTTAATGTTGGTTTAATGACAGGAAAACAGTTCAATCATAAGCTCAAAGAGGTAAAATCTGCCATGAAACCAAAAGGATCCAAGAAAAATAGGAATGGAAAGATAGGCATAAATAAAAGAAATAATCATTTGCCTACTGCTGCTGCTCCAAGAAAAACATGTTATAACTGTGGTAGTTCTAACCATCTTGCTATATTTTGCAATAAGAACAAAGATATTAATTCTTTACCTTCTAAATCAAGAGTAAAGAATGATTATGTAAGGGTTAAACCACAGACTTTATGCACACACTGTGGGAGCACTTGGCATTCTATTTATACTTGTAAGAGTTATCATGCTATTTATCATAACTATTATGAGCCAAAGCCCAACTTGAAGTGGGTTAGAACAAACTCTGCAAGTATAAAGTCTGACAATGTTAGTTTAAACTCTGTTGATAGTGATTCCGCTGTAAAAGCTAACACTGTTAAGAAAGACAAAGGATCCAAGCAAGTCTGGGTCCTTAAAACTAACACTTAGTGTTTGTTTGTGATTGCAGGGTATAAAAGAGAGCACACTTATCTTGGACAGTGGATGCTCAGGACATATGACTGGAAACAAAGCCCTGCTATCAGACTTTGAGGAGAAGGCTGGCCCAAAGGTTTCCTATGGAGATGGCAACATAGGACACACTCTGGGATATGGCAATATTAATCTTGGAAGTGTCATCATCACGAATGTAGCTCTAGTCTCAGGACTCAAGCATAATCTGCTATCTGTGAGTCAAATCTGTGATAGAGGAAACCATGTAGATTTTCATACTGAATACTGTGAAGTTATCAGTAAATCTACTGGAAGAGTTGTTCTAGTTGGACACAGGCACAACAACATTTATGAAGCAAGTTTGGTAACAAACTCTGATGGAAAAACAGTGTGTCTGACTGCAAGAATGTCAAATGAAGAGAGTTGGAACTGGCATAAGAAGCTCTCTCATCTAAACTTGAACAACATCAATGAACTTATACGAAAAGATCTTGTAAGGGGACTTCCAAAGTCAATACTAAGCTTAGATGGTCTGTGTGATTCTTGTCAAAAGGCCAAGCAAAGAAAGTCATCTTTCAAGAGCAAATCTGAATCTTCAGTAGTGGAACCTTATCATCTTCTACATGTTGATCTCTTTGGACCAGTGAATGTGATGTCTATGGGCAGAAAGAAATATGCTCTAGTAATTGTTGATGAATATACTAGATATACATGGGTGTATTTCTTATCAAAGAAGGATGAAACTACTCAAACTCTGATGGATCATGTAAATCTACTGGACAAAGGATCACAGTACAAAGTCAAAATTATAAGGAGTGATAATGGAACTGAATTCAGAAATTCAATACTGGAAGCTTTCTGCAAAGAAAGAGGAGTGAAACAAGAATTTTCTGCACCTGGAACTCCACAGCAAAATGGTGTAGTTGAAAGAAAGAACAGAACTCTAATCGAAGCTGCCAGAACTATGCTTGATGAAGCAAAATTACCAACTTATTTCTGGGCAGAAGCTGTTCAAACTGCTTGTTTTACTCAGAATGCAACATTGATCAACAAGCATGGTAAAACACCATATGAGATGGTGAAAAATAAGAAGCCAAATTTGAAATATTTTCATATATTTGGATGCAAATGCTTTGTGTTGAAGACTCATCCTGAACAGTTGACCAAGTTCGAGTTAAAAGCTGATGAAGGAATCTTTGTTGGCTATCCATTATCAACAAAAGCATTCAGAGTTTACAATCTGAGAACTAAAGTGATCATGGAATCCATACATGTGTCATTTGATGACAAGAAAATAACTGGACTTGAAGATGAAATTGAATATGATCAACTGCGCTTTGAAAATGAAGGTTTATTTTCTGATGATGCAAACTCTGATGAAGCAGTACCGACAAACTCTGATGAAGCCGTTCTGACAAACTCTGACGAAGCATACTTTGAACCTCTACTGGTAAATACTGGAGAAACTGAAAATTCTCAAATTGAACAACATAGAGAACCAGTTGAGGGGGAGCGTGAAGAAGCTCAACAAGACACAGAAAATGAGTCAGTTGAGGAAACTGATTCAAACTCTGACAATTCAAACTCTGAGCCATCCAATTCAGGGGGAGCCTCAGATGCTGCAGAAAGTCAACTTATGAATCAGGAGAGCATGGATCAAGGGGGAGGATCCAATAATGATGCAAGAAACCACTTACCAACAGCAAGAAAGTGGACACAGGCACACACACCTGACCTCATAATTGGAGATCCTGATGCTAGTGTGAGAACTAGAAGTGCAACAAATAATGAGTGTCTGTATCATGCTTTCTTGTCTCAAACAGAACCAAAGAAGGTGGAGGAAGCTCTTCAAGATGCTAATTGGATTACAGCAATGCAAGAAGAGTTAAATGAATTTGAAAGAAATGAAGTCTGGACACTTGTACCTAGACCAAAGAATAGATCAATTGTAGGTACAAAGTGGGTTTTCAGAAACAAGACTGACAGTGAAGGTGTGATTACAAGAAACAAGGCTAGACTTGTGGCTAAAGGTTATTCACAACAGGAAGGGATTGACTATGATGAAACCTTTGCTCCAGTTGCAAGATTGGAGGCCATAAGAATTTTTCTGGCCTATGCTGCACACAAGAAGTTTAAAGTCTTTCAGATGGATGTGAAAAGTGCTTTTCTCAATGGGAAGCTTGAAGAAGAAGTGTTTGTTGAACAACCACCAGGATTTGTAGATCCCAAGCATCCAGATTATGTCTACAGGCTTGACAAGGCATTATATGGACTAAAGCAAGCACCAAGAGCATGGTATGAAACTCTTGCTCAATTTCTTTTAGAAAGTGGGTTCACAAGAGGTACAATTGATAAAACCTTGTTTTATTTCAATTCTGGTGATGATTTGCTTTTAGTTCAAATTTATGTAGATGATATTATCTTTGGATCTACTAATGACAAACTTTGTAAGAAGTTTGCAAAGCTTATGCAATCCAGGTACCAAATGAGCATGATGGGAGAGCTTAGTTATTTTCTAGGCTTACAGGTCAAGCAAACAGATGATGGTATTTTTATCAATCAAGCAAAATATACCAGAAATCTTCTCAAGAAATTTGGTATGCTTGATAGTTCATCTGCTACAACTCCCATGGCTACTGCAACAAAGCTAGACAAAGACACAGGAGCCTCAGTAGATATGACAAACTACAGAGGAATGATAGGGTCTTTACTGTATCTTACTGCAAGTAGACCTGATATCATGTATGCAACATGTCTTTGTGCAAGATTTCAAGCAGATCCCAGAGAGCCTCATCTAACAGCTGTAAAAAGGATTTTCAAATATCTCAAAGGAACCATAACCTTGGGTTTGTGGTATCCTAGAGAATCAGAGTTTAAGCTAATTGGTTACTCTGATGCAGATTTTGCAGGCTGTAAGATAGACAGAAAAAGTACAAGTGGAAGCTGTCAATTCTTAGGTGACAGATTGGTTTCTTGGTACAGCAAGAAACAGAAATCAATTTCTACATCCACTACAGAAGCAGAGTATATAGCAGCTGGTAGCTGTTGTGCACAGATTCTGTGGATGAAGAATCAGTTGCTGGATTATGGTTTGAGGTACTCTAAAATACCTATTTTCTGTGATAACCAAAGTGCTATTGCTATGACAGGAAATCCAGTACATCACTCCATGACCAAGCACATCAGCATAAGGTATCATTTTATCAGAGAACATGTGGAAGAAGGAAACATTGAGCTTCATTTTGTGTCTACAGACCAACAACTTGCAGATATCTTCACCAAACCTTTGAGTGAAGCTACTTTTACAAGATTGGTAAATGAACTTGGAATGATCTCTGGTTTCGACTAGAGATATGGGTTAGACTCAAAAACTATACATGTTTGATTTTTATGCTCATGATTCCTTGCATGTATTAACTGTTATGAGTACCAGTGTCATAAACTCTGAAAGTAAACTCTGATGGTAAACTCTGTTAGTCATACTCTGTCGGTTAAAGTCTGATGTTAAACTCTGATTATGATTTTTTTTTCTGAAACACATGGATCGATGAAGAAAAATGTATGAAGCATGATTTTCAGTAAGTAATCATGAATTCTTCTAAGTATTATAAATTCTGCTTACAAAATGTACAGAAATTTTACACAGCATGATACTGTCTCTATATTTATAGCATCTCTTAGTTTATTGATTCTATACACTGAAGTTGTATTAGCTGTTTGCATTTTCTCTCATAAATTAATTACATTAATTGATGAAAAGTCTAAACTCTGATTATTAATTATAAATAATTCACCCTCAAATCAAAAGATGCCAAAAAGAGCACAAATTCCTTTGAGATCATGTTGTGCCTAGGAAGATCCAGGAACTTATTGTATGAAATAAGGGCTAAAATTTTTGATTTTTGGTGACTAGTGCCAACCACTGATTACTGGAAAAATATAATAAAAAAAAAATATTAAAAATATATATGAAAACATATATAGAAAGGGGGTGAATAATAAAAGATATATCCAAATGAAAGGATATCAGTATACAGAGTTTAGATATAAAATCAGATTTTATGTTATACATGAGAGTTTAGGCAATCAGTTTTTACTGCTTTAGTCTGTGGACTTTATGCACTTTGAGATGGTCTAAATATTCATATTCAGTAAACTCTGCTAATTCACACACAAATACTCACACCTGTACAGTTTGTGAAAAGAGTTTATTTATAAAGGAGGAGGATTGGTAAACACTGATGATTTGTGTACTCTACGCCGAGGTAATTTCATTTTAATCTCTGTTGATTAAAATAAATTTTGCTTGTTTCAGATAAATTATGATTATTGAGAAAAGACATTTGTTTTGAAAATACAAAAAGAGTATGATTGGACAGTTGTTCAAGAATGTTTTAAACAGAGGAGAGAGAATAATTTCCTAGAAAAGTGTAACAGGTAGTAATTATTGATGTTTTTACTGCGCATGCGCATTGAAAACTGTCAATTCTTGCTGTCATAGTCATTGCATGTGTGCCACGTGTACCACTAACACAGTTAACGGAGTAAGATAGTTGTGTATTAATGATTAAAAACTGTTTAGTTTTTAATTTTGAATTTTACATTTATACAATACACACACCTTCGTCTAAACTTTTCACATCTTACTCCAACACACATCTATTGTCACACAAGCATATTTACAAACACTTTTCTACACACAAACTCGTGTGAAGCTTTTGAATCAGTTTCTTTGATTTTTCTTCTCAATTCGTACTAATGGCTACTACAGCTTTTGTTTCTTCTGGGTTAGAGTTCGTTCCTAATAATTATGCAGCCCCATTAAACACTGTCAATGCACCAGAGGCGTTTCATATAATACAAGACTTTCTTGCTCAGTCAGCAATTGGGCGTGCTTTGGTGGAGCCTGAAAAGCTTTATGGATCTCATATCAAAGCTTTCTGGGAGACTGGTGTCTATGATGATGGTGGTGATTCTGGTACCCCATCCATAGTTTTTGAGTTCCAGGAGACAGAGTTTGTCATAACTCCAGGAACTGTTCGTGAAGCAATGGGCTTTGCAGAGTCTGACGCGTACACCATTAGTGTTGGTGATACTGATCTTCAGAGAATGATGCAAGCTATTGGGTATACTGGATCTTTGGCGAAGATAGGCCAACTGAAGCGACCGCTTTTACGAAAAGAATGGAGTTTCTTTTTCGATTGCATAACAAGGGCGTTCGGGAAGAAATGTACAAATTGGGATGCGATTCCAATCGACAGTCTGCAAATCGGGTATTCACTTCTCTTTAACAGTAATTATGATTTTGCTAGACTTGTTTTGATGAACATAGGTGAGAAGTTAACAGAGAATAGGCATGTAGTCTATTTTTCTAGATTTTGTCAACTTTTGTTCTCTGCTTGTGTTCCAAATGTTGAGATTGATGAGGAGGACGTAATTCCCTCATTCAAATTGCACAAAAGGGTATTCTCTGACCTTACTAATAAGGATTTAAAGAAGGTTAGTGTTGGTGAATTGCTGTTGCCTGAGACAGTGCTTCAGTTCTTAAACCCTCAACCTCAACCACAACAGCCATCAGAACCAGTAAATGCTGAACCCTCTACAGTTCAACCACGGACTGGTGGTAGGACTAAGCATGTTGGTACAAAACCTGCAAGGATTGCTAAGCCAGCTACTGAAGTTGGTATCTCAAAATCTTCTGTGCCAAACTCTGTTGGTACATCTAAAAAGAGGAGAGCAAATCGATCAAGAGCTGACAATGAAGAAACAGCTGTGCTTGTCAAGAGGAGGAAGTTCGTAGCAAATTATCTTTTTGATGATTTGGATGAAGCTGAATTACAAGAAGACTCAAATGTTGTGATTCAGGAAGCTGTAAATGAAGCTACTATGTTCGCATAGGATAGAGCCAATGTTGAAGAGACATTTGAAGCTCCTGAAGCTGAAAATCAGGAGATTGCAGTTGAAGCTCCTGAAATTATTGTTCAGGAGGCTACAGAAAATGTTGAAGCATCCTCTATGCCTGACTTGGCAAATGCTGAAGCAGAGGCTGAGATTTTTGAGCCACAAGGATTTGATATGGAAGTTGAAGCACACATCTCTGTAAACTCTGACCATCTTGAAGATTTTGATGAAACAGAGGGTGTGGAAGCTGATCAAGCCACGGTTGTTCTTGAAGTTTCTATGGCTACTCATACAGAGATTCTCTCTGTTACTCACCAGGTACTTGAACAGGGTGAGGAAGTTGATCAGACTTTAAATACTGATGCTGCACATGCTACAGAAAATGTTCCAGAGATTATTGCAGAGATTCCAGTACAAGAGGCTGTAGCTAAAAATGATGAGAATGTTGCAAAGAATACTGCAAACTCTGATAATAGTGAGGGAGCTCAAGATGATGCTGAAGAAGATGTTCCTGATTCTTCTAATGCTGATTCTTTTGCAAACTCTGTTGATCATTCTGCACGAGTTGCTGCTCAAAGAGCTACAGATGCTCATTTTCAAGAGATGTACTTTTCAAATTGGTCGAACAAGGATACTATCTTTTCTGATGAGAGAGCTGCAGACTTTGTCACAAAGTCATCTAAAGAGATTACAAATCCAGAGCTTCTCACTCATCTCAAAGCCACAATTATCCAAGTCAAATCATTAAACAATCGTTTTGATGCTTCTGACAAGGTTATTGAAGGTCTAAGGAATGATATAGCTGCAAGGGAACTTACCCAACAGAAGGATAAATCATTATATATTTCTTTATGTAAAGATCAGAAAGTTTTTGATTCCAGGTTGTCCAAGGTTGAAGAAACTCAAGTCAAAATGTCAACTAAGTTGGATGAAATTGCAAATTCCATTGAATTGCTCACATTAGTTTTGCTGTCTGATGATGTCAAAAAGGGGGAGAGAGTGCCTCAAGACAAATGCAAGAGCTCTCAAACTCTGACTCGGAAAGATGACACTACTGATGGTGGTGCAAAAGGTAAAAATCCAAGGACAAGGAATGTTCAAAGGCAAGGGAGGAGATCAAACTCTGATGCTCAGACAAATGCTGATGGAAAAAGATTATACACTGGAGGGCAGTCTTCTTCAAGGGTTAGAAGTTTACTTCTTTCCTCTAAATCTCCAGTTACTGCTGAAGAAGTTGCTACACAATTATTCTTAGCAGAACATGGTAAAGATGTTACTATTGAAGATATCCAGGCAGAAGAGCAATTGCTTGTTGAAGAACACAGGAAAGATGTTGAAGCTGGAATCTACAAACAGAAGGTTATCAAGGCTCCGAGGAGAAAAGAAAGAGGAATTGTTATCAAAGAGAATGTAAACTCTGATCAGAGTTTACAGTACTCAAGGAGGCCTATTGGTTCAAACGCTGATAAAGGTAAAGGCATGATGATTGAAGAGCCTAACCTGGAAAAGAAGAATTATTCAACCTCTGACAATGCTCAAGTTGATGTTATTGTTAAGAATGTGCCAACCTCTGACAATGCTCAAGTTGTGCAAACTCAGCTATCTTCACCACTCCAAGGTTTCAAAAGATCCTCATTATCTGAAACTCTGAAGCCTAGCCAGGTGAACTTTCTACAAACCAGAACAGTACTTGGAAAACAATCTTATGATAAATCTGGTTTGGGTTCCCACCAAGAGAAAAGAGTTAATAATAGTCCTTTAGATCATACATCACTGGCAGAACCTGGTGTTGGGGTTACTCAAAAAAACCTTGATAAACTAGAATCTGTTCAGATGATTTACCACAGAGGCTTGAAGAAGGAGTTTTTATTATACTTTATGGCTGATGGCAGAGTTTACAGAATTGGAGAAGATGATATTCGTCTGAAATTATGGGAAGAGCTAGAGTATGTTCTATATCTCCTGAAGATCAAAAATAGAAATACTCATAATGCTGCTCTGGTTTTAAAAGACAGAATGATGAAATCAAAAGTTCTTCTTTGAGGAAATGTTTCCAGTGCTTATATTCCTAAGTACAGAGATGCACATGGAAAGTTGGTGGAAATGAAGAAAAATAGTGCTAGATTCAGGACTGCACTAGATAAGAAAGTTCTAGAGTTCAATCTAGAGTCTGATAAGGCTTTTTATATCAGACTTGGCAATGAAATGAACAAGAACAGCATCTATTCTTTAAGGGCTGCCATTTATCAAATTGGTGAAGATAAACCAGAATTGAAGGAGCTGAAGAAGGATATGATTGCTGAACTAGATCGAGCTGAGAGAAGATTACTGTCAGATTATATCAGGACTGTGCCTGATATCCAAGAAATTCAGTAAAGTCTGACTGTAAGTTTTTATGTTTTCTATTCTAAGTTAAATTTAAACTCTGTTTTAAAATTAAACTCTGACATATTTTAAACACTGCATTTGTTATATGTTTTGACATCATCAATTATCTGTTTAACTTGTACATTTTTATTATGCACAAGTTGGGGGAGATTGTTAAATATAATTGCTGACGTTTGCTCATCAGTGTTTAAGTACCAGGTACATATCAGAGTTTATCTAGAAGCCAGTCAGAGTTTGATAAAGTCTGACTGGGTGAAGAGTTTACATTGAAGTCAGTCAGAGTTTGATAAAGTCTGACGTGGTGATAGTTGACTTAGCTGTCGGTGCAAAGATAAAGATTCTAGAAGCAATATATTCTGAAGATGGAAAGAAGCAGAATATATTGATACAGCTAAGGAAACGGAATAGAAGACTGAAGCAATCCTTAATTGATATGAATTGTATAGCTAATTTATAGGAATATCAATTAGAGATGGATTGTATGTAACTGTGTACTATATAAACACAGATAGGTTATCCCTAGAAGGGATGCGATTATTGAAATATTATTCTTGTAACCTAGTAGCTCTTTGTGATTCATTAACATCACTAAGAGAGAATTATTTAATATAATTCAGTTTGTTGATTTACAAACTTGTGTTCTTGATTGTTATTCTCATATATACTTGATTATATATTGTGTAATCGGCCTAACATTGTTCATGGAAGACAACCGGGAAGACAATGGTTTGGCCTAGGAAGACTTTCGGGAAGACTCACTTGTGAGTCTTCATAGTTCAAAAAACTAAGCCTTCCTAGTTCAAACCTAAGTCTTCCTAGTTCATTTTTATTCTAATTTAAATAATTAACTAAATAAATTATGTATTAAATTAATTCTTTACAGAATTAATTTAATAAATAATTTACTTAATAGTATTAATTATTTATAAGAGAATAAATAGAATTAGTTGACTTCTCAAACAATTCCAGAATCAGTTAAAACTTAGATAAATAACAAACACAATAGTACGTTGACACTCAATGCACGGTCTGGTTCATGAGTGACAAACGACAATGTCTGTTCTTTATCTGTTTGACTTTAAGCAGTGATTCACTTCCTTCTCATTCAAGAACTCCGTAATCAGTATCTTTTGCTGTCACCACTAGAAATCTCCGTCACTTTAATAAATCCACTGAGCTTGAATACTTCATTGAGGCTTGATCAATAAATTGAGCTTCTTTCAATGTAGAATCACTTCAAGTCTGTAGATGACTTTAATCTTCATTCTTTGACAGATATAATCTTCTGAGATTCATGTGACATTTGATTTTTATTATTTACTTATTACATATTAATTAAAGTTGAGTAGAATCCTCGGTGTTTACAAATAGGCCTAGACATATGCCTTTCAATCTCCCCCTATTTGTTTGTTAGACAATAACAACCAAATACCTCTAGAGGATAACTCAACTAAAACAAGAAAAGATAAGACTTTTAAGAGCCAAGCAAATAATAAAAAGTTCTGGATTAAATATAACAATTTCCAGATTCAAACAATAAAGATAAATACAAGATAGATGTTCCTCTAGACTGAACATATGAATACATTTTCCTATCTTGATTTACCTAGCTCTAAACATATAACATTTACAAATTGAGCTAACTACACCATGCCTTTAGTCTCTAATTTCACCTTCTTCAGTTTCTTGCAAGGTGACTAGAAGATCTTTGTCAAGGACACGATCACTTTCAGAAACCACACCACTTGGCATTACTGGTTGAGTGGTGATCTTCTTCAATCTGTTCTTCATCTGAGCATACCTTGGAACTTTCTCCGTGCAGTAGTCTGAAATCATATCAGCAACTTCAGACTTCTCTAAAGTAGTAAACCCAGAAGTTCTTAGAAGATTCTCCAACTTCACCAGTTGCATAGCAGTCTGTAGCTTCAAAGAATCAGGATCCAGCCTCACAGTCTCTAATGTTGTACCTCTGTAGATTTTAACTTCATAAGGAAAGTGCACAACTTGAGGGCTGGCCTTCATAGCAGAATCTCTCAGCCGGTCATACAGAAGCTCGTTCAAGCAAGAAGATCTCTTAACCTTACTCATAAGAATCCAAAATTCATAGAGAGATCTTCTTTGGAGTAGTTCAAGAGAGACGGTGAATGACCCTTCAAGAGCATTTGAGACATAAATGTACAATTCTTGCCTCACTTAATCAAATGCAGACGTAATCCTTAGGATATCTTCCTTCAATGCCTTCATATATAATGAGTTGTCTGGATTAACAGTTCTAATCTTCTCAAGCAGCTTCAGAAAAGTAGCATCATTGTTTGTGCCTCTCTGAGGGATATCAAACATCTCCCTTGCGTTATCCCATTTGCTTCCTTGCTTCATCCTAACATCCAATCTCCTTTCTTTGACATGAATACTATGGAGACGTTGTTTGTCTTCATGTTCAGCCTTTTGAATCTTTAGCTTCTGAGAAATGATGTCGGAGACCTTAGAATTCTCATCTTCCTTTCTCCTTAGTTCTGCATGTTGCTTCTTCAACTCCTTCTGAAACAAAGGGTCAGGTGTGTATAGATCAGCTTCATCTTCCCAATCCTCAAAGTTGGCTGCCTCTTCAACCTCCTCCTCACCAAAAGCTTCTTCAGGTATGGTCTTCCCAAGATCACCAGATGTGTCAAATTGGAAGTCATCCTGTTCACCGTGGTAGTAGTAGGCATCATCAAAGACAGTCTCCTCCAATGATTGTTTCCCTTTCCCTTTATCTTTTCCAACTCCAGAAGCTCCTCCAGCTTCTCCTTCTCCTATCTTCTCCTTCTCCCCCTTAGTTGAGGAATCCTCTACAGATTTAGCTTTGGAAGCCCTAGGATTCACCTCAGAAGTTCTCCTTATTTCTCCTTCTTCTCTTTTATCTCCTCCCTCATCAGCATCATCATCTCCCTCAAAGAATGTTCTTTGTTGTGCTGTAGGTTGATGTGAATTCTTTATCATGTTGTACAAGTGCTTCATACCTTCATTAAGATGCTCCATCCCTCCTTCTATCCTTGATATCCTTTCTTCATTAAACCTTTGATTTTCATCAGCTGTTTGCAGAATAAAGTCCACCTTGGTAGATATAGAAGAAATCTCCTTGACACTCTCCGATATCTGAGAATTTGACGTTGTAAGATCAGAGATGTCTGAAGCCACCAATACTTGAGATTGTTGGATTGAATTCAGCCTCGGGAGTAGATTATTCTTCAGTCCTTGCAAGTCATCTTTCACAGTACCCAGCTGATTTGATACAGAGGTGGTAGATTGTGCAACCACTTGTGCTTTTAGAAGAGTGTTCTCAGCCTGGGTGCCTTGTAACTTCCTTTGTAGATCAGCTACCTGTTTCAACAAAGCAGTGTTTGTGTCAGTGTGTGCACTCACTTCAATTGCTCTCAGTGGTGTTTCACTCAACTCACGTGCTTGTGTATCACTCGGTGTTTGACTCATATCTCTCACCACTAACTGTCTTTCTAGATTTTCAGAAGATGTACCTGCATGAAAAATCACCCTAGCCCCTTCAAGAGAGGTCAGTGGTGGTGCAATGGGAGTTCGCAATTCCCGATCCCTGATTGAGTCTGTCAAAATATTTGACATTGTATACTGAATTGCTTCAGGGACAGACTCATCAGGTTGCCTTACACTTTCTCCAGTAAAAACTGCGAGTGAAAAATCCCTTAGGGGAGCCAGAGATGTTCCCTCTGGGAGGGAAGCAAATGATTCTATTATCGGTGGTGAAGAATCAAATTTTCCCTCTGATGCATGTGAAGGCACTTCTACCGTAACAATGGTAGGCACTGTTTCAAAGTCAAAATTAAAGTGCTCTCCTTGCATAGTGTCCTGGGTTTCTTCTAGATGGATATCTTCTCCCATTGTGAGTAATGGGAGAGTGCTTGACTCAGTACAAGATGCCATGGCCCTATGGCGAATTTCAATAGATCCACCCTGTTGAGAGGATGTCTCCAGAGACTGTTCAGTGGCCATATCTATGTCCATATCCTATTGAGAGGATACATATGGGCTTACAGATGCCTCCCTATAGGTTTTTCTTTTCTTTAAGGATGGAGACAGAGCTGTGGGAGCACTCTTTGTAGCTACTTCACTAACACTTCTAGAACTGATTTGTATATTAGGCTCAGGTTGTGCCATCTCACCACAATAAGACTTTCTCCTAACATAAAATAACAATGCAAACTAAAAGATACCCACAATATACTCCACCACAAGAAACTAAAACTTAACACGGGACATAATTAAAAGACAAAAACGAGAAGAAAGCTGACTGAAAACCCAAAAAACAGAGGACGCCATCATAGCTTAGAAACGCAGGTACTCAAACCATTTCCTGATCAACCACTGGCTCCAAGACAACCGCGATATTAGCCTCAAAACCAGCATTTACTATATCACCATCGTTATCAGTTTCCACCAGGTCTTCCTCATGAATAGCTTAGAATTGTGGATCCACCGGGCCCAAACCCATGTCATTAAACCACAATTCTCGAACTCTACCAAAAATTCCTTTGATGATGATCATTGAAGTCCAGTGATGAGCTCCATACTCAGCAAGATATGCTGCAAGCAAATTGCTTTCCTCATTGATTACGGTTACATCCAAAGCCAGGTTCTTATCATCTTGCCTCACATTTAGTTGTCGAACGACATACTGATGTTCCGGCCTAACACCCTCTTTGTTAGATCACATCCATTCCCAATAAGCTTCACCATGATCTGTCTCCAATTCCAACATATTGTAATTCTCAAAGAAAGCTCTTCTGAGAGCATATTGCATGGCATAGAGTTCATTGAGTCTTCTTCCTTGGATTCTTAAAGAACTAGCAATCATTCGCACCAAGGTTCCTCTATCATTCCTAAAAACGATACCAATCCCCGAACGATTTCCATTCGGCAATGGATCATCCAAATAGAAACTATGAACATTGATCTTAATAAAATACTCTTTGGATAGAGTCCAATGAATACCCGCATCCACCATGATTCTATTGATAAAAATACTGATAAGAGTATCCAGTAAACTACAGAAAGATATAAATACATCTGGCCACATTATTTCTATAAAACCTTGAATTACCTTTCCAAAAACTGCACCTAACACTATGCCCTCCAGCCAGGAAGAAATAAAAGCTATCACTTCCCAAGATAAAGCTAAACTCTTCGAATTACCTCCCAAAGGAAGACTAAAAGGCAAAAAAAAAAACTTAATACTGAACAAGAAGCAGCAACGGTCTTATGTGAAGACATGGGCCAGTATGAAATTGGATCAAAATAAGTAGCCCAAAACTTCAGGTAAGTATAGTCCAAACTACACCAAGAAGTCAGACCCAAAAGTTCACTAACACCATGTAGAAAACATATTCCCCAGTTGAGCACCTTGGCGGGCTAGAGAGTCAGCTTTAGAATTTAAAGCTCTATGAATCTTGACGAAATCAAAATTCACTACATGAATTAGATCCAAAAAACTACTATCAGCAAACCACGGAACTTGTAGTGTAATTATGAGGCAGTTAATTGCGTCAACCAACTCTTGAAAATCCGAAAAAAAGGTGAACTTTTTATGAATAAGAGGACTATCACCAATACTTTTAAGGAGAAAAAATAGAGCATTGTATTCACAAACCAAAGCACACGAAGCAGTAGAGGGACCTGAAAGGCATATGTCTAGGCCTATTTGTAAACATCGAGGATTCTACTCAACTTTAATTAAGATGTAATAAGTAAATAATAAAAATCAAATGTCACAGAAATCTCAGAAAATTATATCTGTCAAAGAATGAAGATTAAAGTCATCTACAGACTTGAAGTGATTCTACATTGAAAGAAGCTCAATTTATTGATCAAGCCTCAATGAAGTATTCAAGCTCAGTGGATTTATTAAAGTGACGGAGATTTCAAGTGGTGACAGCAAAAGATACTGATTACGGAGTTCTTGATTGAGAAGGAAGTGAATCACTGCTTAAAGTCAAATAGATAAAGAACAAACATTGTCGTTAGTCACTCATGAACCAGACAGTACATTGAGTGTCAACGTACTATTGTGTTTGTTATTTATCTAAGTTTTAAGTGATTCTGGAATTGTTTGAGAAGTCAACTAATTTTATTTATTCTCTTATAAATAATTAATACTATTAAGTAAATTATTTATTAAATTAATTCTGTAAAGAATTAATTTAATACATAATTTATTTAGTTCATTATTTAAATTAGAATAAAAATGAACTAGGAAGACTTAGGTTTGAACTAGGAAGACTTAGTTTATTGAACTAGGAAGACTCACAAGTGAGTCTTCCCTATTGTCTTCCTAGGGCAAATCAGAGTCTTCCCGATTGTCTTCCATTAACAATCATAGTATTCCCGAGAGTCTTCCAAGGCAATCTACATTGTTTTCCTGCAAGTCTTCCAAGGCATTTCTACTTGTGTTTTACTGGATTGCACGTGGACAAAAAGAAAAGCAATGCAGTGTATTAATAGAAGGCAATTCGAAGACTTATAAATTACAACTACAACTGAAGAACAAAAGACACAGAAGCTATTAACTTTTCATTCTCTCTGTCTTTACTTCTCTGAACTGCAAAAGCAATTAATTTCATCAAGTGAATTAATTCTTGACTTGATCATTACATTAAATTCATAAGGATCATTTCACTTGTACTGCTTTAGCTTTCTAGCAGATCATAATCCCTAGATTTTATATCGAACTACTTTTTAGTATTCGATCCTTTTTACTACAAAAATAGATAAATTCATGTCAAATTTATTCTAGGTTTGTTTTATCAAGTTCATTGTAATCAGTGATCAGAATTGTAACACCCTTCAAGTTCAATAGAGTTTTATTTAACTTGAATATTGTTTCAGTTTTATTCTGCACTAATTTGTTCCTAATTGTTAAATTATTCAAAGGACAAATTTCGATTAAACGGTATTGTTTGTATTCAACCCCCCTTCTACAAACATATCAGGACCTAACAAGACCAGAGAAAAAGAATAGAAGATTACAATCTATATCTTGTTAGTAGCCACCAACCCCACATGAAGAACCCTGGTCAGTTGCCTTCCTCCAAGAGCCATCTATAAAACCACAGAAACCTCTATGATTGTTGTATACACCTATTTGTGATACTTTAGTAGGCCTTAGAAATGAACCCATGGGATTACTAGTCCAACAGAGATTAACTTTGTTAGAAATAAGGTTTAGAGCCTCACACCAGCTACGAGACCGATGTAGAATAGTGAATTCTAAAACCTTTTTGGAGGTTCTCTTTCCTTCAAAAATAAACGAGTTCCTTGCAAGCCAGATGGTCCAATAAGTGACTGCAATGATCGTTCCCCATGCAATTTTGGTGTTTTGACCCGAGCAGAACTTGAAGGAATTCCAGATAGAATGTTTTGTAAAATTGAGCCCCCACCACTTTCTAACAAAGTTCCAGGCCCAAGAGGCGATTTCGCAATCCCAAAAAAGGTGTTCCACCGATTCTTCATGAGTTAGACACCACTTACACATCGTAGAGTGAAAATCAGAACCAATCCTATGCTTTAAGAATTGAGCAGTGGGTAAAGAATTTGTAAAAACCTTCCACAGAAAGATTTGAACTTTATGAGGTACTCTAAGTTTCCAAATAAAATAAAAATCCCATCTTGTAACACAGTGTAACCGTCTTTGACAGTAAAAGGTTTGCCACTATGAATCCATAATAACTGATCTGGGGTATTATCAAGTTTCTCTGAAGAGATGGAATCCCAAAGTTTAGTCACCTCAACTTTCTCTCATTCTCTAAGTGGTCTTTTCCACAAAAAGGTACTGAAAGTACCATATTCCTTACACAAAGTTATGAAAAATTTTAAGGAAGAGAATTTCCAAAGAGAGATAGAAAATAGCCTTGGAAACAATTTGAGAAGAGGTAATGAGGAGCTCCAAGTATCAAACCAAAGAAGAATTTGTGAACCATCGCCTAGGGACCAACGGAAGTCAGAAAGATTTAATCTGAGCCTCAAATCATTGCTGCTTTCTAAATTAAATATATTAGACATCATGTGAGATAAATTTTTCCCTAGAAAACCTTCTTCAATGGAATCACCTATATGGCAGTGGTATTTGGCACGGATTCATTGATTCCATTTAGAAGATCTTTCGTTGTACCATCTAGATATCCACTTACTGAGTAATGCTTTGTTTCTGGATTGGATAATTGAAATGCCAAGACCACCATATTCTTTGCGGAGACTAATTTTCTTCCAACTTATATGATGCATTTTCTTAGAAACTTTACCATTAAAGGTTTCTGAACCCCAAAAGAAGTCCCTTCTGATTTTTTTTCTAATTTCTTATAAGTCTACTGATGGACTCGTGGAGTAAGTTTCGAAGAATATTAATATAGTATACTTAGTTTGCTCCATTTAAAGAATTTTTTTTTTGATAGTCAAGCAAACCATTTTTAACATAACATAACATATTTAACTTCCTTCGTTGAAAGATAATTAAAGAAAGGGATAATTATCAAAGTCATCACTCATTTGGTTCAAATGTATCAAATTAGTCACTCATTTCAAAAATGACTCAATTAGGTAACTAATTGGAAAACTATATTTATAAAAGTATAGATCAAACCGATTTAAGAGGCGTCACATCACCTCCCTCGTCTTCTCCATTATATAAGTATATTGATTGGATCAATAGAGGGCGTTTATGAGAATATTAACATACTATATTTATTTTCCTCCGTTAGAAAATAGTAAAAAATAAATTGAGAATTTATCTAATATTATAAATGCAAGAATATTAATATTGTATATTTATTTTCCTCCATTACTAAAAATTTAAAAGGCAATTAAGATATTTTTTAATAAAATAATTTATGAGATTATTAAAATTGTAAATTTAGTTTCATCCATTAGTAAAGATTTTAAAAGCAAGAATATTAGAATTGTATATTTAGTTTCCTCCATTAATAAAGATCTTGAAGGCAAAAATATTATAATTGTATATTTAGTTTTCCTCCATTAGTAAAGATTTTAAAGTCAATTGAGATATTTTTGAATCTTTAACATTAATTATTCAAAAATTTAAGAAAATTAGAAAAAATAGAATAAATAGATCGAAGCGATTTGAGAGGCGTCACATCACCACCATCGTCTTCTCCTATCTAAGTACTAGTCGACTAAGCCGCGCTTCGCAGAGGCCCTAAAATATTTTTGTAAAATTTTAAATATTAAATATTTAAGAAAAAAATTTATAATTGGTGAATATAATATTTTACAAAGTAACATACATAAACAATCAATAAACTATTGACAAATTCTTATTCCAATTTTGTATCATTGTTTCTTGAGTCAACACCCATTACACTTAATACATATAAAAAATATGCATTAATATAAATTTAAGTGTTAAGCACCACTAAAGTCTTCAACAATTAGTATTACACAAAATTTACAAATTTCTTAAATATCCCTAAACTTTATATGCCGATTTTGTGTTATATTTTTTGAGTCGACGCCCGTTGCATAAACACATATAAATAAAAAATACTAAAAATATGTACAATAATAAAATTTATGTATTAACCATCGTTTCAAACTTCAACTATTAGTATCATAACAAAAATTAAAAATTTCTTAAATATCCATAGACTTTATAAGCCGATTTTGTGACATACTTTCTTCAGCCGACGCCTATTGCACTAAATACATATAAATTAAAAATTCTAAAACTAAGCAATAATAAAAATTTGAGTATTAAAAATTTGAGTTTCAACTATTTGTATTATCACAAAATTACAAAAACTTTAAATATTTTTAGACGTCAAAATAAAACTTTTTAGTGTGTACATGTGCATCATTATAATATAAAATATTCATCATGGAAACATAATCAATTTTTATATAATCATTGTATTTCCTGTGAATTTGAATATAAATAAGGGATTTCAATTTTAGTTTAGTTAAGAGAAAAAATTAACATTTGTTTAACTAAATTTTGAACATAATTGACTTTTATTTATTTATTATTTTTACTATGAATTTGAATTTAAATAAGGAAATTCAATTCTCTAAACATGATTAATTAGAAAATTTATGAGATAATGGTATTGAATAACTCTAATTAATTTCCAAAATTACAAAATATATATATATATATATATATATATATATATATATATACAAAGATAACATTCAATATAATTATTAGATACAGAAATCAACTAAAAAATTAGAAAAACTTTGGTTTTTCTAGAAAAAATAGAATATTTACGAAAACAATAGAATAAATTATTTACGAAAACAATAGAAACTTTGATGATATTTGTTTACTTAAATTTTAAATAGAATTGACTTTTATATATTTATTGGCTTGCCTAAAAATTTGAGTGTAAATAAGAAATGTGTTCCCTATAAATTCAAATGCATATGAGGAAATTTAATTTTATTGAATTAAAATTGAGAAGCTCTAAAAAAATAGATAAATATTTATCGGACGATCTGAGTGCTACTGAGATTTTCTTTTATATATATAATAAATATTAAAATTGAGAAGCTCTAAAAAATAGATAAATATTTATCGGACGATCTGAGTGCTCTGGGATTTTCCTTTATATATATAATAAAGATTCTCTCATTGACCGTAAATTATTATTACTTGAACCACAATTTTAGAAAACTATTAAGATGATATATTTTATTTTCTCTATTTATTAATTTTTAGAATTCGACTCATAGAGAAAAAGAAACCTGTCTGTTATTTTTATTTTTGAAATTTGACTTGAAATGAAAATTTAGAAAAATATTAAAATTTTAAGTTTGACTTCAAAAAAAGTTTAGGAAAATATTATGATGATAATAAGAGTATAACAAAAATTTAGAACTTGAAGAGAAAATTTAGGAGAATATTAAGACGATAACTTTGAGTTGTAAAAGAGAGTATAAGAAAATATTAATAAGTTAATTTGATATAAAATCCACCTCAGACCTTTATAAAATATTATTCGTCATATTCTTGGACACGCCTATTCATATGAAAAGTTCTGAAACCAAAACATGCAATAATCAAATCACAAATAATTGTATAAATATATGCACAATTTCAATAACTGTGATTTAAAGTCACGTAGAATATAAAATTTAAGCATGTATATACCTATGTATGAATCTTGAAGGAGAACTGATGTACAAAAAAAAATCATATTATTATTATTAGACATCTCAGCAATCGCCAATCAGCATGATACCGGATAAGCTAGTTTTTTTTTAATATTTAATCAGTTGTCATAATTGGACTTTTCAATATTTCTGCATGCAAAAGCAGCAGATTAGTATATCTTAGGGTCCGTTTGGCATTGCTGTTGTAGACAGCAACAGCAGCTTTTTTCTGAAAAGCAGCTAAAAAAGTGTTTGGTAAAATTTAAAAGCTGTTTTTCTGAAAAGCGCTTTTGGCTCAAAAGCTGTTTTTAGAGAAAGCAGGTCCCCCCATGCTTTTGAAAAAAGCTGCTTTTCAGCTTTTGCGGGAAGCAGCTACTGGTTTCAACATCAAAACTCACCAAAAACATTAATTTTTTATATTATACACCAAAACATGCACATATCAAAAATATTACCAAACAGTTATCTGATTTTCACAACATCACTTATTTTAACAGCACTTTTTTCAACAGCACAGCAATTTTTAACAGCAATCCCTTAGTATATCAATCAAATATATGAATATCATACACATAGAGAAAGAGATAATCAGGTAAACATATTGTGAGAAATATTAATAGAATTGATTGAAGACGCGTGAGAATTTTAATCAATATATATATAGGCTTTTGTTCAACTAGAAACTAAAATTAAAATAGAAACTAAAAACTAATTTAAGCCCTTAGATTAATCTAATCTAATGGTCATCTTGCACCACATACAGTTAAAATACACCCTCACATACACAATCCCACATAATTCCCTTCATTTTTAATTTGATTTTAAAAATACACCACCTAATCCCCTCCATTTTAGATTAGATTAATCTAAAATAAACTAAGGGCTTAGATTAGTTTTTAGTTTCTATTTTAATTTTAGTTTCTAGTTGAACAAAAGCCTATATATATATATATGGGTGTTTTAACACGAAGAAATTTTTTTTTCTGAAAATAATCATTAAGGAAATTAGATGTGGTCTTTTAGAATATAACTTTTGTTTATATGATTTCCCTATAAATTCGAACACTTGTTATAATTCGAATATATTAAAGAATATTTTTTATATATAATAGTATTTAAAATACTAACTTTTAAAACAAACATATATTATTTAATATATAAATAAACTCAAATTCCTATATTGAATTTTGCTTGCCTTATAATTCAAATTCCTATTATACTTTAAGTATGTTTAAAAAGTTATTTAATTATTAATATTTACAATTAAAAAACTCTAAAATAATTTTTATTTTTGCAAAGTAATAAAGAATGATTTTTTCATTGTAGATTTAATAAATACTATATAAATATCAAACTACAACGTTGACTTTATATTTTCCGACTGCATGTATATATAGTTGAAACATCAAAAAGATTGTGCTCGTTTTCTACTTTCTACTCTCTCTTAAATTCACTGTGAGTTCTTTGTGCATGTCAACATGATTCACGATATTTTGTTTTTTAAATAATGGATTAGCTGCCAAAATAAAATTATATTTATTATTATAATATAGGTGCTTCGTCACCTTTTCAAGAAAGGTGATCTTCTGCTCATGCGAACAAATAACCAAAAAGATGACAAAAATTCATCAAAACATTTTGCCACATAGTAAAATATACAAAATTATATTGTGAATTGAAATTTATAAAGCAATTCAAGAGCCAATTTACTATATATAATTATTTTAAGCTGAAATTGTATACCTACAATATTTTTCTCTAACTAAGGTTTTTAGTTCTTAGTTCTTACATGTCATACACTCATAAGTTAATTTGTTTTGGGCATCTTTTTCACCCATTTGAAAAGGTTACACTCCAGTAGTAAACTTAAACATGCACTCATCTATTTACAATGTACCAGGAGAAATTGATGCATTAAAAGAGACTGGTCGAACATGACTTTGGAGATAACTATACAGTGAAACTGGACCCTTCAACTCGGTCGATTTTCTTGTACATCCTGTAGAATTAAAAAAATCATATAATTGAAAACAAAAACCAATATAATATACCAGAAGCAAGAAGTGTATAAATAAATAATATGTCAACACCCTGAAAACCGAAGCAAGCATTAACACGCTAGCAAGCGTTCTAGACATTTAAAAGTTTATCTCTTCTATATATAATAGAAGAACACATGTATAATTTGAGCAAGAAAATTCCTATAAATTTACTGATATACCCTTTCATGTTACAGAATTACATGTATATGCCACTCACTTATTTAATTTGAAAAAAAGAAGTTAATTTTGTTCAAGTGGTGATTT
Source organism: Heracleum sosnowskyi (assembly GCA_030848705.1). Classification (NCBI taxonomy): domain Eukaryota; kingdom Viridiplantae; phylum Streptophyta; class Magnoliopsida; order Apiales; family Apiaceae; genus Heracleum; species Heracleum sosnowskyi. The sequence goes on along the minus strand of CM061241.1, from coordinate 104,585,355 downwards.
CAATCACTAACCTCCTCTAAACAATTCATCCTTCCAACCATTGTGCTACATTGTCATTTGGTTTCTATTTTAAAATTCTTTTAGATAAATCTGATCTGATCTCTTATTTGTCCTATACTTTAAAGTAAAAATAATGGTGATTCACATTATTTTTAAAATTTTGTATATTAGTTTTCTAATATGGTACGTAAAACCAGTTTTGAAAACAAATTGTCAGTCTCCTATTTAATGGAAAAAAATGAGTTAATTTATTTCTTGTGGTAAACTAAACCGCTAATCTCATTTAAATAATTCATCCTTCTAATCATTGTGTTACATAATTTTCTAATTTTGAATTAAAAATTCTTTTACATTAATCCAACATATATCATGTTTTTACTATTACTTTAACATTTGAGTAAAATTATGTTACGTTTAAAATACTCTATTTTTAAAAGAAATATGGTACGTGATTATGTATTCTACCAATTTCAAAAATATTGATAATAATATCACGTAATGTAAATTTGTCTTGCCATATTTTTAGTTAATATTAATATGAATTTATATAGTAATTTTATCAAAGAAAACTATATAGATTAGTCAGAATCGAATTAATCAATAAATGTAACTATGTTTGAAAAAGTTATTTGGTCATGAGGTAAAATAATTGAAAGATGAGATTCTTAAAAATATTAGATAGTAACAAAAAAGGTCGTTAAATGAATCTTATATAAATAAATAAAAAGGATCATATATAATATATAATATGACAAAATATAAAAATTAATCTAAATGTACATCGATTATAATGTCGGATAATATGCACTTAGAAATTTCGGTTGAAAATTAAAGATAATAAACTTTGAAAATATTGGATTAAAATAGTCAAGTTAACAAGAATCAATACATTTTAGAAAATAGGATAACGCATAACAGACACGTACACAAACTATTATGGTCGATCAACCACATTATACCTATGAGTAAGTTAAATTATTAATAATTTAACAGATATTATTAATTTTTCACATTTTGATTGAAAGACATCTCAACCGCTTCTCAACATTATGTTGATAAATAGTATGTTTCTTGAGGTGTCAAAATTATAACTGATATAATTCTCGAGGTGTCAAAATTATAACTGATATAAGATCAAAATATGTCATCCTTGTACAACTCATTTATTTTGTAACTGTGTTTTGAGATATACCTTGGAAAAGAAAGAAATTAAAATATTAAATAACTTCATTCCAAAATTTAATTTGTGTCGATGAAAAACTCTAAGAAGAACAAAAAAGAAAAACACTCTTATTTCTAAATTTTATGTTATCTTGCCCAGAGTTCAGAGTTATTATAAGATAAAATTACTAGATGTTTTCTACTTATGACGTAAATTCGAACATATTAAAAGAATCGGTCTATTTGTGTTAGTTTGTACAATAAGCTATAAAATATCTTATTTTTAATGTTTATATGAACAAGTAAGTCAAATTATATGTAAATTAAAACAGAGACATTATAACTAAACATGTATAAACGAAAAATATATAATTACACTCAAATATATCTTTTAAGTCGTAAAAGTAAACGAATTATGTCAATTGCTACTGTTCTCTATAGAAAAGATGGATATCAAACTAATATCAAGCACTGGAAAGTTCACAACATTGGAGAAATAGTACAATTAGTATTCATGAATTTTATACAGTTAGGACACACTACTGCACTGTTGATGGACATGTTTTATTGCTTGGGGCGGACTATTTCTACATATGTGGTTGACGTTTGGTGCTTTATAAAGCGCACTAGGTTACTTTGGGTTGAAAATATCGGTTTTTAATTATGTCAAATCTTTATAACAATATTATTAATAGCCTCAAACTTTATTATGTAATTGTTAATGTTGGTCGACGTGTGATCTTGCACTTGAGTTTCATTAGGGGATATAAATATATGCAACAAAATTTTCAGGAAATTATTTCATTCAAACCGTTTAAAATTAAAAATGATATGTATTTTGGTACAATGCTAGAGAATGGCCCGTGCGAGGCACGGGCGATTATGCTAGTTTATATAATATTCGAACACCCATTCTACTTGGGAGATAACGTTTTATCATAAGTTTAATATATAGATTTGAATTTTTTTCCTCTATAAATTCGAACATCTATTCTACTTTTAATATATTGATAAATTTGAACTCTTCTTGTAAATAAATTCAAACATTTTTCTCCCTTCTTGTAAATAAATTCAAACATTTTTCTTCTCTATACATTAGAACACATATTCTACTTATAATATGTTATATATATTTTAATTCTAAAAAATTAGAAAAAATAGAATGAAACAGGATATATATATATATCGAAAATATTGATTAGAAACATGCGCTCATCCATTCTCGATATGAGCTTACACAGAATTCTTCTACTAGGACTAGATTTCCAAGATGGTATTAATTTCTTTTACCCCGTCTATATATACTAGATTATATTACTTAAATTTTATTTATAATTATTCTGTTTATAATTATATTTTTATTACGATGCAACACAGGATTATTTTTTTAATATTTATAATTATATTTATTTATAAATATTTTAATATTTAAAAGTTATTAGTTTACATGATTAAATTATTTTTAAAAAATATTTAGCCAAAAACAATTATAGTTAAAAATTTGATATTTATTACATTTTACACGATCAATTTAATATTTGTTTATATTGAGTTATAAAAGTTAGATTTGACCAATTTTACGGTTCACATGAAATTCACAAAATAATCTTTAATTTAGTTGTGGTTTAATAGTTTTTTTCAATTAAAAACTATTATAAAACTAAAAAGAGAATAAAGTGACAAAATTTAATGTTGAGAATTCTATTCGATTTAGGAAATCTACTTAACTTAAATGTAGTTTAGATTATTAGAATAACCTTTATTAACCAAATACAGGTTTTAACGTTAAATCTAACGGTTTTCACCTATCTATTTAAGATTAAACGATTTTTATTATTTTTGTTATAAATGGGTTTTCTTATTTAATTACAACTATTTTTATGTTTTAACTTTTTGGAAAATCCAATCCTAATATAATATCTTTTAACTTATATCATTTTTAGATAATAATTTCTTTTTATATGATATAATCTTGATCATCTATTTTTAAAAGTATTGGATCTAACGGTTGAGAATGTTTTGGCGGTATTTAGGACCAAACTACCAGGATAAGATCATTAATTTTTCTTAATATTGTTAGGCTCAAGACATGTCTGAATACCACTATTAACAAGCCTACACTATGTGACTATGTCACACTGCATGACCTAGTGATTTCTATCACTGGGATATAGTATAGGTCTCTAAATGTACTTGTCTTGTTCTCATGAACAATAGCTTTATCATGTATGCTCAGATCTATAATGAGCTTAGTAAAGTTTCTTGCATCTAGATTGTATATAGGCCATTGAATAATTGTCCTGGTAGAAGTTCAGTAATGCTCATGCAGCAGGATAGAAATGAATAAGGCCATGAAGAAATAAGTTGCAGAAATTTGTCTAAGGCATTATATAGCAAAGTCAGAAGAAAGCTATGTCGTGAAGTCACCAATATCTATGTCGTGAAGTGCTACATCGCATAGTCCAGTTTGGTCTATGTCGAGAAGTCCTCAAGACACATGTCGTGAAGTGTTGAAGTCAGCAAAGTCAAAGAAGCCTAGATCGTGAAGTCCTCAGAGCCTTATGTCGCATAGTCATCAAAATGACCTATGTCGCATAGTCATCAAATGACCTATGTCGCATAGTCATCAAATGACCTATGTCGCATAGTCATCAAATGACCTATGTCGCATAGTCATCAAATGACCTATGTCGCAAAGTCTTCAAAGGCTATATCGCGTAGTCCTCACAAGTGAGATCGCGAAGTCAGGAATGAAGTGGAGTTCACGATATCAACACTTAGTCGTTTACAACAAGACAAATCAAGGTACAGAATCAAGAATCAAAAGAGACAAATATTGAAGCATTTGTTCTGGCAAGGTGGTCCAAAGAACAGATGGCAAATCTACAGCTAAACTTGTAGAGAAAGATAAGAGACAAGCAGCTACAGAAACGGGAAAGACTCCGAAAAGCAGGTGGTCCTTCCTGACACAGTTAACGTCTTTTGGCAGGACAAGTTGGACTTTCAGCAAGGGGTAACTGTGTAAAAATAGGTGTGTGCACTAGTTTGTATAGGGCTTATATATATCATGCACATCCTATTGTTAGCTGTAAGAGAGATACACATAGTTTTTATCTTAAGCTCTTTTCTCTGTAAGCAAGCAAGTTCAAACTGTTCTTGTTTAGAAGCCAGAAATTCGATTGTGAATTTCTTGGAAAGCTGTAGTATTTAATTTGCTTATACAAAGTAGATTAAAGTGATTGTGTGTGTTATTTACTTTCTGCATATTACATATCATAATCATATACAGTCTTTTACTTAGTTTTCAAGAATCGAAAAATATATCAAACTATCCATTCACCCCCCCCCCCCTCTCTGTCTAGTTTCTAGTAGTATTCATTTCTAACAAATATTTATAATTTTTTTAATTTTTAATTTTTTTAAATATTTATTGCTAAAATATAATATACTCTTTTTTGTAATATGTTAATGATGCGGGAACTTTGAACTTTTGAGAAAATAAATTATCAATTAAAATATATATTTTTTTGTAATAGTTCTTCTTTTAAAGTAGTACACCGTGAGTCCGTGACGATCAAAATTCTGTATAAAATTCATTTTTTTATAGTATATCCCGTAAATATCTATGTTATTATATTAAATACTAAATAATGAAATCTTTCTTAAAAGTGTGGTCACTTTGTTTGATCACTCAATCCATAATCGTTGGATCTTTCAAATTAAATTGTTGAGAAACGTTACATATAACAGTAAAATTATCATGTAGAATGATCTAAGATTTGAATCTACCAACAACATATTAAAATTTACAGGTTTTTTTTTGAAAAAAGAATTTTTTTTTTCATTTTTTGTTGTTTGATAATATTTTTTGTAAGTACGATTTTTCAGAAAAGTACTATACTAATTGATTAACAAACTTTTAAAGTTTTGAATTTAATAATTTACAATGTATATAGGTTAAAAAAGTTAGGTCTGTTCTGTAGCTGAGTCTACAATTTCAAAATACGGTTTTTTTTAATATGAATATAGTCCTGCTAACAATGAAATTAGGTCTCGTGCTTATAAAACAAAATCACCATTTGCGTATAATTTATTATTTAATAATAAATTATATTTGATTAGTTATGATCTATAACTTAATAAAATAGGATAAAAAAAATAGGAACAATTTTATAAAATTTTATCTTCGTATTATTATATTCTTTGTTAATTTGAATTTTTCTTAGATTGATTTTAATTTTTGAACATAGATATCTAAATTTAGAATAGTTAGAAAAAAGTAATTAAATTGGCGTTAAAATTATGATGACATAATAATCATTATTAGAATTTAAATACTCACTTTACTGATTTGGGCTTTATCTTGTGTTTTAAAAATCAGATTTTGACGATTTTACATCATAATTAAATTATTTTTAATTAAAATATGGTTTAACAATTTTTATCTAACTGGAATTGTCCATGGAAGAGAAAAGAAAGTGACGAATGTTTTACATGGAGAATTATATTCAATATAGAAAACTTATTTATATTTGGTATATTTGGTTTAAATTATCAAAATACACTTTTTAGAATTTAAATATAATCCTATTATAAATAAAATACAGTTTTTTAATATTTGATCAAACGATTTTCATTTATCTAGTTAAGATCTAATAGTCTTTATTAATTTGGTTGTCACGATCAAAATTTTGGATAAATCCCTATTATGCTTATTATATAAAAGAGTTTAATATAATAAGGATATCAAGTACATACTGATATAGGTATCTTACTAACTGTTTTTATTTTTAATGTTTCGGTTTTATTTATAGTGTATATAAAATTTTAAAATACATTATTACTTTAAAATTATTAAAAAGAATAAAAATTATGTTATGATTATATAAAATTTTATTCTCATATTATTATAGTCTTTATCGATTTGAATTTGTTTTTAATTTATTTTAATACTTTATTGAAAGAAAGATAAAATTCTATATTTAAAAGAATTAGTGGAAAAATAAATAAATTGGTGCTACAATTATAAAAAATATTTATTAAAATTTAGATACTTACTTTACTATTTGGGTTCTATCCTGAGTTTTAGAAATTGAATTTTGACGATTTTACAACCAATGTGAAACTAACGAAATTATCTTTAATTTAATGATGATTTAATAATTATTATCTAACTTGACCAGTTGACCTACCCATAAACCGAAAAGAAAAGATGGTTAAGTATTATATTCAAAATTATTGTTTATGAATATGAAACCCTCAATATTTTAATAATATTTTGATATTATCCTTTTATGTTTGTTATATGTAAAATAATATAATTATAATTTGGATTAATCAAATTGTTATGTTCCTTAAGAAAAAAAATGTTTAAATTTATTCATGTACATGAGTTCTCCTAAGTCTCTTATAACGCAGGATCCACATGTATCATTATTATATGATATACATGAGCATTATATTGATAATTTAAATATTGTAATCGATATGAATTGTTATCTTATATTTGGTTTAACAATTATTATCTAACTCGAACTATACATAAATTAAAGAGAAAAGATATTTAAGAATTTTTACATAGAAAAATTTTAAATTATCAAAATACACTTTTTAGTATTTAAATATAATTCTATTATTAATCAGATACACTTTTTAATATTAGATCTAACAATTCTCATCGATCTATTTAAGATCTAACTGTAATAATTAATTTGGTCGTATAGTGGTCGTACACGGACCAGATCGATTTTAATTTTTTCTTAAATTGATTTTAATATTTTATTGAAATAAACATAGAATTTATAAATTTAAAAGAATTAGGAAAAAAATTAAATTGGTCCTACAATAATAAAAAAATTTATTAAAATTTAGATAATCCCTTTACTGTTTGAGCTCTATATTGAGTTTTAGACAACAGATTTTAACAATTTTACAGCCCACGCGAAACTAACAAAATTATCTTTAATTTAATGATGGTTTAATAATTATTATCTAACTGAAACTATCCATAAACTAAGGATAAAAGATAATTACGATTTTTTACATAAAAATTTCTATTCAATATAGAAAACCTATTTATAATTGGTTTAAATTAAAAAAAATTATTAAAATTTAGATAATCACTTTACTTTTTGGGCTCTATCTTGAGTTTTAGACAACAGATTTTAACAATTTTACAGCCCACGTGAAGCTAACAAAATTATCTTTAATTTAATGATGGTTTAATAATTATTATCTAACTGGAACTATCCATAAACTAAAGAGAAAAGATAATTACAATTTTTTACATAAAGATTTCTATTCAATATAGAAAACCTATTTATAATTGGTTTAAATTATCAAAATACACTGTTATGGCCAAAAATAAACCTCGCCTTCAGTAATGACGTTATCATATGGTGGATTCTGGAAGCATACCCGTTTACTATTTATTGGGTCTAGCCTACGCTCATACGAAGCCTAGCCCAATAGTTGACGAAATTACTGGCCCATTACTGATGTTGGGCATATCCTAGGTTCATATGAAGCCTAGCCCATTGGGTGATAATCAAGGTATCGGGTTTAACCTAGGTTCATACGAAGCCTCGCCTTCTTGGAAACCTAGGTTACAGATAAAAATGGATGACTAGTGTAAGTAAGGAATGTGCCCTTTTTTTTTGGCTTATTCTAAGGTATAAGCTACCTTATTTACCTCATCACTTAAATATAGGAACCTCGTCTTCTAAAAGATGAAGGTTCCTTAACTTTTACTTGTCAAAAATTAACCTAAAGTGCTGAGAAACTTCGCCTTGAGAGAAGCCTCGCCTCTTTTGAGATTCATAAAAGCCTGTCTTTCCTTATTTTCCATGGATCAAGATAAGTGTTGGCTCCGATAGATCCGGGTCAATGAATTATCCGATAGGTCCCAAGAAAATAGTGAAATCATGACAGCTCATAATGACATATCAAAGGCGGTGATCCCGGTCTTCTCGCTCTTTAAAGAAGGAAACTCAGCCCATGGGTTACTTGCTCCCCAAGAACTACGTTTGGCTTGATCCCTATAAATAGGGTACGTAGGCACATTGTATGGTACGATGCAAACTTGCAAACAAGAGAGAATTCAATATTCAATCTCAATTGCGACCTATTCTCACATACAATCTCAGCTATCCCTAAATCATAAACCCTAATCCCCGTAACCTACGCTACATATCATCCTCGGTTTCTACCACAATTCCAGCAACCCTCCCCGAATTGGTTATCACCAAATTCCTCCGTTAACAATTGGCACTAGAAGGAGGGGACTTGACATCTCTGGAGGAAGGATGTCGCATCATACCGAAGAACCAGCTAATGTAGGCAACGACGCAAGAGAGGTTGAGATCCATACAACAGATCTACCACCACCACCACCACGACCATCAAATCAAAGAGAGACTTCCACACCAAACCAGGCGAACCCGACTCCTCGCCTCGGAGGGGATCCTCCTGTCTTGATGAGCAATACTGAATTGTTGAGCCAGATTGCTCACATGGGAAACACGGTGAATAGAATGGCAGAACGTATGGAGTCACTTGAAAGGGAAAGAAGGTTACCTGAGCGGGCCCGTCGAAGCCCAGATAGGCGACGTACCTCTATTAGGGACAGGCGTCCCCCACGTACCAACAGCCGACATCAGTATACAGCCAGAAGGCTTCATCGCCCCGGAAAGGAACCTATCACCGACCATAGGCGATCTTCAAGGAAGGATATTCCTCCCGAGAGAGAAATCCGCACAGTTGAGGAAACCCGTCAGAACCGAAGATTTCAAGCTGTGACCCCAAGGGAATTGACCTATGAAGATAATCTCACCCCGTACGTGGAGTTCCCCCCTGATCGTCCCAGAAACCCCTCAAGACCTCCTACCCCAAGAAGTCAAAATCCAGGTGAATTAAGAATCGAACCGTACAGGCGACGCTCTAGACCGGTTTCACCTGATGACCCACATAGGAGGATAGAGATTTACCGAGCAAGATATGGTGGAGAGCGACACTCTCCACCGTGGGTGAGAACAGACAATCAAGTGAGAGATCGTCCTAGAAATTCCCAGTCTGATGACGATATTATGATAATAGATCCGATTCAAACTATCTATAGGGGCGAACGTGCAAATCAGGGAACACAGGATTCCGGGAGACCTCGCCCTCAGGAAAATCAAGCTATAAACCAAAGGAGAGTGGGCGAGCGTGGTTCCTCGTATGAAAGAATAGGAGACAGAAATATAATCTTTTCCCAGCACAACCCTGGCGGACATCACGGTAATCATGGTAGTGACCAGCGACATCAGAGGGAACCTACACCCCAAGAACCAACCTATCATCAGAGGGAACCTACGCCCCAAGAACCAACCTATCATCAGAGGGAACCTACACCCCGAAGACCTATACCTCAGCAAGGACAGAACCTTTACTTACCAGTACCCAGTGTCTTGCAACGGGAACCTACACCTTATGCGGAACTAGGAGGTAGAACTCAAACAATCCCAGGCTTGGAAGGCATCAATGTGAATGCACTACGAAGGCTTATTGCTCAGTCAGAAGGTCAGGGAGGGGCGATACCTGATGCAGCACCTTCTCCTTTTTCTGCAGCTGTACGAGAGGCTCCTCTTCCACTGGCATTCAGAGGTACAGGAGATCTTCGCTTTAATGGAAGCACAGACCCCGCAGAGTATATAGGTAGGTTCAATACAGAAATGGAACTCTATCAAGTGGAGGACTTAACGAAGTGTAGACTCCTTGCCTCAACATTGAGAGGAAATGCTCACCAATGGTTTCAAAAGCTAGGACCAGCATCAATCACATCCTGGGAACAAATGCGTAAGATGTTTTTAATTCAATTTCAGTCTTCAATTCATTATGCTCCACCTGTTACAACTCTAGCTAACATCAAACAACGAGATGGAGAGACTCTCCAAGAATACTTCAAACGCTTCAATGCAGAGGTCCCTACTGTGCGAGGAGCATCCGAGGAAACCATTAAGAACTTTTTGATTGCTGGGGTTCGTGTGGGAACTGATTTTTGGAAAAATCTGCAAAGAGAAGAACCTTCAACGTTGGCGGCCTTGTACTTACAGGCAGGGCCTTTCAAAAGAGAGGAAGAGGCTTTGAAGAGAAGTGACTATGGAGATGCACCACGACGGAATAAACGGAAAGAAAGATCTCCTAGCCCCAAAACAGAAAAAAAGAACGGAAGAGGAGATGTGAATCTAGTTGAGGATAGTGGACCGACCCGCTCAAAGTCCATTAGTCCAAAGGAGAACAAAGGAAAGGATAAATTTGTCAGATCTCGATCACCTAGCCCCCCAAGTTGTCCACCTCCGCCTCCGAATCGGCGAGAAAATCAGACTATGCCTAGCAAGTATTACACTCCTCTCACAGCATCTATTGATTATATCTATGAGATCACCAAGAGTCAAGGCCTATATAAGAAGCCTGCACCATTGTCAAGGGCCGCTATGAAAGATAAAGGCAGGTACTGCGCATATCATGAGTCTCATGGACACCACACCTATGCTTGCAGGCAGCTGAAAGAAGAAATTGAAAAGTTGATAAAGGAAGGAAAGCTTACTGACTGGGTAGTCAAGGAAGTAAAGAAATACAAAGAAGAGGCCCCCGTTAAAGTGACCGAAGTGATTGAAGGCTCTACGGAAGGAAAGGAACTTGAGAAGCCTGTGTTCGTAAGAGAGGAAAGCATACATACTATCTTTGGAGGACCTCACATTGGGGGAAACGGGAGAAATGCAATGGAGAGATACGTTCGGGAAGCTCAACATCCGCCTCTGACCAATGTTAACCATCTATCAAAAAGACCTCCCAAGTTATTTAAGGGAGAAGACATTCAGATAATTTTCTCTGAAGAAGATGCTAGGTGGGTGCATCATCCTCACAGCGATGCTCTGGTGGTTAATGTTCGAATTGGATCTAGGAATGTCCATCGTGTGTTCGTGGATACAGGGAGTTCTGTAAACATTCTCTACTATGGAACGTATAAGAAGATGGGATTGTTAGATAAAGAGCTGACTCAAGGAACAACTCATATCTATGGCTTTACAGGGGACTCCGTTCGAGTTAAAGGAACAATCAGGCTACCACTTACCCTGGGGGAAGGTCCTCTCTCAGTCACACAAGTCTTTGACTTCTTGGTTGTCGATCAACCAACGCATTATAATGCCCTGGTAGGGCGACCAGTCTTAAAGGAGATGCGGATCGTCACCTCAATTTATCATCTGTCCATGAAGTTCCCAACTCCAAATGGTGTAGGTTGCATTAAGGGATGCCAATACGATTCTCGTGATTGCTACAGTAGAATGATCAGATCATCTCGCAAAGGAAGTAAGGGAGTAGGGGAGGACTCCGATATGGCTGACTTTGATCAAGAAGATACGCAAGAAACCCAAACATCTTGCCAACCCCTTTATGCTAGCACGAATATGGTCTATACAATCGAGTTTCCGGAAGAGGATAGGCTTCAGGATTATGAAGCTTTGGCAAGAGATGGAATTCCAATTTTCTTTTTGGAAGCCCCACCACCTGTGGGCGGAACCGCTGACACGTTGAAGGCAAAAGAGGTTGTGCAAGAAGACGAGGCTCCCTTGAGCCAGAAACATGGGGTGCTAATGATCGAAGCTCCCCCACCAAACCCTTTCTATGAGGGAATTGTAGAAGATGCCAGTGATGATGAAGCAGATCAGCGTAGTCTACGAGCAAAGAAAGGTAAAATGATCATGGAAGATAGCTTGAAACCTTTGATAGAATTCCCTGCAGAATTATCGGAAGCATTGTCCTCTCAGCTACCTAGGAAGGATGGGGTAGTGTCTGTGCGAGAGGTACGAGAATCTAGCGGCATAACAGATGTCGAGTTTGATCTAGACCCGTGTCTACCGGAGAATGACAAAAAGATAGCACCAGCAGAGGATACCCTCTCAATCCTAATGGAGGAAGCAGACCCTCCCAAGATACTTCAGATAGGGGCCAAGCTCGAGTCTAGTTTGAGGGCGAGGTTGATTGAGTTCTTGAAGAAAAACTTGGATGTTTTTGCGTGGAGTCATGCTGACATGGTAGGCATTGATCCAGACGTTATGTGTCATCGTCTTAACATTGACCCCCTCCGGAAGAAAGGCTTCAGGCAAAAGAGGCGTCCGATTAGTGGAGAAAGAGCGATAGCTTTGAAAGATGAGGTTGATCGACTTATGCAAGTCGGCCTAGTTAAAGAGTCCTTCTATCCTAACTGGCTGGCAAACCCTGTTTTGGTAAAGAAGCCCAACGGAAAATGGAGAGTATGCATAGACTTCACAGATTTAAATAAAGCATGCCCAAAGGATAGCTTCCCTTTGCCTAGGATAGATCAAATGGTAGATGCCACAGCTGGACATGCTCTTCTTAGTTTTATGGACGCTTATTCGGGGTATAATCAGATTCCAATGTATGAACCAGACCAGGAGGACACCTCTTTTATTACAGATAGGGGGTTGTATTGTTACATAGGAATGCCATTTGGCTTGATTAATGCAGGAGCTACGTACCAGAGACTGGTCAACATGATGTTCAAAGAGCAGATTGGAAAGACGATGGAGGTTTATGTAGATGATATGCTTGTAAAATCTAAACGGGCAGAGGATCACATAGTTCATCTGGAGGAGACGTTTCAGATATTGAGAAAGTACAGAATGAAGCTCAACCCTCAGAAATGTGTATTTGGGGTTGAATCTGGGAAATTTTTGGGATTTATGGTAAATCACCGAGGAATAGAGGCAAACCCAGCAAAGATACAAGCTCTTCTTGACATGAAGTCACCAAGGACAGTGAAGGAGGTTCAAAGTTTGACTGGTAGGGTGGCAGCTTTGAATCGTTTCGTATCCAAATCTTCTGATAAGTGCCGAGAATTCTTCAAAGTTATCAAGGGTGCAGGAAAGAGGTTCGAATGGACAGTTGAATGCGAAGAGGCCTTTCAACAGTTAAAGGACCACATGGGATCGCCCCCCCTCTTATCGAAGCCTCTGGAAGGTGAGACCCTTATTTTGTATCTGGCTGTTTCGGAATACTCAGTAAGCGGAGTCCTGGTTAGAGAAGAAGACAAGGTTCAGTTCCCAGTCTACTATGTGAGCAAAAGGTTATTGGACGCAGAAACCAGATATAACAACATGGAGAAGCTTGTTTATGCCTTGATCTTAGCTTCCAGAAAACTGAGGCCTTATTTCCAGGCACACAAGGTAGAGGTCCGAACAGCGTATCCTTTAAGGCAGGTGCTACATAAGCCGGAGACTTCTGGACGTATGCTCCGGTGGGCTATTGAGTTGGGACAGTTTGATGTGGAATACAAACCTCGGAATTCTATCAAAGGCCAAGCCTTGGCTGATTTTATCCTAGAGTTCCCTCTTGAACGAGAAGGTGACAACCTCGCAATAATCTCAACTCCTTTGCCCGAGGCCGAAGTTGAACATGATAACTCGTCCCCATGGTGGACTTTGTATGTTGATGGCGCTGTCAATAATGAAGGGGCTGGAGGAGGAATAGTCTTGGTTAGTCCTGAAGGACATCATTTACAAAGCGCCATCCACTTCACCTTCTATGCTACAAACAATGATGCTGAGTATGAAGCTTTAATTTCTGGCCTGAAACTTGCCCTTGAGATGAAAGTGGAAAATATAAATATCTGGAGTGATTCTATGCTGGTCGTACACCAAGTCAACGGGGGGTTTCAGGCAAGAGGACCTCGTACGGAGTTATATATGAGATGCACTCAGCGGTTGATGAACTTGTTTAAGGAGGCTAGGTTGGAGCAACTTCCTAGAGACGCTAATGCAGAGGCGGACGCTTTGGCAAAGTTAGGTTCTCAAAGAGGTGCTGCACTCTTGGGGGTTATTCCTTTGGAAATAAGAAGGCAACCAAGTGTGCCAGAAGCTGATTTGATGCAAGTGGAGGAACCTGTTTTCCTCACCTGGAAAACTCCGATTTGGGAATATCTAACGAAAGGAACTCTTCCTGAAGACAAAGGAGAGGCTCGAAGGTTACGTTACAAAGCAGCCCGATATGTTAATTATGAAGGGATTCTTTACAGGCGAGGCTTCAATCAACCTCTTCTCAAATGTCTGGATGGTGATGAATGTACCTATGTTCTCCGAGAAGTTCATGAGGGTATTTGTGGCAATCACTCGGGGGGTGGATCTTTAGCCCAGAAGGTGTTACGGCAAGGATACTTCTGGCCTACGTTAAAGGAGGATGCGTCTCAGTTTGTTCAAGCTTGTGACAAGTGCCAAAGATATGCCAATTATATTCATAATCCCGCTGCTCCACTTACTTCTATTACTAGCCCATGGCCGTTCTCTATGTGGGGGATCGACTTGATTGGAGAGTTACCTAAAGGAAAGGGAGGTGTCAAATATGCTGTGGTTGCCGTGGATTACTTTACCAACTGGGCAGAAGCAGAACCTTTGGCTACGATCACTGCTAAGAAGTTGGCAGATTTTGTGTACCGTTCTATTGTTTGTCGGTTTGGAATACCTTATAAGCTCATATCTGACAATGGAAAACAGTTTGATAGTAAAGAGATGCGTGAGCTATGTGACAACCTTGGCATTGTGAAGAGTTTCTCCGCTGTTAGTCACCCTCAAACTAATGGCCAAACAGAAGCTGTTAATAAGATCATCAAACATACTTTGAAGGCGAAATTGGAAGACAGCAAGGGTAGCTGGCCTGAGGAGCTGCCTAATGTACTTTGGAGTTATAATACCACTCCCAGAACCACAACAGGAGAGACTCCCTTCGTTTTGACTTATGGGTGCGAGGCTATGGTACCAGTTGAGCTTGGGGCAGGATCGTTTAGAAGGGATAATTTTCAGCCAGAAGTTAATGAAGTAAATCATCGTCTCTATCTAGATATGGTAGAAGAACTCAGGACTACTTCTCAGACTAGGTTAGCAGCGTATCATCGAAGGGTGGCTAGGCATTACAACACCAAAGTAAAGGCGAGGCCTCTTAAGATTGGTGATTATGTTCTGCGACGGGTTATGCCTAACACCAAAGTTCATAATCATGGAGTCTTTGGAGCCAACTGGGAAGGACCTTACCGAGTCCGGGCTGTGTTATGGAGTGGAACCTACTATCTTGCTGATCTCAATGGAAAGGATATTCCTCGTGCTTGGAACATGGAGCATCTCAAGAAGTATTATCAGTAGCGTACGCTATTCTAACTATACTATGTAAACTTTATTTTAATTCATTGGCAATAAAGTTCAGGGGGGTAGTGCATGTACTTCTCCTCCGACAAGACTTATCTTATACTTATGAATAAAACATGCATCTTTTGACAGAATGTTGTTTGTAGCTTTCAATTCTCAATGGAAACCAATGGTTATGTTTGTTATTCCCAAATGACCTAACAGAATTGTAGAAGGGGGGGTTGAATACAATTCTTGATATTTTCTTAACCTTAAAACACTAATAAAATAAAACTGAACTGAATAAACAAAAACACAAGATATAAATAATTCAGTTGGATTGTTTGATGATCCAACTGAAGTGTTTTTATTGTGGAAATAATCTGTGATACAAAAGTACACAGCTGCTCAGTTACAGAGTTGTAGAGAAGAATGCTCTCAAAGATAGCTAATACAAACTATTTGTTTTTCTTCTCTTACACTTTCTAACTGCTACACTTGGTTATATATATTCCCAAGTTTACAATACTATTTTTGGCTACTCTAAAGTACACTAAAGATAACCGCCAATAGTTTGCTTTTCATCCCTTTGTCCAGTGGTCCTTGGAGATCCTTGCTTTTGTCTTCATGCTTATTATGATCACTCCCAAGAGCCCAATTGGAAACTGGGATGTTTCCTTATTCCCCATGTCCATTTTAATGGTTTCCAATGCAAAGTACACTTTCACATCTCCTTTAGATCTGTTCAGTAACCTGTCACTATCACTTTGTCAACTATTCAGAAAAGCAATAATGATTCGTTGATAGCAGGGAGATGTGTTTCGTTGATAGCTTTATTCTTCATTCCGTTGATGGTGTTTCTCTCGTTTCGTTGATAGAGTAATCCTCATACCGTTGACATGTCTTCACTTAGGCAAAATTACAAGGCATGATATACTTACAATTAACCAACCTATTTTGCCTATCTAGTACTTAGTCAACATGACTTAGGAAACCTATCTAATACATACATCAAATGCATATCAAACTGTGAAGTATTGTACAGTGCAATTGCTACAACACTCATTCCGTTGATGAGCTTCCTGTCAACGAAACACTGCAAAGCATGCCATTTCGTTGACAGTTACAAAATAACTTAATACAAAATCTACTAAGTGTTTTTACAATTATCATCAAGAACAACATATTCCTAACAATCTCCCCCAATTTATGACTGATAGAATAACAGCCATAAATCAAGAGCCTTGATGATAACAAAAACACTCAGACATATTACCCATGATAAAAGTAAAAATTGCATTGAGCTTCATAAAGTTTTAGATATAAAACAAGACTTACAAGACTAATGCCCAAATGTGCTCCTCTAGACTGAGCAAATGATTCATCTTGGTCTTCTTTGAGGCATAGTCTTCTTCCCTCTCCTAGAGTTGTTCTCCTCAATCTGGACCTGTAGCCTTCTGTAAAAGATCTTCTCTTCTTCATCTTGATCACCAAGCTTGGATTGCATGAACCTTAGAGTTTGATTAGATGCCTTATCCAGTTGGTCTTCCATCCTGAAGAACCTTCTGCAGTTGTCCTTGTCCTTAAATTCCATCATCCAGTAAGGTTGAAGATGGATCTTCTTTCCTGTTGAGGGCACTCTTAGCATCCTGGGAAGAGCCTCAGGCTTGTTCCAGCTAGCCTTTATTTGACATATCTTGGAGACCACCTCAGACTTGGCTGTTTTGGTGAAGCCAAAGTCTTTCTTCAAGCATCTAAACACTGTGAGTAGTGTTTGGTAGTCTTCTCCTAAAATTCTGTAGAGAGGCCATATTTGTTCTCTACCACCCTTGTATGTGAAAACCAATCTTTCAGGTAACTTTTGAGAAGCTGCAATGCCCCTTACTTCCATCAGGTTGTCTAAATCAAGATGTAAGCTGGATTCTTCCCTGATGTCAGCAATGTACATGCAGTCCTCTGGATTTGTAGGGGGTTTCTGAGATTGTGGCTTCCTCACAAATACTGGCTTTGCCTTGACAGCCCTTTTCTTTGTCTTCATTGGTTGATCCTTTTCAAATAGGAACTTTGGAAAATAGGCTTCATCAAATTCAATAGGCTCCTCCTTTGGCATGATTGGTTGATCATGAAAGTTGACAGGGTGTGCAGGGTCACAGGCCAACTTTCCTCCAATAGGTAGATCAATAGGAATTTGATGTGCACTTGTTGTGGAAGGGGCTTGAGCAGTGTCCAGAGAATCCTCTTTTTCAAAGTTCAGATTCCTCTTAGCTCTAGCCTTTGGTTGCCTTACACTTTTCCTTGCTGGTTCAGCTTCATTAGCTCCATCCTTGGCTTTTTCTTCCTGAAGGGTCTCTTCATCTTCAAGTGCTTGAGCAACTGCCAATGCTTGCATTGCTGCCCTTTCAGATTCTTCAGCCTTGGCCTTTGCAAAATTTGGGTGACCAACCCAAATGCAGATTTCCTTGATGTCCCTGTAGATGATGGCCCTTTGATTCCTTATGCTTGGATGATTGCTTTCCTTGCTCTCAATGATCAGCTTCCCTAGGACTTTGAACTCATCTGGCTTTGGAGCAGGATAAAATATCCTTTCAATGTTCTTGCCTTTGGGTTTGGCAGGTGATATTGGAGACATCCCTCTTGCATCCACATTCTTAAAGCATGAAGATTGACCCTTCTCATTTCTTGAATCTTGAAAGATTCCATGCTGAAGGGGCTCTATAGCATAAGAGCTCTTGAACTGTGGCTCCATTTGTACAATCACCATTGCATTTGTTAATGGCTGATCTGTCTTTGAAGATTCAGTAATGTTCTTGAACCTTGATTCTATGTTGGACCAGTGATCTTTGATTTGTTCTGCAAGTTTCATCCTCATAGAAGCTTCCTGGATCAGGTCAATACTATCCTTTTTCTTCTTTCCAAACTCCCCCATTGCTAGTGGCTCCTGTGGCAGTGAAATGGCTGGGACCAACACCTTTGTGATTTGAATGTTTAGCTCCTTAGATTTCTCCCCCTTTTTGTTAGCATCAAGAGAGATGACTGGGAGTCCTTGAGCTGCCACTAGCTGAGTGAGTAGCTGAGTTTGCTTCTCCTGTTCCTTCTGCATTTGAGAAAGTGTAGCTTCCACCTTGTCCACTCTTGTAGAGAGAGTTTTCAAGGATGTAGCCACCTCAGGTTCCTTAGAGAAAAACCTGGTCATCTTGGACACAGTGAGAAGAGGGAGCTTTTCATCTATCATCCTGTAGTTAGCATCCCTGAGATTGCTAATGGAGTCCTTGATTTCTGTAGCCTCAATCCTTGTCTGCATCATTTGTAGCCTTTGAATTTCCAGAGAATCCATGATGGCCTTGTAGAATTTCTTGTCCCTTGCATTTGCAGACTCATGAGCTAGATAGGCCTCATTGTACTGCCTTGAGATAGCAGCATCTAGAGTGACTCTTCCATGCATACCCTGAGAAAGCCAGCCTGGTGTAGGAGGCACCACAGAAGTCCCAGTCTGTGAAGTGGTGGCCACCTGTAGATTATCACCATAGCTGTCCTCATCATCAGAAAACTCAAAGTCTCCACTTGCTGCAGCTCCTGGAGGTAGATTGGTCAAGGCATCCTTTGCTCTTTGCATTGATGCAGTAGTATGAATTAAGTTGAGTGACCTTTCTGCCTCCACATTGCCCTGTTGAGCCATAACTTGATAGGCTGGCACAGGATGAGTAAAGGTCTCAGGATCCAGGGAAATACTATCCAGAGTTTGTTGATAATGCTCTTGGAAAGTAAGTTCCCTTTCTCCCTCACTGACCTCCATTAACTCATTAGCAATGGCTGCTTCCACCCTTATTGCTCCTGTAGTCCCTTCTCTCTCTCCACTCTTTTCTTGCATCATGGGCTCCCCATGGCTCACACCTCTCACACCCTCACCTTCACCTACTAAGGTGGTACTCTCAATCTCTCCTTTTGCCTGGCTGGAAGAAATAGCCAGCCTCTCACTCTCAAACTCTCCTTTTGCCTGGCTGCAAGCCAGCCTCTCAATTTCACTCCCTTTCAAACCTAAAAGTGTCTCAACTACCACCAGGTCATCTACACTAGTTGTGGAAACAACTTGATTTTCAGTAAAAGGTGTAGAATGACCTATCAACGAAATGGTAGTTTGAACTGTCAACGGTATAGGTACCGTTGATGGAGAAACACTTGTCAACGAAAGAGGCTGTTTCGTTGATGAAGTCAATAAAGCATTTTGAGAAAGTGAAATTACAGTAGAATCTGTGGTGATTGATTTGAGATTGGGGTCCACAGATTCTCTTGCAGTTTCAGAAAAACTTGGTTGATGGCCCAACAAATCACTTAATAAGTGATGACCATCAGCTTCAGAGTGGGGCTTCTCCAAGATTAGAGTTGGAGAATCAGGAAAAGATGTATGGATCATGTCCACATCTAAAGATTGAGTTGGTGAATTGGATGGAGATAAATCAAGATTAATGTTTAGAGAGTGGGACTGTAACCCCAGAGAAATAATAGGGGTTACATCAAACTGAATTTGAGAAACTGGAAGTGTTGCTTCCAGTGTGTGTGCACCCTGTGAACCCTTGGTCTTTTGCTTCACTCTCCTTTGGTATTGGGAAAATGTAGACTGTGGGCTTGAAGTGTCCCTTACCCTTTTGGACTGTGCTCTAGGTGGAGAGCTTGTTTCAATAATCACATCCTTTTGGGAGGATGCAATTAGACTTGTGTTTAAATCCATTTTACTCATTGTGCCTTGTTGGGAAGACACAATGGGGCTAGGCTGGGAAACACTTACCTCACCTTCCTTATTCTTGGGGTTTCTTTGATTTTCACCCCTTCCCTCACCTCTCACAACTCCAGACTCACTCCCCTTAGGTTGTGTGGTAGTTTTTACAACAGGTGCCTTTTGAGAAGCACCTGAGGTTGGCTTGGAGGATTTCGTTGATTTTGATTTAGTTGCTGGGGCAGGAGCCTGTTGGGTCACAGCTACAGACTCCATAGCAACAAGGTTGGAGGAGACAATAGAAGTAACAGCTATACTAACAGGGATAGTAGTAGTTACCTCAATGATTGGCAGATACACCACTGGAACATCACCATTGTAGTTCAGCCTCAGTATGTCTGTCAATACTCTCTTTTCTTGTACAAAGCACTCAAACCTGGCATTAGGGTTAGAGATAACTAATGGTGCTGGACTAACATGATTAGCCAGCATCATCAGAAACCTTGCATAATAGATATTTTTCTTCCTATTTGCCTTATCACCCAACTTAGCACCAATTTCATAAATAAGTTGGGTGCTAAAGTTGTAATATCTATCATTTAGAAGCATGGTTAGGAGAATTAACATAGAGTTAGTTAATGCATCAAAATTACTAATCTTTCCAGAAAAGACCTTAATGAATGCATCAGCTAAATAACTGTATTCCCTAACCAAACCTCTCCTAATTATTCTACCCAGATTATCAGTAGGCAAAGAGTAGTTTATAGAATTTAGCATGGTAGTTATTTCAGTGTTAGTAGGCAAAGCATCACAGTTATTATCAGGAATATGTAAACATGCTTGCAAAACATCAGAATTAACTATGTACTCATTACCTTGGAGAGTGAATTGCAGAGTGCAATCTGTTCCATTATATTCACATGAGGTCCAAATTTCCTCAATTATTTCATTGTAGATTGGTGTAGAGTGGAACATTGCATAGCTCAACTTGCAATTCTTCATGAAATCCATCATTTTGAAGAAAAGTCTGTTCGGGTTTTCCTTTGCAACAAAAGGGATGGAGTTGTTCTTCTCATAGATGAACCCTCCAGCAGACATAAGCTTGACTATGGGTGCCATTGTTGATTGAGATAAAGCTTCGAACTGAGTTGCTTGTTAGAGAGAAAAAGAGAGAGAAAAGCCTTTGGAATTTTTGAGAGCAGGTAAAAAAGAATTAAAGAAAATAGAATTTCTTAAATACTCCCCCAAAAATTCTCAGAAAATGAGTCCAATAATAAAAGTAAATTACTGGATTGGCTTAAAAATATAACCGTTACTCTTAAAGTATTACCATGATTTATACTTACAGGGATGTATGCATAGATCGTGGTAAAAGACGTGTCAGTTTTCAACGGTTCAGATTAAAAGCGTTAAATCAACGAATCAGAATTGGGCGCTTAAAGTCCCGTCTGTTTCGTTGATACAGATGTGTTTCGTTGACATAAAAGAGCTATCAACGAAACACCCAGAAAAATGCTAAGAATGTCAACGAAATGGTTTGTTTCGCTGGCATAGTTATTTTGACTTAGACAAAATTTTACTTTTTCCTGAGAAAATTAAATCACAGAAAATCATAGCAAATTTCTGGCTGCATTATGACTTGCAAATATCTCAAAAATAATTAAGAGAAATTTAGCATACCTAGCTCACTTACTAATCTTGAGAATGTTGATTCATCAAGTGGCTTGGTAAAGATGTCTGCAAGTTGTTGTTCACTTGGAACAAAATGTAACTCCACAGTACCATTTATAACATGTTCTCTAATGAAATGGTACTTGATGTCAATGTGCTTGGTTCTTGAATGCTGCACTGGATTCTCAGTAATGGCAATGGCACTAGTGTTGTCACAGAAAATAGGAATTTTCTCAACTCTTAATCCATAATCAAGTAATTGATTTTTCATCCATAAAATCTGTGCACAACAACTTCCAGCTGCAATATACTCAGCCTCAGCTGTGGAGGTGGAAACTGAGTTTTGTTTCTTGCTGAACCATGACACAAGCTTGTTTCCTAAGAATTGACAGGTGCCTGTTGTGCTTTTCCTGTCAATTTTACATCCTGCATAATCTGCATCTGAATAACCAATTAGTTCAAAACCAGATTCTCTAGGATACCAAATGCCAAGGTTTGGTGTTCCCTTGAGATATCTGAAAATCCTTTTAATAGCAACTAAATGGGATTCCCTAGGATCAGCCTGAAATCTAGCACATAGACATGTAGCAAACATAATATCAGGTCTACTAGCTGTTAAATACAAAAGTGAGCCTACCATGCCTCTGTAACTTGAAATGTCCACAGTTTTTTCCTTAGTATTCAATTCAAGTTTGGTGGCAGTGGGCATGGGAGTTTTGGCAGGAGAGCATTCCATTAAGTTAAATTTCTTTAATAAATCATGAATATATTTTGTTTGACTAATGAAAATGCCTTCATTAACTTGCTTCACTTGAAGACCAAGAAAGTAAGTTAATTCTCCCATCATGCTCATTTCATATTTACTTTGCATAAGCTTGGCAAACTTTTGACAAAGTTTCACATCTGTAGACCCAAAGATTATGTCATCTACATAAATTTGAACAAGTATAGTAGAGCCATTCACAATCCTGTGAAAAAGAGTTTTATCTACAGTACCTCTAGTGAAGTGATTCTCAAGAAGAAACTGTGAGAGTGTGTCATACCAGGCTCTAGGTGCTTGTTTCCAACCATAGAATGCTTTGAGGAGGAAGTATACATATTCTGGAAAATCATCATCTTCAAAACCAGGAGGTTGACTTACATAGACCTCCTCTTCCAATTCCCCATTCAGAAAAGCACTTTTCACATCCATTTGATAGACTTTGAAATTGGCATGGGCTGCATAGGCTAGGAAAATCCTTATTGCTTCTAGTCTTGCAACAGGAGCAAATGTTTCATCAAAATCAATTCCTTCTTCCTGTGAGTAGCCTTTTGCAACTAGTCTTGCTTTGTTCCTTGTGACTATGCCATTTTCATCCATCTTGTTTCTGAACACCCATTTTGTGCCTATTACACTCCTGTCCTTAGGCTTGGGCACCAGCTTCCAAACATTGTTCCTTTCAAATTGGTTTAGCTCTTCTTGCATAGCCAAAACCCAATCTGGATCTAGAAGTGCATCCTCAACTTTCTTTGGCTCATCTTGAGACAGAAAGCTGCTATATAGACATTCTTCTTGAGTTGCTCTTCTAGTTTGGACTTTTGAAGAAACATTGTAACAGCCCCAAATCCGGGGTCAGGGATTTAGGGTAGTCACGATCCATGTACTCCTTGCCTTACCTGTATTACTCACACCATTCATAATTCACCTGCTCATGACCCCACAATATATGTCACACACACACACACACAGGTTAGAGTCTCAGAAACGACACAATACAACAACTGCGGAATAAATAATTTTTATTACAATACCCAAATGTCTTTTGAATCTGTTACTGATACAATTTCTAAGTATTGTTACATTACCAACTTAGCCTTCTGATGCTCACAATCCTCTAATACCATTCATGTCTATACATAAGTTGAATACCAAAAGCTGCAGCCTGGTTCGATTGGTTCGTACTACTCTCGGGATCACTACTAGAAATTGTTTATGGAAACGCCTTACGGGGTATGTGCCGTCCCATTGGCATCCTGCTTCGCTGCTATATAATATATATAAAACAATAGCAAGAGTGAGCGATAGCTCAGCAAGGTAATGAAAGTATGGCATACTTCTGCCTTTAATTCAACCCAGAATAAAGCGGGTATAAGACAATAGTTTGTCAAAATATCTCGATACTGAAATTATTTCCTTATCGGAAGGTATTCCAAAAATAGTACCTTTATTGTAATTCAAATATCATTTCATAATATTTCTGCAACTCTTTTGCTATATTGTGAACAAAGTTCTTGTATAAACGATGAGGTTTCAAAGTAAACCAAATATAACCTTTCCGAAAAATATCTGCTATATATGCAGAATATCAACATATAACTTAAAAGATGAAGTTATAAGGTGATTCAGTATAAACAACTCCCTTACCATAACTCATGTTATGTAAGGTATCCACAGAGTCATAACTCATAAATAAAAGATGAAGTTGCATGAATTTATTGTCACTTCATTTCCAAACACTTTTCGACCCCCTACCAACATGATTGGTTCTTCATCCCAATACATGTTGCAGGAATATCCAAATTGGATGATGAACCAATACTGGAGTTGCTACCGCGTCCGCTGTGCCTAACCTTACTATGATCAGTAGCAGGTCGCACCGCTCAAATAGTTTTCTACATGTAGATGGAAGTATCACGACGGCCTGACATTGTCTACCGCCTTACTATGACCTCCCGGCCCATTTGGGGCAATATATAAAAGTTGGATGGGCCCACGCAACTTGACCACTTACACCACTCCTAGTTCAGATGGATTCCATGACTCTGAAACGTAAAGATCGTCCTCCTTTCCCCAAGTGTAACACTTGTTGATACGACTCCACTAAGTAGTTATATCTAGGTTGGAAAGGGAGATTCTCCAATATTTCCCAAGCTATGCTTGTTAATGGATATCGACTTGTTCCATGAATTTACCCCTCGATCATTGAGGTGGTAACACAACACTAGACTGGCAGCAATTAAATTGCTCCAAGAAAATATCAGTCCCTTGACAGTTTTGAGTTGAGAGTTCAAAAAGAGTAGTAGTCTCTTAAATCAGGTTTCCCATATTTTTGATGGTTGAGCGAACATTTAAATCCTCTTAAGAGACGGATTTAAATGGAAAACATTGTTTTGGGAACCTCTTTGGATTTCTAAAAATAATCAATGATATTGATTAAATAAGTAAACATTAGATGAATATTCGAAATAATATTCCTTACGTAAATACTGATTAAATGAATATTCGAAAGTACTATTCATTAAGTAAATATAGATGAAATGAATATTCAAAGATAATATTCATTAAATAAATAAACCTCAAATGAATATTCAAAAGTAATATTCATTAAATAAATAACTCTTAAATGAATATTCAAAAGTAATATTCATTAAATAAAAAAACAATCCTCGAATGGATAATAATAATAATATTCTTAAAGTCCATAATCCTCAAATGAATATAAATAAATAATATTCATTAAATACATACTTAACCCTCGAATAAGTAAGCTTCAAATGAATATTCAGAAGTAATATTCATTAAATAATAAATCTCAAATGAATATTCAAAAGTAATATTCATTAAATAGATAATTAATCCTCGAATAACCGTTACCGGATATCTTTGTTATCATTCCGGAACAAAGCGATTTTAAGAAAACATTTTGAAAATGATATTCATCTAAGTAAACAAATTTAATTAGACGAATAAGGCTTATTTAATCCGTAAATGCTTCCAGAAGTATTTACTAATTAAATAAACACTGGTTTATTGGTGATGTTGCCTTTAGGTTAATTATTGCGAAAATCTTTCTAAAAAGCTCTGTCCGGGTTTTCGAAAATATACCTTACAAAATAACCCCGATACGCTGGCTAAGTTATAAACTCAATACATGCTCTACCCTCTGAGCCTTTCTTATTCCAGTACACAAATACCTACCTTATGATATAAAGTCCCCTTCCACCATACGAAAAGTTTATAAATATATACACCATATAATTCAAGGCGTAGGATCTTAAAAGCATCACCACCCATCAACAATATTATAAGGTCATGGGATTTTGGTTATCGCACGAGCAGGATTTAATATCATTAACAAGACCAAGGATATACTGGTTTTGATAAGGAAGCACAATATTGGGAAACTTGCAAATATGGATTGAAACTTATTCAACATATTTCATATATTTCAAAATAAATATACTCTGAACGATCGAGTATGCATACATAACTTGCATCTAGTATATGCATACTTCAAAATATGGTTTTTAGAAACTTGCCTGATGCTCGAGAAGTGATAGGGGTTCGCGACGATGCCGGACAATCTAGACAAAGTCAAACGAAAACACACGGTTAATCCCCTCGATAAACCACTTATAACTTAATGCTTAAACACGTAAGCGAAACACAACCAAGGCATTACTAGCTCGTTATAGGCTCATACTAAGTCCATGTTATTCGTCAAATACTTATATCACAAGTTTGGTTTGAAATCCATTCTCAAACCCAAGTTATACTTAACCATTTGGAGCCTTGGTTTCTAAGTCTCGTTTTCAGTGGTTTTCACTTGCGCGACCTTGACTAAAACATTTTTATAAAATCGAAAAATAATCTTTTTAATACGAATCCTTTTCGTGAGCCTTCCTAACTGTCTCTAGTATTATTCCTCAAAGTTTCAAATTTTAATATGGCTCCGAAGTGGTCCAAATATAGACTCAAAATTGCTGACCAGAGATGGGTCGTTCTTCCGAACGGCGTTTACTAAAACTCACTTTTCTCTTAAACCGTTCGGCCAAATTAGGCGAACCACATATCATTACGAAGCTTATAACATAAACTACACAATCATGGGCAGTAGGACTCAAGGGTCGAGCTCTAACAAAGGAAAAACAGGGAACCAATCAGTAGGTAAAAATTTGGGCATTACGACGGCTATAAATCGGACATTCCAAAAATCATAATCATCAAACCAAGCCACACCGGGCATACATACTTCTTATACACATGATTCTAATCTCAATCAGTCCAGGGATATCATACTTTAACATCTTAATCAACATAGGGCTTAATCAACTACAAGATCATGCTAACATGCTTATACTTAACACCATAATCTTAACTAAGCTAACAATCATCAAGAACATCCATAAAACTCAAAGTCAACTAAGGGTTCATGAGGTTTATACCTTTTTTGATGTGTGTAAAGACCTTGATCAACCTTGGTTAGTCCTTGTATAGCCTTAATACAACTTAGATCATCCAAAGAAAACAAGAAATTAAAGTTAGTTCCTTGAAAGTACTATTCATCCGTTCAAGGAACTGCAAAAACGAGGTCCTTACCATGCTTTTCTGGACGAGGTTCCTAAAGAAGAGTTGTAGAGCTTCTCAATACCTTTCCAACAAGCTATAGAACACAGGATTTCATTAATAAATGAAGGAGATATGGCCGTTTGAAAATCGGGGCAGAAACTGTCAAGAACAGGGCAGCTTGGTTTCTTCAACTTGGGGGAAGGATTTGGCTAGGCTACACTCCTTTGTTGGCCATGAAATTTTGAACGAATGTTGCCCATGGAGTGGAGAAGCTATGGTTAAAATTTGGTGATTTAAGGATGGATAGAAATGGAGTTATGGATTTTTCTTTGGACTATGTTTCTGCTGGGCAGAAATCTGGGGAGCTCTTCCTCTTTTTCTTTCTTTTTGTTTTTGGTTAATAATACTTGAAATGCTGATTTTTGTTAAAGGAGTGGTGAGTCATCACATTGTCCTTGTCATCAGGACACGTGTCAAGCCATGGAGTATCATGGTGGCAAGCAGGGACACGTGTCGCGCATGCATGTGTTTGGTTCGTTTCTTTTCACATGGATGATCCAAATGTTGCATCCCTCGAATTAATCTTGTTACATGTTACTTCCATGTCTATATTTAATCCTGTAATTGTCGCCTTGTTCCTCTTGAAACGATTCGAAATATTTTCCAAAGGGCGAATAAAACTCTACGCGATGCTCGTAGTGAATAGTGACTATTCACTATTTATTCCAACAATCGAATCCTTAAATTGACTTTAATAAAATAATAAAATTCCAAAATATTAAATCCTCAATTTTAATATCTCATTTCTTGAATATAATAATATATAATTCACTGCCCGGTCAAATACTTCACCAAAATAAAATTTGGAATTTCTGAATTCCGATCGTCTTTGCATTCACTTATTTACTCCGTAGATCACTAATATGACTTTGAAATATCCACACTACGTCTTGTACATAGGTGGCATGAAAAATTTTCTTAACCCTCAAAATCACTATTCATCCACCAATATCACTATTCACTGTTGCACTTAATTATAATAAGAAAAGTTTTAAATTATTCCAAAAATTCGGGTTATTACATTCTCCCCTCCTTAAAAGGATTCCGTCCCGGAATCAACTTAGGAGTAACTGGGGGTACTTCTCTTCCATTGCACTTTCTAACTCCCAGGTGGATTCTTCCACCTCTTGATTTTCCACAAACCTCTCACTAGCTTGGCAACCTCGTCTCTTAGCACTTGTTCTTTTCTATCCGTGATTTCCACAGGTTGCTCTTTGTAAGTCAGACCAGGTTGTATGTCTACCTGCTCGTACTCTGCATATGCCGGGCATCTATAGTATACTGACGTAGCATCGACACATGAACCCCGTTGTGACCATTCTACAAGTTTGGGGGGGTAAGGCTGGCTCGTAGGCCACCTTCCTGACGCGTTTTAAAATCTCAGATGGCCCAGTGAATCTCGGGCTCAACTTCCCTTTCTTTCCAAATCTCATTAATTCTTCCCACGAGGATATCTTTTAGCATCACGAATTTCTAACCTCATATTCTCTATCTTGTTTACACAGAAAATACACCAATCATAAACTTGCTTGTCATCCATCCACATGCCATTTAGCTCATCAATAGCAGTACTATCTCTATACTCGCGGGCTTAGTCCGCATACTTTCTCTGTCTGTCTTGGCTGTTACTAGCCGCCTGTTGGTGAAATCTTCTGTCTTTCTAGTTTGTCGGACTAGCTTGGGTTTTGTGTAAAATCTCATCCTTTAATTCCCGATCATTCGGAATCCATCTCAGTCTCATTTTAATTAAGGGTATCGGCCACCACATTGGCCTTTTCCGGATGGTAGTGTATCTCACAGTCATAATCCTAGGTCAATTTTAGTCATTTCTCCATCTCATGTTATCTACTATCACGGGTAACCCAAAGCCAATTCATTACATTCCATAAAATTTGTGGGTGCATTAATCACCCCAAAACAACCTCGCTGAAAACTCGAAGTGCCTATTCCTAATACGAATCGCAATCTTGGGTATATTCTCGGATTTAACTTCCAACCGGTGATATCCAGTTCTTAAATAAATTTGGAAATACACAGCGTTCTTTCGCTGATCTAACAATCATTTACAAGGGTACCTATGCTCCACGTCGAACTCATACAACTCTCGAGGTTCGATGCATAATCTTGTGCTAATATCCTTCTTTCTCACAACAACACCGGGCTCTCCACGGTGGTACAATGGGTCTTATCATATTCTTGCCCAACCATTCTTGTAACTGAGTCACTAACTCGTTCATTCCCACTATACTCGGAATACTCGGTATTCATTCTCATGTCATCCAAATCGATATCTGGTAGCTCCTTAAAACCTTGTACAATCTCCCAAAACCATTGTAGTTCCCTTAATACTTGGTATCTCTTTTCTTGGCGGCAACCATAAGAGCTAATTAAGCCTCACATTTCTGGCGTAATAGTTTCTTAGTTTAAACTATATTCAAGAATCTCTGAATCTGTCTCCATCCTTTATTTATTACTCTCTCTCTCTCTTACAATCAGTCTGGACTCTATTGGGTGTCAACCAACCCATCCTTATAATAATATCAACTTCTCCCAAGTCACAATACCAGCTCCCTCTGACTCCATCGCCAGTACTTATCTTGCTAACCCAGAGGTAGTGTCCATTCGTAAACAACTCCTCCAAAATCTTAATTCCATTATAGGGCATCTATCTAACACCGTTGTCACTGGAGTACACGACCCATCGCTATTCCTTTCACACATGTCGATTGACACGCTTTCCATTATCATAACATCCTTGGGAGAATAACCCAATTTCGTTGATACGTCACTAACAGTCTATTCGTCTTAGGGATTCGCTCCTGTCATAGGCGATTTCGTTGCGAATCTAATTCCTATCAGCGAATTTTGACTTATTTGACCTGGTTCGCCTCCCCTTAGAATTCAATGAGGATAACAAAAATCATGGGGCCTTGAAAAGACAGCTCCCATATCAAGGAAAACGTCACACACTGGTGATCATAAGGTTATGAGTTTTAAGGTAACCTTATTGGAGGTAAGAGAATTTACCAAGAGATCAACATGATCATAAGAACTCAACGTTGTGTGCCTCGATTGAGACATTATTAAAGGTAATTAGCCTTCTTGTATTTCACAACTTACAAGTGATGGCGTCCCATCCGACTTCTATCACATAGACAGATAGTCCTTGTAGCCCCTATAAGTATAGGGTTGTTCGTCTCAGTGGAAGTTGAAAAGTACGAAAGCAATTCGATATCAATTTAATGATTATCGTCTTTCGACAATATTTCTCAAAGGAACACCTCGGATTAAAATTGAACAGATTCCAAAGGTGCGGTTTCTAAAGAAAATACAAGGAAAAGAATAACCAAAAAGATATTGGTACTTTAACAAACAAGTGGTGAGGTATCACCATAGGGTCATTCATTATTCGAAGAAAAGTGAAAGCTTAAATAACATCATTTGACAGGGCTTCGAAAACCTGAAAGCAGGCATTGTGACAGCCTCTGGCACAAGTGAAACTGAATATGGTTTAGCACAAGTGTTATAAAATAACTTCGAAGAGGGAATATACCCTTTATCAGAATTCTTTCTTGGAAAGAGGTCAAGATAGATCATAGATTGGGGAAATATCCCACATAATTTGCAAATGGGGAGGGTACTACCAAGGTCTCTACGGATGCCTTTTTATGTCGGCTCCTCTGATGGATAATCGTTCAATTCCAAAGCTTTTCTTTTCCACGCACCCTAAGGTGTTCGATACTTACGTCATTGCCGACTTATAATAGTCGCTAAGAATTCAACCATCAACATTTGCAATCGTAGGGAGTTCTATTCGACATCTCAAGTAAGCGTTCTGTTCTATAAGAAGACTTCGATACCGTTGTTGCCCATAGCAATGACAACTCCACATGTCGACTGGGCGGTACTTCGGAAGATCGTTAGAAACTACAAGCTTAAATCCGGTCTCTATTTCAATCATCCTTATACCCAATATTCCTTCTCCCATATCAATCCCGTGCTACATAAGTTTAACACTCTTGGCACAATAGCCTTTTCATTTAAGTCAATCCCGGAATTTCTCAGTCCGTCTTGGTCCTTAAATATATTTCGCCTTTACCGTCCAATCTCAACTTCATCATTTTATCTCTACAATCAATTGTAGCAATCAGGGTCTGTCCACCAACCCATATAACGGCTATCTTATCCAATCCACAAGGTTCGCTCTAATTTCCACTCTCTTTGGTGACATCCTCTGGTAATCAGAAAGACAAGGTTTGCCAAAATTTGCTGAATTTCTTTCCAAAACCAGGGAAACTTGATCAATCTATTTACCCACTAGTAATACTCGGATCTGATTTCCGACCTTTCTGTTCTATCCTCATAATTCCTTCCCGGTTTCCTGAGGGTGGTAAATCTCGTTCTCGATTCCGTCTTAACGTGCTTGTCTTACAATAACATTTGCATGGTACATATACCCAAAATTCTCCTTGAGATAATAAAATCCCTCAATGATGTAATAGGCACTATTTCCAGTGGAATCGCTGGTCGTGGGGGATTGAAACCTCATAGCCCAAAACACTTCCTTCCACTATTCTAGGCAACTAAGTACCCCTAATCGTTGGTGAAAATCTGAACATCTTGGTTCTTACGTATGCCGCCTCTTTATGGGCAACTATAACCGACTACGAGTAACAGGTTTCGTTCAAGTCGAATCAATCCACTGATACTGGCTGTACTGCCTCTACCTCTTCTGCTTTGGAGACTCTACTCCATTTTCTTTGTCATATCTCTTGATGAATCATGAACGATCCTTAAACTCTCGTCTCGTCACTTATTTAACCTCTGAAGGTTCGTCCGGTCTTATTATACGACCTCAAGTAACATACTACATCTTTATCAATCAACACGTCCTTCACAAGAATCTTTCCTTGACCCACTATGGGGTCTTCCTCTAGATCCTCCTATGGATCTTCCTTTATCAGGTCTCCGTCCATTTCAAGGAACGCATCATCAATTGCCTACTCGAAGGCCTCGGGGTCTGGTATCTCAGAATCCCATCAATCTATAACTCATACGAATCGAGGTGACTAATCATGAAGTCCTAAGTACGGTTTCCCAGAAGAAGTCCCCTCTCGGGCTTCATCTTAAACAGTCAGGGTCGTGTCCTCTAACCCGACTACGTACTCAATTTAGGCTCTAGATGTTCTTATCATTCTTAAGGGTATTGTAAGACTCGATCTCCTATCGTTTCTGAGGACTGTAACCTAACTCTCTGATACCATCTCTGTAACAGCCCCAAATCCGGGGTCAGGGATTTAGGGTAGTCACGATCCATGTACTCCTTGCCTTACCTGTATTACTCACACCATTCATAATTCACCTGCTTATGACCCCACAATATATGTCACACACACACACACAGGTTAGAGTCTCAGAAACGACACAATACAACAACTGCGGAATAAATAATTTTTATTACAATACCCAAATGTCTTTTGAATCTGTTACTGATACAATTTCTAAGTATTGTTACATTACCAACTTAGCCTTCTGATGCTCACAATCCTCTAATACCATTCATGTCTATACATAAGTTGAATACCAAAAGCTGCAGCCTGGTTCGATTGGTTCGTACTACTCTCGGGATCACTACTAGAAATTGTTTATGGAAATGCCTTACGGGGTATGTGTCGTCCCATTGGCATCCTGCTTCGCTGCTATATAATATATATAAAACAATAGCAAGAGTGAGCGATAGCTCAGCAAGGTAATGAAAGTATGGCATACTTCTGCCTTTAATTCAACCCAGAATAAAGCGGGTATAAGACAATAGTTTGTCAAAATATCTCGATACTGAAATTATTTCCTTATCGGAAGGTATTCCAAAAATAGTACCTTTATTGTAATTCAAATATCATTTCATAATATTTCTGCAACTCTTTTGCTATATTGTGAACAAAGTTCTTGTATAAACGATGAGGTTTCAAAGTAAACCAAATATAACCTTTCCGAAAAATATCTGCTATATATGCAGAATATCAACATATAACTTAAAAGATGAAGTTATAAGGTGATTCAGTATAAACAACTCCCTTACCATAACTCATGTTATGTAAGGTATCCACAGAGTCATAACTCATAAATAAAAGATGAAGTTGCATGAATTTATTGTCACTTCATTTCCAAACACTTTTCGACCCCCTACCAACATGATTGGTTCTTCATCCCAATACATGTTGCAGGAATATCCAAATTGGATGATGAACCAATACTGGAGTTGCTACCGCGTCCGCTGTGCCTAACCTTACTATGATCAGTAGCAGGTCGCACCGCTCAAATAGTTTTCTACATGTAGATGGAAGTATCACGACGGCCTGACATTGTCTACCGCCTTACTATGACCTCCCGGCCCATTTGGGGCAATATATAAAAGTTGGATGGGCCCACGCAACTTGACCACTTACACCACTCCTAGTTCAGATGGATTCCATGACTCTGAAACGTAAAGATCGTCCTCCTTTCCCCAAGTGTAACACTTGTTGATACGACTCCACTAAGTAGTTATATCTAGGTTGGAAAGGGAGATTCTCCAATATTTCCCAAGCTATGCTTGTTAATGGATATCGACTTGTTCCATGAATTTACCCCTCGATCATTGAGGTGGTAACACAACACTAGACTGGCAGCAATTAAATTGCTCCAAGAAAATATCAGTCCCTTGACAGTTTTGAGTTGAGAGTTCAAAAAGAGTAGTAGTCTCTTAAATCAGGTTTCCCATATTTTTTATGGTTGAGCGAACATTTAAATCCTCTTAAGAGACGGATTTAAATGGAAAACATTGTTTTGGGAACCTCTTTGGATTTCTAAAAATAATCAATGATATTGATTAAATAAGTAAACATTAGATGAATATTCAAAATAATATTCCTTACGTAAATACTGATTAAATGAATATTCGAAAGTACTATTCATTAAGTAAATATAGATGAAATGAATATTCAAAGATAATATTCATTAAATAAATAAACCTCAAATGAATATTCAAAAGTAATATTCATTAAATAAATAACTCTTAAATGAATATTCAAAAGTAATATTCATTAAATAAAAAAACAATCCTCGAATGGATAATAATAATAATATTCTTAAAGTCCATAATCCTCAAATGAATATAAATAAATAATATTCATTAAATACATACTTAACCCTCGAATAAGTAAGCCTCAAATGAATATTCAGAAGTAATATTCATTAAATAATAAATCTCAAATGAATATTCAAAAGTAATATTCATTAAATAGATAATTAATCCTCGAATAACCGTTACCGGATATCTTTGTTATCATTCCGGAACAAAGCGATTTTAAGAAAACATTTTGAAAATGATATTCATCTAAGTAAACAAATTTAATTAGACGAATAAGGCTTATTTAATCCGTAAATGCTTCCAGAAGTATTTACTAATTAAAAAAACACTGGTTTATTGGTGATGTTGCCTTTAGGTTAATTATTGCGAAAATCTTTCTAAAAAGCTCTGTCCGGGTTTTCGAAAATATACCTTACAAAATAACCCCGATACGCTGGCTAAGTTATAAACTCAATACATGCTCTACCCTCTGAGCCTTTCTTATTCCAGTACACAAATACCTACCTTATGATATAAAGTCCCCTTCCACCATACGAAAAGTTTATAAATATATACACCATATAATTCAAGGCGTAGGATCTTAAAAGCATCACCACCCATCAACAGTATTATAAGGTCATGGGATTTTGGTTATCGCACGAGCAGGATTTAATATCATTAACAAGACCAAGGATATACTGGTTTTGATAAGGAAGCACAATATTGGGAAACTTGCAAATATGGATTGAAACTTATTCAACATATTTCATATATTTCAAAATAAATATACTCTGAACGATCGAGTATGCATACATAACTTGCATCTAGTATATGCATACTTCAAAATATGGTTTTTAGAAACTTGCCTGATGCTCGAGAAGTGATAGGGGTTCGCGACGATGCCGGACAATCTAGACAAAGTCAAACGAAAACACACGGTTAATCCCCTCGATAAACCACTTATAACTTAATGCTTAAACACGTAAGCGAAACACAACCAAGGCATTACTAGCTCGTTATAGGCTCATACTAAGTCCATGTTATTCGTCAAATACTTATATCACAAGTTTGGTTTGAAATCCATTCTCAAACCCAAGTTATACTTAACCATTTGGAGCCTTGGTTTCTAAGTCTCGTTTTCAGTGGTTTTCACTTGCGCGACATTGACTAAAACATTTTTATAAAATCGAAATATAATCTTTTTAATACGAATCCTTTTCGTGAGCCTTCCTAACTGTCTCTAGTATTATTCCTCAAAGTTTCAAATTTTAATATGGCTCCGAAGTGGTCCAAATATAGACTCAAAATTGCTGACCAGAGATGGGTCGTTCTTCCGAACGGCGTTTACTAAAACTCACTTTTCTCTTAAACCGTTCGGCCAAATTAGGCGAACCACATATCATTACGAAGCTTATAACATAAACTACACAATCATGGGCAGTAGGACTCAAGGGTCGAGCTCTAACAAAGGAAAAACAGGGAACCAATCAGTAGGTAAAAATTTGGGCATTACGACGGCTATAAATCGGACATTCCAAAAATCATAATCATCAAACCAAGCCACACCGGGCATACATACTTCTTATACACATGATTCTAATCTCAATCAGTCCAGGGATATCATACTTTAACATCTTAATCAACATAGGGCTTAATCAACTACAAGATCATGCTAACATGCTTATACTTAACACCATAATCTTAACTAAGCTAACAATCATCAAGAACATCCATAAAACTCAAAGTCAACTAAGGGTTCATGAGGTTTATACCTTTCTTGATGTGTGTAAAGACCTTGATCAACCTTGGTTAGTCCTTGTATAGCCTTAATACAACTTAGATCATCCAAAGAAAACAAGAAATTAAAGTTAGTTCCTTGAAAGTACTATTCATCCGTTCAAGGAACTGCAAAAACGAGGTCCTTACCATGCTTTTCTGGACGAGGTTCCTAAAGAAGAGTTGTAGAGCTTCTCAATACCTTTCCAACAAGCTATAGAACACAGGATTTCATTAATAAATGAAGGAGATATGGCCGTTTGAAAATCGGGGCAGAAACTGTCAAGAACAGGGCAGCTTGGTTTCTTCAACTTGGGGGAAGGATTTGGCTAGGCTACACTCCTTTGTTGGCCATGAAATTTTGAACGAATGTTGCCCATGGAGTGGAGAAGCTATGGTTAAAATTTGGTGATTTAAGGATGGATAGAAATGGAGTTATGGATTTTTCTTTGGACTATGTTTCTGCTGGGCAGAAATCTGGGGAGCTCTTCCTCTTTTTCTTTCTTTTTGTTTTTGGTTAATAATACTTGAAATGCTGATTTTTGTTAAAGGAGTGGTGAGTCATCACATTGTCCTTGTCATCAGGACACGTGTCAAGCCATGGAGTATCATGGTGGCAAGCAGGGACACGTGTCGCGCATGCATGTGTTTGGTTCGTTTCTTTTCACATGGATGATCCAAATGTTGCATCCCTCGAATTAATCTTGTTACATGTTACTTCCATGTCTATATTTAATCCTGTAATTGTCGCCTTGTTCCTCTTGAAACGATTCGAAATATTTTCCAAAGGGCGAATAAAACTCTACGCGATGCTCGTAGTGAATAGTGACTATTCACTATTTATTCCAACAATCGAATCCTTAAATTGACTTTAATAAAATAATAAAATTCCAAAATATTAAATCCTCAATTTTAATATCTCATTTCTTGAATATAATAATATATAATTCACTGCCCGGTCAAATACTTCACCAAAATAAAATTTGGAATTTCTGAATTTCGATCGTCTTTGCATTCACTTATTTACTCCGTAGATCACTAATATGACTTTGAAATATCCACACTACGTCTCGTACATAGGTGGCATGAAAAATTTTCTTAACCCTCAAAATCACTATTCATCCACCAATATCACTATTCACTGTTGCACTTAATTATAATAAGAAAAGTTTTAAATTATTCCAAAAATTCGGGTTATTACAAACATCACCTATAATAAGTTCAAAGGGATGATCTTTAGTCCATTTTCTTGAGGGAGGTAGATTTGCTCTAGACGAGGTAGCTTCATGATCATGATTGCCTTGATTGGATATTTGTCCTTGAGAAACTCCCCCTGAGTTTGTTGTCCCTAAATGATCACTTCTTGAGACATTTCTATGACCTTCAACGGTATGACTGTTTTGGCTGTCAACGAAACGCTCATTTTGACTGTCAACGAAACCACCATCTTGACTGTCAACGAAATGACCATTTGGTCTACTAGCAGCTATTCTTTTCAATCTTAATGCAGCAATTTCATCTTCACTGCTGCTCTCATCTGTGCTAGATACAACAACTTTAGGCTGTTTCTCAGTAGTCTTAACATGATTCATTCGATCTCCTTCCTCATTCTCAAAAGAGAGACTTTCATGGAAACCTTCATCACAGAGACCTTGAATTTTGAGATCATCAAAAACAACATGTACAGATTCCATAACAATGTTGGTTCTGAGATTATAGACTCTGTAAGCTTTCCCTGCTGCATATCCCACAAATATTGCTTCATCTGCCTTTGCTTCAAATTTCCCCAAATGCTCAGCTTGATTTCTCAGAACAAAGCACTTGCATCCAAAGACATGAAGAAAATCCAATAGTGGCTTCTTTCTTTTGAGTAGCTGATAAGGGGTCATTCCCTTGGCCTGATTAATCAAAGAAATATTCTGAGTGAAGCAAGCTGTGTTAACTGCCTCAGCCCAAAAATAAGTTGGTAACTTTGATTCATCTAGCATTGTCCTGGCAGCTTCAATAAGTGTTCTGTTTTTCCTTTCAACTACACCATTTTGCTGTGGTGTCCTTGCTGCTGAAAACTCATGCATAATACCATTTTCTTCACAGAACATCTTCATGCTTGAATTCTTGAATTCTGTCCCATTGTCACTCCTGATCCTTCTTACTTTCAAGTCAGGATGATTGTTTACCATCTTGATGTGATTGATAATGATTTCACTTGCCTCATCTTTAGAATGTAAAAAGAAGGTCCAAGTAAATCTAGAAAAATCATCAACAATCACAAGACAATATTTCTTCTTTGAAATAGACATGACATTTACAGGGCCAAACAGATCCATATGAAGTAACTCAAGCTGATGGACAATTGATGACTCTGTCTTGCTTTTGAATGATGCCTTCTTTTGTTTCCCTTTTTGACAGGCATCACACAAACCATCCTTGGAAAACTCCACCTATGGAATTCCTCTAGCAAGATCCTTCCTTACCAAATCATTCATAACCTTGAAATTCAGATGAGATAATTTCTTGTGCCATAGCCAACTTTCATCCTTGCTTGCTTTGCTGAAAAGACAAGTGATGGTGTCTGGACTTGTGCTACTAAAGTCAGCAATGTACACATTCCCTCTTCTGAATCCAGTCATTACCACATTGTTGTTTCCTCCTTTAGAAACAACACAGGCTTCTTTTGAAAAAGTAACTAAAAATCCTTTGTCACAAAGTTGACTGATACTAAGCAAATTGTGCTTAAGACCATCCACCAATGCAACTTCATCTATGATGACATTCTCTTTTGAAATCAAGCCATATCCCTTAGTGTAGCCTTTGCTGTCATCTCCAAAAGCAATACAAGGGCCAGCTCTTTCCTGAAACTCTGTGAGCAGGGTAGAATCACCAGTCATGTGTCTTGAACAACCACTATCCAAGTACCAAAGATTCCTTTTGTCTCCCTGCACACAATAGAACCAAATCAAGTCGATTTTGGTACCCAAGTTTCCTTGGGTCCTGTTTTGTTAGCCTTTGCTTTTCCTTTTATATCATTTTTCACCTTGGGCTCAGATTGATTTAAATCAACTTTTACTCTTGGTGTTGATTTCTGATTGTTGCTCACATTTTCATTTACAGCATGCATATTTGAAGGAACACACATATTATTCATATTCCATGGCATTTGTGGCATACTAAACATATTCATGTATGGATTAGGCACAAATGATATGTTAGCATATGGATTCTGAAATTGTGCACATGGAGCAAACATGTTAGGCATAACAGGCATTGTAGGCATAAGATTATTCATTGCAGGCTTGGGAATTTTCACATTAGCAGTTTTCTTAACAGATTTGCAGTTAGTAGATAGATGACTAACACTTCCACAATTGACACAAGTCTTTCTAGGAGCATATTTATCAGGTGTGTAATTGTTGTGTTTGTTAATTCCTACTTTGCCATTCCTGTTATTCCTTTTATTTCCCTTAG
Organism: Heracleum sosnowskyi; assembly: GCA_030848705.1. NCBI lineage: Eukaryota > Viridiplantae > Streptophyta > Magnoliopsida > Apiales > Apiaceae > Heracleum > Heracleum sosnowskyi. Next base: position 104,545,900 of record CM061241.1, on the reverse strand, counting down.
CCTCAATTTGAACATTCTCTATCTTATCTTTCAATTGCTTGTTGGACAAGTGACCTACATTAGCTCTCTCAACAGGCTTCTCAACTTTCTTTGATTTACTAGACTCACCTTGAACAAAGTTCTTGGTGACAGGACCATACTTGTCATTAAGTCTAGTGAGTTTCTCTTTTCTTTTGTCTGTCAACAAAACAGCCTGAACGGTTGATGGTTCATGTGTCAACGGAACATCGCATTCCGTTGACATATCAACCTTCAAATGATCATTGTTGTTTGTTGACTCTGTTTCTGAATCTAAGGCTTCACAAACATACCCTAGTTTCTCTTTGTTCTTTTTCCATGATTGTTCACAGAAAGATTCCATACCTTGAACATTAATGATGTTGGTAGCAACATTCCTGGCATCTTTCCATTTAGCAATCACACTCTGTTCTATTTCTAGTTGTGTCTTAAGAATTTCTTCCCTTTGTAACACGTTCTCAAGTTCCTTCTTAGCATCCCTACTAACACATCTCATTTTCTCAAATTCAATGAGCTGTGCTTCTAACATTACATTCCTATCACTTAAGAGCAAATTAGTCTCTTTAATTCTTGAATTCTCTTTGGTAAGTGATTTAAGAGTAACACGCAAATTATATAATACAGTAGACATTTCATTTACTGCACTATCGCATTCCTCTTTAGAAAGCTCAGAAAGATTAGTAATTGTTACCTGGTTGCTTGAGGAGCTTGCTTCCTGCTCATGATTGTTAGCCATAAGAGCCAAGTTGACATATTCAACATCATCATCAGAATCTTCACCATTACCAGCCCAATCATACTCCTGAGTCATGAAAGCCTTTTCCTTTTGCTTGAGAAGTTCAAAGTATTTCTTTTTATAATCAACAGGCTCAAATTTCCTGTTGCTCTTCTCAATCTTGGGTTTTCTGCAGTCTCCAGCAAAGTGACCAAGCATTCCACAATTGAAACATTTAGATTTAGACTTTTCAATCCAGTTTGTTTTGCTAGGTTGAAAGTCTCTTCTTGGTGGCCTTGCTTCTGAGTTTCTTTTGAACTTGAACTTAGAGAATTTTCTTGACAGGAAAGCAATGTGTTCATCAATCTCATCTAAGTCATCCAATTTGGCTAGTTCTGGTTCTTCTTCTTCTGTCATCTTACCTTTACCATTGCTGACATCACTTCTACAACTAGCTCGACTAGTTGTGGCCTTTGCAGCTTCTTCAGTGTCATCTTCCAGTTGGTTCACAGATGCAATCAATGCAATGGATCCACCCTTCTTCTGTACCTTTTCAATTTCCTCATCTTGCTCCATTTCCAGCTCATAAGTCTTCAAGGTTCCATAAAGCCTTTCAAGAGTGTAGTCTTTGTACTCTTGAGTGTTTCTAAGAGAAACAGTCATAGGCTTCCATTCTTTTGAAAGAGCTCTTAGAAATTTAAGGTTTGAGTCCTTAGTTTGGTAGATTCTCCCATACAACTTTAATCCATTCAGAAGCTTTTGAAACCTACTAAACGTGTCATTTAGGGTTTCACCAGCTTTAAAGTGAAAGTGCTCATATTGTTGTATAAGGAGTTGCATTTTGTTTTCCCTGACTTGCTCAGTTCCTTCACAAAGAGTTCTAACAGTATCCCATACTTCCTTAGAGGTTGTACAGTTGATAACATTGTCAAACATCTCTTGCTCCAAACCATTAAACAGAATGTTCATGGTTCTCTTATCTTTATGGATTTCTGCAAGATCTTCAATAGTCCATTCTGAGACAAGTTTTGGAATTTCTACGTCAGGAGTATCATCTGGCACTCCAACTCTAGATGCAAACTTCATGGGAACGTGTGGACCTTTCTCAATGCAGTCTACATATCTCTCATCCATAGACATGAGATGTAAATGCATCTTTACTTTCCAGTGAAAGTAATTGTCCTTATCAAGAACTGGTATCTTCACACCTGCATCCTTCTTCACCATGGTTTCTGTTTTGGTCTTGATCTTTAAACTTCTTGTATGTTAGAAGCTTGCTCTGATACCAATTGTTATTCCCAAATGACCTAACAGAATTGTAGAAGGGGGGGTTGAATACAATTCTTGATATTTTCTTAACCTTAAAACACTAATAAAATAAAACTGAACTGAATAAACAAAAACACAAGATATAAATAATTCAGTTGGATTGTTTGATGATCCAACTGAAGTGTTTTTATTGCGGAAATAATCTGTGATACAAAAGTACACAGCTGCTCAGTTACAGAGTTGTAGAGAAGAATGCTCTCAAAGATAGCTAATACAAACTATTTGTTTTTCTTCTCTTACACTTTCTAACTGCTACACTTGGTTATATATATTCCCAAGTTTACAATACTATTTTTGGCTACTCTAAAGTACACTAAAGATAACCGCCAATAGTTTGCTTTTCATCCCTTTGTCCAGTGGTCCTTGGAGATCCTTGCTTTTGTCTTCATGCTTATTATGATCACTCCCAAGAGCCCAATTGGAAACTGGGATGTTTCCTTATTCCCCATGTCCATTTTAATGGTTTCCAATGCAAAGTACACTTCCACATCTCCTTTAGATCTGTTCAGTAACTTGTCACTATCACTTTGTCAACTATTCAGAAAAGCAATAATGATTCGTTGATAGCAGGGAGATGTGTTTCGTTGATAGCTTTATTCTTCATTCCGTTGATGGTGTTTCTCTCGTTTCGTTGATAGAGTAATCCTCATACCGTTGACATGTCTTCACTTAGGCAAAATTACAAGGCATGATATACTTACAATTAACCAACCTATTTTGCCTATCTAGTACTTAGTCAACATGACTTAGGAAACCTATCTAATACATACATCAAATGCATATCAAACTGTGAAGTATTGTACAGTGCAATTGCTACAACACTCATTCCGTTGATGAGCTTCCTGTCAACGAAACACTGCAAAGCATGCCATTTCGTTGACAGTTACAAAATAACTTAATACAAAATCTACTAAGTGTTTTTACAATTATCATCAAGAACAACATATTCCTAACAATGTTTTTATGAAATCTTGGTAAACCCGTACTTCCGGGGTGTTTATCCGTACTTCCGGAAAGCTCACCAAGAAGAGAGTCTCTTTCCTTTCTTAAAACTCTGCTCGGCATAGAGTATAAAAGAGGGCGAGGTTGCCCTTCTTTCTTAAAACTCTGCTCGGCATAGAGTATAAAAGAAGGCGAGGTTACTCTTCCTTCTTAAAACTCTGCTCTGCATAGAGTATAAAAGAAGGCGAGGTTACCCTTCCTTCTTAAAACTCTGCTCTGCATAGAGTATAAAAGAAGGCGAGGTTACCCTTCTTTCTTAAAACTCTGCTCGGCATAGAGTATAAAAGAAGGCGAGGTTACTCTTCCTTCTTAAAACTCTGCTCTGCATAGAGTATAAAAGAAGGCGAGGTTACCCTTCCTTCTTAAAACTCTGCTCTGCATAGAGTATAAAAGAAGGCGAGGTTACCCTTCTTTCTTAAAACTCTGCTCGGCATAGAGTATAAAAGAAGGCGAGGTTACTCTTCCTTCTTAAAACTCTGCTCTGCATAGAGTATAAAAGAAGGCGAGGTTACGTTTTCAAGAGCGCATTTTCTATTATGAATAAACACATGCAATAATAGTAGAATTGATAAAATGAAAAGTTTTTACAAGGGCGACACCATTAAAAGGAGGGTGCGCGTCTCCATTAAAGTTAGGAACAGTTGGGGGGACCTTGTACCCCAATAGTGTTTGCTAAAATAAATAAATCATACAGTCACGAGGCCGTCGTATTTGAGGGCGAGGCTCCACTTATGTTGCCTATCTCCGCATCACCCCCGGTAGTTTGCTTCCTCGCCTCTTCCTCAGCTTTTGTTTTCAGCTCACTTTCAATCTTCTGGAGGAGCTCTTTCCTCGCCTCTTCGATAGACTTGGCGTTTTCAGCCTTGAATGTTGATATATAATGGGAAGTTGAGGGAGCAAAATGCACTGACCAGTCGTAGTCAGGGTCGGCGGCAAGAAAATTCTTCAAGTAACCTAAGAAGCCGAGGCTGTAAGCGTCGCTTAGTTCCTTTTCCATTTTCTTGTTAAGCTCGTCCAGCTTAAACTGCATCTCTTCTTTCTCCTTCTTGGAAGCCTCGCCCGCCTGCTTAGCATCAGCTGCGAGTCTAGTGCACTCATCTTGAAGCTTCCCAACCTCGTCCTTCCTGGCCTTGGATTCTTTATCAAGCTGTTTTTGCACATCTGACAGTTGGTCTTTCAGAGACGAAGCCTCGCCTTTCAATTTCTTGAGGCCTTTTTCTTGATCGTGAATAATATTGTTCTTCTCGGTCAGAACATTAAGGCCATGATAAAAAGCTTCGCCTAGACCCATTTTGAAGGTGAATTCAGCATCATTGCTATTCCTCTTCATGAAAAGTTTAGCGTCGTCATCAGAATAATGGTTCGCAGCTAGGGAACCAAAGGTAGCTGATATCAACTGCAAAGGGGGATCACCTTCTGTCGTCCCGAACTTAGATCTCTTGCTCGTCCCCTTTGGAACGTCGTTTATTCCCCGTTTCCCTTTATCTTTCTCTTTCATTGGAGGAGGTGGGGCAGTTAAGATTGTTGGGACAATGTTCTGAGGGCGAGATTGCCCAGCAGCCGAGGTTGGATTAGCCGTGGCTGGCTTTGCAAAAGGATTTCCTCCAAATGGGAGCTGCATCTTTTTTCCTGTACAATATAAAAGAGATCGAGGTTATATACAAGATGATGTTACTAAATTTGCAGAATAATAAAGAGAGAAGACGAGGTTACCTCTTCCTGTTAAATGTTTAGTTATTTTTCTTAGAATTCTTTTTGAAGAATTCCTTTTAAATTTCACGGGAGCTATTTGCCCGAACCCGTTGTTATAAAAGCCGTGGGCTTGAAGAGATTCCGAGGTTACAAGTACGTCGAAGTTTTTCTCTTGAGGAGAAAGATTCAAAATGTGCTCCGTACGTTCTAGAGCGTCGCCAGAAAGTACAGATTGTTTCGGTTGGGCTATATACGAAAACGAGCCATACAAAGCCGAGGTTATTAAAGAATGGAATGAAAGGACGAGTTTAAATAAAAGACGAGGTTATGATTTAACTTACAGGCATTTAAGTTAAATTGTGTCCTGACTCGCGGGACGTCGTAGAGATAGAAATAATCGGCTTTCCATATCTTCATGTTACTTGGGTTGCCAGAATAAAATCCTTTTCTGTTATGCTTCGCGAAGAAGGCGAGGTAATAGAAACCTAGATCGCTTCCGCTTTTCCTTAGAGACAGAAAGTAATTAATTTCTTCTAAAGAAGGAGCTTCATAGCCATTGTTTCTGTACAACATGTACAATCCGATAGCGATCCTGTAGCTATTAGGCGACAATTGCAAAGGGGCGATCTTGTAGAACTCGATTATTTCATGGAGGAACCTATGCATTGGATATCCAAATCCAATTTCAACCAATTTGTTGGTCAAGACCATTCTTGGGATTTGGAGAAGGGGAACGTCAAACCAATGCATTCTCATATGTAGGCGAGGTTTCAACCATTTCCCTTGAAGATTGAAATATTCCATCAGATACATAATTTCTTCCGAACTGATCTCAGAGGCGAGGCCAGCGCAAGAAACCACGCCTTCTTCCTTTCTATACTTGATTTTGTCAGCTTCGGTGTAGTTTTCAGGGAAGTCATAATCAATCTCATGCTCGTAAGTATCGGTATTATAACGACTTGGTGAGGGAAAATCAAACGCGTAACGAATGGGAGAAACCGAAAGAGCCTCGTCTTCATCATCTGAGGCGTCGGCTTCCTCTTGATGATCATCATCATCTTGATGTTTATCCTCGCCCCTTTGAACCTCGTCCTCGTCTCCATATGAGCTATGACTTTCTATTTCTTCATCTTCGTTGTTTTGATCTTCTTGGAATATCCTGGCGCATTGGTTTAAATCTTTACCTCGCCCTCTTCCTAGAATTGATGAGGTGGAAGGCTCGGTATCTAAGGGGGAAAAGAAATCATGAAGGTCCCCCTCATCTTCATTAATGTCCCCGATGTTGAAAATGCTTTGTTGATCATCGATTCTCCCAGGAGAATGGGGATTTCTTTCCTCAAGATGCGAGTTATCGGATAAGGATATGACTGCGTCTGGATTTTCAATTATTTTATGAGAATTCAGGTTCCTTTGATGCGCTCTTAGCCATCCTCGGTCTAGAAAAGCGTCAAGACGTTCCTCGTCTTTAGAACGAGAAGGGAAAGTTTTTGAAGCAGAAGATGCCTCGGCCTCATTTGATGTTGAATTATGAGACATCTGAAAAGAGAGGGCGAGGACAAGATTACCGATTTGATTGAAGGAAAATAATAAAGATGACTAAAGGTCCAATGAGTCCTCGCCCTCACGGAAGGCGCGCCTAGTTCTAGATCAGGGAGAAGATTACAATTCCTAAGTGTCGCCCTAATTCTAGAAGATAATATTTTAACAGGTTAAAATGCATTACAAATGAGCAAGTAATAGAAAATACCTCGGTAAGTAGATGATTGGGTAAAACTCGAAAAATTCTGCTTCGCCTTCTTTACCACTAGCCTCGTCTTCAGAAATCAAGAGCCTCGCCTTCTTAACTTCAGGGAAAATTGACAGCACTTCGAGAGATTTTTAGAAAGATAGTAACTTTGAAGAAAATTTTTGGGTTTTTATAGGAGAAATGAAGCTGCCACGTGCCCGCTTGTGATTCATACTTAAATGCAGTAATCGAGGTGTGACAGCTGGAAATGATGTTAAAAACTTGAGAGAAAATTAGATTATAAATGATTTGATTAGCAAGGGTATTGGATATACCTCGCCCATTCTGGAGGAGAGGTTCCTCAACGATTGGTGATGATGGCTCGCCTTTGAGATTTCTTTCAAAATTTTTGGACGAACTTTTCTTTCACAAATATTTGTTTCAAGAAAATGGGGGTAGTTGTTATGGCCAAAAATAAACCTCGCCTTCAGTAATGACGTTATCATATGGTGGATTCTGGAAGCATACCCGTTTACTATTTATTGGGTCTAGCCTACGCTCATACGAAGCCTAGCCCAATAGTTGACGAAATTACTGGCCCATTACTGATGTTGGGCATATCCTAGGTTCATATGAAGCCTAGCCCATTGGGTGATAATCAAGGTATCGGGTTTAACCTAGGTTCATACGAAGCCTCGCCTTCTTGGAAACCTAGGTTACAGATAAAAATGGATGACTAGTGTAAGTAAGGAATGTGCCCTTTTTTTTTGGCTTATTCTAAGGTATAAGCTACCTTATTTACCTCATCACTTAAATATAGGAACCTCGTCTTCTAAAAGATGAAGGTTCCTTAACTTTTACTTGTCAAAAATTAACCTAAAGTGCTGAGAAACTTCGCCTTGAGAGAAGCCTCGCCTCTTTTGAGATTCATAAAAGCCTGTCTTTCCTTATTTTCCATGGATCAAGATAAGTGTTGGCTCCGATAGATCCGGGTCAATGAATTATCCGATAGGTCCCAAGAAAATAGTGAAATCATGACAGCTCATAATGACATATCAAAGGCGGTGATCCCGGTCTTCTCGCTCTTTAAAGAAGGAAACTCAGCCCATGGTAGGGCAGTAAGCGAACAGAGCCGTTCGTGAACAAAACTCGAGCTCGGCTCGTTTTAGATGGACTCGGCTCGGTTCGTTTAATAAATGAACACGAGCTTGAACATGAAAATGTGTTCGGTTAGTAAATGAGCTCGAGCCGAGCTTTACACTTGTTCGACTCGAACTCGGCTCGTTTTGCTCGGGATCGGCTCGAGCTCAGCTCGAACTCGTTAAACTCGGCTCGATTCGTTTAACTAATTATAAATTTGTGAATTTCATAATATCCTTAATAATTTGAATATGTTAAATAAAACTTAATTGCGATATATTTTAGTTATTTTGTGGTTGAATAGGGAATTGTATTTGTTATATCTAAAAGGTATAACATCATCGTACTACCAAAAGTTAAACTCTTTATATCCAATCCAAATTAGTTTTTCATTATTAGAATTTATAAGTTGCATTCAAAAAATTACAAAAGAAAGTGAATAGAGAAAGAGACTTTGTCTTATTAATTTATTATATAATATTATTTAAAAGTGGCTCGTACCTCTTAAAATTGAGGAGAAAGATGGGACTTTTAGTGAATTTAAGGTTAATATGAGTATTTTGGAGAAAAAAAAGTTGTAAACCTCCTCAAATTTCAAGTTAAGAGCCAAGATAAAGAGGCTCTAAGTTAGTGATAAAATTGTTTTATTTTAAATATTGTTATCAGGTGAAGTGAGTAAGGTTTGATTACTCATAAATACAAATATTAACCTAATATGATTATTAGAAGAAAATAAATTAACTTTTAGTATTGAAATTCAAACATAATCGTGTATTATTAAGATGTGATTTTAGGCGTGAGACTGTAAATAGAGTAAGTAATTTTAAAAATTGAATTTGGTTGAGTATAAAAGTACGAACTATAAGTGAACAACTCGACTCGACTCGAGTTCGGTTTCTGTTCGACTCGACTCGAAATGTTCGTGAACAAACTCGTGTTCGGCTCGTTTATTAACGAGCCGATCTTGAACATCACTTTTTGTTCGATTAGAAAGCTCGGCTCGACTCGGTTCGTTTTAAAAAAAAATCAGGCTCGACTCGATTCGGACAAAACTCGGCTCGGCTCTGTTCGTTTACAGCCCTAGCCCATGGGTTACTTGCTCCCCAAGAACTACGTTTGGCTTGATCCCTATAAATAGGGTACGTAGGCACATTGTATGGTACGATGCAAACTTGCAAACAAGAGAGAATTCAATATTCAATCTCAATTGCGACATATTCTCACATACAATCTCAGCTATCCCTAAATCATAAACCCTAATCCCCGTAACCTACGCTACATATCATCCTCGGTTTCTACCACAATTCCAGCAACCCTCCCCGAATTGGTTATCACCAAATTCCTCCGTTAACATACACCTTTTAGTATTTAAATACTATCCTATTATTAATCAAATACAATTTTTAATATTATATCCAACGGTCCTCATCTATTTGAATATTTATAGTTTTATAATCCAACGGATCATATACTTTTGGTAGTACAGTGACCGACCAAAATTTTGGATAAGATCTCCGTTACGCTTATTATATATAAGGAGTTAATGCTACCTTTTTTTTTGTTGACAGGATTTGTATTATGTATATGTTACAATCTAATGAAAGCAACGTGTGCTTTCGGTTAGTAAAAAAAAGGTGCTTTCATAACAAAATTAGGTCTACAGTTCTTCAAACTATTCAATCCCGCAAATACTTTTCCATCTTAAAAAGATTATTTTTTATAAAATTCTATTTTAATATTTGAAATACTTTTTATGTTCTCTCTTACATGTCTATTTTATTAGGTAATTAACTTGTTTAAGTGAGTACCCTAATCATTACTTGAAAAGTAACTGTGATAAAAATCTTATCCAAAATTTTAATTAGCTCAAAACTCGTGCGATGCACGAATTATTTTTAATAATTGTTATTATATTATTTATGTTTTAATATTTTATTAATTATATTTTTTAAAAAATAAGTAGGCATGTTAAAATATGTAAACTTTTTTAATAATTAAAATAGATTTTAAAATAAAAAAATAAAGAGTTTTCCCGTGATAATATTAGAAAAAGAAAGAATTTTAGTAAAAAAAATTAAAAATTAAGTTGAAAAAAGTTATTGCTTGTGAGATTTTTGGAAAATGAGGTGGTTAGTTAGAAAGAATCTATAATATGTTTTAGCTAAAAGATAAGTGGTTATGAACATGTAATGTTATTATTTAATAATTTTTATAAATAAATAAGAGTAAAAACAATACTGGTACCAACCGACCAAATTTTTAATGTTTTATATATTATATAATAGTATAGTATATATAGATAATATAAATTTATCAAGGTAAATAAATAATTAAATCATTAATGTAAGCAAAAGGCTTATTTTTGTAGGTACGTAGAAAACATAATAAAATAATATAATTCTTCTTTGTAGGTGAATAATATTGAAATTATAATACTAATAACATATATTGATTAAAACTAATGGTCTAACTAAATTTCTTATTGATTTATGTTGTTAAATAAAAAAATTGGAAAAAATTAAATTTAAAAGATAGATTTAAAACACACATTTAAAAATTTAAAACACATATTTAAAAAGATATATTTAAATAATATCATTCGTACAATGAATATTATGATTATTACTGTATCCTATATGTAGTTAAGGTAGAAAGATTTTATCCAAGATTTGGGTCATCTAAACGAAAAAGAACTATTATATCTTAAAATAAGATAAAAATCAGTTAATCTAATTTTAAGATTTTTTTTATATTTTAATAGGCGAATTACGTATTTAATGGTTTATAATTCGAATCTCATCAACAACTTATTAAAATAAATATTTATTTTTTACAACTATGATAAAGACATTCATTCTGAGTTGCATTCTTGTTTTAACACCTGCATCAGGATCTTCAATTATCAAATCAGGAGAATGATCTCTTGTCCATTTCATTGCTGGTGGTAAATTATTTCTTGAATTAGATGCTCCCCTGGATTGGTGTTATCATGACTGGAAGAATTTGCTTCGGTAGAAGCTCCCCCTGAATTGTTGATGCCACCTCCTGATGGATTATCAGGATTGTCACTTGAATCAGTATCTGAAGTATTTTGTCCTTGATGATTGAGTAGTATGAATATCAATAACAGTCTGTTGTTGCTCCCCCTCAACATGTGGACTGTTAGTAGTATCATCAGTAGCACCATCAGTAGCGCCAACAGTATTTGGTGAGTCATCAGGATTTGATGGATCATCAGGATTTGGTGACCCATCAGTATCTGATGGTGTATCAGTATCTGATTCCATTTCTTCAGGTTACTTGGTAGCTTCATTTTCAAAAATCAACCTATCATGAGAGTCTTCATCAATTCCTGTTATCTTCTTATCATTAAAGATACATGTATTGACTCCATGACAGTCCTTGTTCTCAAATTGAAAACTCTAAAGGCTCTTGATGCAGGATAGCCAATGAAAATTCCCTCATCAGCCTTTGTTTCAAATTTCCCTAGCTGTTCAGGATGAATTCTGAGAACAAAGCATTTACAGCCAAACACATGCAGATGCTTCAAACTAGGTTTCTTCTCTTTCAGCATTTGATATGGAGTTACACCATGTCTGTTTATCAATGTGAGATTTTGTGTATAGCATATTGTGTTGACTGCTTCTGCCCAGAAATATGTAGGCAATTTAGCTTCTTCCAACATAGTTCTTCCAGCTTCAATAAGAGTTCTATTTTTCCTTTCTACTACTCCATTTTGCTGGGGTGTGCTAGGAGCAGAGAATTGTTGAATAATTCCTTTGTATTTGCAGAACTCTTCCATCTTTGAATTCTTGAATTCAGTTCCATTATCACTCCTTAGCATCTTGACTTTGTACTTTGTGCTTGTCTCAATCATTCTCACATGATCCAACAGTATTTCTGGAGTCTCATCTTTTCTGTACAGGAAATACACCCATGTGAATCTAGAGTATTCATCAACAATTACAAGAGTGTACCTTTTCTTACTGATGGACATTATGTTGACTGGTCCAAATAGATCAAGATGTAACATGTGATATGGTTCACCAATAGAGGATTCAGATTTACTCTTGAATGATGTCCTTCTCTGTTTAGCTTTTTGACATGCATCACAGAGTCCATCAGGAGTATACAAAGCTTTAGACAATCCTCTAACCAAAACTTTCTTAACCAACTCATTGATATTGCTGAAGTTGAGATGAGAAAGCTTCTTGTGCCAATTCCAACTTTCATCTACTAATGCTTTACTGATGAGACAAGTAGAAGAGCCATCGGTATTTGTATGAATGTTGGCATCATAAATGTTACCATGTCTGTAGCCAGTGAGTGCAACTTTTCCAGATGCTTTGTTGACTACTTCACAATGAGTAGAATAGAAGTTGACATGATAACCTCTGTCAGTGATTTGACTAATACTCAACAGGTTGTGTTTTAGTCCTTTCACTAGAGCTACTTTTTCAATGATGACATTTCCAATGATTATATTGCCATATCCCAAAGTTTGTCCAATGTTGCCATCTTCATAAGACACAGTTGGGCCAGCTTTTTCCTCATATTCTGATAACAGGGCTTTGTTTCCAGTCATGTGCACAGAACATCCACTATCCATGACTAACACATTTTTCCTTTTTCCCTGCAAATAGAATTACAATTCACTAGTTAGAATATTTAGGAACCCACACTTGTTGGGTTCCTTTTCCATGCATTTTACTAAATTTAGCAGCAAAAGACTTTTTGACTTTAGCAGTCCTGACAGAATAAAATCCACCAGGATTTGCTTTGTCAGTATCAGTATTAACAGATGCATGTTTCACATCAACATTCTTAATGATACCAGAATTTGAACTTTTATTAAACTTAGGTAAAGGATCATAAAATTTATGGTACAAACTATGGTATTCTTCACAAGTATAAATAGAATGTCATTTACTACCACAATGAAAACAAGACTTCTGTGGTTTATGAAATACTGACCTACTCCTAACATCAGACTTAGGAATTTTAGTAACCTTCTTTTTACTCTTCCTGCAATCAATAGCAAGATGATTAGAGTTTCCACAGTTAAAGCAGCATTTTCTAAGTGCATTTGGGATAAACTTATAGTTATTCTCTTTATTAATCCCAAATTTACCATTCCTGTTTCTCTTGACAGTAGGTATATTTTTTTTACCAATTGCATCACTAACTTTTTCCCTAAGTTGTTTCTGAGACAACAAACCTACATTCTTCTTTTCAGTTTTCTTGACAGGTTTAGACTTCACATTAGAGACTGAGTTATCAGAAGTAGGTCCCTTTTCAAAAGTAGAATTAGGATCATTACCAAATACAAATTTAACAGGCTTAATCTTTGATTTGGTCTTGTCTATAACATGTCTATAGGTCATTGGACTTACTGTCTCATCTATTACAACTTTCTTTTTCAATTTCTTATCCTCGTCTGACTTATAACCTAGACACTCTTTCCAATTCTTAGAAGTATTGATTTCATGAAATTTCCTTCCAGAATTTGTCCAGGTTCTGATTTTCTCTTTAGCATCCTCAAGTTCTTTTTCAAGTGCAGTATATTTAAATTTCATCTCCAACTACATGTGTTTAGCATGATCACATTCTATCTGTAATTTTTGCATAAAAGAGAATTCAGTTTCTAGAAGCTCATTCATTTTCCTAAGTTCAGACATTTCAGATAAGATCCTAGTATTCTCAGCAGTTTGACTTCTAAAGCTAATATGCAATGACTTTAGAAAACGTCTTAACTCAGAAGCATTATCAATATCAAAATCAAAGACAATATTTGGTACCTTATCATCAGGAACAGCAGCTTTATCAGTATTGGCCATTAGGGCATAGTTGACCACTTCAGTGTCAGATTCTGAGGAAGAGTCCATCCAATCCTTGCTTGAAGTGATGAGTGTTTTAGCCTTCTTGCACTCAGTTGCAAAGTGCCCCATTCCATTACACTTGCAGCATCTAACCTTTGACTTGTCAAATTTGCCACTCTTGCTATCCTTTTTGTTGTACTTGTCTTTGTCAGTATTGAAAGTCTTTTTTTGGAAGTTGCCTTGTCTTCTAGCCTTCCTGAACTTCATCTTCTTGAAGCCTCTGACTATCATAACAACCATCTCTTCCATGTCTGAGTCAGAAGAATCATCATCATTATTGGCATCAGGATTGCCATCAGTATATGATGATGAGTCATCAGGATCTGACTCAACTATTCTTGTTTTCCTTCTAGAGACCTCCACAGCTTTTCCTTTTGATTTAGCCTCAACATTCAAGGCAATAGACTTTGCCTTGCTGCTTTTCTTATTCTTCCTTTGTTGAACCTCAAGATCATAGGTTCTCAGCATCCCATATACTTCATCAAGAGACACAGTGTTTAGATCATACTGATGCCTAATGATTGATGTTTGTGTATCCCATTCTTCAGGTAAAGCTCTCAGAAAATTGGTATTAGAATCTTCAGATACATACTCTTTGCCTATTAGTGATAGATTGTTCAGGAATGTCAGGAATCTATCATATATGTCAGTAAAGCTCTCATCAGGTCTTGCATCAAATTTTTCATACTCTTGAATAAGTAGAGCCCTTCTGTTTTTCTTGACAGATGCAGATCCTTGGCATTGAGTTTCCAAAGTGTCCCAAATTTCTTTTGCAGATTTGCATGCAATCACCCTGTTAGACATAACAACATCAAGACTGTTGTGAAAGATATTATTTATCTTTGTATCTCTGAGAACGTCAGCTTTCTCTTCAGGAGTCCATTCACTTTTTACCTTGACCACGTAGTGTTCATGTACAGTATATGTTTGTGCAACTATTCTCGTAGGAATATATGGTCCATCACGTATCATGTCCAAATAGTCAGGATCCATAGCCTCCAGGTACATCAGCATCTTTACCTTCCATGTTGGATATTCAGTTTTCTTCAGGATGGGAATTTTCATGCTGTCATACTTTATCGACATCTTAGATCGTATCTGATTCAAATTTAAATCAGTTTGCTCTGATACCAATTGTTGCCCAGTAAATAACAATTGTAGAAGGGGGGTTGAATACAATTGTATAAGATTCTCGACTTAATAAAATATAGATCACAAATATGAAAGAATAATAACAGCTTTATTAAATCTGATATAAAACTGTTACAAACTCTCTCAAGAAATTCTGATGTTCTTGAGAGCTTCTAGGTTACTATATATAGTCGTGTACGCAATTGATTAATTAAAATCAAAACCTAAACTGTGTTTATATACTACACAGCTTCTCTATCGATTACAAGATAAGTCCAAATCAATTACAAACTATATTGAAACATATCCTAACCGACAGCTTCATTCCTATAAACTAGGAACCGACAAAATAAACTTCCTTCTTTAACTAGACTCCATAAATAACTCGAAGTTGTAATCCTGATCAGCTTCCAGTCCTGATGATCAATCCTGATCATAGTCCTGATAGTAATCCTGATAGCAATCCTGATACTGACGCTTGAGCAAATATTGATGACGTCGGCAATCCTGATCAGTTGAGTCTAGATCCTGACGATCATTGAATCCTGAGCTAACATATAAACAATCCGGTCTTCAATAATCTTAGGGAAGAAGTTGATCAAATGATGGTTTGCATTAAAATTAAATCCTTTAAGTGGTTATTGGCAGCGGGGCTGATGAAAGAGGAACTGGAAGCTCTTTGGATGGTTAATCATGTGGGTGCAATTTTGCTATTTAGTAAGAATTCTTTAAAAGAAGATCAAATTTGGTGGAACTCTGAATTGATTGGTTATGTAGATGGTGTTTGGTCAAATTTAAGGAATTGAGCAATTTGTGGAGGTATATGAGATTATTTGAAGGATTCTAAAGATAAAACATTATATATTTTCTCGGGTCCTATGCATGCTTGGTGCCCGCTTGAGGCGGAGAGAAATGCAGTCCTTCACTTGTATTCAGTGGTACAAGAAAACCTAAATTTTAAAGGTATGTGTATTATCTGTACTGATAGTATGCTTTTGTTCAAATAATTCATGGAAGCTAAAGCTGGGTTTGATGTAGATGAATCAAGGTCATTACCATCAGAATGGTTTAGTTTAATACAATCTCCTTATTTTAAATTAAATTACATGCTAAGATACAATCTGCAAGGAACAGATGAGATGGAAAAAAAGGAATGGAACGTAGCAACTTGGTTAGTGCTTGGTGCTAATCTTTTTAGTGTGGGCTTTTCTGTTTTAGTGGTGAGTTGAGTTATTTTAATTGGGCTGTTGGTTTAGGTTCCAATTACCAGCACTAACCCAAATTCTAGAAGTGTCTTAGTGGGTTTTCATGGGAAATTAAACAGATTATTTCCATTGGTGCAGAATCTGAAAAGGTTGATTTTAGGTTCGGTCTTCACAATTTTATGGGGACTCTAATATCACTTTAATGCATGTAAGTTAACTACCCTTCATCAGTCTTAGATCTCTCTCATTCTCTACATACAAATTTCAAATGAAAAGAAGATGGGTGTTTCCGAAGAGAAACTATATATGTAAAGATTAACACACATGCAGTGACTCTGCCAAATCGCTTACCAAACAAGAATAATATGGGTATTGGAGTTGTAATCAGAGATCATAGGGGTTCGATTGTGCTGATGGTTTCAGGAATAATAAGAGAAATAACTGAAAGAGCCAATGAGTTGTGGTCTCTGCTGATTGGTTTGCGATGTGCATTCTATGGGGGTGAAGATCTGGTGCAGTTGGAATCATACAATGTTGAGGGTTTCATAGAATGGGATGATTGGAGATGGAGATGGAATGACAATGCCAACCATAGAGGGCTAATCGACCAACTCGAGCAGAGGAAATCAGACTCAAACCTCACCCTGGAGGTGAATGCAATCAGGGGGAGTCAGAACAAGTTAGCTCGATTTTTAGCAATGGATGGTGCTCAAAACCGTACAAGGCTCGTTGTTTTTTGCAGGGGTTTTGGTAGAGTTCGGGAATTGTGGAGGCTGGATATGGGTCTTGGACATATAGATGATCGTTTTCAAGCTCTCGAGGAACATGTAGCATAGGCGCAAAATGTAATGGAAGAAGAAGTGGAGGGCATGAGTGAGTGGTTAGTCCAGGACATTGGATTGCCAAGTATGGGTTTACAGAACTAGTCGAGTTTGCATGGGTTCAGTGGAATTGGAGTTCAATCTACTACAGGATGGAGTTGATGTGTCTCTTCTTTTAAGTTTGTTTTAAGTCTGTTTATTTAATGTTCAGTGTGTACTTGTTGTTTGGTTTAAGAGTTTTCAGCGACTGTGCCATCCCCTTCTTAGTCTCATGGGCTTCATATTTCTTTTGATGTCTAAAAATTAAGTTTTTTATTGTAGCTGGAAGTGGTAACCTTTTCCTTGAGCCTAAGAGTCTTTGTATTGGGTCGGGAGTCATGTAAGTCTTTTTCTTTAATGAAATTCCCGTTTATAAAAAAAAGGGACTATAGTACAACAAAAAAAAAGTAAGCATAATTGAATGTTAAAATAAATAAAAGAGAACCGTTAAATATAATATCAAGTAATATTTTATATTTTAATAGATAAATTAGTTTTTCAAAAGTCCGAGGTTCGAAATTCATAAACAATATATTTAAAAAAAATTATATTTTAGAATTGTAAATATTAATAAAATTAAAAAATTAAAACATAAATAAATACTAAAAATAAAATTTTGCATTAATATAATAAAAAAATACTTGTGCATTGCACGGGCTTTAAGCTTAGTTATAATAACAATACCAAAACTATTAATAATAGTAAGAATACGACAGAGTGGATTGGAAATTTTTAAAGCGAAGAAGGCATCTAATGGGATTTTGCAACAAGTGGATTAATTGGATAATGAGGTGTGTCACAACCGTCTCTTACGAATTTTGTTTGAATGGCATGACAGTGGGACCAATCACTCCAAAGCGAGGGCTCCGTCAAGGAGATCCTCTATCCCCTTATTTGTTCTTACTTTGTGTAGAAGGATTATCAAACTCGCTGGATAATGCAGTAGAGGAGGGGAAAATTCACGGTTGCCGTATTAGTCCTGGTGCATCCGAAATCACACATTTACTTTTCGCGGATGATAGCTTTCTCTTCTTTAAAGCTACAGCAGGGGAGGCTTTACATGTTAAAGACATTCTGGGAAGCTATGCAGATGCCTCAGGTCAGGCAGTTAACTTTATGAAATCTGGGGTCTTTTTTAGTTCGAATGTACGAAGGGATAAACAGGAGGAAATATCTGAAATTTTAGGTGTTTATAATGATATTACGTCGAGTAATTATTTGGGGTTACCATCATTGATAGGGAGATCAAAAAAGAGAGTATTTGGTTTCTTGAAGGAGCAAATCACGAAGAGAATTGATGGTTAGAAAGCGAAACCGATTTCTAGAACAGGTAAATCGATCTTGATAAAGACTGTTGCACAAGCTATGCCCTCCTATTGCATGACATGCTTTCTTTTGCCTAAGACGCTGTTGCAGGAGATTGAGAGGATGTTTAATGCTTACTGGTGGAGTTCAGGATCAAATAACAACAAAGGAGTTCACTGGTTGGCTTAGGATGCGATGTGTGATGCTAAGAGTAAGGAAGGATTGGGTTTCAAAAATCTGTTTGACTTCAATATAGCATTGTTAGGCAAACATATATGGAAGTGTATACAAAACCCTGAGTTACTAGTTTCAAGAGTACTCAAGTCCTGTTATTTCCCAGATGTGCAGATGTTGGAAGCAAGGAAGGGTGCTAAGTCAAGTTTTATTTGGACGAGTATTTGGAAAGCAAAGGAATACTTATTGGGGGGATATAGATGGGTTATTGGAGATGGTCAATCTGTGGTGGCAACTCGAGATCCTTGGTTAGCTCGAAAATCAGATTATAAGGTGGATAAACTCCGAATGTATGAGGAAAGAAGTGAGTTAGTCTCAACTTTATTTTATCCGGGGACTAAGGTATGGGATGTGGGTAAAGTGAATGAGTTATTTAGTGTTGGTGATGCTCAAGCTATCCTGGCCACGAGTGTGCCTCAAAGCCAAATTGCTGATAGGATAGTATGGTCCAAGTCTACTGATGGCCTATACAATGTGAAGACTGGATACAAAGAATGGCATGATCGTTTCACTGCTAACTCGAGGGCTGTATAATCGGGTGGTTGGAGCCGTTTGCGGAGACTGGCTATTACTCATAAAATAAAGATTTTCATTTGGCGTTTTTGCAGGAATAATATTCTTGTGAGGATTAGATTGCGAAACAAAGGTGTGTCTGTTCCGATTATTTGTCACGTCTGCAATGTGGACGTTGAGCACTTATTGCATCTTTTCTTTGATTATCCTTTTGCAAACAGCTGTTGGAATGCTGTTAATATGAATTATGACATGAAGGAAGTGGAATCAGCTACTCAATAGGTGTTGAACAAGCTGGAAATGGCAGCACATGAAGAGGTTATTAATGTCTGTGTAGTCCTATGGGGGATTTGGTTTTGGCGTAACAAAAGAGTATGGAATGATCAAGTAGTAAACCCAGCTATTGCAATGGAAAACAGTTTCAACATTCTGAGGGACTGGAAGTCTGCTAAACAGAATTCCCATCAAGACACTAGAAGAACTGGGGAAATAGTGTGTGAATCCAAAAGGTGAAAACGACCAGAGATAGGTTCGTTTAAACTCAATGTTGATGCCTCTTTCACACCGGGTGCTAACTCTTTCACAATCGGGATGGTTATTAGAGATCATGACGGAGTGTTTCTTGAAGGAAGAAGTATGACATTACCGAGCTCAGCAACGGTCTTTGAAGCTGAGTGCATTGGAGTCAGGGAGGCTTTGTCATGGTTGATGAGTGTTCTAGGTCGACATGTAGTGGTGGAAACTGACTCTTTGCTTACTGCTAGAGCTTTACAAGGAGATAGCAGTAATTTACTGGAAGTAGGGCATATTATCGATCAATGCAAAATGCTGCTTCAAGGCCTACCTATTGTCCGTGTTAGTCACATAAGAAAGCAAGCCAACAAGGTGGCTCATAGATTAGCTAGGATCCCTGTTTGTTTTTTTTTTTTTTTGACGAAAGGATCCCTGTTTGTTAAATTGCTTCAATGTATTCTCATCTCCTCCTATTCATTTGGTGGAGACTATTCTGAATGATTTATCCCTTTAATAAAAGGTAGTTGATTTCAAAAAAAAAAATATAGTAAGAAGAAAATATTGGAAGAAGTGATGATTTACGAAGACCACGACACGTGGTGTGAGATGTTCGAGAAGTCAGTCAGCTCGCCCATCACGCCTTCTCAGTTGTAGACACGTGCCGATGCTCCCTCTTTTCTCCCAAAAATAGTACAATCCTCCTTTTTACAGTATGTATAGTATTGTATTTCTTTCTAGTTTTTATGTTATTTATTTATTTAACTGAATTGACTGGGAACAACTGAACAAGTGATATACATTTGAACCAATTCTATATAACTGAATTACTGCTACAACGATGTGTTACAAGATTGTTTTGATATATACTAACTGGCTCTTTTTTTACTTTTTTCGTCCCAAATTTTTTGTCATGTTTAATTTTTTATGGTCAAATTGACCCAAATTTGATCAAATATTACATATTTAATATAAATAAAATAAAAATAAAAATAAAAATAAAAATTATATCATTATAAAGTACATTTAATTTAATTTAATATGTATTTTTCAAATTTTTTAAATTATAAAAAGATAATATGTAAATATTTGTCAAAGTTGAGTCAATTTGACCACAAAAAGTCAAACAAGACAAAAATTTGGGACAAAGAGAGTAATATTTATAATTATATTAATTTTATGTTATTAGTTTTTAAATTTTATTTATTACGTTTTAGACGCATAAAACATTATTTATGTTGTATCTTGAGTTCTAAAAATCAGATTTAAAAACAAATTTACAGCCCACATAAAACTCACAAAATAATTTTTAATTTAGTGATAGTTTAACAAAAAAATTCCCAATTAAAACTACCTGAAGAAAGAATAAAATAACAAATTTTTACATTAGTTCTATTCAACTTAGGAATAGAATTAAAATAAAAAAAAACAACTCAATTTAGAACCAAATAAACCTACTGAACTTAAAATTTGAAGTTACAAATTTTTACATCGAGAATTCTAGTCAACTTATAAAAACCTACTCATATTTGATTTATAATATTAAAATAAATCTTTTTAATATTAGATCTAACTGTTCTCATTCATCTATTTTAAGATCAATGGTCCTTATTAATTTGGCGGTACATGAACAAAGTTATGGATAAGATCCTTTTACGCTTATTATATACTAGCCTATAATTTGGCGGTACATGAACAAAGTTTTGGAAAAGATCCTTTTATGCTTATTATATACTAGCCTATAACCCGTGTGTTTTGCACGTGCCGTCAAAGAAGATTTAAAAATGACAAACTAAAAAAATTAATGGGAAAGAAAAATAATAAATAAAGAATAAAAATCAATATGAGAAACTTAAATATTAATTGGAAAAAATAAAGAATACAAATAGGACTGAGAAAGATAAATGGACCATTAATAATATTATTTTATTATTTATTAAAATAATATTAATAATAAGGACAAATAGAAAAATTAACATGTTTTAATTAAAAAAAAAAAGTAATTGCCGGTAAATTTTTTGGAAGTGTTTTAATTATATTAATTATATCTGTTAAGAAAAATACGTTGGCATGTTAAAATATGTAAGTTTTTTTAAATAATTAAAAGAATTAAAATGGGTTTTAAAATGAATAAGTAAAGTTTACACATGATGTTTTTGGGAAAAAAAAAGAGATTTCAGTGAGAAAAATATAAAAGATTATATGTTTTAATTTAAAGGTAATTGTCCGTGATATTTTTGGAAAAAGAGTAGATTTTGTTAGAAAAAAGTGTTTTGTTAAAAAAAAATACGTTGACATGTTAAAATAGGTAAACTTTTTAAAATAATTAAAAGAATTAAAATGGGTTTTAAAATAAATAAGTAAAGTTTGCACATGATGTTTTTGAAAAACAGATATTTTAGTCTGAACAAATATAAAAGGTAATATGTTTTAATTTAAAGGTAATTGTCCGTGATATTTTTTGAAAAATGAGTAGATTTTGTTAGAAAAATAAAAAAATATTTTTTAATTATAAAAGGCAAATGAAATATATAAATATTTTTTATATTCTTTTTTTGTATTAATAATAGAAATATATAGAATATAGTATAATTGATATTTTTATTAAGAAGATATAGTGCTTGATATTTTTTGGAATATATTAATACTTGAAATTAAAAAAAGCAATATTAATGATAAAAAGAAGGGTTGTCGATTGTCCGTGATATTTTTGGAAAACGAGATATTTTAATAAGGATAAATGAAAAAGGTAACATGTTTTAGTTGAAAAGATATCGTGCGTGATATTATTGGAAAAAGAGTGAATTTTGTTAGAAAAATAAAAAAATTTAATTTAATTATAAAAGACAAATAGCTAGTTATTATTTTTATATTATTAAATTATTTTTTAATTAAAATAAAGGACCGAAAATCGAAAATCAAAAATTTTAATATTTTGACTTTAATAATATAGTATAAATAATGATTTAATGATATAAATGAGAATGAGGATGTGCATAGGATCGATTGTAATTGTGAATGAGAAAAAATGAGATACGAGGAGGTGTATTTTTGTTTTTTTAAGAATATCAAGAAACTTAGAAGGTCTAAAATTTTTTGCCGTCTGGAAGAAACTTCAAAGGTTTGATATACGTAGAGATTTACATTTCAAACAGATCTTTTTTTTAAACAACATTTCAAACAGTAATTAAGTTACTAATTCAAGCATTATTATGTGAAATTAAGATTCCGATTCGAATCAATTAATCATGAATCAAATACCTTTCATATTCTAAAATGTTGATAATCAACTTATTCCAATTCGTCCAACTAATTTCAATTCGTATATTTGAATATGTATATTTACATATATTAAACTTCAAATAATCTTGACCTAAATACATTAAATATTTCAGGAAAAATGAAATAAACTATTGAATTTTAAAAAAAATTAATGCATCCAAAATTTACCACGAGACGATAAGATAGATTTAGCAGGAGTACTGGAGTAGTGTATATAATAATCTTGCGAGTACAGTGAGAATCTCGAGCGACCCACAAAGACTGTCCCTAAACCCCAAACCCAACTTGTCAAAACCCTAAAAAACTCCTTTTATGCCCACTCCAACTTTTCCCATTAACACTTGTTTATAATTAATTATACTCTGATTTATTCGTATTTTATTACATTAAAATACAGGAGGAGTATCAAATATTGCATGCTTTATTACTTATAAAATATTAATATTGTACTAGCGTTATTGGAAGAAATGATGCGGGTGAAGAATATAATTAGTATTATATAGTTGGCTTCTTTTTAGCCGGCAAGCGATTGGACTTGGAAATGTGTGAAACACATCTTAAATAGTTGGATTATTGTACCATAAGTTTCCTTTAATCTCTTGTTTTATAATCTGGCAAATGGGGTAGGAGACAATTACATAATTTGGATAACAATTATAGTACAACCCACTAATTACCCCAACAGTTAACATTATTTTATAGTAAAAAGCAAGCAACTAACTTGTATTATTGCACATAATTGTACTTTAACTACCCAACTAAAAAAGCAATAGAATTGAGGACAAAATAATAGTTGTTAATAGTTGTTATTTTATTATTTATATTTTAATACTTTTATTAATTGTATTTGTTAAGAAAAATATGCATGTTAAAATAGGCGAACTTTTTTAAATAATTAAAAATATTAACATAGTTTTTAAAATAAATAACTAAAAGTTTGTTCATGATATTCTTTTTTTAAAAGGACAGATTTTAGTAAGGAATACAAAAGTTGACATGTGTTAGTTGAAAAAGGTGATTCTCAGTGATTTTTTTTGAAAAATGAGGGAATTTTATTAGAAAAAATAGAAAAAGTAATGTATTTTAGGTGAAAAAGATAATTGGTTATAAATAGATATTATTATTATTATTATTATTATTATTATTATTATTATTATTTATGTTTTAATATTTTATTAAATATATTTGTTAAAAAAATAAGTAGGTGTGTTAAACTTTTTTAAATAATTAAAAATATTAAAATAGATTTTAAAATAAATAAGTAACAGTTTGCATGTGATATTTTTGAAAAAGGAGTGGTTTTAGTAAAAAAATATAGAAAAAGTAATATATTTTAATTGAAAAAGGTAATTGCATGTAATTAAAAGTAATAAAATAAATAAGTAAAGGTTTACCCTTGATATTTTTAGAAACTGAGGGGTTAGCAAAAAAAATAGAATAAGTAACATGTTTTAGTTGAATAAGGTAATTGCCCGTAATTAAAATTATTAAAATAGGTTTTAAAATAAATAAGTAAGGGTTGCCCGTGATATTTTTGGAAAAAGAGAGGTTTTAGTAAGAAAAAATATAAAAAGGTAATTACCCGTGATATTTTTGCAAAAGGAGAAAATTACTAAAACCTTACTTTTAGAAAATTAGTTGTTTAAGTGCAATATAAAAGTGCAATTTACCGAGTTTCTTTTAATATACTATTACTTTTATTTTCATTAATTATCTTGTTTAAATTGAATGTTATAAAAAATTATAATAAACATGAATTTCATAAGTTTAATATAATAATACTACCAATATATATCTCTATTTTGCCCGTGTTATTTTTAATTTGAAGATGAGTTGTTTTATTTAAAAAATATAAAATAGGTAATATCCTTAAAAATAAAATTATTGACAATTATATAAAATTATATTACTTTTTAATATATATGTTGCATGCATTACTTTTAAAAAAATTAGTTGTTTAAATTAGAAAATATAATAGAGGTAATGTGTTTTAGCTGAAAAGAATAACTGGTTATTTATTAATAATTATATATCAAAATATTACCATTGTATATTTATTTTGCATGTATTATATTTAAAAGATAAGTTGTTTTAGTTGAAAAATATAAAACACATAATACGTTTTAGCTTTCGGTTATAAATATATAGTAATATTATCATTTTATATATATATATATATTGCCTGTTTTATTTTTAGAAAATGAATTGTTTTAGTTAAATAGATATATGAAATATGTAATGTGTTTTAGCTGAAAAAGGTAATTGATCATTAATAAATTGGTTTGCATGTGTCATATTTAGAAGATGAGTTATTTTAGTTATAAAATATAAAAATAATGTGTTTTAGCTTGAAAAGGTAATCGATTATAAATATATAATAATATAACCATTTTATATATATGTTGCCCGTTTTAGAAGATATGTTGGTTTAGTTTAAAAAAATATATAAAATAGGTAATGTACTAAAAAAGTAATTGGTTATTAATAAATTGGTTTTAAATAGGCCGGTGAATCGGACCAAATACCGACCGACCGACCAAAATTTTTAATGTTTCGTCTTTAATAACCCGTGCGATGCACAATTTTATTTAATATTTTATTATTTTTATTTAAATTTTTGTAATTATATCTTTTTGATGAAATTTTAATATATATTTATATGTGTATATAATAAATTGGATTTATATATATAACAATATAAGTATTTTAATTTAATAGCTTGTTGACATAATGTTTAGTAGTATTTTAAATATTAAAATAGAAAAATATTTTTAAATGATAGATCTAACCGTTCATATTTATTTACTCTTAAAAAATCTAAGAGTGACTAAACTGCAAATAACAAAATATGTGTCCTGCAATGTGCCGAGTTTATTTTAACATATGTTATTACTTTTATTTTTTATTAATTATTTTATTTAAATTGAATATTATAAAAAATATATTAAACATAGATTTTATAAGTTTAATATAATAATATTGTCATTATTTCTATATTTTTCCTGTATTATTTTTAATTCGAATATGCGTTGTTTCAATTAAAAAATATAAAACAGACAATGTCCTTAAAAAGACAGTTAGTTACTTATTAATAATTATATAAAATTATATTATATATATATATATATATTGTCTGTGTTAATTTTAGAAAATTAGTTGTTTAAATTAGAAAATAGAAAATTATATTACATTTCTATATGTATGTTGCTAGTGTTACTTTTAGAAAAATTAGTTGTTTAAGTTAGAAAAAAATAAAAAAAAGTAATGTGTTTAACTGAAAAGGGTAAGTGGTTATTTATTAATAATTATATATAACAATATTACCATTACATATTTATTTTTCTTGTGTTATGTTTAGAAGATGAGTTATTTTAGTTAGAAAATGAAAAACATATAATGTGTTTTAGCTGAAAAAGGCAATCAGTTATAAATATGTAATAATATTACCATTTTATATATATGTTACCTATTTTATTTTTAGAAAATGAGTTGTTTTAGTAAGAAAAATAGATAAAATAGGTAATGTATTTTAGTTAAAAAAAACAATTGGTTATAAATAAATTGGTTATAGATAGGTCTGACCCAAATTATAGATAGGCCGGGCCAAAACTTTTAATGTTTCATTTTTAATAATATAATATATATATATATGATGTTATTCTAATTATTTATTTGTATTTTGATAATAAAAATTCTAATTAATATGTTGTTGACGAGAATAGAATCTTGAATTTCTGAACGTAACTTAGAAAAATATATAATATAAATGTTTAATAATAATATGTTGTTGACGGGATTCGAACTTTGAACCTGTGAGAGTATTTTAAATATTAATAAAGGAATATTTTTTTGACATTACATCCAACGGTTCTACTTTATCTATCTTTAAATCTAACGGTTGTTAATTAGAGTACCAAACTACCAACCAACTAAATAGAGACTATTTGCTTATAATATTATAGTATAGATAGTATAGATAGATGTATATATTTTTCTGAAGATACATCTAACATAATTTGTTGGAATTAATATTCCACTGATGAAAATATTAAAAAAAAAAAAGAATAATGTTACATAATTAAAAAAAAATCTCAAAAAAAATGTTCCAATGACGTGGGATGACACATCATGTCATCGCACGTATTAATTTGGTACATATATATTTATATACGGGTCTCATATTTTTATTTAAAAAATTATCAAATAAATAAATGATATATAAATATTTTGTACAAATTTTTGGATAAATTTTAGGTTTCTAGCATTTTTCAACCAAAAATTGTATCCATTTCTCAAGTTCTAGAATTAGTGTTTCTAAAATAAATTATTCCCTAATTTACCTTCATGAAATTGTTAGAGTGAGACTAGGTGACATTTCGAGAGCTTATCATGTGAAAATCATTAATAGCTTTTTTGAAAATTTCCTTTTTTTATAAATAATTCAAAACATTTACATAAATTGTTAGTTGAAATATTACTCTTATTTTATATCTAAACTTTTAGTAGATATTTAAATAAAACTAAATAACGCTCTTTAAATCCGATACCTCTCTCGTGACATAAATACTCAGTGCTAGTGTAAAAATTTATTAAGTTAATATATTAATTTATTCCGGCACAATATAAAAGAACAACGAGTGTATAATTTTTTATCGATTTAGTCGGTTGAGAAAAAGGTCATGTTCATTCAATTTAATCATGTTTGTCATACCACATATGTAATTTATTCATGTGCAAAAGTGAAAATATAACGATATTGTTTTTGTACAATGTCTAGATATTAACTGAAAATATATATACTTGCATAACTTATCACGATTGGTTGTATTCATATGAAAAACAAAAAATATATCAATATTATTTTTGTACGAATTCTAGATACTAACCGAATAATATAAACTTCCATAACTTATTATCATTCACACAACCACCGACAAAGAATTGCTCGAAAAGTTAAGGTATTCTATTTGATATTCGTCCGAAAATAAATTGCATTAATCTTAAATGAGTAATTAAAAAACTAATACATTATAAATAATTATCTCGTTATTTTAAATAAAAATAATCTTTTTTTTCAATAGATAATGAATATTTTATACCACAATAACAATAATTATAATGGTCGTAAAAATTTTGGTAAAATTTTATATGAACAAAATAAAGTAAATTTAATATATATATTTAATAAGTATAATTAATGACTAATTAAGATTCTATTTAATTCGAGAAAATAATTTAAAAAATATATCAAAAAGTGAAAAATCAAGAAAAATATTATAAATGCTTCAACAACCACAAATCACTTACAAAAATATCAAATTCAACATAATCACAAAAATTTAATCCACCACCACAACTAAATTCATCATCACCACATGACCAACAAGTCCATCACTACATAATCTCTACCAACACCAACATCTCCGCCAAATATACCACCAGCAAGTACCTTATCAGATATATCTTTCATTACCAGAAACGAGCAAATCACTAGTTTAACGCACAAATCACCAAGATCCGAACACAAATCACCAAGATCCGAACACGAATCACTAAAACCTGAACACGAATCACTAAAACCTTATCACGAATCACCAAAATTTTTAAACACAAACCACTAATTTCTTCAAATCTGAGTACATGATAGTGGGTGTAATGGTGTTGTGGTCGATCTGAAACGCTGGTGATGGTACAAACATCTTCATGGTGGTAAACACACATTTATAAAGTGTTTTTGGTGAAGACGATTTTTTTCATGATGACGGAGACGGAGTAATCGCCGGATCTGATTCATCTTTGTCACGGAGAGGTGACAAGATTCAACGTGTGCCATTGGAGACGAAGCACATATCGTCAGAGATGATGGACATAATAAAAAAATGGCGAAGGTGTGTGTATGTATTTATGTATGTATGATATTATATGACTGTTGTTCTTTTGCCAGAAACGTCGACGATGATGGTGGAGCAGTCATGTATGGTTGTTGAAAGATAAAATGGGAGTGGAGGAAAACGATAAATCTGGAAGTGGGTGTGTAAATGGAGAAAGATGGAGAGAGGGAAAGAGTTAATTAATTAAGTGGCTAAGATTTAATTAGATTTAAAATTTTTAATGGCTGAGAATGAGTCTCAGTTCTCATTTTAATAGAGGTTCTCATTTGAGCACCTCCCTATATCCTATATCATATATATATATATATATATATTTTTGGACTGGCTCACGCCTCAGGGTATCCCATTAATGCATCATCGCTCATACGCGATATGCATTTGTACTCGAATCAATTATGGAGGTTTGTTTTATGGCTTTGATCAGTGTTCTAAAAATCGCTGATAAATTTTCAATTTATTGTTTAAAAATATTTGACCGATTTGATTTTGAAATTTGATTTATTGTTACGAATTATTTTTAAATGGTATATTTTATTATAAATAAGGTTAATATATTAAATATATTAAAAATTATTAAAATTTATCCAATTTTTGTTCTGATTTATCATTATGATATATCTTTGATTTACCGATAAATCACTATATGGTACCCGAATTGATTTGTTCCAAATTCCGAAATCTACAACCAAAGCTTTGATGCATAATTCGATTTCCATTTATTTTGAAATTTATTCAGAAACAAATATGACTTATTTTGTAAGTTATGTTTAAGAATAAAATTTGTATAAAAAATATATATATAAATGACATTATATTGTTTAAAATGTGCACATTATTTATGTGTGTATCGTATGGTTAGTCCTTACGGAAATTATTAAAAATATCATGTTTTTAGATTTTATCATATTTTAAAAATATTTGCAAAAGTGTCTTTTGCAATCAAAAAGTACCAAATACAACTTCTTTTTTCATTTTTATGAAAATTTGAAACTCATTATGGTTGCATACATATATTTAATATTGCATTTTATTTAACCGGTACAACTTGTTAAGCAACCTATTATGCAATCAAAAATGATTACAATTACTAAATATTAAAGTTGCATTTGTGTTAGTTTTGTTAATTTCATTTACAAATATGATTGCAAAGTTGTAAAACATACATTTGCAAATATTTTTCAACAAATAGGTATTTCTAAGAAAAAAAAACTAAAAAGTTTTTTGCAAAACACTATTAAAAATAATATTTTTGCAAAAAATTATTTTACCATCAAGTATTTTGGAAAAAACGCGTCCTTATCTATGCAATCAAGATGAAAAGAAACACAAATTACGCAACGAGTTCAAAATTCAGAAGAAGTCGGTAAATATTATTTAATTTAACAATTTATAGAAAGACCACTACAATTTTTTATCATCGCATAATTATTCGTTGGGGTCGGATATAACAAACATAAAATTTTCTTGAAAAAATATATATAACAACCCGGGTCAGAGTATCCTTCAAAAATTGGGCATATCCAGATTCTAAATCCGAAATAATTTGAAGTTTACTGGCCTAAATACAGCCAATTTAGATAACAACTACATGTCTCAAAAATTCATGACTTGTTGTTGCACTTGGTAGTAGTAATTTGACTGATAAACTAAATTTAAGTCATTCGATATGAGACTGGAGATTTACAAACTCCCCCACTCAAACTTGTGACGTCCTCGTCACGTCTAATGGGATATTCCATAGGTCCAAGATCGAACCTCTCTAGCCATTGTGGGATAATATCGGTTGGCTTCGTTCACCCACATCCAGACCTCTGTTCATTATGGGATAGTACCACCAGCCTTCATGTCCTCACTTCCGGTAACTTGATGAATCAAGCTTTCGAGAGTGGGCTCTGATACCATATGTGACGATCCTGGTCAAATCCTGAGTTTTTCTTGAAAATCGGGTCATGTCCCAATTTCAAGTCTGAAATAAGTCGAAGCCTACTGACCTATAGAAAGACAATATTGATGGAATTGCAACGAAAAATAGCTCTTAAAAAAATTAATACCACTGACGGATTCACAAAAGAAATAAGATGGAGAGTTTTTTGAAAAACCATTGTTAATCACTAGTGGAATAAAAGCGTTGGCAGCTAAAGACGAAAATCCGTTTTTGAAGAGTCGCCTGAGGCTAGTTAACAATGAGTGAATTTCATTAGTTGTCCGTTGCCGATCCATTGTTCGATCACGGAACTATAAATCTGTCGAAAAGCCCTTGCCTACAACCAAAATTACAATGAAATTTTTCATCGGGAACCTGAATTGCCCACGGTATGACAGGATTTTCCGCCACAAATTCCGGGAATTCTTGTAGTGTTCGGTAATGACTTGCCCACCACATACTGCAAAAATGATGATTTGTTGATACACTTATTAGTAATACTTTACTTTATAAACTAAACTAAATTTTCAAAAAAAAAATCGATGTGAAACTGGAGTGTTACAATATAGCACGTCAAATAAAAGTTACGTTGACTGTTCCTATCAATTCTTACCGTTCAAATTATTTAGAGAGATACTAATATTTTATTAAATCTCTAATTATTGGCTAGCTATGATTTCACAACCAAGCCATGCATATACAATTATACACACAATACAAGTTTATTCTATGTCGAAACTGAAATTGTCCGTGTAGGTATGATTGGTTGGAATACACTATAATATGTACATATACATATGCTAAAATGCAATTATTCATATATTGTTGCGTGTACATCGTAATAACAAGAAATCGATTATGAGTCCTTTTTTGCATTATATGAAATGTCAGTCTCAAATTAGAAATAACCTCGTCTCCTTTTTATCCCCAAACATTTATATCACAATCAAAAATAATATAATAAATAATAATAATTTCCTTCATTTGTTTTTTTATTTACGTCTAATAATACTTATTAATATGTATTCAATATAATTTGATAAAGTTGAGAATGCAATCCAAAAACTTGGAATGACAAGTGGAAATCTCTAAACTACTGTTAATCCATAACTTCCTTCATTTCTACTTAGGTGTCGTTTGGGAACTTGGATTTCATTTCAAATCTAGACTTTCAAATCCAAATCCACTGTTTGGTAACAGAAGAATTTGAAATCCTAAATTTGAAATTATAGCAACCTGTTTGGAAATCCATGAATTTAAATGCTGAATTTTACAAGACAAGAAGTAGAACATTACTTTTCTGATGCATCATGTTACATCAAATAAAATATATCCAATTTAATATTAATGCACTTGAAAATAAAAACTAATTTGAAGTACACAATGATTTAATCTTCGAAATATAATAAATAAACTGAAAAAAAGCTCTAATCAGTCACTAATATGCAACAAAACCCAATCTAATTTATCATTGTCAGGCAAACTCTTGAGCATCTCGAACATATCAGGTGTACCATTCGTGAAACTTTTCACGCCTTTTAAGATTTTCATTCGAGAAATATGAGAAATTGTAGATACAACATCGTATATCTCTTTGCTAGAGGGTCTTGGAGGGCCTTGTGCTCTACTCATATACTCAGTGAAGGACTCCGCAAATCTAGTAACGACATCTGCAAGACGATCTCTCTTAATCCTCTTGTTTGACTCTCCAGAATTGGTCTCTGAACAACTAACAGCTCCATTCTCCATCTCAATTACAGTTGCGGACTCTTCATGTTGCTCAGCACCATCACCCTTGGCTCTATCTGAGGCAAAAAGCGTGCAAATATCATCCCAATTATAAATGATCTTATTCTGATAAGCAGAAGCACTAGAATTGTCCTGCATATACAATGAAATAAAAACTCAGTAGAGTTACGGAGGACCATCAATAAGATAACAAACAACTGGACAATTATATATATATATATATATATATATATATATATATATCAAGTCCACTACCATCTAGATAAACCAGCACATCAGACCACAAGTCCACCTTGCCACACAACACTAACATATATAGCAAACCCCAAATTACGCACCACAAACCAAATAAAAAACTCTGAAAATACTTAAAACCATGCGTCATATCCAATAAAAGAAAAAAAGGATACTCACGCCTGTGTAAACTAGATACACCAGGAAACTAGAGGTTAGTCAAAGATAAACAGACATAAGCATTAACAATGATTACAAGGCAGGGACTAACAGATATATTGTTTGCATTAACACTCCAAACCTTGTATTTAATGAATACAGAACTCTAAAAACGAACAGGGCCTGGTCAAGTAAATTCTTATTGTCTCACAAATTCTTATTAACCGGCTCTTCTTACTTATGTACTACTATTAGATATGATACTATTATATGTCTTTCTGATTTAATTGAATGGTCATTTTAATTTTGTGTCTTATGCAAACCAGGATGATCTAATCTTCTAAAGATTACAGCCTTCCTCTGTTTTTGTATAATGTACGAATGTAGCTGATATCGCGACTCAATCTTCAAACTAGTACTGTTAATTTTCTTTAAAACTAGTTGAAATGACAAATAGCAACATTGTTACTACACTTGCATTATTATAGGTTTCCTCAGATCCATTATTATTGTAAGAAAGATGAATCCTAGATCTTGCATTCCTCGAATTTGTTAATAGTCTGAAATCTGATCTGTAGCTTATAGTTTAATAGTATTTATAATTGGGTACAAGCAGAACTTCCTAACAACTGAAGAACAGCTTATTATTTGAAGCAATTCAAGTTTTGGGTTGCACAAAATCATTGTTCTTCTAATATTTGGCTATCGACTATGTGTGTGTCTGTGGATCTAAAGATAAGTTCTAAGTTAGGGATGACAATAATGTACAACCAACATTTCATATAAAAATACAATCATAAATATCTTACACAAACTACAGTTAAAATAGTCAGTTTTATAGCCTATTAAATTAAATAAATAAAATATGACCAAAATTTATATCTTACAGTAGTTCTTTCAATCTTCAAGTTCTTCTACAGGTATAACCAACATCTTTCGATCTTCATTCCACCTAAATTTGGTATAAGTTCGAATTTCAGTGATCATGGCATAGTGCTTCTTCCATGATTTGATCCGGTTCTTGACATTAGCAGCTATTAAAGATATGTTCAATTCGACTATCAACTTATCAGCCACAGCTTGGTAGCTTTGCAGTTTGAAATCCCTGTCGCCTTTATTTCCTTCATTAATTTGCTCAAACAGTGTCGAAGTTAATATTACATCCATCTTAGAATTCCAGCTATTATAACTCCTCCGAGCAACATCGAGAGCATGAGCAGGAGCGGGTGGTGGAGCCACGTGTTGTTTTCCTTGTCTTTTCATTGCTAACCTGCACGTCAACAATGAAACAAATCGTTACTGTGGAGTCAAGTATGAACAGATAGGTGTATAAAAAAGATAAATATAAATCAGTTGTCTAATAGTTGTAGTAACCAGAACTTGCAAGTCCGTATGGGTAACTGAACTGCTGAACTTGAGGTCACATACTCGCATCACTATGGTAATATGGTTTAAAACTAAAATTCATTAAGAAGATACAAGCGCTATCAAAACATAATTATCTACTACATACATCACTATTATCAACAAACTTTAGCACAAACAAAAGATATTTTCATTAAATCAATCCCAACAGATAAAAAAATACAACCAACATTTCATATAAAAATACAATCAAAAACTATTCCTTCACAAAAACATGGACTTTAACAAAGTACAAAGAAATATTCAAATTCAATTAGCTCTCTTCCTTTGCCCTATATATTCTTCAAACATTGTTTTGGCAAGATGATCTCTAAATTTATTCAACTCATTGCTAGATCGAGCGGTTGAAATAAAGTCATCTTCTTCATCTTCCATGTCAATTGCTTCCATAGTTTCTAGCTCTTGTTCTACTTCTTGCAAATAGGTTGTTTATTCCATGTTTTCTTCCCTTAGAAAATTATGAAGAATGAAACAAGCATTAATGATACGAATTTGATATTTTTTTGGGAAGAAGCTTGCATCTCTAAGTATACTCCAACGTTTCTTTAACAACCCAGATGCTCTTTCAATAGTATTTCGAGCGGACGAGTGCCTCAAGTTAAAAAGCTCCTTGTAATTTGTTGAAGTGTTCCCTCTCCACAAATTCAAATGGTATTTAGTACCCTTATAATGAGTTAGAAAACCTTCACCATTAGTATACCCCAAATCTGCTAAAAAATACTTATCTGCGCGAATTATATAATTATTAGCATTATACTTCTTAAGTTTCAAAATTTAAGTAATTATACTCTAAAATTATCTATAAACCCTTACTTCTGGGAACTTTTAAACCATTAGGCCTCCGTAGAGTATCACGAAGAACCCGGGGATCTGATGCAGATCCTTCCCAACCAGGCAACACATATGTGAAACGAAGATTTGGATCACACGTGGCTAAAAAATTGGTGCTAGTATCCCTCTTCTTATCTCGATATCTCGGTTGATCCTCAATAGGTACAGTCATTTTGATGTGTGCCCCATCAAGAGCTCCTACATCACCCTAAACATATCCTACATATCAGTAACAATAACGGTAACCATTAAAATTATAAACACAAATATTTCATAAAATTCCCTCAAACCACTTCCATCTGTTGTCATGTGCATAATTAGTGGTATGATCCACTCTTTTGATAAAATGCCCTCCAAGCTTTAAAATAGATTCAAGTACTACATGAAATTGACGGCTCACAATTTCTCCCGAACGCGCAAAGAGTGCTTGTATTGTTCTATTCTTCAAATCATGTGCAAGAACATGAAGAAATTGAGCCACAACTTCTTTCATAGTGACATTCCTAGTAGTAACTAACCCCCCTTTAGATTGTAAAAGATGACACAATTTATCAAAACAACGTATGTCAAGACGTAGTTGGTCTCGACACTTCGTTTCATTTTTTAGAGTGTTCATCCATGTAGCTCTAATCTGAGAGCGTTCACACTCATTCCATGTCACCTCCTTCACCCTATACATTTGGCCATATGATGCAGTCGCTACTACTACAATAAAACTTGCAACTACCATAACCAACTCCATATCTTCATCCTTATCCCTCAAACATTTCCGTAAATCCCGAGCACTCACTTCATCAGACATTATACTTTTTGGGTACTCAACGTACTACAAAAATTAAATAGTTTTAATACTCTCATCAGCTAAATTATACACTAGTTGCCAGTAAGGAGTAAATCACTACAAAACACAAACGTATATACATATATATAACAACTACGCGCATAACTCAGCAGCATGTGTATCCAAATATTCAAAAAAATCAGAAATGGAACACATATATTTCTCAATTACAACGTTCACATCTCCCATTTAAATCGAAGATAGCAGTGTTCATATCTTAAATTCAAAAAAATCAAACCAAAGATTGTTATGTTCATAGATCAATTCAAACAATAAAAATGAAGATAAATGTGCTACAAGTCCACATAAAGATAACATAGAACTGATAGGGGAGAGAGAAGAGGGAGAGATAGAGAGAGAAGAGGGAGAGAGATGAAGAGGGAGAGATAGAGAGAGAAGAGGGAGAGAGATGAAGAGGGAGAGAGAGAGAGACCTTTACTCCTATGGACATCGGTAAGATCGAACAGAGCGATATTGTATGTATATGCGTGTGTAGAGGCTGAGGAAGAGGCGTGAATGAGTCCCGACCTTAGAAAGAATTATTTTGTCATTTGAAATTACAGCTGTAATTTGAAATCCTTATATTCGGGCCTATTTTTAATTTACTTGGATTTGTGCAAATCCAATTCCAAATTCTATTAAAGTTCCCAAACAACATATTTGACCAATTCTAGGAATTGAAATCAAGTCCCACTTACCAAACAGGCCATTAAATATTTTGTACAAATTTTGTTTATTTCTTATATTCATATATTAATAAACTTTAATTATGAAACTCATGCTCGTTATTATTCGGTTTGACATACATTCTACATACATCGCATTAGTATATTATCGTAATTGTAGAAACTAAGAGCAAGTCCGAAAGCTTACTTATATGATGTCTAAAAATACAAATATAAGTACTTTAGCAAAAAATGACATTTCAACAATGTCTTAGAGCAAGTCCAACAATGTCTTAGTGTTTTCCATATACGTATTATAAAATAAGAAATTATAGTGATTTAGGAACATCATTTTATATGTCAACTACAACAACAATCCTTATATTCATTCCTTATTATTATAATTACAATATATTTGAACTAGTAAGTGGAAAATTGGGGGACCAAAAATTTAGAAAGTGAAAATTAGTGGGGATCAAGTTAGTAGAATATGAGGGAATGCAATTTTTTATTCTTAAAAATGAAATAGGGGATGACTAATGGTTACCTAAAAATAGGTAATGACTAGTAAATTTAATGATGTGCTAGTGATTTAGGTAATCACTGAGATAATGATAATGTGAAACACCATTTTGATGTCACATTCCCAATATTTGAGTTTAGGTGCTCATTTAGGGAGGCTGTTGGACTTGCTCTTAGTGGTAAATTAAATCATTAGGACAATCATTTTAGAGCAAAATAGCACTCCAACGGTGTGCTAATTGTTCCCTAAAATACTAAGAACTTCTAGTAATTCTCTATAAATGGGGAACCACTAGTCATCCCTAACTTGATTTCTACCAATTTAAAAATCATTTTCATCGATTTTTTCTCTACTTGTCCCTATCTCATCTCTAGTTAGTTTGAAATTTAATATTATAATAATAACTAGGAATGAATATAGGGAATGTTGTTGAAGTTGATACATAAAAATAATGTCCCTAAAACACTAAAAATCATTATTTTATAACATTTATAGGGAACCAACTAAGATATTGTGCGTGTTTGGGGTATCTTAAAAAAGTTAATTTATACCTTAAAATGAATAAGTGTCATATAAGTGATAAGTGGATGAATTCTTATAAGTTGTATTGGTGTTTGGCTAAATTTACTTATAAGTTAGTTACAAATTTGCTAATTTATATTTTAAAAATAATTATTAAATATAATGAGCTAAATACATGCATTTTAAATTAAAAAAACATTTAAAAATACAAATGTAAAAATATGAAGTATTAAAAGACAAAGAAATCAAGCAATAAGTCAATAAGTTAAGGAAAATGTACGTTGTTAGTAACATTCAATTTATGAACATATAAGTGATAAGTTGATTTATAAGTTGGGTTGATAAACACCTCGTAAGCTCTTATAGACTTATAATACATAAGCCAACTTAAATTATGTTCGCCAAACAGGCCCATTGTTGGACTTGCTCACATTATCTATTTATAAGAAACCACTAGCTCTTGTGCTTATTTCATTGTTATGAATAAAAAAATTGTTTTCCTTTTTTTCTCTACTTGTTTTCTCCATTTTATATCCACTTCATTTCTATCTCTTTTCAAAATAATGATTATAAAGAATGTTGTTGGAATTGATATATAAAATTAAATTTCTAAATCATTAAAACTTATTATTTATATAATATTTATAAAAAATTGTATTAGTACATTGTTAGATTTGCTCTAAAATACCGTGTATGAAATGGAAGTGGGCAAAGAGCTGTGGATTCGCTGTTGCTGATTTTGTTTGGGAGCACAAAAGATGGTAATCCTATTGCATAGTGGGGTTCCTTGCTGTTTCAAATGATCCTGTGAAGATCCAGAGTACGTTCTTCTTCCTCTTTAATTAAATGTATATATACATATATATTATTTATTAAGTACTCCTACCACTACATTGTGTAATGCAAATGACGGAGTGCAACGAGCCACATCATTACTTGTACGGACTAATTTTGATTTTATTCCTTAATTAAATCAACCTCCTAATCTTTGGAGAACAAGTTGTATGGTTCAAAAGTAACCCCCAAATCAAACATACTTTGTTGGTAGCGAAGAGTCGTCAAGTTGGATGTTTCTTTAACGCATACTATTTTATTACCTTCACGATGCATTTTATTATATTTGTTGAATTTGTTAAAACTCAAGCAGGCGTACAAGTGTTTTTTCATTAAAAAAAAATATACTAATAATTATTGTGCATGTCAAATAAATGAACGACTTTTTAAAATTAGTCAAATTTATATTCTGACATGTGATATTTGAATACAAAACGTTCGGAGACTCTAGCATTTTTCATTTCGTATTATCTTAATTTAATGTTCCCTTTATTGATATTTAACGCACCGATGTTAAGTATTTACGTTTATATTTTGTGAAGTGGTTTCGATCATTCAAAATTTTAAATGCACATGTCCCCTCAATTGGCAAAAATTAACAACTGGATTAATTCAAAATATTTGTTGGATAAGAAACTAAGTGAAGAATTAAGTTCAAACAGAGAAAAAGTTGAGATCAAACTATTGTAATTCAAAAAACTAATTATTGAATTAAAATTATCAGCATTTTAGTTTGATACACAAGCAACTGATTGTCGATATTACACAGATAGATGTTCATGTTCTTCGGATATTTTGGATCTCATACTAAACCAAAACCAACTCAATTTAAAAGATTAAATTCGTCATTGATATTTTAATGATGCAATGTTTCGAAGTTTAACTTTCTCAGCTCCTTCGAGGAGTATTTACCTGAGTGTGTGTGTGTTTTTTTTTTAGAACGTAGAGTTAAATTTGAAAAAAGATAAAAGATAAAAAAGGAATGTAGGTAAGTTAGGGATGGATATTTCACCCGTTTTGCTTGACTCCGATCCGATTTTCGCCCCGTTCGAGTTGGAGATTCGGGAATTTTTTCGGGTTCGGGGCGAGAAACGGAGAATATTTTTAAAAAAAATCAGGGATCGGGGCGGGGCCCGGTCCTGGTCCTGAACCCCGATTTCATATTTTAGAAATATAAATATATATATTTAAATGTATATAATTAAATTATTATAAATGAGTATATTTTATTTGTAGTATTTTTATTTTAAATTTTAATTTTTTATAATAAATTCAAAACTTTAATAATAAAATATAAATTAATTGCAATAATTTAATTATATCTTTTATCTATTATTGTAAATATATTTTGATTGAATTAATTTTTAAACTATAAGATTAAATTTAAAACAGGTAACATATATCATTATTTAACAACTTAATTTTGTTATTAATTATATTCAAAAATAAATAAATTCTTTTTTTTTAAATAGAAATTTCTGATTACCCGCGGGGATCCCCGTTCCCGGTTCGGGGCAGAGTTCAGGGAAAAAATTATTCCCCATTCGAGGATTAGGATGGGGTCGGAAAATGAGGATGGATTCGGGGATCGGAGATGGGATAACACTCCCCAATTCCGAAGTGACCCCATACCCATCCTTAAGGTAAGTTGTGAAGTGCCATTTTTCATTAATAAAAATATTAGCAAAATATTAATTGTACTAAACTAAATCCCAAAATGATTTTCAAATGATACATGACACATGTCACAATTCACTTTGTTGTTTGACAAATATTTGATTACGTGAATTCTTGTATTCACATTTTGTGGGGCTTTAAACCCGAGCTTATAGCGATTTTTCATTTTAAATTAAAATATTCGCGTTTGTATAATAAGCTAAAAATTGGATTTATGTTAAAAAATAATTTAAATTTAGAAGTTGGTATGCGATATTTTTTCTAACTAATAAAACTAACCAAACAGATATTATACAAAATAATAAAACTAACCAAACATATATTAACTTAAATTTTTGAAATTTAGATATTAACTTGAACATATATTAATTATACAAAATAATAAAACTAACCAAACAGATATGAAGAAGGTTAAATCAACTCAACGAAAAAAAATGAGAAAATAAAAGGGTTAATTATCTAGTTGGTCACTAAAGTGAGCCTAAAGTATCAAGCTGGTCACCAAACTGAAAACGGTCTCAAATAGGTCATTAAAGTCGGCTACAAGTACACTCCATCAAATAATTCACTTTTTTTAGACGAAAAATGATGATGTATTAAATTTTTTTTATATGACATCTATTTGTTAGGGTAACATATCCATTCCAAACTATAAAATCGAAGAAATCAGCATTAATATTAGTATTTTTCGTACAGAAAAGAGTGAGTTATATAACAAAATGTACCCGTAACCGACTTCAATGACCTGCTTGAAACCGTTTTCAGTTTAGTGACCAACTTGATACTTTAAGACCAATTTAGTGACCAACTTGATAATTAACCCGAAAATAAAATAGGGATGAAAATGGTAGAAAGAGATCGAGGGGTAAAAAGATAAAAAGAGAGGGGCGAGGAGGGTAGATTAATTACAAGAGGAGGGGGAGAGAGAGGAACGGCGCTGTGTCTGTCTGGATAATCTCATATATCCCTCCATTCCCAATAACACACACACACACACACACACAATGCTTTTGCTAGCTTGCTGATTTGCTCCTCCTCGCATGGCCATATCTTTTCTTCCTTAGGGCATTTATTTTCGAGCTTTCTTCTCCATCCTCATATCTCTCTCTCTATTTATTTATTTTCTCTCAAATTTAACAAAACCCTAAAAGATTCACCCACTAACTCCATAAACATATTTCACAGTGCATTTTTTATCAAACTTCTCGCCGGAAATTGACTACTAAGGTATGAGTGTGTGTGTGTGTGTACGTACATTTTGCGGAAGTGAAAAATTGTTGGAAATTTATTTGTATAACAAACACACACACTTGGTGAAACAGAAAATTTTGTGTGTGGTTGTAAATATTTTACTTAATGTTGTTTTTATGAACAGTTTAGATGCTGATTTGCCATTGTTGTTGTTTAAACAGCCTTAAAGCCTCTCAGATCCAAAGGCTCTAGATGTGTAGTTTGTCGTTACTTGCATCCTTCCCTAACAGACAACAACAGGTAAACTAAAGTACATTATATGTATAATGTATGTCTATGTTTACACAGCAGTACTTGTTCTTATCATCTTCCTTCTCCATCTCGTTATTAAACCATTTATAAAATATAATATTAGTTAGTGCAAGTATTAATATTAGTACCATTCTTGTTTTTTTTTTATAATTTTTGGTTAACTACTCAAGCAGATTTTATTAAGTTGTCATTAATTTAAAGTAATTAATCTAAAGCGAAATAAGGTAATTAGTAGTTGAGGAACTTAAGTTTTATTACCTGCTTTTAATGAGTACTTATGGTTGTTAAACTTTATTTTACCACATCTTCTACAAATAAACTGAGATTTCTATTTATAAAAATGCACTAGTTGATGTTGCTACTTTACAGTCTGCTCATATAGTATTAGGCAATAAAGGCATGTGTATAAAAGTAGTGTACTTAATACATACATATATATATATATATATTTATTCTGCTTTTTTCCTTTAATTTTCCTGTTTCCTTTTGATGGGTTTTAACTCTTTTTACAGAACAAGTGTAGAGTGAAGAGAGAGAATTAATGTCTGATTTTTTCCCAGGCTTTGCTTTTAGGAATCACTGAAAAAGCTTCAAACGGAGTTTCTTACTGACAGCACCGCCCAGTCCAAAGACTTTATTACTATATATAAACATATAAGGCTTAAAACTAGTAGTCATCTGGGTAATCCTCATTAATGCAAAGCAAAGCCACTCATAATATATACTTGCTTTCTGTATCTATATATGTAATAACCCACAATATTTGAGTCTAATTAGCCTTGACCCGGTTAGTGTTTGTAGATTAGGAGGATAAAAGGTGAAAAGGGGTGTGATTTGTTTTAGTTATATATGTTGTGGGGAAAGGTATGAAAGTGATATGGATGTGGATCACATTCAAAACCAAGCTTGCAAATTTCCAAGAACTAGAAGTGGTGGTAACAAGATAGGTCAAAAGGGGGAAGATGGAGATGAGGGAGATGCTAAGAGGATTGCTCCTGGAAATGATATTGGTAGGTTTTGTGGATGGCCTTCGTCGAGAATAGTTAGGGTTTCTAGGGCTTCTGGTGGCAAAGATAGGCACAGCAAGGTGTGGACTTCTAAAGGGCTAAGAGACCGTCGTGTTCGCCTTTCTGTAACTACTGCCATTCAGTTTTATGATCTTCAAGATCGGCTTGGGTATGATCAGCCCAGTAAAGCTGTGGAATGGCTATTGAAAGCTGCGGAGAGTTCCATTTCTGAGCTACCTTTACTGAATACCTCTTTATTTCCGGATACTCCTAAGCAACTTAGTGATGAGAAGAGGTCAAGTGGTGGTACTACTGAACATGGGTTTGATTCTAATGACTTGGAGATGGATATGGATCCGAATCATCACTACCAAAACCAGAATGTTTCTTTGTCCAAATCTGCTTGTAGTAGCACTTCCGAGACCAGTAAAGGCTCTGGTGGGTTGTCAATTTCGCGGTCGGAGATCCGGATTAAAGCTCGAGAGAGGGCAAGAGGTAGGGCAGCAGAAAAGGAAAAGGAAAAGGAGAAGGAAACTGAATCTCTTTTTTCTGGTCATCACCATAATGTAACCCCCAACTCCTCTTTCACTGAGCTACTCACTAGCGGCGGTGTTAACAACAACCATAACACTAGCCGTAATGGTCCAGCTCCACACCTCCAGAAGTCATCATCATCTAGACAATGGCCTAATGCTCCAATGGATTATTTTGGTACAGGACTTAACCATTCTTCATCGCCTAATTATCCGGGGCAAATTCATTTGGGAAATTCTCTACCGCAACCCATGATGATTTCTCCATTTACTGTTACATCCGGAGATCAGCAACATCACGAGCTTCAACAGTTTTCATTTGTCCAAGAAAATCTTGTCCCAGTTGCAACTGCTACTGGCGGGAGTGATAATTACAACCTAAACTTCTCTATATCTTCCGGCCTTGCTGGTTTCAATAGGGGGACCCTTCAGTCCAATTTATCAACAATGCCTCAACTTCATCAAAGGTTTTCACCCATTGATGGACCACATTCATCACCCTTCTTCATAAGTTCAGCGGTCCCAAATGGCTCGACACCCGAAAATCATCAACACCAACATCCTCAGCACCACCATCAGTTCCCAGCTGGATTACAGCTCTACTATGGAGATGCAGACAGGCATTCAGAACAGCAGCACCACCATCATCACTACTCATCTACTTCTCAGGTAACATCACTACTCTACTCACCAGTCTACTGAATATAAAATT
The DNA here is from genome assembly GCA_030848705.1 of Heracleum sosnowskyi. Lineage (NCBI taxonomy): Eukaryota > Viridiplantae > Streptophyta > Magnoliopsida > Apiales > Apiaceae > Heracleum > Heracleum sosnowskyi. Next base: position 104,502,329 of record CM061241.1, on the reverse strand, counting down.
AGCTCCTTTTCCATATTATGTGCTAATTTGAAATCTTGGGTCACGTGGGTTCTTAATTTACTTACATATTTTATGCTTGCAAAAGTTTGCTTTTTGGATTTACGTGCTATTACATGTACTAAATATAATACTCTACAGTCTACTCCAGGAATGCTTTGGTTTCTTGGTTTCACAAAAGTAAGCATAACAATTGAGTATATTTAATTGATGTGGCATCATGTTATGTATTGCGTTGTCTTTATAATACAAGCATAGATTGATGAAAATAGGGATCCGGCTGGTTGTCTGTGTGTTTGCTTTCTTTTTGGTTCCCTTCTTTCTAGCATTTTTATAGCAAGCCAGGTGTTGGCCATTGTGTGAAGGAAATAGATCTTACAGTAATTATGTATACATCTCAATAGGTTAGTTTGTAGATTAAAAAACCATATATTCATTCTTATATAATTTGCACCCAAAGTTTGTGTCCATGTCAATGCCAGTTCCAATTTAACTGTCATTAAAAACCAAACCTGTTGTAATAGCTAAGCTAGAGGGGGTTGGTGGGGGCATACAAAAGACTCAGAACTTTGAATATCATTAGGTCAAACTCCATGCACGTAAGCATACTGCTTTTTGCAGGTGACTTGATGGGAGCTCATTAAGCTGGAAATATCTTGTACAGTACTAAGAGTAAACAAGCTGCTCTAACTTAGAACCGCTGAGCTTAAAATTATTGTTTATGACTTAAAATTGCTTAAAATAGTAAGTAAAACGTAAAAAATTTAAATCAATATATGTTTGGGTAATTTTATGTTACAAGTGACTTATGATTTATTAAAATTGTAATAATAAAAATAAATTTGATAAATAATACATTTGAATGGTTATATTACTTTTATCAAATAAAACAATAAAAAAAGTACATCTTATCAACTTCTGACTCTAAGCTGTTTTTTTAATTTTAAGTCATTTTCTGACTTATTACACCGACATTTTTCAGTTTAAAGTCAAAAATCACTTTAAACTCATGTTTAGCCGGAGCAAATAGGCTCTTAACTGGCTAGTGCACATTAGAATTGTACTAAGAGATTTCAATGGTTATCATCATGCAGATGATTAATGGGTACCTTAATTTTCTATAGGTGAAGAGGTGATACTTGATATAACCTGACTATGAAGTGACACTTCATGGTCTCTTTAGTTTGTATTTTAGCCAAGAGTTTCATTTTAGTTTTTGGGGTTCTCCTTCTCCATATATATTTTGTAATATGACTATTTTATTATTGTTTGGTTTCTGTCTCCATCATCAATTTGACTGATCAGACAGAAAATATAGTTTACAATAGTTCACACAATACAACGATGCTCTCTGTTCAAATTGTTTTTACAAATATAATATTAAGAGAGCATCAATCAGATACAGTATATACTTTCTTCTTCCAAGTTAGACTAACATCTTACTCCTACTTACTTACTATACAGGTTAATTATCTTGTTGGTCATTAAACTGGGTCTAAATTATCAAGTTGGTCACCAAACTGAAAACGGTTTCAAACAGGTCACTAAAGTCAGCTACACGTACATTCTATTATATAACTTACTTTTTTCTGGACGGAAAACACTAATATTAATGCTAATTTCTTCGATTTTATGATCTGAAATAGGTATGTTACCCTAAAATTTAGATATCACATTAAATATTTTTTAATACATCATCATTTTTCGTCAAAAAAAATTATTTATTTAGCGGAGTGTACCCTGTAGCCGACTTTAGTGACCTGATTGAGACCATTTTCAGTTTGGTGACCAACTTGATATTTTAGGCCCACTTTAGTGATCAACAAGATAATTAACCCCTTACTATACTTCAATTCAAAATCGAGCATTTAGAATGTAAATGTATATATTTTATTACACATTTTTGTATTTGAGTTAACTCCGTTAATAATTTTGGGAGTAAAGTGAATTTGTGTACTCGTTTTTATTATAAATTTTAAATTAGAGTATTGCAAGTGATGTTTTGAGTAAAATGCGAGTATACAAAATACACTTTACTTCCTAAATTACTAACGAAATTAAGCTAAATTAACGAAAATATAAATGAATTACAAATATTGATACTTTAAGTACTTGATTTTAGACTTGAATATGATAAATTATGTTGTTCTCAATCTCTTCTTTAAAGCTAGACACATTACATTTATTCTTCTTTTTTCTTTTTACTCTCTTTAGTTGATTTGAAGTTTTGAACGGAATAAGTTTAGCATTAGCTTATTCTTTCTCTTTTTTCATTTTTCAAATCATTCATTTTTGCATACTTTTAATTAAAGGAAGCTTTTAAAATTACTTGAACAAATTTATATATTTTTTTAAAAATTGTTTTAAATTTGTTTATAACCAAAAACAAGTAATTTAGCTAAAATAATTGATACATTAAAAATTATTAATATATTTATAATATAACATTAATAATTTAAATTACAGTTACATCATTATTTGATTCCATTGATTTATTTTAGTTTTTTAATGTTCACAAAATGCACTTTATTCTATATCAGTCTCTCCTTTAAAGCTAGACACATGACATTTATTCTTTTTTTTTCTTTTTACCCTCTACAATTAATTTGAACAGAATAAGTATAACATTCACTTATTCTTTCTCTTTCTCATTTTTCAAATCATTCATTTTTGCATACTTTTAATTAAAGGAAGCTTTCCAAATTACTTGGACAAATTTATATTTTTATAAAAAAAAATGTTTTGAATTTGTTTATAACTAAAAACAAGTAATTTAGCTAAATTAACTGAATACATTAAAATTTATTAATACATTTATAATATAACATTAATAATTTAAATTGTAATTACATCATTATTAGACTCAATAAATTTAATTTAGTTTTCTAAAAGTATTTATAAATTATAAAATGAATAATAAAAACCCGACATAAATCTAGGAGCCAATCTAGTTTTAAATACAGTCGTACACTATGTATGTATAGTAGATTATGTAGTATTTATTTTTTAGAGAAGAATTGATTATTCGTTAAATAATAAGTGACTTGATTATTTATCTGAGAACTAATCGGTTACCATTATATATTAATTTTGAGTAATTTAATGTGCATTGCATTTATAAAAGTACAAAATAAGTGAAGAGAAAGAGAGTGTTTGTTGATTTATTATATAATATTAGTTACGATTGGTTTGTAGTTCTTAAAATTGAGAAAAGACATGAGATTTTTAGTGAATTTAAGTGTCATTAAAGTCTCTTGAAGTAAACAAAGTTGCCAACTTTCTCAAATTTCAACTCAAGAACCGGATAAAATATTTCAGGATAAAGATGTAGATAAAAAGACTCTTGAAGACGCCATAAATACATATGCATAAAATCATGAGACTTACCATGTGGATTTATCAAATACAAATAAATATACAAATATATATCATCACACGCTGAGTTTGCATATAAGATGATATTTAAAAGCGAACCTAAATTATTCTAAACTCATTAATAATAACTCAACCAAGTTTCTACTCAAATAAATTGAAAGTTGAATAATTCAAGTCAATTAGACAACAAAAATACAAAATTATTCACCATTCTTCTTCTCCTTATTCATCAAGATTCACAAAATTATTATTTTCACTAATGTGATTAAAGTCGTGAACAAATTCAATGTTTTCATCATTATCATCATGTTTACAACCAGAGTACATAAGACTGAATTAAATTGATTTTAAGGTTTTAGCTTTGTTATAAGACTTAATTTCTGAAGTTCTAACCTTCTACCAGAGTACCGAGACTCTCCAATTCCGGAAGCATTAGCAACATCTTTATAAGTTAATTCATATGCTTTAGATATAACATATTTATTATCATTGTTATCACTTTCTCCGTCAAAACTTCCAACTAACAACCCATTGCTTTCATCAATCTCACTCAATAAAATGACATCAATTTATCAAGAAACTCATTTTTACGTCTTAAAATTTTGTTCAACGTTACAAAGACAAAGGCATTCAATTTTTGTTCAAGTATGTTTATTTTCTTGCTATGAAGCTACATAGACAGAATACAAAGAATAGACCCTTTTTTTTTACTAAGGAAGGTTTTTAAAGAAGTTATTTTAAATAACATGCGTGCTAAATTATACTCCAATTTCGGATGAGATACAAATGTGATTAAGTATCTGAATCGCAAAGGCATGTAGCTCGGGAGTGAGTTTACATACACACTAGGAAAAATTTTAGATATGAAACAGGCCAAAAAAAAAATTAAATTTAAATCAGGGTCAAATTTAATATTTTAGATTACAAATTATGATAGATTTAATTTATAAATTGTGGCAAAATTTTCGATTCTAATTATAAAAATAAGATTACCCAGAGGTTTACTTGATCTTTGCTTAATAGCCACGAGTAAGCCAAATAAGCTATACCTTCAATTGATCTCCAATCTTATCTTGCTTTGACTCATCATCTATCATTTTATCATTGCATTTGTATAAACTGAGGTTTACCTTTGTATTTGTCTCAAATTTTGTAAAAATATTTTGGATTGAAATAATATGTAGGGACGTGCAAATGTTAATGGAGTTGAACATCCCATCTTTTATCAATGATATCAAAAAATGATGGTATATCTATATTTTATTTTTGAAAGCTTCTTCAATAATCTCGTAAATGTAGTTAATATGTGGCTTTTTAACTACCAACCAACCGAAGAACATTCACAAGAGGGACGGTCACTTTTAGGGATCAGATAAAGTTGTTCCAAAAGTTAGGCATTAACACCAAACTAGCAATTCTTTTTTCATTCAGATTCTTGTAATATTTGATGTTAATCCATTTTTGTGATATAATCATACTCCGAATATTAGCTTTCTGGTAATGAATCCTAGACAAAGTGAGAAAAATTATGGTAAACTTTGATTTTGATGGACGTATTAAATCTCTGTTGTGTGAATTCTCTAAGTGTATTCACTAAACTCGACTTTGTATATAAAGGAGTTCAAGACCATAATTTTTTCAATACAATATTGAATCTAGAAATGTTAAAAAGGTTTTCCAACATGAGATCAATAAGATGTGCAAGACATGGTGTCCAAAATAAATGAGGATATTGAATCATCATAATCATTCACTACCTTGTTATTAGCATTATTGTCTATAACAACTTGCCCAACATATTCTGACTCGGTCATCTTCATATATTTGGATATCATCTCAAACTTGCACAACAAAAACTACTTTAATGAGTGTTTACTAAGAGATTGATGAGAATATGATATTTCGGATCTTCCCATCCATCAAATATAAATTAATTATCACACATTCTTCAAACACACTCCGCTTCATGCAATTTTATTATACTTTGTATCCTCTTAAGTTCATTACTCAACAATGAAACTCTAACTTCATGAAACTTAGGTTGTTTGATTCTCGATCCAAACTACCATGAGCTTAATAAATAAATAAAACTAAGATAATTAACGGCATTGAAATAATGATTGTGTCGTGCATCGATTTTGTAGATGTCTTGCAAGCTCTAATTCGCAAGTCCTTTTTTGCCCCCATCTGTTTCATCAATCTTTGTTTGCATTTCTCATCTTCTCTTCACTATCACTTAGTATGTTATCATTATAGCACTATAATTAATTAATATATGTTACATACTATTATTAAGTAATAATATTACAAAACAAAAAATTTGTTTAGTAAAGAAAAGAAATTTCATAAAAGAGTCAATATACATATATATATATATACACAAATGTTCAGTGTAAACCCTTAAACTTGGGATTAATCGTAGATCAAGTAGTTTTTATATAGGTACTGCAATATATACTGCAAGTTTTGTAAATAATATGTTATGCAGTACACACATTGCAATACACATATAAAAGTATCTGGTCTCTATAATTAGTTATAAATTTAAGGGTATACATAATGCACAAATAGTTTATACATCAGTTATATATATAATATTCAAGACTCTTTGTGTGTGTGTTATATATATATATATATTTGTGCATGTTCATCATTATTGTAGATGTGTGTATACATATATATGCAAGAATTAGTATAGTATAATGAATATAAGAATATATAAGAAGATGAGAAGATAGTTTTTAGGATGAAGATGAGAAATTCGACATTTGTATCTTTGTCTCTTGTTCTCGTATTGATGTTTGTTTTGTATTTATTTATGTCGGATGCTATAAGTATGTAAGTACGTGGACGTGCTTCTTTTAATAACGATTCGAGTAACGGATCAATCAGATCAATCAATTCGAGCAAAAGCGAGTGCATCATTGAAGGCACATTGTGCATTGCATTTCGTATATACAAGCACATATGCATACTTTTAATACATTGATTTCGACTTTCGAATTAAAAAGATGACGTGAATTAAGAAAGTAATATTTATCAGAAATAATGTTAATCGTAAAAATTATTAGATGTCTAAACATAATCTATATTGTTGATTAATAAGTTTTTTTATATAATTTGTAATGGTGGGATTAGATTATAGAACTCAAGGGATGTGGGTTTTCTTAATTATGTAGATATGAGAAAATTGTTAAAAATATATTAATTATTTAACTATTTTTAGTAATGAAGCTTAAGAAATATTTTACAGAATTTTAGAAGGTGAGATCATCTATGGGCTCTTTTGAATGAAAAAACATTCATTATTTATTGGATAATGTGTATTAATTCATAAATTAATTATTCACGTATTCATGTTCAATTAATACTAAAGAGTGTTTGACATATAAAACCAAAATTACCATCCCTTTGCCATTTTTATCAAAAATATATCTTGTGAATCCTACTTTTTCAAAATTGATTATTATATAAATTACTTAAACATCAACTCTAAGTGTTAGATAAAATTCTTTTTGAAACCAACACATTTAATAGACATTTTTTTAAAAATATGAGAATCTGTGCAATTTTTTTTTTCCTGCACAACTACATAAACATATATTGTATATTAATATCATTCTGCATTAAACTATTTTTTGCAAAAACATCTTATTGATAACACCAATGCTAAAAACTTCATTCTCACCTTCTTATGTATATTTTTTATATTATAACACAATTTTTTCTCCAACTTGTGAAAACTCCATTGAGTATGAACAGGTGTTTAGAATTTAAATTTATTACCTTCAAATTTTCATCTAATTTATAGTCACACACTAATTTACTTGATATAGCAACTCGTGGTGTGATGTACCCTACAATTACTTAATAATATTCTTTATTGTCTTTCATTAGGCTTATTTAGGATTATTTTGGTATCTGCTTACTCAACTTGAGCATGTCATATTTGATTGAGTATACATCAAATTTATTAGACATCTATGATTCAATCATAATATTCTATGTAATCTACCATTATAATGTGAAGTTTCATTTATATCATTCATTTCAATTTGCTACTAAGTTTTAACTTGATTATGTTAAATATGTTTTTGTCATTTTCTACTAACAATGTATCATTATCATATATTGATAATATTATGAGCAAACACTTATTTTTTCAGGTGTAGATGCAGTATCTCATCTATATATTCCTAACAAAGTCAATTTGAACCGCAAATCCCGTAAAATTTGAAATCTTATTCTTTAGATACTTGTTTCAATCCATATATTAAATTTCTTATCTGGTAGAACTTGTCCTTCAACCAAAGTGCACTCGTCCATATATACTTTTAGTGGTGTTAGCAGATGTTAAACCAATCAGTTTAGGCAACTTATTGTTAGGGTGGTGTTGTAAATCTACATCCATGGTTTAGCTTTCGAGGGAAGGGTTAGGTTTTGACGTACGGCTGAAAACACAACAACACCATCTTTTATAGGTTGGAAACAGTTTGGGATCTATATGAGCACAATTCCAGTAAAATTGTTGTGTTGTTTTTGTCTTTTGTGGTAGTAACGAACCAGAAATGATGGAGACATTTCCAAGCAGATCCAGATTTAGATTTCTACATGAACATGTGTATTGAAATTAATCATCTTTCTATTGTGTTAGAGATAACAACGTCTAACAGTGCATGCTCAAAAAAGCATTTCATTTCCGATTTCCTAAATCTGAATGCAGGTAAAGAAGGCTGAGAAGTAGTAGAACAAGAAGTCACAGGAGAGAGCACTGTTACCTCAGCTGAGAAATAGTAGAAGAAGAAGAACTCAGCATGCACGGTTAACTCAGCCAACCATACAATATTATTATGGCCCGGTGATTCCTGTCTTGTTTGTTAAGTTTGAAATCATTATCCGCATTCTTGTATTTGTTTTTCTACGCAACTCATTTACTATCTTGGCCTGGAAGTGTTGTGTGTTTTGATGTATGATACACTTGGATCTCTTCTCTACTGCAAGTGTTCTGTTCTTCTGCACATTCTGGTTCTGTTTTTAATGTGGGGACCACTTACCATCTTATATGTTTGTGCCAAAGTGAAACCAGGTGGTCGTCTGCACTTTCCCAAATTCAATTTAGATTTTAACTTATGTTTCAATCCCCATGTTTTGTATCACTCCATTTTCTTTACTTGTGGAGAAAGAATCTATAAATGAAACCAGGCCAGGGGTACTTTGCCTTGTTTTTCCAAATTAAATTTAGATATTAGTTTACGTTTTAATCTCCGTATTTCGTAATTGTATTACTCCATTTTCATTTATGTTCATTTATAGAATAACTTACCTTAATGTCCTCAAAACTGGTAGAATGTCTCAGTGCAAGGTCTAACACAGTAACACTCTTAACTTACAAGTTACAATATCATTTTATGATCTATCATTCTGCGGAAAAAAAATCAATAAAGATTATACGTTTGTATTATTTAAAAGGATATACAGTTAACATCTACATTTTGTTATCAATGCTTGAGACACATGGGTTTTGTATCCCAAACATTATTAGATCGATTATACAGAAGCAAAATAAATATATTAGTGATTCATTCAAATTCACGAAGCACCATACAAGTCGCGTCCACAACGGTCACATGTACTAGGAGTTTTATGGGAGACTGTTCTCGGTTTCTCTCGCAGCATCTTAGGTAGATCATGTTCCAGAACATCCTGCAATGCCTTTGAACCTTCCTGTAGCTCTTCCGGGCTGAAAACAACCACAAAAATAGGTTGCACCATTAGCTGTAGTTATGGATCAGATACTACGATATTTTAACATGTTGGTGCATAACTATTCCCCTATCCAATACAGATGGCATCTAACAAGTTAGGCATCACTGACTCTTAAACCACATTTTTCTAATAAAATGGTCAATAGCTTTGGCTGTGAATGCAACCTTGGTAAATTGATAAAATAGGTAAAGCTTCCCTGATTTTGAAATATGACCTGCTGGTCCTGCCACATATATCTAGTTTAAAGAATTGCAGAAGCCAGAAAGGGCTAACTATTCTTCATTTATTTTGGCTTTCGGTTCTGTTTTTTTTTCATTTTTGGGTGTTTCTACTGTCTTCTTAATTATTAAAACAGAAACTTATAAACTAAAACATACAAATCTAGTAAAGTCAATACCTCATGCAGAGCGGAGGGGTTAAGCGAATGATTGACTCATGAGTAGGCTTTGCAAGAATTCCTCTCTCCTTCAGCTTTAGACATAAATCATAAGCAGTGATAGGAGATAAAGCCTTGCTTTTAAGCTCCACAGCGTTGAATAACCCTTTTCCACGAACTTCCTTAATAAGGTCTGGATATTGCTGCCAGATCTTCAACAAATGCTGCCTAAGAAATTCTCCCATTTGAGCAGATCTGTCAAGACGTAGAATATGAGAACTTGCCAATTTTTCTGATAAACCCAATAAAGATAGAGACAATTCTTTATAATCTAATAATAACTGATGTGTGACGAATTTCCTCCAGATTTACCATTGAAAGAATTTCAAGAGATAATTGATATATAGGGAATATCAGAAAGAAATCTGATTTGATGACTTAATAAGATATGAATAATCATGCACACACAAATCAAGTGCTCAACCCTACATTCATCACTCGGTGTTTTCTCATACAACTCAGCCCTATATAACTCATTAAATTTTATTGGAAGCTACCTTTGAGTGTTCATTCTAACCAAGAGAACCAACAGATCTACTCAACTTACACATCCCCACCACCTTGACCACCTCAACCACAAACTTCAAATGTGAACCTATTCCTATTCCCACTACCACCGACTACTGAAGTGAATCCATGGACCATGACCATCAAGATCAGGAACAAATACATTTTCGGAGGATATCTTATAATTCCACCTCTGTCAACTCCAAACCAGCCTTATCCAGACTGGCCCATGAAATGCAACTATAGTCTTTATCCTTTACACAGTTTGCTAGCCTTAGACCTCTGCCACCAAATTTTAACTTCCTCAGAACACCACTAAACTATTATCCATCACGATGGAAACTTACAAAAATGGACTTCCCAACCTTTGAGGGCAGGGAAGTTTTTTCCAAATGACCCTTTACTGGTTTTTTGGTTGAATTGTATGTCAAGACTGTGACAAGTTCTCGTATACTAAGGAATTAAAGAATTCTACTATTAACAATCCAGAGATTCATTATATGAGGAATGCGTATAATGACAGAAACTTGGACAGAAAAATGGGAAAAAATCCAGTGAGGACTGAGGACTATGGCTCACCATCCAATAATCATTAAGATAACCGACTTTAAGGAAATCTTATTTGTTTTTAGAAGAAGAGCTAAACGAACTACGAGGAGAAGAGAATGAAGGGGAAGGAGTGAGTTTATTAGATTAGCCATGTCATTAGGAGTCCTTAGTACTCAAGATTCTCCTTGGGTGTTCTTGCCTTCTTGGTGTTTTACTATCACACTGAGGAACACACCTGACTGAAATTTCTTGTGATGATCTGAGCATATACCCACTGCCACAGCTCATAGTAGCATATAAGGCCACAGCTCATAATTATAACAAGAATTTCTGTCAGGTTCTAGTTTTAAGATTTCTGATGTGGGGAATCCCTTTTCAGAGGTTGCCTCTGATCATAGCAAGAACATGCTAACTACTTATACAAAGACACATTCATAAGGTAGAGATGTAGTATACAAATATACAAGTGATTATATTATTTAACTGTACATAATACATATTCGAAATTCAATATTTCGCATTTAAATTTTCAACCACTTACCTGTCTGCATACAAGTAGATAATATGTGTGTGTGTGTGTGTGTGTACTAAGTATCTAAATCTCAAAACTTTAGGTTCAACTTCGATACCTCTCAACAAGTCCTTCATCCCTGACGACTTCCAATGATGCAATGGCAACAGCACTTGCCAAAGGATTTCCTCCAAACGTGCTGAAAGTATTTTTTTGATCAGCATGTTACTATTCTGTGCAAGAATTACAATAAAACAGAGCTTTCGTATCCCTATTATCTTTCTAGCAGCAGTAATCATATTCTCTAATAAAAGTTTTTACTAATCCAGTATATCATAACTGCAAACCAACAAATCATGACCTACATAAACAACCCAATTTGTACTTATAACAGGTAAAATGTTTACAAAGTATTCTACCCGAATTTATATTTGTAGGATCCTAGTTAGCTCTTCAGTGGAAGTAAAATTGAAGCAAACAGGCAATATGTAATTATGTGTTGTCACTCAAATTTAAGTCTAAAGCCCATTGTATTTCCTTAGCCTGTCTATTAATCACTATAGTTGTCTAGGGTACTCTACATACTGTTGTCTCTGTTGTCTCTATAACTTGTTCATAGAACCTATAAGAAATACTGGACAAATTAAAGAAACAAATCTTAGATCTCGAGGAAAGGATACAAGTTTTCATAGCTTATCTCAAACTCATTTTGAACATCTAAATTGCACTGCACTTTAAGGTTTTATCACACTTAAAATTCTCAAAAATTGCACATTAATTAATATTACTATGTATAGCTGTTTCGAACTCGGTAAAAGAATTAAATGATAACTGATGTAAAAGTTCACAAGTCTATGGTTGGGCAATGTCTAACCTTCCATGCTCTCCTGGCTGTATACAGAGCATAACATTTTTGTCTGCTAGAACTGCACTTACGGGTATCACTCCTCCGCCTAATGCTTTTCCAAGTATCTGAACCAAGAATGTTATGTCAAATACAAACACACGCACGTGCACATACCTTACTGCTCTTAGTTGAGCTGCGTATGTACAGGTCAGTCTTTCAGTGTCCGACTGTCTGTCTCTGCCTATGTGAGTGTATATTTGTGAGTGTGCATTTGTGTCTGTCTGTACTCAGGCAAGCACATATATTATGGGTAGCCAGCAGTTTATTTATAAATACAGCAAACAGAATGCATCTTAAATAAACACCTGTATTTCTAAATGTGTGTATGACTGAGTGTGCCTGTGTGTGAATTAATATAAAACAAATCAGAGTTAGTGTGGCTGTGGACTAGTGTGACAGCAGCTTCCTGAGCAGAAATTTGGTAGAAACTAGAAACTAAAGATATGAAATCAAATTTTTGGTTGCTGTATGCTTCAACATCAGTGGAAGAACATAACTTGTTAGGAACATCAGATATTAAGATGCATGTAAGAAGAGATGAATGGTCTTACTACAACATCAGGCCGAACTTCTTCCCAGTCACAAGCCAGCATTCTTCCTGACCGTGCAATACCACTTTGTATCTCATCTGCAATCATTAGTATGTTGTACTTTGAGCACAGATCTCTGACAGATTTCAAGTACCCATCTGGAGGAATAATAACCTGCCAATAGAAGATAAAGTTGCATCCATCCTATTACATACTTCGTAGATAGCAAAAAGAAAAAGGAAGAACACTTAAACGGCAAATGATATAGAGAGAATGAACATCCCCCTAATCAATTACACAAGTTTGCTATTTGTGAACATAATGACAGAACTGTAACTATTTCATCTGTAGAAATCATATGTGGAAGACTTGATAAATAGTTAAATATAATACTTCCTCTGTCCCTCTCATTTCTTTACACTTTCCTTTTTTGGGATGTCCCTCTCAATTATTTACATTCCAAAAGTTTCCTAAAATAGTAAAGTTTTATAATATAAAAATTAACTTCATCCACTACTTTCCTCCACCTATACCCACTTTATACATTAAATATTGATTGGTCCCACTACTTTACTCACTTTTCTTCCTTTTCATCACTAATTTACACTTTTTCTTAACCTCCGTGCCCAAACCCAATGTAAAGAATTGGGTGGGACAGAGGGAGTATTATTAAGGTTTGTATCCTAGATTATAAAGTTTTCTCAGTTAATACTACGTGAAAAATATGATTAGAGAACAGTTGCAGAATAATACCCCAGCCTCTCCTTGAATGGGTTCAAATAGAAATCCTGCAATCTGATCTCCTTTTTCTGGATGACATAAGATAACAATAATAAGACACAATAGCAGATTGTAAAAAAGTAATATATTAGACTTGGTACTCAATAGAGATAAATACATCATAATCCTGATGACCAAGGTAAGTGCTTATTACTGAGTACGCATAATCTAGTAATAAGCATCGTTTCATTATTAAGGTTAGATTGAGAACAGCTGAGAGTAAGAGACATTACCATACTTTGACATCATTCAGACAGGCTCTTGTTTACTAACCTTTAAATACTTTCTCAAGTGCAGCTATATCTCCAAAGTCAACTTTAAGGTGCCCAGGTAACAGAGGCCAAAACTCACGGGTCGCCTCGTTGTCACAGCTCATTGATACAGCCGCCAATGTTCGTCCATGGAAGCAGCCACAACATGACACAATGATAGCCTGAATAAATCACTAAAACACTATTATTTGAATACTAAGTAGCAGACTAGTAGTTGCCGAAAATAGGATGAATAAATTCAAGGGAAAAAGGAACCTAAAATTGGAGGCAGACTAAAAAACTTTACTAAATTGATCAAAGCCATAATACATTACGTTACATGCATAAGATTTCCAGCATAGACACATTCAGTGCTTTGATTTTTAAACTAATAACCTGGAGAAAAAGATAGGAGACTGACATGGTTTGAACCATGCCTGTAACAACATAACATAGAATTGAAGAAAACCTCTACCAAACATAAAAGGAAGCTACACTAAATTAATGAGTTATCACTTCAGCATTTCATTACCCTGAGAAGGTAACTAAAAGAAATATATAGGTGCCTACTGGTTCAAAGTGCAGACTTAAGTTTAGAAACACATGATGATAACCCGTGGCCTTCAACCAAAGAAAGTTTGAATAAGATAAGGACAAGATATATATCTAGTGGTCTCTGTAAATTCTTCATATACCACCAAGTAGATTTGCTGAAGAAAGAAACATGATTAAACAACACAAATATGATAACCTATAGAGACCTCGTCTTTAGGAATCTTTTTCTTCTGATAACCCCATTTTCTTGCCAATTTTAAAGCAGTTTCTACACCTTCAGCACCGGTGTTCATTGGTAGCACCATGTCATATCCAAACATGCTGGTTATGGTCTCCGCAAATACTGGAAATTGATCATTATAAAAGGCTCTAGAGCTGAGAGTCAGCTTTTCTGCTTGTTCAACTAGTGCTTTCATTATTTTAGGATGACAATGTCCCTGCGACAAATATCTATTCAGTAAATAGAAACAACATAAACTTCAATTACAACGGCTACTCACTTAAACATGATTTTTTTTGCAAAAACTGATAGCTGATGACTTTAATCAAGAAAAAAGTATAAACTTTGCAACATCATACCCACCTGATTAACCGCTGAGTAAGCAGAGAGAAAATCAAGATACTTATTCCCTTCAGGGTCCCAAATAGATGATCCCTTGGCTTGAGAAAACACAACAGGAATAGGGTGATAGCTGCAATTAAGACAATAACAGAAACCAATTACTATTTTGGAAAGCACAGTGCAACATAATGGTATATTAAGATTTTGTTACAGTAAGAAAAATCGTTACAGTATCGAACATTTCTATTGATAAAGTTTCTTCCACCAAAATTACAGACATATATGCATGTGTGTGCATACAGCTTTCAGATTTGTAACCTATTTTATTGTTGGATTACAAATTTAGAGACAGTAATTATAAGCAACAAAAACATAAAATCTTTACCATTTTTTGGGCAGTACTCTATTGAAACCATTTAATTACAAGAACGGCTAGGCCAATTAAAACACCCCTGTACTGAAGCATTTGATGCAGATTCTTCTCCGACTGCTTACAAACATATTCAAACTATAAATTTACTTGATACTGTGTATTTATCTAAACAATCCAATTTTAGTTATCCCAATTCACCGGACCTTCTAGTGATTGTAAGTCACGTAGCTCTAGTTTAATCAGCTAAAATCCATAAAGATTTTGCACCATATTTCAGCAAAAAAAAAAAAACTTTAGGAGCATTTAACATTTTAAGGGCAAAATAGAGCACACTTAACATAAAATCCAAGAAGTTAATCAATTTCTTCAGCATAAAAGAAAAACATGGAAAAAAAGCACTATAAAAGTAGAACACAATTACACAAATATAGGCAAAGAACACAAGTTATTACAAAAGACCATGTATCTGATTTAGAATCACAAGGGTGCAGGTCAAATATGAAGATTTAATAACCCATGAATAAAATAATGATCTTAAAGAGACATACTTATGGGCACTGCGTTGAGATTCTAAATCGATAAGATGTTGAGACGAAGAAGAAGCTGATAAGCCTTGTGGGCTGGCAGAATAAGTACGTGTAGACATCCCCTTGCTCCTGTAAACTCCTCCTCCTCTGTTGAACAAACACTGTAACATTGCTTTCTTGCCTGCCATCTTTTTTCTCTTTTCTTGATCTTCTCTAAGATAACGATGATGATGATGATGATATGTGTATGTATAGATTAATCTTAAAACTACGCACTTACACAAAGTTTACTCAACTGGTGTGTATGAATCTGTTCGGGATAAATAATTTAATAATCTCCAAAACATCACTAAAACATACTCCCTCCTTACCGGGTGAATAGAAGACTGGTTACATAAATTAAGAAAAGATATAAAAAATGAGTAAAATTAGATGAAAAATGAGTAAAGTGATGGAACCTATCAATATTTAATAATAGATTTGAGAGAGTGGAGGAAAGTAGTTGGTGTAATAATGTTTTATATTATTATAGAATAGAGATAGCGGAGAAAGTAGTGGCTATAATAGTATTTTATATTATTAAAAGTTATTATTTTTAAATTATCTTGTGTCAATAATTGCGATTTATTATTATATATTATCGAAAAAGCTACCATTGGTAGGGTCTGTGTGGCTCGCGTTTCAAAATTAATTCCTTTCGTTAAACCATCCCTGTACTGCTCTGCCAATTATCAAATTAGTTTGGTTGATTATTTTAAAACTAAAAAACGTTACGTACACGTATCACATATTGCTTTTTACTGTCACCGTCCATTATCCTTTACTCCCCATGTTGTCCCATGCTAAATGTCATTATGTTTTAGAGGAGCGCTGCGTATCTTCAATTAATTCTCAAATATGTTTTTAAATGGCACATGTCGTATTTTTATTTATTAAATTCATATTTATGTGTACATGGAGTTCATCTCATTCATAGAGAATATTCAATCATATGATGACACCTCATCATTCAAAAATTGTTTTGGGTACGGTTTTGAGGACTATAACATTTCCCTATATTTTAATCTTCTCCCTTACTCTCCCAGTTAAAAATTCAATTTTGACTATTTTGAATTAAAAAATTGATTGAAACTTTTCTTTTAATAAATTTTTAAAATACTGAGAAACACATTTTAAAAAAAGTAGCAACTACTTTTTGAAATATAATTTTTAACTATTTTCAACTGTACAATATAGATAATTTCAAAGGTTATTAAATTTAACTGAAAAAGTTAAAAATTAGCAACTAATTTGAAATGAAAGGTTGTCCTCAGATACTCATTTGTTAAAATTTGGGTCAGAAATCAAAAGTCATCGTCAAAAAATATAAAAAATAAATAAAGTTCTTGAGATTTAATAAAATTAGTAAATAGATATGTGATTATAAAATTGTTGAAAAATTGTGCGTCTATTTTTACTAATATTCTGGTAAGCTTTTGCATCTGATATAGAAGATACTGTGTTCAATACACCACAATTTGAGATGTTAAAATAAGATGGACTCAATATTAAAAAAATTCTTGTTAAATCCTCTAACTAAACATATCCCAAACATACAAAATAAATTTTAGTACCCTCAGAATCCTTTGTTTTTTTAAACTACATACAATCTTCTATAGTCTGCTTAAAAATACATACATATTACAAAAGTTATTGGCATCAATTACCAGTCCCAAACTCGAACCCTGATACCCCTAAACAAGAACACAGGTGAACAATCATTAACCTATATCACAAGAAATTCATGGCGCCCTTGTAGCACAACTGTCTTGGAGCAAGACTTTCCTTTGCTTTGTAATCACAATAACCAACCTGATAACAACAAAATAAACCAACCATACCAAATAAACTGCCCTAAAGAAACACTCACCTTTGACTAATTTTCTAATAGGAATTGGTGACAAACTGACAACCTCGATGTTTTACAAAAGTAAAAACCTTTCAAAACTTGAGAAAAGATGAGAGCAGGAAATGATGGCAGCATAGAGACCGAGTACAAACTGATCATCCAGACCATGTCATACCCTACCCTTGAAACTATCACAACAGAAAGCTTAATTTCACTTGCCATGACGATAGTAGAAACCTATAGAGTTACATCACTAACCTCTTTGATACTAAGTTATACTCCTTCACAATCTGCCTCTTGTCCTAGAATGTTCAATGTTACTGGGCCTTAGGATAGAATAACATACTAACAGAAAATCTATAGAATTCTCTGGAAAGCTTAATTACTAGAAATATTATTTTCAAACCGATAGCGAATTAGTCAGATTCTCTAAAATGATCATGCAGTAGATCATTGTTTACTGACAAAAGCTAAACCCCAAACAAGGTAATCAAAATGTGACGCATTATGTAGCGACAAAAAGTAAGGTAAAAGAGTAATCACATCAAAAAAATTGATCCCACGTATACCACCGACAGAAGTTTATCTGTGAAATCTTTGAATTGATGTGTTGCCATCATTCTGTCCTGAATAAAACTGGTCCACCGTCCCAAAACTGAACCTAAGAGCTGTTTGGTGTTCTAATTGGAGGGAAGAGAAACATAAGAGAGAATAGCAACTGCACAACGTTTTAGACAACACATCAGTTCTCTTTTTTTCATCCCTGTTTCCAGAAAGGAGGAACATATCCAGAAGTTGATCAAAAGCATATGCTTTTGCATATTTGACATACCAAGCATATACTTTTGTAAAGAGTTAGATTGTAAAAAGCAAAAATTTCACACAAACTAACAACGCAATTTGTATTGATGTCTTTGAATTCCCGGCAATAGTTGGTATGAAACACAGGAAGGTAACAGCACAACCTATTTATCAAGCTGCCTAATATTTGGGATGAAATAGAGAAAGCTCATTAATTGCAAGTCTTTCTATATAGTTAATTTACTTGATGAATGAGAAGCCTTTCTGTGTAATATGTCAGAATGATGATTCCCAAATTAATCCAGAAAATCTAGGGCCAAATAGAACGATAGAGAATAGAGATATAATCGGTTGAAGCAAGAAGCTATATTCCGGGTACCGACATACAGAAAATATGTGATTCGATCAAGATACTGTTCTTATTATAACTAGTGTAGAGACATACTTGACACCTGGAGCTGTGAAGTGTACTTATGGAACAAACAACCACAACAAACAGAGAAAAAACGGTGGTGCTTAGTAATTTTCAACGCTATTATTAACCACCACCCATGATGTATGCCTGAGGCTGCATTGCCTTCCATAAAAACAATATCACAGGAGTATGAGAAGCTTCTTGATTTAGTGACGGACAAGTTTTATGTGCTTTTATTGTGCTGAACTGAACTTTTGGATTTGGAAACAATATACAAAGCCATAGTAAGACCACTCTAATGGGTCTTTCTAAAAAGTGTGTTAAACTGAAAATCATGAAACCACAAACTTTGCACAGATGGTTACAAGGAAAACCAGAGACCAAGACAGGCAACTAAACCAAGTAGAATATTAAGCAAATCGATTTCAGATTTCAAATAGATGTCTTGTAGAAAAAAGAAACGCCAAACCCTTCAAATGCTTGAGTCAGCTGAAAAGCTTTTTAACCAGCAGAAGAGGATTCTCAATGCTTTATATTGACGTAGCACATTAATACCAGAAGATGATACTTCTTACTTGGGGAACTACTCTGTAACAATGAAATAAGTCGAGAGAATATAACACCAAAGAGCAGCTAAAAGCCTAAAACCATGTAATACCCTGGGGAGGAAATTGGGAGGAAAGAATAAGAAAGCAACCACATCTATTTATACGAGTTCAAAGTTAATGGTAATAAAAGTATATGGCACGAAAATCAATTTCATAGAGCATAACAGTGTCAGAGTTTAGAAGAAAGAACTGATTGTTAGAATTTGAAAAGATCCTAATAAAATTCTAGGAAAACGGCGGATAGACGAGATCCTACAACACCACAGATAGAACCTAGATCCGCTTTATAAATCTTCCTGCATATGCTTCATAAGATTAACTAAGGAAGATACAGGATTCCAGAAGAAGAAACCTAGGAAATGAAACCTTCTCCATTGCTAAAGTCTAAAGGAACTATGGAGAAAACATGATTTGGAAAAGGCTGCACACTTATGCTAAAAATCACCTCCAATGCAGAAAATTCCTTTAAAACTTAAGTGGACATTATAAATGCCTGAATCAAGTTTTCAGCAGCACGCTTCTGTTCAGGTGTCCCGGAGATAAGAGCCACACGATCACCTCGTGAAGATTTCGAATGGGAGATTTCCACGTCTGCTCCTGAAATCTGGATCGGAAACAAGTTTAATTAGAAAATATATATACACATACGTACTCCACCACAACCACAACTCCATGCTAACAATAAAATGCCAGCCTGTCTGCAACTCTTACTACATGCTAGCAAGATATCAGCCTACTACAAAGTGAGATTCATAATGCCCCTCAAGTTTAATAGAAAAATGTTTTATTAGATTTTTGGTGTATAGAAATAGAACTGATGAGATTACAAATGGTAAATCTTTCATTCCAATTAATTTGCCACAAGATAAATTTCACATAAAAGTGCACCTAGAAACAAGTGGACACTAGCAAAGAGACAAACAAAAAGAGGAATAACAACAGATCTTATCCAGAGAAAAAAACACACACCTTCCGGATGTTATCAATATTTGCCCCTCCTTTACCCATCACTTTGCCAACTGCATGAGCAGGAACCACCATCTCAAGATCCGTTGGAGGAGGCAATCTGCTTGCAAAAAACAAAAAAAATTATAAAACAATATTATGTCGTTCCTGACACAGCAAATAGTATGCAAACCATTTTGACTTGAAAATCAAGGACAAAGGAATACTGACCCGCCATACAGCTTTGATGAATATGGAGACGACAAAGATCCATAGCCACTGTCACCCATCTTTTAGAAGGAAAAGGAAAAAAATAAAATAAAAACATTGTTATAGATGTAAGGTAAACTGTTGAAATTAGATTTGTGAGTACATTACTACATCCTACATCCTTACGCGCTGCTCTTCGAGATATGTGAGTACATTCCTTTTCCTTTAACGTTGATAAATCCCGTGTCATTACTATTCTTATATAGGGTTCCACATTTTTCCATGTTTCTGAGTTTTCATATATATCTTTCTTCTATCGGTACTACTTAAAATCCATTAAAGCAATACATAAATCGTATTTTTTCTTGCCAATAACTGCCCAAATATTACCAGAGTAGCAATTTTGATTTGGGTTTTGTACTTTTCTGTACATTCTGATTGTAAAGAGTAAGAATTAGTAATCTTAGGAAGAAAAGGCTTGTTTTGTGCGACTGAAAATGAAATATATGTTACTGATTTCACTTGGAAAATTGAAATATATCTATTATATGTATAAGCATAAGTAATGCTTGTACTTACAGAGAAAAAGGAAGAATATTTGAGAGAGAATAAGAGGAAATAAGTTTTATTTTTGCAAAAAAAAAACCTAAAAATTGAGCAATTATCAGATAATGCCATACCGGTAATGATCCATATCCATAATAGCTATCTGAGGATAGCATGTTTAAGCCACTCCCACCATCACCCCTCTGCTGCTCGTAACCTGTATGACTAACAGGAGGAATGCCAGGCAAAACTTGAGGCATCGAATGACTTGCACTACCAGGGTATAAAGAACCAAGTCCAACACCATCTGATGGATTTCGATTTCCTTCCCTGTCTCTCAAGACATCATCTCGAAGCCTAAGAACAATCTGGACAAGCGCATCCCTCACACTACCAACTTCACCAACAACCTGAATATATAAATGTATGAAGCAGGTAAATAAGGGATAATTTTAAATAATTTAAGTCAAAGAAAAACTTTAACCAATCAAACTAGACCTCAACAAGTTCACTACTGTCATCAGCACGTTTAGGCTTATCTCCTTTAGAGATACGGACATCGGCCTTTGTTCTCTTCCTGATTTCATTAATAATTGAACCACTTTTGCCGATTATACAACCAATAACTTTACAAGGAATTAGCAGTCTGATAGATATGGTTTCATCTTCCTCGTCATTGATTTTCTCTTGTAGCAACAAGACGGCTTCAACTGCCATCGATTTCATATCGTCCAATTTCTGTAAAAAGTAACACTATAATGATCAGATTACATCTTAAGAAAAAACAAACACAGCATCATCAGGTTTAGACCGCCTCCGAAACTTACCCACACTTTGATTACAGTGACACACTAAATGTAGATATTCCATAAGCATGTGTAATAAAACGGTAGATAAATTGCTTATATTTCTAAGTATATATATTTCTATGGTGTCCTATAATATAAACGATTCCTGTATTAGACAAGGTATATTGAACAAACAACCCATAAAACATGCTACAGATGTCATTAATTATTTATCAATATACTTCCAAAGAAATATTCCCACACTCAAACCTTTATTACACTCCACTATAATTACAAGCTTGCAAGAACCAAAAGGTCTTCAACAGGAGGTATTGTAAGATACTAAAGTGGTGCCTCCACAAGTTATTTTCTAATGATTAATTACCAGTCTGATATTTAAGAAAACGAGTTATATCCACTTGCATCAAATATATATAGTTTTTCCTATCTTGAAGAATTAATAATAAGATCAACGTGGTAATCTAAGAGAGCTATGTCCACACACAAGTGAACTGGAAATCAATGCCATTAAGAGGAGTATCAAAGAAACAAATGCGGAAGCACCTTTGGCAGCTGGTGCTACCACTAGATCAAGCAGAAGGCAAAAGAAG
The DNA here is from genome assembly GCA_030848705.1 of Heracleum sosnowskyi. Lineage (NCBI taxonomy): Eukaryota > Viridiplantae > Streptophyta > Magnoliopsida > Apiales > Apiaceae > Heracleum > Heracleum sosnowskyi. The sequence goes on along the minus strand of CM061241.1, from coordinate 104,479,891 downwards.
GGGAAAAACTAGCTTTAAAGATATAAGCCATATACCTCTGTAGAAGTGATGGTGATAGTACAATCATTATTATCAGTCTTCTTATCATCAACGTCAACCCTTGCACCACTAGTCTGCCTCACGCTTTTAATTGAAGCCCCTCCCTTACCAATAACACGACCAATCTTGCTGGAGGAACACAGCACCTTTATTATCAACTCCTCCGATCGGGATGCACCACCATAACCGGAAACCACAGGAACAGAAGATGAATATACAGGCCACGTATGCCCTGCATCAGCATAATGTGAAAGTTCTGGTACATGCGTAGCACTTAGAATGGATGGAAGGGATCTCGAATTAACAATAGAATCTAGACCGGGATAGAGTCCTGCAGCTGGATACACAGGTACATCTGAAGGGATAATTATGCTAGGAGGGACGTCCGGTACAGCAGTATCAAGGGAGATATCTTCTTTTGGACCAAACTTGTACATAATCGCAGAAATTGCAAATAAGGCCTTCTTAACTGCCTCGGATTCACCAGTTATCTGTTCACAAGTAACCAGAGGTTTCAAAACTTGCATAAATATTAACAGATAAACTACAAATTTACGAAATACAGAGAAAGCTACATCATGGTACACGGAAATATAAATTTAAATATTTGTGGCCTAACAATCAATGTGTCACAACAAATGACTTTGCATGATGGGTACAAACAATCTTTAAAGTACAGTAAATAACTTCATATGACATTAGACCTATTACTTGCATTGAACACCTATAACTTGCCGAAAGTTGCTTGTATTTTCCAGAATTGCTTGGCTTATGATCTAATCTAAAATTTGCTTCTAAATAGATTTAACGTTGAACAGAGAGATAAATAACTGCATCTTTATGGAAGATTAACCTGAATAAAGTTGTCAAAGTGCATGGCACAAGAATGAGTGGGATCGCTTGCATCCTTTGATGTGACCCTGATATTTGTCCTTGTCTTGCCTCTCAGTTTTTTAATAGTAGACCCAGACTTGCCAATTATATTTGCCGACTGGCTGGCTGGGACAAGAATCTGGCACTCCTCCTTATCCGAATCCCTCTTGTATGAATCTCCAAGCGACGCCACAGCTTTCGAAATCACAGTATGCACCATTAGGAGAGCTTCCTGAGCAGCACAGAGAGGCTCTTTATCATCAAATTCCTCGTCAACTTCCACATCTACTTTCTCCTTGACATAACAATAAACCGTCAACACTCTATCCTTAGCACCAGGGAATGGATCAACCACTTTAACTTTCGCCCTTGAATCTTGCCTAATCGTATTTATTACTTTCCCACTCTTTCCTATCACACTCCCAATCACCTTGTCAGGACAAAGTATCCGATAAACAACCAACTCATCATTATAAACCTTCTCATCTCTATCATTTACCCGCCTCTTTGGATTTCTACTATCCCCATCATAATACCTCTCCGAACGAGAATGAGACCGTTTGCCTTTCTCAACCATAATGCTATACACAAAACAACCTAAATCCAACAAAATAAAAACTTACACACACAAGTTACAAAAACTACTGATTGCCTAAATCAATGATCATCAACAAAGTTAAAACAGAATTAACCAAGACTTAATTACATTAACACATAATTTTTTATCGGGCCATAGTAACACTTAATTTTAACTCATCATTCATCTACTGTATGTCAAGAAAACTAACATCTTTAAAGATTCAAACTTTAGTACCCAGAAAGCATAAAGATTCGAACTTTAGTACCCAGAAAGCACAATCTCGTTTCTTTTTTGAGGCAACCAAATCAAAATAAAAAAACCCATTACAAATTTTATTAATTCTAATCAGAAGAGTATGATTTGAATAAGAATTGCTCGACTGAATTAAGCTTAAATTAAAGCAATTAAATAACAAAAAATATATGCAATCACAGATATCATATAAAAGCATATATGTAACGAATTGAGATTAAACAAATAAAAGTACCTGAAGATGTAAATTCACGAGAACAAAAGAGTGAGGCAGAGGAGAAGAAAGATTCTAATTAGGTTTTTATTTTTGTACGTATAATTGTACTGTTTTGTATCTATTTAAATTATAAAGCCTGAAGACCATTTGACTGCTATTTTACCATAATGTCCTTCTCAATTTTTTGTATTTACAAAAAATTGCCATTTGACCCATTGACTTCTACTCAATCTTCTTTCTCTGTATATTAAAAGCCAACCAAGGGCAAAATATGCCAATAAAATGGTTGTGAAATTACAACTTTACCCTTATTTATCATATAATTACAAAAATGCCACTCATGTATAATTTATGCAAAAATTATATTAATTTTGTTGCTCTAAGGATTCGAACACAAACCTTTCACTTACAAATAAGTTATCATAACCATTGTGCTACATCAATTTTTGAGTTAACTTTAAAAATCTTATTAGATAAGTTACAAGTTCCCTTATAATCTTATTTTCTCTTTTTTACTTTACTTTTTGATTAAATATATTGTTGATTTATATTTCTTATAAAAAAAAATTCTAAATTATTCATAAATGTAACCAAATTCAAATTGTGAACTTATGAATTTGTTAAAATTTGTCTCTATGTATATATTGGATTATTTGATAATAATAGGATAATATTTTAAGAAAGATAAACATTTCATTTACGTGTGGATATAATTGCATCATATAATTTTTAGATATATAAATTTAAAGTTGAGTTAAAAAATAATTCTACATTATAAAATAAAATATTCAATTTACTTAATTTCTAAACTAGACTGTTAGATAATGTGTGTAATGAATAATAGACTTAAAATAGATAGCTTAATTTAAAATTATATATATATGAAAAAATATATATTCATGGAAAAAAAGAGCAAGACAGTCTAAGTATATAATTTTACATACATAACCAATCTTTTTAAAAATCTACTTCTATACATTAAAATATCATCAAAGGCAAAAAGAGCCCAAAAAATATTCATGAAATTACAACTTTACCCTTGTATTTTTAAAATTACAAACATGTCACCCTTTTGTTTATTACTGAAGATAGAAAAGGTCAAATTTGTGTGTAAACATCGAGAATCGAAATGTTGGCCTACTCGTAAGAGTTTCATGTCATAATCGAGTGTGTTACATTGAGTTTTGAGTTTATTTTCAAATTATTATTAGATAAAGTATATTCGTTCATCATATTATCTTTTGTTATTTCAACTTTTGAGTAAATAATATGTTGTTTTATACTCCTTCCGTCCCCTCAATTTTTTACATTAAGGGGACGACACGGAGGTTAAGAAAAAGTGTAAATTAATAGAGAAAAGTAAGAAAAAGGAGTAAAGTAGTGGGATCAATCAATATTTAATGTATAAAGTGGGTATAAGTAGGTATAGTGGAGGGAAATAATGAATGTGATTGAATTTTATATTATAAAATGTTACTATTTTTGGTATGTAAAGAAATGAGAGGGACGTAACAAAAATGAAAGTGTAAATAAATGAGAGGGACAGATGGAATATTATTTATACAACATGCTTATTCAATTTTTTAATAAAAAAATTTTAGTTTATATTATTTATATAACTCCATTTTTTTTTAAGTTTTCGTAGTTTTAATATATATTTATGTATTTCTTTACAAATTTTATTATTTCACCCTTATTTTTTTTTGATTAAATGTTAATTGTTATACGATTTATATTTGTATACAATACTATGTCACTTATTACCTTTATACGAATTATTCAAGTATTGATAAATATAATATCAAAATTTGATCTAAAATAAGTAACATATTATACGTAACTTTTATATTTTAGAATTATACAAGGGACTATAAAAAATGGGAATCGTAGTTAGGGGTGTTCATGGGTCAGGTTGTCAGGGGTTGGAAGCATTTTTGCAACCGAGTCTAATTAAATAAGTTTGAAATTTTTTAATCTAACTCACAAAAAATTAATTCATGACCCTACCGTACTTATCGTCTTTAAGTTTTGGGTTGGTTTGGATGTGTTAAATAATTTTTATAAAAAATAAATATTACACAATGTCCCCATTTCAAAAATTCAAGTAAAGATAAAATACGTATAACTTACGATTTTATTGCTAATATTTTTTTTATTAACATAATAATTTTAGTTATGTACACATCTATAAATAATATGATATATTGTATTATATAATGTACAGTTACATTCAATAATTTAAATATATATATATATATATATAAATTATCGAACAAAATTTGTAATTTAAATAGAGTTGGGTTGGGTCAGCCGAAATATATAAAACTGATATGCAACCATTAAAATCGGTTTGAAATCTTTTTAGACCCAATTAAGTATCGGGTTTTCTTTGTCGGCTTGGTTGGTCGAAAAAGGGGATGAGTTGATTTTGTTCGGTTTAATCGGTTCGTAAGCCAATTTTCGACCGATTAAACCAATGTGTGCCAGCTAATCCAAATTTTATGATTTCTAGATCGATTTCTATAAAAAAATTGATTTTCCGATCTGATTTTAACACATTTGGATTGATTAATCATCTTCTAGCGGTTAATCGCCAGTGTTTAAAACATATATTTTACATATAAATACAATTGAGTCCGGACAAAAAGAATATTAAATTAATTAATAACTACTCTACACATATGTTAAATTATTTAGGTATATTACGATTCATATAAGATCAAACACAAGATTATTTATAATTCAAATATTAAAATTGCATAAGATAAAATTTTATGGTTGTGTTAAAAATGATTCTAAATTACATATATAAAAAATTTCAATTTATGTAATTCTTAAACTACGATCTTAGATATTTTATAATTAATACTAGACTAAACATATACAATTGAGTTTAAAAGGGTACACATATGTACATATGAAGGAAATAGTAAGACAAATTCAAGATTGACTTTTACATAAAATAAAGAGATTTTATATTGTGTTCACTGTATAGTCTTGCATGAATGACCAATTTTATATTTTATAAATATACTTTTATTTTATTAAAATTATATTACTTTACATATGTCTTATACACGAAATTAAAAGTAATAAATTTTATGATGTATTTAAAGTATCTTCGTACATTTGTGACCAATATTATATTACAAATATACTGTTATTTTATTAACAATACATGAGTTTACATACATTCATTTTATATACGGAGAACTCTGATAAAATAACCATTTAAATTATCTTGAACTTTTAAATTTGATAAAATTCACGTCACGACATTCAAAACTAAACTAATATTTTGAAGACTAAAAACAATTATTTGATCTTTATCTTATAGAAATTTATCCAAATTTTATGAAATCTTATTCAATTAGAAAATATATATATATATATATATATATAATACTATGCACATATAATATAAATTCAAAATACTATCATTTACCATATTTACAAAATTATTTTGATATGTTTACATATTGGTGCAAATTTATTTTTTCAGTATATAAACAGGCTCGTGCCTCGCACGGGCTTTTACGCTAGTTCTCTATATATTAAAAGCCAACAAAGGGCAAAGTTTTCCATTTTAATGGCTGTGAAGTTACGATTTTACCCTTATATTTTCTAAAATTACAAAAATACCATTCTTTAATAAAAATGTAAAAATTGTGAAATTATGTTAATGATGGGAATCGAACCCTTAACATATCCATGTCAAACTCATGTCATAACCAACTGTGCTACACTTTGTTTTGAGTTTATATTCAAACTCTTATTAGATAAACCACCTCTTCTTCCAATTTTTTTATTTTTTGAGTTAATAAACATTGATTTATATTATTTTTAGAATATTGCACAATACATAGTTATAATAAATATTTTTAGCAATTGAACATAATCTACAATTCTCTTTTATCAATTTAAATTATTGATATATGTCATTTTAATACCTTGAATTTATGATTTTGCCCCTACATGCTAAAAAATTACAAAAACGTCAACTCTTTTATATTTATGCAAATAGTAGATAAGATTATGTTAGTGTAGTAAATTGAACCATTAATCTTCTCTAATCAAGCTCATGCATAAGTAGCATAGTACATTTTGTTTTAAGTTTTCTTTAAAATCTTATTAATGTTAATTTCTCTTCTTCTTTCATCTTCTTTTTTATAATTTTTTATTTTTAAATAAATAAAATGTTGGTTTATATTATTTATAAAATATTGCATTGTATATAATTACCAAAAATATTTTAAGGGATTGAGCATACTCTACGATTCTCTTTCTTTTATTTTAAATGATTGATATAAAAAATAAAATTTTAAAAGAGTATAAGATTATAGATAACGTATAATTTCTACATAATAATAAGATTATAGATAACATATAAGATTAGAGTATAAAATTTTTATAAAATTTTAAAAGTAAAAAAATTGAGTGAGACGCCGCATGGATGACTTTTAAATAATATTAATAGATTTTGTAATAAGTCTCAACCCTACGTTTATATCTGACAATGTTAAGACTGCATCGCCTATGTTATATACCGACAATTTTGTAATTTACTTCGCAAGATAGGGAATCTATCTACACAAATGATTTACATAAATATTTTTCATATTTTTTTTGTAAATCTAACGGTACTAAAAGAAAAGATCGTACAAAAATAACAAATTACACAAAATATTATAAATTTCACCAGTAGAAAATAAGATTATTTTAATATTATAAATTTTATTTATTTGCATTAAATATATAACGGTTTGAACTTTATATCGTATTAGATTACAAATTGCGTCGTCTATCATATAAATTTTTTCATAAATTAATATACTCGATAATTATTACGTCATCTTTTCATCTATATGATTGAACTTACAATTTTTTTAAGAAAAATAATTTGAATTTAAGAACGTTTCGGTCGAAATAATACATATATAGCCGAATGTTTTAATTTCTTTTAAATGTTTTTAAAAATAGTAGACGAATGTTTTCATCTATAACATATTTTGTTTTTTGCAAATGTAACCATGCAACTATACATAGATAGTGGTTCATATTTTTTATATATAAATTACAATTTGCATCATCTATGCACTAATTTGTAATTTGTAAGTAACTTAATTAATACATTTAACAATTTTTACGTAACTACTGTTTCGTTTGTATGATTGCATCTACGATTTAAAAAAAAACACAATGTGAATTTAAAGGAGTTTGGATCGAAAAATATTTAATCAAATTAATATATATGAGATTTAAATTTTGGACTCTATTTCAATTATCTCTTAAATAATAACATATAAAAAAACATAAATAAATAAGCACGAAAACAACTTGTTCTAAAATTGACCCAAAAATAATAGAATTACTTTTATATTGTAAATAATATTTATTTGTATCAAGTAGACAAAGACTCAAATTTTATATCCTATAAATTATAAATTGCATCATTAACCATGCCAATTTGTACATAAGTTAATATACTCAAAAACAATTATGTAATCTTTTTTCAAATATATGGTTGGATCTACGATTTCAATATATATATATATATATATATATATATATATATATATATATATATATATATATGAATTTAAAGGCGTTCCGGTCGCCAATATATATGTATATATATTAAATTAATCGAAATGAGATTTGAATTTTGAATTCGATATTATTAACGCTTAATTAATTACATAAAATACATATATATAGTCAAGTTAAAATACATTATTATTAGTACACGATGATCATTTATAAAAAAAATTGGATTAAAATTTGTAACTGTAAAACGACATTCCAAACATATTATTAAAGTACTAAGTGTGTTCATATAATTTAATACAGTGATGGACACAAGAGAGAAGTGCGAAATCAGTTCCCAAGTTAAAAAAATAAACACGTGATATGAATACTCCATATTGCAATAGGTGCTCATCTCCCAAAGTATTTGTCTTGTGAGAGTGTGCAAAGATGCACCAACCTTCAGCTTCTTTTTAAAATCCTCTATCTCATTCACATGTGTTCGATTATATTACAACAACATTGTGTGCATTTAACGATTTATATTCTAGACTGCAAAAAAATAAAAAAAACCAAATCAATTGATCGCTGAAAAACAAACAACAACTACTAAGGCAAAATACCTATTTACAAATTATACTTTCTCCAACATAGAAAACTCCGGTAAACCTGATTATAATTGCAACAAGAACAATAGTTCGACCGTGTTTCAAATTTTACATTGTTTCTATTTGTTCTTAATATCAATAATACTCACTATGAACAAGTCCCAAAGCCTTGGGTTTGGCACAGTTACGTTATCATATTAATTTACATACACTAATGTTATATACGGACTTTAGACTAAAAGATTTTAAGATGTGATCACGGTGTGTAGTCTTACGTACCTGACCAACTTTATATTTTATTTACAAGTATATTGTCATTTCGTTAAAAACACATTAGTTTAGATACATCCATATCATATATGAACAACTATACTAAAATAATCATTTAGATTATATTTAATTGTTGAATTTGATAAAATGCATTTCACGACATTTAAAACTAAATTAATATTTTGTCAAATGAAAATAATAATTTGATCTTTATTTTATAGATTTTTTTTCCAAATTTTGTGAAATCTTATTAAATATTAAAAAAAATTTATACAAATATAAGATAAATTCAAAATTAAAATTGTTTCGATATATATACATTTTCGTGCGAAAAATTATTTCAGTAAATAAGCAGGCCCGTGCTTCGCACGGGTTTTTAGGCTAGTTTAGATGTATTATACAACTTTTATACACTTTATCTACCTTATCAAGCTTCTCCCAGAAGCTTTGTTTTCATCAGTATCGTAATTAAATTTTGAAGTTTCAAATCCTCTCTCTCTATTTCTCCTCTTCCCCACTCTCTATTTTTCTCTGGCATGTTTAATTAGGTATCACAACTCTTTTATGAATATTGATCTATAACTATGTTGGTTACTCACATTAATTTTTTCAATTGTAAGTTCGATTAAGTTTTCCAATTACAGGTTCGACATGTACTACTGATTTGAAGGTATTTCAATTCGTTTTAGTTCAATTTATGGTGATCAACTTTTCTCATTTTCAATTTATTTATGTTCTATTTACTGTGCTTTCTACCTGCTTGATGAATGTTCTAAGAGAATTTTTATGTTCTTCTTTCACATTTTTTTTATGCTACAAGTGTTTTATCATTTTACCAACTTTTTTTTGTTATAGCTGAAATATTGTCCCAATGAAGTCAGGTATGAGTTTTTTTGTCCAAATGATGTTTATGTGCTTTGAGTTTTTTTGTTTTTGCTTTGAACCCAAAGTTTGTTACAAACTTGAAATCTTTATTTTCACATTTATGCAACGATATTATTCTGACTTTAATTTACTACTCTCATTTGTTATTTCTTATTTTAGGATAAAATTTACAGATTCAAACTCAAATTCGATTCTCTGAGGTATGTAAACCCCTCTTTCTATTGAATGTGTTTTTGCTCGAAACCGAAAGTTTGGTTAGTGTCCATATGCACTTGGACATTTTTGTTGAATGGGTTTTTTCAATTGAGTTAAATTAGATTAAATGTTATTATTCTCTTTGCATTTGGTTACCCATAGTTCCATTTGTTTTAACTGAATTTGTTACAAAGCTGAAAATATTTATTTTCACATTTATATATGTTTTGTTTCAAGTTTTTGAGTTATCTAAAGAAAGAAAGTTTGTTTTTATTCAATTTATTTATTCTGACTTTAATTTACTACTCTAATTTGTTATTTCTTATTTTAGGATAAAATTAAAGATTCAACCTCAAATTCGATTCCCTGAGGTATGTAAACCTCTCTTTCTATTCAATGTGTTTTTGCTTATAACCGAAAGTTTGGTTAGTGTCCATATGTACTTGGATAATTTTGTTGAATGGGTTTGTTCAATTAAGTTAAATTAGATTAAATATATTATTCTCTTTACAGTTGATTACCCGTAGTTGCATTTGCTTTAACTGAATTTGTTACAAAGCTGAAAATATTTATTTTCACATTTATATCTGTTTTGTTTCAAGTTTTTGAGTTATCTAAAGAAAGAAAGTTTGTTTTTATTCAATTTATTTATTAATTTACTACTCTAATTTGTTATTTCTTATTTTAGGATAAAATTAAATTTACAGATTCAACCTCAAATTCGATTCTCTGAGGTAACTTTCTATTGAATGTGTTTTTGCTTAGAACCGAAAGTTTGGTTAGTGTCCATATGTACTTGGATAATTTTGTTGAATGGGTTTGTTCAATTGATTTAAATTAGATTAAATATATTATTCTCTTTGCAGTTGGTTACCTATAGTTGCATTTGCTTTAACTGAATTTGTTCTAAAGCTGGAAATCTTTACTTTCACATTTATATCTGTTTTGTTTCAAGTTTCTGAGTTATCTAAAGAAATAAAGTTTGTTTTTATTCAATTTATTTATTATGACTTTAATTTACTACTCTCATTTGTTATTTCTTATTTTAGGATAAAATTTACAGATTTAACTTCAAAGAACATTACTGAACAAACTAAAAATTATCTACTCCCACAGAATCTTAACTGGTCGGAGAATCGTGAAATGACCCGTATAATTAAAGGTGCGCCGATGTTTGGAAAGAGAGAGTATTTGGTCGGATGAAGGATGTATTAAAAATAATGTTCTCAGAAATCTTGGAACCGAAATTCTATAAAGTGTAGTACTTTAATTTGTCTTAAATTAATTTGGAAACACTGTATTGGCAAACAGTGTAGTACTTTGAGTTGGAATTTTAATCAAGGACTTACGTTTTGCGTTTAATTTGGAGGGCTGCATTTATCTTTATCGTTGACAGTTGATAGTTCTTCATTTTCATCAATTAATTTGGAATTGTCGTTTGTTTGATTGATTACATGGTGTAGGCCTGCATTCAGAATATTGAATGGTTATATTTTAAACTTAATATCACTTAGTATGGGAGTAGTGTTTAATTAACTTTAGAAAAATTTGCAATCGTTCATTTGATTTATAGGTTGTATAAATATGTTATTTTGACGAAATAAGGTATGTTGGTTATATTTAGAGGCTTTGAATAATTTATCTGATGCAATTGTGATGATTGCAATTTGTGTGCTTAGAAGTATGAAAAAAATAGTTTACAGTTAACATCTTTTACACTTTGTTTTCTAGCTATTAAGATATTATTTCTCTTGGATTGGAATGTAGGCAAAAACTGCATGAAGTTGGATAAATAGAACATGAGATGGAAGTAAGTTAATATCAAGGATACTCAAGCCTGAGACTAACATCTCGGAGGAAGGTAAATATGACCCGCTTGAAAGATGTGTGTCCTGCTGCAACTTATTAAGAATTTGGATAAAAAATTTATATTTGTATTGCTGCAATATATGAGGAATATGTAGAAGTTGCTTGGGTTGATTTCATTAGCAGTGTCCATCTAATTTCATGTGTTCCAGTTGATGGTCTTTAATTTTTATGTTTGTGTTTTTATGTCTATCTTTCTCTGTCATTGGTCTTTTATATATATTTAGTTTTACTAAGTTGTTGCACTTGATCTCTCTTTGTTTTTTCACTGTTTTATTTTAAGATTTAAGTCTAGCAGTGATCTTTCAAGTTTTTTCCGAATTGATGTAATTTCTCAAGGTTTTGAGTATTGTTTTAATGTTATGCTTAGTTTGTGTAGAAATTGGATTACCAAAAGCGTACACCCTAGACATGCATGGTCCAGTGACCTTAAAATTTTGAACTTTTATAGTCTTTTTTTAAATTTGTTCATTTTTATTTTTGCTCCAAATAATGCATGTTCTTGGATATGTTATTCGGGTTCATGTTACAAATTACAACATTTGATAATTTGGAATTTTGGATTATAGGTTGTAGTCGGTCGATTTACTTTACTCCGTCTAGAAAATAATTTACGCAAATGTTATTATGTTTCTAATTTGTTCAATTTTTTAAATAAATTTTATGTGTACAAACGTTGTAATGTTTTTTAGAAATAAAAAATGTGAATATATAATAGATTCTCTTATAATCAATTGTAGGAAAAATTAAAAACGAGGCATTGTCGGAGGCGATGCCGAGGAACCATATACCACGTCAGATCGCTTTTTTAAAAAAAATGACTTTAAATCTATGAACATCTATTGAGAAAAAAGTTTCTCCTTAAAAGGACTCTCAATCTATGATAAACTAATTTTCTTTTTCATTGAAAAACTATTAATATAATAATTGATTATGTCATTAACTTAAACAAATGTTTAATGAACGAATAGCAATTTATTATACATCATACTGGAAAATAAAATTAGAAACACAAAAATTTAATCAAGGAACAAAAACATTAACTATAACCGTGCGAAGCGGGCAAAAATTCTAGTATATACATTGCGCAGTCGCGGTAGGGTTGGATACGTGGATATTAAAACCGGGTATGGTAATTGAACCGTTTCGCACAATTAAATTAAATGGATTATTTACTTTTTTGTGAAGGAAGTACAATTCAATTACTATTTAAAAATTATTTTTCAATGTTTTCTATGAACTCAAATTTCTTAAGGGGTATTTTTGACAAATTTGAACAAAAAACTGAATATTAATTATATTTGGATGATATGATTAACTCAAAACTTTGAATTATCAATGAATAATATTATTTGATAAATAATATTTATAAAATTTGAATGATATTTTTTTTATTTGATAAAAACTATTATTATCATTAACATTTTTTATTTCATATATATAGGTAAATATTTATTTTTCATTTTTAATTAATCAGTAACTATACAAAAAATATTATAATTACCCCAATAGATAACAACTTAAACTTTTCAATTCTCACTTATATTTTTTAATAAATTTAAGTCATGAGTAAAAATTCTAAATTTATCCAAACCAATTAACCAAGTCTAAAGATGTTTGACATTTTTCTTGCTTTTTTGATAAAATAAAATAAAAATAAATTAAACAATCATGTTTTAATTATATTCCCTATTGAAAAATATGTTAAATAATTAAATGTAATAATATAAGTGTATTTTCTTTATTTAAAAACACATAAGTGGATTCACTTGATTTTTGGATAAGTACTACAAACTTAAGTTTTATTCACATTGACAAATATAAAGTATTTTAAAGGCGATGTTGTATTACTCTTCTAATGTTATGAATTTTGTGATACTAAATATTTATGTAAAGAATGCATTTTTATTGTACTATATAAATATGTTCAATCACGTATGTCTAAAATGCATTTTTATTGCACTATATAAATATAAATATGTTCAATCAGGTATGTCTAATCAAAAGGATCTTTTTGGTTAGATTTTACTTTGATATTCCAATTTTTTTTCTATTTAGGATAAATATCTTCACATTTACTTTTTGTATTATCAAATTTTATAATAAATATTTTGAGACTTGTTTTTTGTATCTTTGTATTTTCAGGAATAGAAGTATATGTGATGAATATGAGAGTTCTCTTTTCAGACATTTAAGTTTTATTATCCAAATTTTTGGGGACATTTTTGCACGTTCTTCGGTTGGATGATAAACTTTCTTGAATGAAATAAACTAAATCTCTCACTCCGATTTAATCTGGAATCCTGTGATGCAATTCATTTACGAAAATGTATCTTATGACAAAAAAAAAAATTGTACATGTACACTATAATACTTTATTTTTTTCTAATGGTTATAAATTTTGTGGTACCTAACAACACATGATTATACGTTTACATTATAATATATTTATTATGAATCATTCATCGGGGATTTTAGAGGATTATACGTTTACATTATAATATATTTATTATGAATCATTCATCAGGGATTTTAGAGAGAATGATTCTACGGTTGTAGGATGCGCTCAACTACGTGGGTGGCAAGCCAAACGATATGAATTAGCACAATCGCTCAAATAAGTCGTACACATATCTATTCAGAAGTAAACAAATTGGTCATTAAACTTGCTTCAATATTTGTGCAATACAAAAGAATTATCTAATTAACATTACGTAATATTTCTTATGAGTGTGTTCGTTATATTTATGTGTCAATAATTTGCTATTTAATTTATTTTATGTTGTGTGATTTTTTGTGATGATAAACATCTTTTAATTTGTTGTGATGTTAATTTCAACATAATTTAGTATGATTTTATCAATGAAAATTGTGCTACGACTACTAAATTTGTATATTATTTTCTTTCATATTTGAGTTACAAGTTCATTTGAATAATTGTGAGGGGCGAGTATGACCAAAAATGCAATTTGAACATCACATTTTAGGTACGAGTGACGTGCGAAATTCAACACATTTTGCTAGTCTGTGCTCTGTAGTTCTCGTTATATAAAAACAAAAATGCACCTTACCATGACAACTCGTACAATTTATGATTTTGAAAAAACACCATGCACGACAAAAAAGACATAGAATTTACCTAAATGTGTGTGTGTTTCTTCAACACTAAAATTAGAGTAAAAAGAACTTTTTTTGGTTAAAAAAAAAAATTGTGTGTGTCGGACATACTTTTCAACATCAAGGGGGTGTTATTGTATCATTACTTTTTGTGTGAAATTTTAATAGAATGACTTTAATGAATTTTATTGACTTGTAATAACTCTTGATGAATTCATAAATTTCAAAACATTTTTAATGACTTCTTTTATGGTGACATAAAAACTTTGATACATTAATACACAATTTATGGTTTTTAGGCTTTGATAATTGGTACGCGGGAGAAAATTATAACCATATGTTACATAACAATGACCATATCATTTAATATTTTCTTGAAATAATCAGAGAAGTGGTCGATTGGAATGTTAGAGTCTAGTCTTAGATGAATGTTACCTTGTTACATTAATGCATTAGTTTTTTTTAAAGCTAATTACACATATGCATTAATTATGTAACTTTATGTAAAAGTGACCAGTTTTGGGACTAGTACAAAGAATCATAACAAAAATTGCACTTGACTGATAAATTAAAAAAAATTTAACTAATATTAAGACATTTAATTATGGTTGTTCACGAATAAGCTCGAGCTCAGTTAGTTAAGAACTCAACTCGACTCGGTTCGTTTAAAACTCGAAGACAAAAATGTGTTCGTTTAAGAAAACGAGCTCGAGCCGAGCTATTAGTGATCTCGACTCGAGCTCGTTCGGCTCAATAAAATTCGAAAAAATGAGATATATCTTGTATATTTTTATAGTACTTGTGATATTTTCTAACATTTTAAATTAAATTTGCAATTTATATACTATATATCTAATCCATGAATCATGTTCTAATCACAAATTTCAAATGTAGAAAACAAGATACACATTTAATTATAAAAGTAGCTAGTTAGTTATTCGCATACCATACGATTATCACTATATATTCTTTTTGTCTTTCAAACAAAAACACACAAAGATACATATAAAAGAGAATAAGTGAAGAACACTACAAAAATACGAAGACTTACAAGTATGTTTGTTGTCTATATCAATTGCGGTGGGATTGGGATTTGGGGATTTAGCCGTGTGAAGTCAGAAATGTAAATAGAAAGATATTCAAATTGATTTATCGAGAATGAACAACATGTATTTTAAGTTTACAAAGAACTGGTTGGGAGGATTACTAAGACTTGGTTTGGAATTGGGTTGGGTTTGGACAAGAAATGTTTTTGTTTGTTGTGCCAAAAAAAATTCCTTTTTTATCTATAAAAATTTTAAGTCTAATGAGATCGGCTCGACTTGGTTCAGCTCATTTTTGTTCAATAAATGCTTGTGTTCGACTCTGCTTGTCAAAACTCAGCTCGATTCATGAACAATTCTACATTTAATGAAACCTAATTACAACTCAAAGAATTTAAAATTTAAAAATCATAAAAGTTAGGATTATAACTCCTATTTGAATATCCCACAATCATCAACATTTATATTGGTATTTTTTATATGTATTTAGGGTCCTGGTATCTGACAATCGATTGTCAGGTGCCAATTACACAACATTCAGCTTCTAAACCGTTGGATCATAATTTCAACGACTAGGATTTTAAAAAAAAATCAGCCACTCCGCTATAAATTTTTGTGGAGCAGTTAAATTACCAACATGTCCTTAATAAGCTCCTCGAAAAATAATCGCCGATAGACTCAGTTCAAACTACACGAACAAACCCACCCACCCTTCTCATTTTCCCTAACTCTCCACCGTGCACAACTCTTAACAGTTAAGTGTGTGATTGTGTGTGCATATCCCCTTATCCATTCTCATCTTCTTAGTCGTCATCATCATTTATCCTGTACCTAGGAACAAACCCCCTAATCAAGATAAATATGAACCCTAACTTTGACTCCCAAATTTTCTCAAACAAAACGTATAAACCCTAGATCGAAAGGTTACATGTTAGTGATGGTCATACTCTAATTGAATTTGTTGGAATTGCATTTGGTTCGTGCTCATAGTGAGACGTCCTTGCAAATCGCACTAGTAATCGTAATCGAGAAAAGAGGAAGGGGAAAAAGGAAGAAAGAAAGCGTAAATAATTGTTTTAGTCGTTCCTTGAAAATTTTAAGCGAACATTCACTACACTTCGCGGAATTTTTTTGAGGAGCCTTGTAACTCCGCGAAAAATATTAGAGGAGAGACTGAAAGGAATGTTATAATCGGGAGCTTTGAATTGTAATCTAACGGTTGAGACACTGATAGTTTGTTAACTAGTCCCTGACAATTGATTGTCAGGTACCAGGTTCCATGTATCTATTACAACAGGCGTCAGCTCAAAAGAACGTGGCAAAAAATCAACATAAAAATATCTAAATAATTTATATTTATTGTACAATATTATGTTCAATATTTTATATGATATCATAAATATATTCTTCTCGATTTTCTTTAAATAATTTATATTATTTTTTAAAACAATGTTATAATCCCGTTTCGAAACATGGTTTATTAGACTAGTTACTACACCCTCGGTTCCTAAAATACTGATGGTTTACAAATTTGAAAAGTCAAATATCTTCAACTTTAACCGCAAATTGTATCCTACAATTTTCATATATTCTTTAAAGTAATATTATTTTCATAATTTTAGTTTCCAATAATATTTGTTAATCATTCGTTAAAGTCAAGTTATTTTTATTTTGAAATTTTATAAAGCGTCAATTATTATAAATTGGACGGAGTATATATATCTATATGTAAGTATGCTAAGATGATTTATTGATTAGTATGTGAATTAAAAATTTGAAAGAAATTCAAAAATTTAATCAATTAGAGTTGCGTTAAGAAAATTCAAAATCGAACATTTATCCAAATAATTCAAATATCAATTTTTTTGGGCTTTTTTCATAAATATCCCATTCCAGAAATATTTTTGCAAAAATACCTTTTCAAAAAAAAATATTTTACGAAAATACCATCTTATTTGCAAAAATACCTTCTGCAAACTGCAAGCAAAATCAACCACAGATGCAACTTGTTAATAATGGTGTTTAAAAACCACAACCACAATCAACTTCGAAGCAACCCATAGCAACCCGAAACACAAACGAAAATTCAACTTTAAAAATTTCACAATTCATCAAACTGCCCCTGCGGGGCCAATTTACTCGAAAAGCAACCAGTATTGCAACTTTAATTTTGAAAACGATTCAAATTAAATTAGTTGCACAAGAAGTTGCGCCCATTCAAAATGCAAATCAATCGATTCAACCCATTACTAATCAGATTGCAACTTGAACTTGTTATAACTTCTACAACCTTGTTTCCACCTATTCACTGCAAAACTAACATTGGAGTTCAATCCTCGATCATTACTTTCTCCATGAAGAATTATCACTGACCCTGTTATATACGTATATCTATGTTTTTGTATATATACATACAGATCTATGTAATTGGAAAATATACGAAGAAATAAATAGGATAATTAAAAGTTGAAAATAAAGTGGAGAGATTGGTGTCAGGACTCGGGAGGATTGAGAACAACAACCACGTAAGAAGAAGAAGATAATCGAAGGAGAAGGAGCGATAGAAGGATGAAAGAAGGTGTATTGGAGAATATGAATGAAAGAAACAAAAAAAAAATCGTATATATGCAAATAAATTTGGAAGAACGTAAATTTGCAAAAAGTTACATAAAAGATAGGGGTTAAATATCAAATTGGTCACTGAAGTGAAGGTCATATATCAATTTCTTCATCAATTTTAACGGGGTCTCATTTCAATCACTTAAGTCATAATAAATATCAAACAGATACCTCTAAATGTTGATCGAGAAGTAAAATAAATTGTTGTTGAGTTCTATACATTTTTCTTCAATGTCATCATAACCAAATGAAAAGTGATGAACTCTAGTATTTTAGATAATATATTTAGATTTTTTAAAATTTATTTAAAATTTATTTTTAATTAAATCAAAGAAAATAACTATAAAATCAAAAATAAATTTTAAATAAAATTTTAAAAATCTGAATATATTATATAAAATACTAGAATACATAACTTTTCATTTGGTTATGGTGACATTGAAGAAAACTGTATAGAACTCAATAAAAAATTATTTTACTTCTTGATCACATATTTAGAGGTATCTGTTTGATATTTATGATGACTTAAGTGATTTAATTGAGACCCCGTTAAAATTGATGAAGAAATTGATATATGACCTCCACTTCAGTGACCAATTTGATATTTAACCCTAAAAGATAGTATAAATGGTAAATTCTCAATTTTTTTTTCCAAAACATATTCGTTATTGGGATTTTTTCATAAATACCCAATCCTAGAAACTTTTTTGCAAAAATATTATGTTTTTTTGCAAAAATACCAACTTTTTGAAAATATTTGCAAAAATACGGTCTGCAATTAGATGCAATCATATTTGCAACTACAACCAAAATCAACCACAAATGCAACTTATAAAAATTTAATAATTTGAATTAGCTTTAGTTGCATAATAGGTTGTATATGTAAGCAAATGCCCGTGCAGGGCTGATTAACTGAAAGGTTAATGGAAACATTGGAGTAAGTGGATCAATTTTCAGTTTTAATTTCAAGTTTTATAAACTTTATTTCGTTATTGAGATTTGGATTAGAGTTTGATGTTATGAGTTGCGTAGCATTGTAGATCGTTGTAATCGAAGATTTTGTTTATGTAAAAATCTTTGAGTTTTGAGTAGTTTTAAGTTCGCCGGAATTCATGGTGATTCGTCGAATTTCGAGTTCGCCGGATTTTAAAAAGTTGTATCTGGTTGCTTTAGCTGCATCTAGTTGTTTTTGGTTGCAAATCGTATTTTTATAAATATTTTTAGGTAGCATCTGGTTGCATACCGTTTTTTTACAAATATTTTTAAAAGATGATAAAATTGCAAAAGAACTTTAAATATTGCGACAAACCTTACTTTTGGAATCAGAATATTTCATATCTACCAATATTTTCCTTGTTATAAAATGGAGAATTACACACGTGTAAAATTATAATAAATTAAAAAAAGACGAGTTAAGAAAAATAAACAAAAGGCAAGGTGTGAAAGTGTAGTTTGACATAAAATTCAAATTGAAATCCCCAACCCTCAAAACCCCCATAATTTTCACCCCCAATTCAAATCTCTCTCTACTTGTTCGATCTCCATTTATATAGACACAGTCTCTCTCTCTCTCTCTCTCTCTCTCTCCCCCCCCCCTCTCTCTCCCCCTCTCTCTCTCTGTATCTATCCATATAAAATGGAGACGATACTAATGGACTGTGTAAACAACAGTCTCCGCCATTTTCTCTACCACAACGCTATCTTCATGTGCGAACGTCTCTGTGCTGAGTTCCCAACTGAGGTATATAAATAAATTCATATATATAACGACCAATTGAATTGAATTAAATTGAATTGAATTGAATTGTTATTTATTTTGTTTATTTAATTTTGTGTAAATTGCTTGCTTAATTCACTTCAATTGCTTTGTTAATTTACACACACTGTACAAACAATGTATAGTAGTAGCATATATACGAATTATGTTTAATCTTCGTTGTTGGTAAGCGAGTTTAGGTCAATAGTTTTAGCTGAAATGAGTGTGTTTTATAGGAATAAAGATTTAATAGGTCTTAATTTAATGCACAAATTGTTGGTCTACAGTTGGTACATTAATTTTTCCGCGAAACTTTTTTATATGATGGCGGGACTAGTGTTTATTTTTATAAAAAATCAGTATGTAAATCTTTTCCATTTGTTGTGTATTTGAAAGAAAATATATATTGTTTGGGTATGTACAGATTTATGTTTACGTGGTTGCTCTATAAATGTTGGATGTTGCTCGAATGCTTATAGAAAGTTTCCCGCCATATTATTTCTTTTTTTTTTTGTTACACAATATAACCTTATGTAGTTATGTAGTCAAAGAATGGTTTTAAAATCTAGCTTTTGTCGTATGTGAACATTGATATAGTTTCCGTTGCAGAGTCCTTTTGTTAAATGTACATATTACGACACTTATACTCGAGGAGGAAACTTTGCCATGCTTGCTGTTTTTGGCTCTATATCAGCAACAATCTTTAGCTCTTATTTTACCAATAACTTCACTTACTTAAGGAGCATTGTTTATATGTTGATCGTTTTTACCTTTTAAATCGAGCCTCTCTAATTTTCTCTCTCTTGGGAATCATATGACTGGATTGCAGACAAACTCGCAACTGCTAGCAACTTGTTACTTGCAAGGCAATCAAGCGCACTCTGCGTATCACATTCTTAAGGGTATGTATCATCTAGACATCTACTACGGGTCTTTTTCTTTAATGATGTTACCTCCAGACCTTATCTTTCAAGTCTTTTGTATTTGTTAGATCATATGTTTCCCTGTTTAAGATGTGTATAAGATTAAATATGACATGTTTCATCTAGACATCTATGAGGCACTCATCTATTTCCCATTACTGTTCTTGTTCTTGAATAATGTAGGAACACAACAGGCTCAATCCAGATATTTGTTTGCCGTATCATGCTTTCAGATGAATCTGCTCAGTGAAGCTGAGACAGCACTATCCCCTGCCAGCGAGCCTAGTGCAGAGGTATAATAATGTTTTATTTATTTAAAATAACAATCTGCCTGAATTTCTTTAAAGTCAAAATACTTTACTGAAGGGAATCTTCAACTGTTTAACTCATTAAACACAGAATAGTTTAAATTTTATGATTGTTGGAAAAAAGATGCCCTAACTTGAAGAATGACATCGATTATTTAATGATGATTCTAAAATTGTTGGAATAAAGAGTTAGAAACTAAAGGCCGAAGGGCGGTTAAGCGGAATAAAGCGCACATGTGCCTAAAAGACAAAATTACCCCTAATTTAAAAAGTAAAAAACCTATGTATCTTTGGTCATTCACCTGAATGCAACTTAAGAAAGCTTCTTGAACTCTAATAGGCGGAGATGATGAACAGGGAGAGTGACAATTTGAGGGACCAGAGATCGATTTAAAAGATTCAGAAGCTTTTGAATTGTTAGAAGTCATTGATGGGTTCTTGTTTATTTATATTACTATTATGTTAACAATACTTAATTATGTTTGAAAGCCTAAACTATGTCAAGTACTAAGTTCTTGTTAAATTTGTGACTATTTTTTTTTTGTGAACAAAAGGCATGCTTAATTGCGCTTCAAAATTGGATGTTGCTCTTTTTAAGAATGTGCCCATTATGAAACAGTGGATCATTATCTATGCATGTAGTCTTCTTCTGCGACATGTGTATCCTATTTGGAATCCCTATTCATTGCTTTATGTACTTGTTTTAATACAGGTTCCAAATGGCGCAGCTGGTCATTATCTTCTTGGTCTCATCTATAGGTTCCTTACCATTTTTCCTTGGATCTATAAGGCATGCTTCAGCTTCAGTATATATATATATATATATAATATATATATATATATATATATATATATATAGGGTCATGTTCCTTGGAGAACCCATAACCTAAGAACTCTAATAACTCTTACTTATATTTTAAAATGATATATATTTTATTATATATAGATAAGTGCAAAGTTGTCTAAAAACAGAAGATACACAATTTAGAGACAATTGATTAAAATTTCTTATTTAAATTAATTGAAGTAATAGCGTAGTTGTTTTTATATCCAACAACACCCTTGCAAGGACTTTGTATTTTAAAATGAATTAAATCTGGACAGTTGTTTTATAGGTAATCCAACAATCATTAATATTTCTCCGGTTCTTTTTTTAGTGTTTGGTTCTCTCTTGAGCCAAACCCTCTATATATATATATATATATATATATATATATATATATATATATATATATATATATTATCATTTTAACCAAACAATCTTTTATCTGTTTACGTTATATCTTAGATGAGCACGCAACATTTAATGTTTATTCTGACTTAAATTCTGTAACATTTATACCACTCCAATTTGTTGCAATTAGGTATGTATTTAATATTATTGTAGAACCTTTGAGCTCTGTCATTAAAGTTAGTGGAAATGGATTTAATTATTAATCAATAACCCATCCCCTCTCACTTTCTCACTCTCTCTCTCTCTCTCTCTCTCTCTCTCTCTCTCTCTCTCTCTCTCTCTCTCTCCTCTCTCTCTCTCTCCTCTCTCTCTCTCTCTCTCTCTCTCTCTCTCTCTCTCTCTCTCTCTCTCTCTCTCTCTCTCTCTCTCTCTCTCTCTCTCTCTCTCTCTCTCTCTCTCTCTCTCTCTCTCTCTCTCTCTCTCTCTCTCTCTCTCTCTCTCTCACACACACACACACACACACACACACACACACACAGGCACATGCATTTACATACCTTATAGCTTATGTAAACTAAATAATAGTAGTTCTTGGTAATAGAATGCTTTGGGGAATACATTTATGTATGTTCTGTGCCTTTGCTTATCTCCTTTTTTCTCATATATCATTGTATACAGGTTTGTCGATTACACTTGTAAGTTTTCTGTTCTTTAGGCATAATTTAAATGTTTCCCCTTTTTCAGGTATACTGATAGAAGAAGAAATGCTGTGCATCACTTTAATCAAGCGTTATCAATTGACCCATTATTTTGGGCCGCATATGAAGAGCTTTGCATATTAGGTTTGTAGATGAATTTTATACAGGAGAAATGTCATTCTAGCATTTGCATGAAGCATTAGCACAATTTGACCCCTAAAGTTGTGTGCTGTAGAACTATAGTGAATTTTTAGTTAGTGTATATATTGGTAAGGGGCAGGAACAAAGATAAAATGCATTGTAAGTTTTATCAGTAAAACAATCAGTAACGGTTTCAGGTTTTGTACGAAGTAAATAAGATAACTTCTCTCACTTGGTATTACCTTTTACTAAATGGACTTTGCCTCTGTTGTTATGTTTTGTGGATAAGGTTGGACTTATTGCAGCTATGACAATATTTTGGTTGGATACCTAGTTTTGGCTTTGTAAAAGTGCTAGGTGCCTGCATTGAAGTATTACAGTGAATCAATTTTGCAGTCAACTTAATTAGTCATTATAAAATGTGGTGTTGGATGCTTAGGCCCGTACTGTGCTGCTGTTTATGTTGTTTACTCTCACTTGACACTCAGATCTTAGCTTCCTTTCAATTTTTTGGGGGAAGTAATAACTTGCTAGGGATGAAATTTACATTCTCCTCTGCTGACTTCAAGATATTTGTTTTGTTACAGGTGCTGCTAAAGAAGGAACTGCAGTTTTTGGTGAAGCAGCTTCACTTTATGTCCAAAAGCAGTACTCAGCTCATGGATTGGCTTCCCAGAACATGCTAGCATCTACCGAAAACAAAAATCCAGTTCCAGCCAAAAGTTTAAGCTTGCATGATCCAAGTCCAAGACAAGTTAAAAATATGCACGGTAATACTCTGAAAGATAACTCTGCAAATTCTCATGGAACAACTTTGTCTGGAGGAACTTCTAGTCAATTCGTCAATGGAGGTTTTGCCAATATGTCTTTTTGCAGTACTCCTTCACCAATGGCTGCACAGGTATCTATTTAATTATACATGTTCCTTTTGATGTTCGCTTGCCAAATAATGATTCTGGTTAAACTTAGATGCTTTATTTTTCTAATTATAAACATCTGTGTGTAATATGTGATTTGATGAAGCAATCTCTCTCTTCTTTGTTTTTAATTTGCTCTTCTTGTGTTGGCTTAATGTGAAATATTATGTCAGCTATTGCAATTCTTTTCTAGCAATCTGTAGTATGTTGTTTTACCTTCACTTGTAGATTCTTCATCTTGTATAGCTATTGCGACTTTCCTGTGCTTGCGTATGTTGTTATCACCTTATTATTTACCTCAGAGTGCAAATGTTGGACATAATTTGTCATACATTTGTGATTTGTTGCTTATGTAACAATTAGTAATGTAATTGTCTCTCTGCGTTGAGCCAGTCCATCAAAATTTTAGTAGGTGATGCTTGTGGTGTACCAGTTTAGTGCTTGCCTACTAGCTCATTATTAATTGAACAATTTTGAAATATCTACTTTGTCTTTGTTGGACTTCAAAAGAAAAAAGGTTGAGAGCTTTGCCAAATTAACACACAATCCTTTTTTGTCTTCCAAGTTTGAATTTAAACAACAAAAAAGATTCAATCCATCACATTCAATGATAAAACGAATTGTTCAAACATGTGATGTTGAGCAAGGAATTGAAATAAATAAGTTTGTATTTGTCATATGTTATTATCTAGAAACAAAAATAAGTGTACTTTATTATAAAGTAAAATGTTATTAGATAAGTAGATTATTACTTGTTTAAGTTTTAGGGTCCTATGCTATATAAGGAGATGTTATCTTTTATTATTGAAAGAATTAGATTGAAATTCAAAGAATAGAATATTTTCTTGTTATGGGTTGCGCTCCAAACAATTTTTTCTCTTCTATGGTTGAGAATCCTAGGGGTAGAGGTTCTTCTCCACTTGAGTCACCTTGGGGGCTGCAATTAACTTTACTTAATTTTATCCTTTTATTGGTTTATTCCACAAATTCTTTTTCTTGAACCTTGTCCTGCATCAACATGAGTATGTTTCCTTTTACGTTTCTGGTCATTGAATATAAACTACTGCTTATTTCTCTAGGATTGTAACTTTGGTCCTTTGCATAATTGTGATGTTTGGGTTTGAAGAGGGGGTATTTTACCATAAAAAGTGTTTATTTGGAGAACATGTTTTTTTTTAATCTCAGATAAGCACCTATTTTGGGAACTCCACCCCCCCCCCCCCCCCCCCCTCCCTTTGAAAACACCATCTTAATCTCGATATTAATTCAATGAGAGCTCTATGTTTAGTCTACTCATTTTAAAAAGGAAATGGCAGGATATCTTTATTTATATCTGACTATAATTTTATAATGCTCTAGTGTTTTATGTGCCCAACTGCTGTGTGTTTCTCGCTTATTAGAAATTGATATATTTTCATACCCAGAGGATCCCACACATTGACCTTTGATCAAATTTTCACATGCGGGGTCTTGAAACATATAGCAATAAGATAAAACAACTGGCTTATCTCTTCTTAATAACTTGCAGATTTCAGCTGTTGCTCCACCTCCTATATGTAGGAACATGCAGGGATATGGGCCAAATCCTAGCTTACTTGGTGCTGAGGGGTCCCCAAGGTCGACTATAAACTCTACAATGCCAGCCCCTCGAAGAAAGTTTGTGGATGAGGGAAAGTTAAGAAAGGTTAAATTGATATATTCCCTTTCTTTATTTTTTAACTAAAAAATATTGAAATCCCTATATCCTTGCAAAGGCCCAGGAGCAATTACTCTTCAGGTGCATTAAACTAATTTATAGAGCCAAATTTCCTCGCCCGTTCACTTTTTATGCAGCCTGTAAAACGAGCTGTTCCTGGTACCTTCGTCAAAGTTGATGATTAATAACTGTCACACATTTAAGTAATTAACAGAATGCAGTCACATACTCACATACATGATACAACTAAACAAAGCTTCTTTGTTCTTGTTTGAGATAATACACACACATGTACAAGTACGTATCTATGTTTTATGATAGTCTCGGGCACATGGAATAGACATATATCTAGTTTTTCACACGTGATGTTTCATGTGTAACTTCAACTGTTTCTGAAAAAATAAAATTGTGATGTTTTATGTTTGACTTCAACTACTTATAAGAAAATAGAAGAAATAGGCTAAATTGTTTCACATCTTAACATTGACAACAATTACTCGGGTAACAGTATTGATTAAAGAGCTTTTATTACCTGTTGAAAAGTTTACGTAATTAAAGGTCAGTACGGTTTTAGGCCTGCCAAAACTAGATTTTATTTCTGTATGTTTTTGTTGCCTTCTGTGTTTTACCCCCCACCCCCCACTTAATTTGTGCTTTCATCTTGTTTATGCAATTTTCCTTAGAAGTCCTGTAATGGGCCTTATTCATCTCTATTCAACTTTGTCTGATTATCTTGTTTGTTTCCAGATATCAGGAAAGTTATTTGATTCTGGCCCAAGACGAAGCACTAGACTTGCTGGGGAATTGGGACCCAGCTCAGGCTCAAATGCCACATTATTTACTGGGAATGGAACCGGCCACCCTAAGCATCTCGGCGGCTCAAAGTTGAGCTCTGTTTCATTTCGTTCTGTGACATTCAGAAAGGGGCAAGCTCGGGCTTCTGAAACTTCTGATGAAGGTGCTATATGCGGATCATTTCATTTTTCAGTTTTTAGCTTCCTTGATTACTGTGGGCATGCTCAATATTTTTACTGATTACATTTAGCACAGCTATGTAAGTTTGAACAATTTAACAGAAGGGAGTTGCAAGATTTCATATCAATTCTTTGAGATATAAAAGACAATCATTAGTGAATGGACGCTTCAAAACTTAGGAGTATATTTACATGTGCACAACTGCACATTCTAGTACATGTTTGATTCTAGTTCAGTATATATAATTATAGAGCCGTCTTCTATGGAATAGTAATTGGTTCATCTCCGTATCTAGGCTTTACCCTTAGCAGTCTCTTGTCCAAACAGGTTTGTCCATCAGTGATGGGGCTTCGTGCTTTACTACTTGGATTTGACCTTTTAGAACTCCCAGTCAAGTAGTTCTTGATAAAAATGTAGCTGCCTTCCTTGTCCCCCTGCTTAAAGCTGCCTCTTAATTTTAAGAATTTTGTTTGTCTTATTTATTTCCAAGATTATATCACTTTTACTGTTTTTGCTCTATCAAGCTAATTATTGTCATTCTCAATGTTTTAGGGATTCAACATGAGAGTTTTGATGATTTACATCAAAGCATGACAACTTCTACCCAATCCCTTGCATGTGATACTAAATCTCACGAAGAAAGGATCTTATTGGCCTCAGGGGGGCTTATAATGAGTGAGTCACGAGCAATAGCTGGCGCTTCAGAATTAGTAACGCTCTTGGCAATTCTTGGAGAAGGGTATAGACTTTCATGCATGTATAGCTGCCAGGTATTGCATAGTGACAGCTGAAAATATATGGTTGTTTTTTATGTTGCTGCTTTTACCCTTTGATTTAATATTCTTTGTTTGCACAGGATGCACTAGCTGTTTATCTAAAACTTCCCAACAAACATTATAACACTGGCTGGGTTCTTTCTCAGGTGATGTGGATTCTATTTTAGAAATTTCTTCAGTATTACATTTGCTCGACTTTTCTCCAATATTAAGTTTTTTTTACATGAAACACATATTATGGCCATCCAATTTCCATCGTGAGAAAAATATAATACAGGTTTTCGATTACTCGCAATTTTGGCATCTAGTGTCTGCTTTCTTGAATTGTCATCTAAGTTTCCGTGGTGTTGGTTATAACTTACAAGAATTTAATGGGGTGGATTTTTTTCTCATTTTTTTTTGTCAATATCAATTCATGGTATATGTTATGCTAACTTTTCTCTAGCAGTATTAAATTCTACTATCAGCCCAACTCCAAGCAAGGATTTGAATTTAATGCTTTGCCTTCTCATAAGTGAAAAAAAAAAACTGATTGACTAAACGATTATCTTATGCAGTATATATGATTCTGTTATAGTGAAATGTAGTTTGACCCCAGATCTTGGAGGATGCCTATAGTTTTTCTAGCCTAAAAAAGATAAAATCCTGAGTTGTCACATGTGGGAAATCTTTTTTATTGTAGGTCGGAAAAGCGCATTTTGAGTTGGTTGATTATCTGGAAGCTGACCGTGCTTTTAGTCAGGCCCGCCTGATCTCCCCGTATAGTTTCGAAGAAATGGATATATATTCTACAGTTTTGTATGTGAGTAATCTCTCAACCTGAGTCAATTTCTAGTCCGGAATCAAGCAGGTTTTCTGTCTAAATATTGAGTTTGTAGTCTGTAGATGTGCAAACAGAATTCCCCAAAAACCTGTCAATTGTCTATGTAATATCATTGAACTTCTCAATAAAGATTGTGATTTCTTCTCTTATTTTTTGCCTGTTTTGATAACACCTGGTCAACATAAATTTGCTGTTGGTTTCCTAGTTCAGAACATTATTATCAACCCAATTCTTATTTGATTGATTTGCTGTCTTTTCAGTTTGGTTACCTGCTTTATTTTTTTTGTATTTTAAAGCTTTAGTGGCCATCTATTTCAATGTCAATATGATTTGATCGTTTTTGCCTCTGTACCTCCTTGACTCTTGTTTGCTTGTTTTAGCATTTAAAAGAGGACATGAAATTAAGCTACTTGGCTCAGGAGCTGGTATCAACTGACCGCTTAGCTCCTCAATCATGGTAAGTAACTAAACTTTGAACATGATGCCTGATGCAGCAAAAAGCCATTTTGAGAATCTAAAATATAAAAAATCGTATCAGTGTTAAATATTAATGGACAACATTATCTGTATAATCAGTAACAAGGGGTTGTTGCAGGGTTGCTATGGGGAACTGTTATAGCTCGCAGAAAGACCATGAAACTGCTATTAAGAATTTTCAACGAGCTGTTCAGCTAAACCCAAGATTCGCATATGCTCACACTCTTTGTGGTCATGAGTACGTTGTAACTTCTTTATCTGTGATTCTGGAGGCTCTTTGTGTACATAGATGATGGCCAACATCTTTATATGTGGGTTGTAAGCATCTGTATTGTGTTGTTAA
Organism: Heracleum sosnowskyi; assembly: GCA_030848705.1. Lineage (NCBI taxonomy): Eukaryota > Viridiplantae > Streptophyta > Magnoliopsida > Apiales > Apiaceae > Heracleum > Heracleum sosnowskyi. The sequence goes on along the minus strand of CM061241.1, from coordinate 104,450,794 downwards.
TTGTTTGCATTTTACAGATTTGTGGCCCTAGAGGATTTTGAGAATGGGATCAAGAGTTACCAAAGTGCTTTACAAATTGATGAAAGACATTACAACGCCTGGTATGGTCTAGGTATGATCTACCTTCGTCAAGAGAAGTTTGAGTTTGCGGAGCATCACTTCCGAAAGGCTTTCATTATCAATTCACGTTCATCTGTTATTATGACTTACCTAGGGACTGCTTTGCATACCCTAAAGGTTTGGCCACTTGCCCGAATAATTATCGAAAAGCAAATGCTTGGGAATTTTATTCTACATAATATAGATATTAACATTTGTTTTAAAATCTGGCAGAGAAGTGTTGAAGGTTTAATAATGATGGAGAACGCAATTTCAGCAGATAAGAAGAATCCTCTTCCCATGTATCAAAAGGCTAATATACTTGCAAGTATGGGAAATTATTTTGGAGCTATAGATGTCCTAGAGGAGCTAAAAGAGTATGCTCCTCGTGAAAGTAGTGTATATGCTTTGATGGGTAAGTTATATAAAATATGCAATATGCATGAAAAAGCCATGCTTCATTTTGGACTAGCGTTGGATTTGAAGCCATCCGCTACAGATGTTGCGACCATCAAGGTGAGTGCATAAGTTAATAACATCGTTTTGGGTATATATAGCTCGTAATCTTAAAAAATGAGGGGCAAATAAACAATATTATGTCTCTATTACTAAATCTGCCTGTTCATGAGAATGTTAGAAATGCTTATGAGTTATGACCACCCTAATGTTTGCAGTTTGCTCGACTAGTTATATATTATCGACTAGGTCAATTCTTTTATTTTCCAAGTAGATTAGGTGAACTTATTCCTTTGCCAAACATGCGGTCGTTCATGATATCGCTAATTCTGCTACTTGTATCAGTGCATATATAATAATTTTATTAAACATGGTCATTTTTAATCTTTGTGACAGGCTGCAATAGAGAAGTTGCACGTACCAGACGGATTAGACTACAACCTATGAGTTCACATTGGATTTAAGTGCAGAAGGAGAGAAGATGTTGTAAATTATCGGCATAATGAATCAGCCCCAAGAGGTTTGGCCTGCTTGTGCTTTCGATAAAGTGATGGGAAAGTTGACCACATCATTCAGGCTTTTTTTTATACAAGTAATTTATTTAGTTGGAAGATCCTGTTATGTGGACAAATTTTTTTACTGTATTCAAAGAAGTAGCATAGGTAGAATTTACTAGTCAGGTAAAGCATATTGTATCAGAAATATTGTAACAATGTCAGAAAAAATTGTATCAATTAACGATATCAGGAAAACTTGTATCAATAATATGTACTCAAAGCATTTTAGTTTAAATTTTGCAAAGACTCTAAGTTGTATGTCCAAATTACGTACCAATGTGTTCTGTATCCTTTCTTCTAGCTGAAAGGTGAATTTTTGGTTTTCTTAATTGCATATTGTTTAGTGGTCGGATGCTGTGAACACTCTCATTGAAGTACTAGATACATAAAGATGTATGATTTTTTTTTAAAAAAAAAAAATTATATATTGGTAACTTCATTATTGCTTATTGTTTAATACTATTCTGATACTTTAAGACTGAGTCTATTCTAAATCTTAACAATAAATTATACTATTATTTAAAAGTAATTAATACGCGCTTCCCACCAGGTTATATACAACTTATTTTATGTGCATATTCAAATATTGTTTTTAATAATAATAAAAATTTAAAAGTTAAAAAAAAATCTAGGGAATACAATAAGGTGAAGTTGCTTGGATCCTAGACCTTCTCTTTTGAAGAAATTGTTGCAAAGATCTTTTCATAGAAAGACCTGTATTTTGCTGCTTATACATCACTTGGGGCTTTGGACAAGAATCTGAAGATGTGTCTGAGCAAGTAGGTGTCATGGCTTCCTTCTCTCTCACTCTTTCTTCACTTGCAACTGATATGATGGCTCTAGCCTGGAACACGTACACATACATATAATTTGTTAATTTAAATACTCGATCGTCAATCAAATGCTCGAATCCGATATTTAGAAAAGAACAGATAATTTATCTGTATATAATACAGCATGACTTAAGAAGAAGCAATTATAGATGTGAGCATGCATGGAAGAAGCTTTCAAGAATCAAAGCTGACTAATGCTACATATGTTTTGAATCTTTAAAATTTATATAAACGAACCTGAATCTCTGTAACATCACAAGAGCTGACTCTCCCGTTGTAGAAAATTGTTAGCGTTTGAGTACCTTGCTGCTGCTGCTGCTCCCGTGGATTTCCAGTTGTCGCCTCTTCGATCCTTTAATCAAGAAAATCATATTAACGCAACATTAAATCAGTGAACATGATATAAGATACCGAGATACAATGCTTATGCAAACACAAGGGCACCCATAATGTTGAAATATAATATATGATCATATTGACTAGTCGTACTTCTAACGTTTTGAGATTTTAGCAGAACTGATAACAAATACAAAGACACTTACATTGGTTGGCGTTGGCATATATCTTGTCCTACTGTATGATCATCGCATGAAGGGGTTACAAGTTGAAGTTCCAAGTTGCAGTTTCTTCTCATGATTTTATTTTGATCTCAAAGAAACATAAGAAAGTGAAGAAGATGAGAGGAAAAATGTAGAAACAAGGAGATGAAAATTTAATAGGATTGTGTTTGAAGCTAGGCAAGATATATATAATGTGGGTGGTAACGTATACCATGCTTGCTGTCTGTGGGGCTACTGCTTTTTGAAATTTAATTCTGACACGAATTGCACACAAAACATTAAATAAATCGGCGGTTGTTACGAGTGATTGAATTAAACCACGTGAATTTTATGTTTTTAAATTTTAAATCTACATAGCGGTAGGGTAGGGGTTGGGTACCTGATTTCAACCATTTTCTTATTTAGAGTCTATAACACACATGTTAATGTCACTTAAATTAAGATTTTGTCACGTACTTATGTCATCTTTCTACTCGCTAATCACGCGGGATCTTTTTCTTCCCTTTCATTCAGGGTATCGTCCCACATTAAGTTTTCAGATTAAAAATATACTAATTTTTAAAACTGAATGTAAATTTTGATCACTATAATGCAATCGATTCTATTGTCGTTGTTGAGGTTTGTGATTAAGCTTTAGAAGTCAATTAAATACCATAGTGATCTCTCGTGAAATTTACGATCACGGTTCGGGTTAAATCGTATAATTCGCAAAAATTAATTTGATTTTGAACATATTCAAACCGAAATTAAAGTGTGGTTCGCGGTTTCGATTCAACTACTTAAAAAAAATTAGTTGTTTAAGTTAAAAAAAATAAAAAAGGTTTTGTGTTTAGATAAGTGGTTATTTATTAATAATTATATATAACAATATTATCATTACATATTTATTTTGCATGTGTTATGTTTAGAACATGAGCTGTTTTAGTTAGAAAATATAAAACATATAATGTGTTTTAGCTGAAAAGGGTAATCAGTTATAAATATGTAATAATATTAGCATGTTTTACATATGTTACATATTTTATTTTTATAAGATGAGTTGTTTTAGTTAGAAAAATAGATAAAATAAGTAATGTATTTTGGTTGAAAAATACATTATTAAAAACTTTTAATGTTTCGTCTTTAATAATATACTAGCTTAAAACCCGTGCGATGCACGGATTATTAATTGTTATTTTATTATTATTTTTTAAATATTTTTTTAATTGTAATTGTGGAAAAAATAAGTAGACATGTTAAAATAGCTAAACACTTTTAATTAATTAAAAACATTAAAGCAGATTTTAAAATAAATAAGTATGGGTTTGCCCGTTATATTTTTGGAAATGAGGGGTTTTAGTAAGAAAAAAATAAATAATGTAACATATATTTAGTTTAAAAAGTTAAATGTCCATGATATTTTTGGAAAATGAGGTTTTGAAATTTAATAATTAAAAGTATTTAAATACGTTTTAAAATAAATAAGTAAAAGGTTTATGTGATATGTTTGAAAAAAATGGATTTTAGTGAAAAAAATAGAAGAAGTAAATTGTAAAAAACAATTTCTCGTGATATATTTAGAAAATGAGAGACTTTTTTAGAAACAAATATATAATGTGTTTTAACTGAAAAGGTAATTGGTTATAAATAGGTATTTTTGATTATTTATATTTTAATAGTTTTAGTAATTGCATTTGTTAAGAAAAATAAGTAGACATGTTTAAATAGGTAAACTTTTAAAAAATAATTATAATATTAAAATAGGTTTAAAAATAAATAATTAAATATTTTTCCGTGATATTTTTGGAAAATGAGGGGTTTTAGTAAGAAAAAAATAGAAAAACTAACATGTTTTAAAAAAGGTAATTGCCCGTGATATATTTGAAAAAGTATGGGAATTTGTTAGAAAAAATAATGTATTTTAGGTGAAAAAGGTAATTGGTTATAAATAGGTAATATTATTATTTAATAATATATTTAAGTAAAAACACGAAGTACAATTAATTAAGGGCAATTAAGTAAAATCACAACGTACCATACCGACCAACCAAACTTTTAATGTTTCGTCTATTATATAATAGTATTGATATATATATATATATATATATACATATACTAGCTTATATCCCGTGTGATTCACGGTTTTCTTTAATATTTTATTATTTTTATTAAATTTTTTGTAATTATATCTTTTTTGATGAAATTTTAATATATATTTATATGTGTATATAATAAATTGGATTTATATATCTAACAATATAAGTATTTTAATTTAATAAATTGTTGACGTAATCGTTATTAGTATTTTAGATATTAAAATAGAAAAATATTTTTAAATAATAAATCTAACGGTACGTATTTATTTGCTCTTAAAAAATCTAAGAGTGACTAAAGTGCAAATAACAAAATATGTGTCTTGTAATGTGCCGAGTTTCTTTTAACATTTGCTATTACTTTTATTTTTTATTAATTATCTTATTTAAATTGAATATTATAAAAAATTATATTAAACATGGATTTTATAAGTTTAATATAATAATATTTTCATTATTTCTATATTTTACCAGTGTTTTTTTTAATTCGAATATGAGTTGTTTTAATTAAAAAATATAAAACAGACAATGTCCTTAAAAAAGACAGTTAATTACTTATTAATAATTATATAAAATTATATATATATATATATGTTGCCCGTGTTACTTTTAAAAAATTAGTTGTTTAAATTAGAAAATAGAAAATTATATTAATTTTATATATATATGTTACTTATGTTACTTTTAAAAAAATTAGTTGTTTAAGTTAGAAAAAATAAAAAAGATTATGTGTTTAGCTGAAAAGGTTAAGTGATTATTTATTAATAATTATATATAACAATATTACCATTACATATATATTTTGCATGTGTTATGTTTAGAACATGAGTTATTTTAGTTAGAAAATGTAAAACATATAATGTGTTTTAGCTGAAAAAGGTAATCAGTTATAAATATGTAATAATATATATATATATATATATATATATATATATATATATATATATATATATTACCTATTTTATTTTTTTAAGATGAGTTATTTTAGTTAGAAAAATAGATAAAATAGGTAATGTTTTTTAGCTGAAAAAATCAATTGATTATAAATAAATTGGTTATATATAGGCTCGACCCAAATTATAGATAGGTTCGACCCAAATACCGACCAACCAAAACTTTTAATGTTTCGTCTTTAATAATACTAGCTTAAAACCCGTGCGATGCACGGATTGTTAATTGTTAATTTATTATTATTTTTAAATATTTTATTAATTGTATTTGTTAAAAAAATAAGTAGGCTTGTTAAAATAGCTAAACGCTTTTAATTAATTAATACCATTAAAATAAATTTTAAAATAAATAAATAAGGGTTTGCCCATTATATTTTTGGAAAATAAGAGGTTTTATTAAGGAAAAATAAAAAATGTAACATATATATTTAGTTTAAAAAAGGAAAATGCCCGTGATATTTTTGGAAAATGAGGTTTTAAATTTTAATAATTAAAAATATTTAAATACGTTTTAAAATAAATACGTAAAGGGTTTGTTCGTGATATTTTTAGAAAAAGAATGGATTTTAACGAGAAAAATGGAAAAAGTAAGTTGAAAAATGTAATTTCCCGTGTTATATTTAGAAAAGGAGGGACTTTGTTAGAAAAAATCTATAACGCGTTTTAGCTGAAAAGATAATTGGTTATCAATAGGTATTTGATTATTTATATTTTTAATATTTCTAGTAATTGCATTTGTTAAGAAAAATAAGTAGACATGTTAAAATATGTAATTTTAAAAAATAATTATAATATTAAAATATGTTTAAAAATAAATAACTAAAGGTTTGTCCGGGATATTTTTGGAAAATGATGGTTTTAGTAAGGAAAAATAGAAAAACTAATATGTTTTAGTTAAAAAAGGTAATTGTCCGTGATATATTTGAAAAAGTAGTGAAATTTGTTAGAAAAAATAATGTATTTTAGGTGAAAAAGGTAATTGGTTATAAATAGGTAATATTTTTATTTAGTAATATATTTCTATAAATAAGTAAGGTTAATTAAGTAAAAACACGAAATACTAAGGATAAATAAGTAAAATCACAACGTATCATACCGACCAACGATCGATAAAACTTTTAATATTTCGTCTATTATATAATAGTATTGATAGTATAGACTAGCTTATAACCCGTGCAAAGCACGGGCTTCTTTCAATATAATATAATATTTTTTTATAGTAACTTTTTATTTTAATTTTTTTTTTGTATTAATAATAGAAATATATAGAATATAGTAAAATAGACATTTTTATTAAGAATATATAGTGTGTTAGGTCCAAAGTATCGTGGGGGAGGGGGAGGGGGAGGGGGGGGGGGGGTTGAATACGATACTCACAAATAATTCAATTTCGTTCGCGGATTAATCTTTCAGTTCTATAACGAAATCAAACACACCAAACCAAATCAAGTTTCGGGGCATATATCTTTTTATAAATATAAACCTCGAGGGGTGCTACAATTTCTAATCCGTAGATTAGCTTCAATGAGTTCTAAGTTATACACAATCAAAACTTTGATAGAATTTAAGTAGAATTAATTTCTCTGTATTTTCTCTCTGGCTCAAGCTCTCTCTCAGTTATTGCTTCTGTGAAAATAACTTCGACTGAAGAAGACACTATCTTCTCTCTGTATTAATTGTAGTCTTCAAATTGAAAACCATCGAACTAGGAATGTAGAAACAATCCTGGCCGTCCATCTTCAACTTCAACCTGTAAAACAAGAATACTTTTCACCTGCTCCTTAATTAAAAACCATCGAATGAAATACTTTAATTTACCATTCGATAGTTTTTTAATAAAAACTATCGAATACCAAATTAAAGTAAACATGGTTTTCAATGAATCATTATTATACCATTCGATAGTTTTCTTAATTGAAAAACTATCGAATTCTTGTTTCTTGTCTTTTATCAATTAATGATTTCACTGAGCTCCTGGGTGTTTAAGTAATAGACTGTATCACTTTCTTCTGAGACGATAAAACAACTTGATCTTTTCAGTGCCGTCACCTAGTGCAACTGGTCTGGTTCACAGATGAATAACACTTGATCAATTCTTCTTTTATGTCTTCAATTCAATGCTGCTGATACGTCCCTTGTCGTTCTGGTTGCTTCATTTAAATCACTGGAATCCCGTGGTACTTAACCCTAAATCATTCACATACTTCTGTCGTCTTGAAAGTCTTGTTTCTTTTGCTGTCACTGAGGCTTGAACATTTTCATGAACTTCTTTCCGTGACCTGTTTACGGACTTCAAGAATACATAACGTATTTTGATTTCTTGAGTTTACCTTTTCTTATTTGATTCTGGATTCCTGTGCTTCTGTTAATACTATTGTCTGTCTTGTCCTTTGTTGAGTTGTAGTTATCTCTTTTACATCTTATGTTACATTATTGTTAGATATAATTGCTGACGTTTGTTCATCAGTGTTTAAGTACCAGGTACATATCAGAGTTTATATAGAAGCCGGTCAGAGTTTGATAAAGTCTGACAGGGTGATAGTTGACTTAGCTGTCGGTGCAAAGATAAAGATTCTAGAAGCAATATATTCTGAAGATGGAAAGAAGCAGAATATATTGATACAGCTAAGGAGACTGGACAGAAGACTGAAGCAATCCTTAATTGATAATAATTGTAGAGCTAATTTATAGGAGTATCAATTAGATAAGGATTGTATGTAGCTGTGTACTATATAAACACAGATAGGTTATCCCTAGAAGGGACGCGAACATTGAATATATTATTCTTGTAACCTAGTAGCTCTTTGTGATTCATTAACATCACTAAGAGAGAAACTGTTAATATAATTACAGTTTGTTGATTTATAAAGTGTTCTTGATTGTTATTCTCATACATACTTGATTATATATTGTGTATTCGGCCTAACAATTGGTATTAGAGCCAAGGCTGTTTAATATATACAGTTTTACGATTCAAACACAGTAATAATCATGTCTGAAGAAAATCAAACTGCTCCCAAGATATAACAGCCCGACTTTTCGGACTATTAATTCTAAATCAAAACTGAAATAAAACTCATTTTATTAATCAAAAATCTAGTACAAAGAGAACTATTACAAAAGCGCAGCTAACGATGACAATCCAAGCCAAACTAATCCAAACCTAAGATCCTCGAACTCGAAAGCACATCCACTTGATCTTAACTCGAACCTGAAAATTGTAAGGAATGAGCCATACAGCCCAGCAAGAAACCAATCGATCCAACTAGTCGGGCAAATAACATGTATACATACAAGATAATACGATATTCAATACGATACAATAACGATACACAATACATAACTTTCGATTCACATATTCTTATTCTTATTCGATACATACAATACGACACCACATAACAACAATAACTCGAAACCCACAATTCATGCCACGACCACTACAACCCGGTGATAACGGTCCTAAATTTTCAGAAAACTGTCACTACAACCCGGTGACTCGGTCCTTATTCTTATTCGATATTTTCACAAACCATGGCACAAATCAGAATCCCAAAACTATTATTGCTTACACATAACACATATACGTAATACATATGAATTCAAAATATATCATTACTAAGCCCAAGTTTATATAATCAAAATACACACACAATACATAGTTTTGAAAACACTAGAAAGAACAATCGAAAACTTACCTCGACGCATCCTAGATCACGTACCCAATTCTGACCAGAACAGTTTTAACTCCTTTTGACCCTCTAAACGACGTTTTCTTGGAAAACTCAAAGGACGAAAGTCGTAGAGAACGAAAATACCTTTCTGAAAAGATATGACTCATCAAAATCGGACTTATAACGAATCGGGAATTAAATAAAATGTTTGCTGAATATAAACAGAAACTGAAAAACATGATCTGTTTGTGTTTTGTGATTTTAAGAACAGTTCAGAGAATAATCCTGGAAAACACTGTGAAACAGAAGTTTTAGGAAATTGAAAGAGCTTTCCGAAAAGTCCAGAATCATCAAATTCCGACTTACGATGAATAATCTATGAATTTTACAAGACAGCTGATTTTTGTATGGAAGAGACTTACGAATTTTGATATAAAACACGAGGAAAGAGAATATGATGTTTATATAAAGACTCGGAACCCTAATTCCAGACCTACAACTTAACTGTATCCAAATCTGATCCAAACTTTAGGCCCATCAATCTAATTAAATCATTAAATCCTATTCTTTTTCCAATTTTAATCCTTTTTTTTCCCTAAAAATTACGGGATATTACATACTACCCTCCTTAAAAAGAATTTGGTCCCCAAATTCACAACAATTCTATCACATGGCATGTCTACCCACTAATCTCCTACAAGTCAAACTTAAACTAAGGTTCACAAGATCGCACCCTAGAGAATGTATTAGTCCCATACCTAACACACTCTGAAGGACAGCCTGCTCTTGATACCAACTATAACAGCCCGAATTTTCGGACTATTAAATCAAAATACAAAACTTAAATAAAGTACTATACAATGTCAATTACAGACGGAAGCGTGACAAAAGTTCTATTACAAAGCTAACAATTACAAAAACACGGCTAACGATAATCCAAAAACCAATCTATTCCGAACCTAAGATCCTCGAACTCGAAAGCACATCCACTTGATCTTAACTCGAACCTGAAAATTGTAAGGAATGAGCCATACAGCCCAGCAAGAAACCAATCGATCCAACTAGTCGGGCAAATAACATGTATACATACAAGATAATACGATATTCAATACGATACAATAACGATACACAATACATAACTTTCGATTCACATATTCTTATTCTTATTCGATACATACAATACGACACCACATAACAACAATAACTCGAAACCCACAATTCATGCCACGACCACTACAACCCGGTGATAACGGTCCTAAATTTTCAGAAAACTGTCACTACAACCCGGTGACTCGGTCCTTATTCTTATTCGATATTTTCACAAACCATGGCACAAATCAGAATCCCAAAACTATTATTGCTTACACATAACACATATACGTAATACATATGAATTCAAAATATATCATTACTAAGCCCAAGTTTATATAATCAAAATACACACACAATACATAGTTTTGAAAACACTAGAAAGAACAATCGAAAACTTACCTCGACGCATCCTAGATCACGTACCCAATTCTGACCAGAACAGTTTTAACTCCTTTTGACCCTCTAAACGACGTTTTCTTGGAAAACTCAAAGGACGAAAGTCGTAGAGAACGAAAATACCTTTCTGAAAAGATATGACTCATCAAAATCGGACTTATAACGAATCGGGAATTAAATAAAATGTTTGCTGAATATAAACAGAAACTGAAAAACATGATCTGTTTGTGTTTTGTGATTTTAAGAACAGTTCAGAGAATAATCCTGGAAAACACTGTGAAACAGAAGTTTTAGGAAATTGAAAGAGCTTTCCGAAAAGTCCAGAATCATCAAATTCCGACTTACGATGAATAATCTATGAATTTTACAAGACAGCTGATTTTTGTATGGAAGAGACTTACGAATTTTGATATAAAACACGAGGAAAGAGAATATGATGTTTATATAAAGACTCGGAACCCTAATTCCAGACCTACAACTTAACTGTATCCAAATCTGATCCAAACTTTAGGCCCATCAATCTAATTAAATCATTAAATCCTATTCTTTTTCCAATTTTAATCCTTTTTTTTCCCTAAAAATTACGGGATATTACACAAGACTGAACATGTTAAGCCTAATTCTGTGAGTCGATATGAAACAATCAGGGTTCCAATTCTCAGGCATGTAGAGTATCCAATTTGGAAGGTGAAGATGACCATGTTTCTGGAGGCTACAGATCCAGAATACCTTGACAGAATCTATGATGGTCCTCATATGCCAACTAAATTGTCCCCTGTTGTTGATGGTCAAGAACAAAAGACTGTTCCAAAGGAAAAGAAAGATATGACTCCTGAGGTCATCTCATCAATTGCAAAAGATGCAAAGGTTAGACATCTTCTCCACAGTGCTTTAGATAATGTTATGTCTAACAGAGTAATTGGCTGCAAGACTGCCAAAGAGATATGGGATGCTTTAGAAGTCAGATGCCAGGGAACAGGTGCTATTAAGAAGAACAGAAAGACAATACTCACACAGGAGTATGAGCACTTTGATTCAAGACCTAATGAAACCTTGAATGAGACTTATGACAGATTTTGCAAACTATTGAATGATCTGTCTCTGGTTGATAAAGAATATGAGCTTGAAGAGTCTAATCTCAAGTTTCTGTTATCTCTACCTGAAAAGTGGGATTTAAAGACAACCACAATAAGAGATAATTATGAGCTTGCTGATACAGATCTTGATGAAATCTATGGGTTATTGAAAACTCATGAACTGGAGATAGAACAAAGGAATAGAAGATTGAGTAAAAAGACAAAATCTGTTGCTCTCAAAGTCGAGGAGAAGCCCATTAAGAAGGAATCATCAAGGAAGAAAGCCAAGGGAAAGGCTTTAGTTATTAAATCTGAAAGTGAGTCATCAAACTCTGATGATGACACAAACTCTGATGAAGCTTCTGACTCTGAGGATGATGAAGAACAGATGATGCAAATGGCTGCACTGATGGTGAAAACCTTCAAGAAAATGGGATTCAAGAACTTTAAGAAAGGAAAGAGATTCTCAAGGAAAGATTCAAACTCTGAAAGGAGAAGTTTCAAAAAGTCTGATGGAAGGGAAACCAAGTCTGGCAAGAAGGATAAATCTGAAATCCAGTGCTACAGGTGTAAGGAGATGGGTCACTATGCCCCAGAGTGCAAGAAAGGCAAATCTGAGAAAGCACTCATCTCTAAAGGCAAAGACTGGGCAGATACTTCAGACTCTGATGATGGAGAAAATTATGCTCTTATGGCAACTGTCAGAGATGAGACTGAATCATCTGAAAATAAGGTACCCCTAACTACTTATGCTTATGATACTGATAATATATCTGAATTGAGAGTATATCTGAAAAGTGTACATGTTAGCTATAGGGATCAGACTTTAGAGAATGAGAGAATTAAAGCTGAGAATCTTAGTCTTAAAGATAGAAACAAGTTTCTTGAAGGAGAACTTGAAAATATGAAGCAGATTCAAAAAGAAAGAGATGATGCTGTTTATATAGAACAGGAGTTGCTGAAAAGATATAAGCAATTAGAATCTGATCTAGAAAAAGAAAGAAAAATAATCAAAACTTGGACAGATTCTGGAAGAGACACTCATCAAGTGTTTCAGACTGATTCTGTAGGTTTAGGTTATTGTGAAAATGATGAACTTAGGTTTAAAGACAAGGTTAAGGTAAAACCACAACTTAAACCTGTGAAATTTGTTCCAGAAGCCAATAAGTTAAAATCTGTTGTAATAAGAGAAGCTGATATGGAATCAGATGAAGCCTGTGAAAGACAGGAAAATATTATAACAGAAAAACTTATGGAAAGAGAAGCTGTTAGAAAGCCAGTAAAAACTTGTGAAAAACAGGTTAATGTTGGTTTGATGACAGGAAAACAGTTCAATCATAAGCTCAAAGAGGTAAAATCTGCCATGAAACCAAAAGGATCCAAGAAGAATAGGAATGGAAAGATAGGCATAAATAAAAGAAATAATCATTTGCCTAATGCTGCTGCTCCAAGGAAAACATGTTATAATTGTGGTAGTTCTAATCATCTTGCTAATTACTACACAAAGAATAAAAATATCAATTCTTTACCTTCTACATCAGGAGTAAAGAATGATAATGTTAGGGTTAGACCACAGACTTTATGCACACACTGTGGGAGCACTTGGCATTCCATTTATACTTGCAAGAGTTATCATGCTATTTATCACAACTATTATGAGATAAAACCCAATCTGAAGTGGGTTAGAGCAAACTCTGCAAGTGTAAAGTCTGACAATGTTAGTTTAAACTCTGTTGATAGTAATTCCGCTGCAAAAACTAACACTGTTAAGAAAGACAAAGGATCCAAGCAAGTCTGGGTCCTTAAAACTAACACTTAGTGTTTGTTTGTGATTGCAGGGTATAAAAGAGAGCACACTTATCTTGGACAGTGGATGCTCAGGACATATGACTGGAAATAAAGCCCTGCTATCAGACTTTAAGGAGAAGGCTGGCCCAAAGGTTTCCTATGGAGATGGCAACATAGGACACACTCTGGGATATGGCAATATTAATCTTGGAAGTGTCATCATCACTAATGTAGCTCTAGTCTCAGGACTCAAGCATAATCTGCTATCTGTGAGTCAAATCTGTGACAGAGGAAACCATGTAGATTTTCATACTGAACACTGTGAAGTTATCAGTAAATCTACTGGAAAAGTTGTTCTAGTTGGACACAGGCGCAACAACATTTATGAAGCAAGTTTGGTAACAAACTCTGATGGAAAAACAGTGTGTCTGACTGCAAGAATGTCAAATGAAGAGAGTTGGAATTGGCATAAGAAGCTCTCTCATCTCAATTTGAACAACATCAATGAGCTAATAAGAAAGGATCTTGTAAGGGGACTCCCAAAATCAATACTCAGTCTAGATGGCCTATGTGATTCTTGTCAAAAGGCCAAGCAAAGGAAGTCATCTTTCAAGAGCAAATCTGAATCTTTAGTAGTGGAACCTTATCATCTTCTACATGTTGATCTCTTTGGACCAGTGAATGTGATGTCTTTGGGCAGAAAGAAATATGCTCTAGTAATTGTTGATGAATATACTAGATATACATGGGTGTATTTCTTATCAAAGAAGGATGAAACTGCTCAAACTCTGATGGATCATGTAAATCTACTGGACAAAGGATCACAGCACAAAGTCAAAATTATAAGGAGTGATAATGGAACTGAATTCAGAAACTCAATCATGGAAGCTTTCTGCAAGGAAAGAGGAGTGAAACAAGAATTTTCTGCACCTGGAACTCCACAGCAAAATGGTGTAGTTGAAAGAAAGAACAGAACTTTAATTGAAGCAGCCAGAACTATGCTTGAAGAAGCAAAATTACCAACTTATTTCTGGGCAGAAGCTGTTCAAACTGCTTGTTTTACTCAAAATGCTACACTGATCAACAAGCATGGGAAAACACCATATGAGATGGTGAAAAATAAGAAGCCAAATTTGAAATATTTTCATATATTTGGATGCAAATGCTTTGTGTTGAAGACTCATCCTGAACAGTTGACCAAGTTCGAGTTAAAAGCTGATGAAGGAATCTTTGTTGGCTATCCATTGTCAACAAAAGCATTCAGAGTCTACAATATGAGAACTAAAGTGATCATGGAATCCATACATGTGTCATTTGATGACAAGAAAATAACTGGACTTGATGACTTAGATGGATATGATCAACTGCGTTTTGAAAATGAAGGTTTATTCTCTGATGATGTAAACTCTGATGAAGCAGTACCGACAAACTCTGATGAAGCGGTTCTGACAAACTCTGACGAAGCATACTCTGAACCTCTACTGGTAAATACTGGAGAAACTGGAAATTCTCAAATTGAACAAAATAGAGAACCAGTTGAGGGGGAGCGTGAAGAAGCTCAACAAGACACAGCAAATGAGTCAGTTGAGGAAACTGATTCAAACTCTGACAGTTCAAACTCTGAGCCATCCAATTCAGGGGGAGTCTCAGATACTGCAGAAAGTCAACATATGAATCAGGCGAGCATGGATCAAGGGGGAGGATCCAATAATGATGCAAGAAACCACTTACCAACAGCAAGAAAGTGGACACAGGCACACACACCTGATCTCATAATTGGAGATCCTGATGCTAGTGTGAGAACTAGAAGTGCAACAAATAATGAGTGTCTGTATCATGCTTTCTTGTCTCAAACAGAACCAAAGAAAGTGGAGGAAGCTCTTCAAGATGCTAATTGGATTACAGCAATGCAAGAAGAGTTAAATGAATTTGAAAGAAATGAAGTCTGGACACTTGTACCTAGACCAAAGAATAGATCAATAGTAGGTACAAAGTGGATTTTCAGAAACAAGACTGACAGTGAAGGTGTGATTACAAGAAACAAGGCTAGACTTGTGGCTAAAGGTTATTCACAACAGGAAGGAATTGACTATGATGAAACCTTTGCTCCAGTTGCAAGATTGGAGGCCATAAGAATTTTTCTGGCCTATGCTGCACACATGAAATTTAAAGTCTTTCAGATGGATGTAAAAAGTGCTTTTCTCAATGGGAAGCTTGAAGAAGAAGTGTTTGTTGAACAACCACCAAGATTTGTAGATCCCAAGCATCCAGATTATGTCTACAGGCTTGACAAGGCATTATATGGACTAAAGCAAGCACCAAGAGCATGGTATGAAACTCTTGCTCAATTTCTTTTAGAAAGTGGGTTCACAAGAGGTACAATTGATAAAACCTTGTTTTATTTCAATACTGGTGATGATTTGCTTTTAGTTCAAATTTATGTAGATGACATTATCTTTGGATCTACTAATGACAAACTTTGTAAGAAGTTTGCAAAGCTTATGCAATCCAGGTACCAAATGAGCATGATGGGAGAGCTTAGTTACTTTCTAGGCTTACAGGTCAAGCAAACAGATGATGGTATTTTTATCAATCAAGCAAAATATACCAAAAATCTTCTCAAGAAATTTGGTATGCTTGATAGTTCATCTGCTTCAACTCCCATGGCTACAGCAACAAAGCTAGACAAAGACACAGGAGCCTCAGTAGATATGACAAACTACAGAGGAATGATAGGGTCTTTACTGTATCTTACTGCAAGTAGACCTGATATCATGTATGCAACATGTCTTTGTGCAAGATTTCAAGCAGATCCCAGAGAGCCTCATCTAACAGCTGTAAAAAGGATCTTCAAATATCTCAAAGGAACCATAACCTTGGGTTTGTGGTATCCTAGAGAATCAGAGTTTAAGCTAATTGGTTACTCTGATGCAGATTTTGCAGGCTGTAAGATAGACAGAAAAAGTACAAGTGGAAGCTGTCAATTTTTAGGTGACAGATTGGTTTCTTGGTATAGCAAGAAACAGAAATCAATTTCTACATCCACAGCAGAAGCGGAGTATATAGCAGCTGGTAGCTGTTGTGCACAGATTCTATGGATGAAGAATCAGTTGCTGGATTATGGTTTGAGGTACTCTAAAATACCTATTTTCTGTGATAACCAAAGTGCTATTGCTATGACAGGTAATCCAGTACAACACTCCATGACCAAGCACATCAGCATAAGGTATCATTTTATCCGGGAACATGTGGAAGAAGGAAACATTGAGCTCCATTTTGTGTCTACAGACCAACAACTTGCAGATATCTTCACCAAACCTTTGAGTGAAGCTACTTTTACAAGATTGGTAAATGAACTTGGAATGATCTCTGGTTTCGACTAGAGATACGGGTTAGACTCAAAAACTATACATGTTTGATTTTTATGCTCATGATTCCTTGCATGTCTTAACTGTTATTTGTACCAGCATGTTATACTCTGATAAGTAAACTCTGTTAGTCATACTCTGACAGTCATACTCTGATAGTTATAGTCTAATGTTATACTCTGATTGTAATTTTGTCTGAAACACATGGACCGATGAAGAAAAATGTATGAAGCATGATTTTCAGTAAGTAATCATGAATCCTTCTAAGTATTATAAACTCTGATTACAAAATGTGCAGAAATTTTACACAGCATGATACTGTCTCTATATTTATAGCATCTCTTAGTTTATTGATCCTATACACTGAGATTGTATTAGCTGTTTGCATTTTCTCTCATAAATTAATTGTATTAACTGATGAAAAGTCTAAACTCTGATTATTAATTGCAAATAATTCACCCTCAAATCAAAAGATGCCAAACAGAGCACAAATTCCTTTGAGATCATGTTGTGCCTAGGAAGATCCAGGAACTTATTGTATGAAATAAGGGCTAAAATCTTTGATTTTTGGTGACTAGTGCCAACCACTGATTACTGGAAAAATATAATAATAATTTTTTTTTTTAATTAAAAATATATATGAAAGCATATATAAAAAAAAGGGGGTGAAAAATAAAAGATATATCCAAATGAAAGGATATCAGTATACAGAGTTTAGACATAAGAATCAGATTTTATTTTATACATGAGAGTTTAGGCAACCAGTTATTACTGCTTTAGTTTGTGATTTTATGCACTTTGAGATGGTCTAAATATTTATATTTAGTAAACTCTGCTAATTCACACACAAATACACACACCTGTACAGTTTGTGAAAAGAGTTTATGTATAAAGGAGGAGAATTGATAAACACTGATGATTTGTGTACTCTACGCCGAGGTAATTTAATTTTAATCTCTGATGGTTAAAATAAATTTTGTTGGTTTCAGACATATTATAATTTTGAGAAAAAGACATTTGTTTTGAAAATTTAAAAAGAGTATGATTGGACAGTTGTTCAAGGATGTTTTTGAACAGAGGAGAGAGGTTAATGCCTAGAAAAGTGTAACAGACGGTAATTATTGCTGTTTTTACTACGCATGCGCATTGAAAACTGTCAATTATTTGCTGTCAGTCATTGCATGTATGCCACGTGTCCCACTAACACAGTTAACGGAGTAAGACAGTTGTGTATTAATGATTAAAAACTGTTCAGTTTTTAATTTTGAATTTTCCATTTATACAATACACACACCTTCGTCAAAACTTTTCACATCTTACTCCAACACACATCAATTGTCACACAAGCATATTCACAAACACTTTTCTACACACAAACTCTTTTGAATCAGTTTCTTTGATTTTTCTTCTCGATTCGTACTAATGGCTACTACAGTTTTTGTTGCTTTTGGGTTAGAGTTTGTTCCTAATAATTATTCAGCCCCATTAAACACTGTCAATGCACCAGAGGTGTTTCATATCATACAAAACTTTCTTGCTCAGTCAGCGATTGAGCATGCTTTGGTGGAACCTGAAAAACTTTCTAGTTCACAGATAAAGGCGTTCTGGGAAACAGGATTGTATGATGATGGTGGTGAAACAGGTAACCCATCGATTATTTTTGAATATGAAGATACAGAGTATGTAATAACTGCTGGAACCATTCGCGCTGCAATGGGGTTTCCTGAATTTTCTTCGTATACAATTGGAATGGGTGATGAGGACTTGATAAGAATGATGCGAGAAATTGGGTATTCTGGACCCTTGTCGAAGATTGGACAGCTAAAACGACCATTCTTAAGGAAGGAGCGGAGCTTCTTCTTTGATTGCATCACAAGGACTTTTAGCAAGAAATGCACAAACTGGGATGATATTCCCACAGACAGTCTGCAAATCGGGTATTCTCTTTTATTCGATAATCATTTTGATTTTGCACGACTTGTTTTGAATAATCTAGGAGAGAAAATGACAGAGAATATAGGAGTAGTCTATTTCTCTAGATTCTGTCAGACTTTGTTTTCTTACTGTGTTGAAGGAGTGGAAGTCGGTGAAGAAGATGTTTCTTGTTTTAAATTACATAAGAGAATATTTTCTGATCTTATTAATAAAGATGTTAAGAAAGGGGTTGTTGGAGACTTGTTGCTACCTCAATCTGTGCAACAGTTTTTAAATGCTCAAGCCAATCCACCACCACAAGCTTCTTCTCAACCTGAGCCTCTACAACAAGAACTGCCTCCGTCAACTTCTGTTAAATCTAAAAGGGGTGGTAGGACTAAGCATGTTGGTACTAAACCTGCCAGGGTTGCTAAGTCAAATGCTGAAGCTGGGGCATCAAAAACTGATGGTATGCCTCAGGAGAAAAGGCTAAAGAAAAGAAGAGCCAACAGAGCACAGTCTGATGCTGCTGTTGAAGATAGTGAAACTGATGAAGAAACTCTTCATCAGAGAAAAAGAAGATTAGTAGCAGCACATCTATTTGGTGCTGAGAAATTTTTTTCCAAAGCTGTAAAAAATCTTGAAGTTCAGATTCAAGAGGATGAAGCTGTCTTTGAGGACAGAGTTTCTATGGAGAATGTAACTCCTGAAGTACAAGAGGAGATTTTTGATACTACTGTGCCTACTAAGGACAGAGTAAATACTGCAACAGAAGCTCCTACATCAAATGCTGATGATGTAGTTGAGGAAGCTGCTGATCACTCTGATAGCAGGATTTTTGAGCCTCAAGAATTTCATATGGAAGTTGAAGCAAACACCTCTTTAAACTCTGAACATTTCACAGAGGGTTTGGAAGCTGATCTAGATACTGTGAGAATTGAAGAATCTATGGCTTCTCACACAGAAATACTTACTTTTGAAGTTGAGAAAGGTGAGGAAGTCAATCAGACTTTTGCTGCTAATGCTACAGAAACTGTTGCTGCAAATCCTGATGTTGTTGAAAAGGATGCAACAGAAAATGTTCCTTTTGAAGCAGAGTTTGTTGCAAACTCTGAGGATTCTCTTGTTCTTGAAGCTCTACAACAATCTGTTGTTGAGATTGTTCAAAGAGAAGCAGAGTATAGTAATAATGCACACTCTGATGATCCTGAAAAAGTGGCAGAGAATGTTATTACAAAGAATGAAGCAGAGGATGACAATGCTGAAGCTAGTCCTACTCATTCCAATCCTGATATTCAAGTAGAGTTATCTGATATTCAAGCTAACTCTGATGAAGCAAGAGAAGTCAATCGTGCTACTGCAGAACATTTTCAGAATATGTACTTCTCAAATTGGTCAAGCAAGGATACTATCTTTTCCAATGAACGAGCTGCAGATTTTGTGACAAAGTCTTCCAAAGAGATTAAAAATCCAGAACTTCTCAGTCATCTCAAAGCAACTATTGTACAAATCAAATCATTAAACAATCGTTTTGATGCTTCTGACAAGGTGATTGAAAGTTTGAGGAATGATATAGCTACAAGAGAGCTTACACAACAGAAGGATAAATCATTGTATATTTCTTTGTGTAAAGATCAGAAGAATTTTGATTCCAGGTTGTCCAAAGTTGAAGAAAATCAAGTCACAATGTCAACTAAGTTGGATGAAATTGCAAATTCCATTAAATTGCTCACATCAGTTTTGCTGTCTGATGATGTCAAAAAGGGGGAGAGAGTATCTAAAGACAAATGCAAGAGCTCTCAAACTCTGACTCAAAAGGATGATACTGCTGATGGTGGTGCAAGAGACAAACATCATCCAAGATCAAAGAATGTTCAAAGGCAAGGGAGGAGGTCAAACTCTGATGCTCAGACAAATTTATACACTGGAGGGCAGTCTTCTTCAAGGGTTAGAAGTTTACTTCTTTCCTCTAAATCTCCAGTTACTGATGAAGAAGTTGCTACACAGTTATTCTTAGCAGAACATGGTAAAGATGTTACTATTGAAGATATCCAGGCAGAAGAGCAATTGCTTGCTGAAGAACACAGGAAAGATGTTGAAGCTGGAATTTACAAACAGAAGGTTATCAAGGCTCCGAGGAGAAAAGAAAAAGGAATTGTTATCAAAGAGAATGTAAACTCTGATCAGAGTTTACAGTACTCAAGGAGGCCTAGTGGTTCAAATGCTGATAAAGGTAAAGGCGTGATGATTGAAGAGCCTAACCTGAATAAGAAGTTTAAATCAACCTCTGACATTGCTCAAGTTGAAACAAGATTAGCTAAATCAACCTCTGACGCTGCTCAAGTTGATGTTATTACCAAAGTTATGACAACCTCTGACGTTGCTCAAGTTGTACAGAAATCTACACTACTTCCAGGATTCAGCAAACCAAAAATTCTTGAAGACTTAAAGCTTGAAGCTGTAAATTTCTCAGAAACCAGAACAGTATTGGGAAAAGAAGCCTTTGATAAATCTGGACTGGGTTCACACAGAGAGAGAAGAACAAATAACAGATCTCAAGACAACATTTCACTGGCAGAATCTGGTATTGGGGTTACACAAGAAAACCTTGATAAGTTAGAATCTGTTCAGTTGATTTTTCACAGAGTATTGAAGAAGCAATTTCTGTTATACTTCATGAGTGATGGAAGAGTTTATAAGGTTGGAGAATCTGATGTCAATCTCAAATCATGGGAAGAACTTGAATATGTACTTTATCTTTTGAAAGTCAAGAACAGACACACTCATGATGTTGCTCAAGTGTTGAGAGAAAAGATGCTGAGATCTAAAGCTATGCTTGGAGGAGGAGTGTCAAGTGTTTATATTCCAAAGTATAGGGATCATGCTGGAAAAATAGTGGAAATGAAAAGAAACAGTGCTAGATTTAAAACTGCACTTGGAGTAAAGGTTTTAGAATTTAACCTAGAGTCAGACAAAGCTCATTACATTCGACTAGGGAATGACATGAAGAAAAACAGTATCTATTCTCTGAGGGCTGCCATATATCAAACTGGTGAAGGAGATCCAGAGTATAAGGAGCTGAAAGAGATTATGATAGCTGAACTTGAGAATGCTGAAAGAAGACTGTTGATTGATTATCTCAGGACAGTACCTGATGTTCAAGAAGTCAAGTAAAGTCTGACTGTAAGTTTTTATGTTTTCTATTCTAAGTTAAATTTAAACTCTGTTTTGAAATTAAACTCTGACATATTTTAAACACTGCATTTGTTATATGTTTTGACATCATCAATTATCTTTTTAACTTGTACATTTTATTATGAACAAGTTGGGGGAGATTGTTAGATATAATTGCTGACATTTGTTCATCAGTGTTTAAGTACCAGGTACATATCAGAGTTTATATAGAAGCCGGTCAGAGTTTGATAAAGTCTGACAGGGTGATAGTTGACTTAGCTGTCGGTGCAAAGATAAAGATTCTAGAAGCAATATATTCTGAAGATGGAAAGAAGCAGAATATATTGATACAGCTAAGGAGACTGGACAGAAGACTGAAGCAATCCTTAATTGATAATAATTGTAGAGCTAATTTATAGGAGTATCAATTAGATAAGGATTGTATGTAGCTGTGTACTATATAAACACAGATAGGTTATCCCTAGAAGGGACGCGAACATTGAATATATTATTCTTGTAACCTAGTAGCTCTTTGTGATTCATTAACATCACTAAGAGAGAAACTGTTAATATAATTACAGTTTGTTGATTTATAAAGTGTTCTTGATTGTTATTCTCATACATACTTGATTATATATTGTGTATTCGGCCTAACAATTATGCTTTACAATCTCCCCCTATTTGATTGGATAGAGTTCGACAAGCAAATACTTCGAGGATAACTCAACTAACTAAGGAAACATTAAACTAATTAAAGTAAGACAATGTAATAATATTAAATGCATTCTGGATCAGATATATATACATTTACAGATTTCATAAATCAAAAAACAATTAAACTTTATACAATGAAGTTGCTCCTCTAGTCTGAGCTGATAGTTCTTTTGTTCTTTGCTTCAATCTTCAGTCCATTCCAATCTCACCTTCTTCAATCATTGGATCGGAGTTAGCAGCTTGATAATCAATCACTGATAGATAGTGCAGTGGTTCTCCAGGTTTAAGGATTGCTCCTTGGATGTGTCTTCCAATATATTCAACCTCTTGACCCACTCCAGCCCATAACCATGCAATGTTAACATCATTCTTGTTTAGCTTTGGCATGTTTGGCAGTCTGGTATGCACTTCCAATCCTCTTTTCACTCTTTTCCTATAGTAAGGAACATTCTCCATTAGAAATCTTCTAAGAGTGTCTGCTGCTTTGTCCTTCTCCGTTGATGAGAATCCAGTGGATCTAAGATACTTCTCAACTGAGATTAGATGGATACTTGGGTAGTCCCTCAGTTTGTCCTCAGCCAAATAGCAGATTCTGAACAAGTCATTCGTCATGAATCTAACCATTGGAGGATCTTCAGTAATCTCTGGACCGACTTTCATCACGATCTCCTTAACATGCTCATGGAGCAGTTCATTTAGCCTTGTAGTTCTTTGGATCTTGATGAGTATAGCCTGCAATTCTGTATATGTCCTCTGTTCTAAAAACTTAGTGGAAATCACAAATGTACCTTTCTCCAGAAAACTGATTAATAAGCTCCAGGCACCATTTGCTTTAACCCCAGCATTCAGACAGATTATAGAGCTTCTCAGTGCTTTAAAGTAAGTCTGATCTTCAAGATTAACACTTCTGATGTCCTGAATAATAACTTCCACCTCAGCATTGTCGTTGACTTCTAATCCGTCTTCAACTCCGCAAAAGGTTTTATAAGCCATTTCCCATTCAGTACCATCTTTCTTTGCCAGATCTATCATCTTCTTCTTCCTCACTTCATTATACACTTTGAATCTCTTCAGTTTTTCACTCCTCAGAATTGCTTGTTGTTTCTCTTTCTTAGCTTGCCTGGCATCTATTGCAGCTCTCTGAGCTCTTATTGCTTCCAAGGCAGCTTCTTCTTCAGGTGATAGAGAATTTGCTTCTTCTTCCATATTATCCTCCCAGATTGGATGTTCAATGGGCTCTGGATAATATGGCTCATGCTCCTCTAGAATAGGTTGCTCATGCATGACCTCAAATTCATCTTCACTCTCCTTCTCTTCTTCTACAAGTTCCTCTATCCAGTACTGTCTGATAGGAATAGCTTCAACTGTCTCCCAAACTCCCCATCCATCCTTAGGCTTCTCTTTCTCCCCTTCTCCAACTTTATCCCCCTTAGTTGAGGAATCCTCGACGAAAGCATCCTCAGCATAAAAGGTAGTAGAAGGATCAGGTTGATGATTTGAAGGACCATGTTGGCCAGTTTGTTGGTTCTTCAGCATAGTCCATATCGACTGTACTCCATCACTTTGATTTTCCATGAAATCCAATAGATCCTTATTCATCTCTTGCATAGAAGCTAGCTTCAGGTCAATGTCATCCAATCTGGAGTTGGTAGTCTTCTCAATCTTGTCCAATCTCTGGTTCAGCTTAGACTCCACTCTAGAAAGGGTGTTCATTGCATCTTTTACCCTAGCTTGACCATCCCGGATAACCAAAACGTCTTCTTTCAAAGCTTCCTGTCCTTGTTGCAAAGCATCCACTTCATTCATGAAACCATCTTTAAGTTCCTTGACGTCCGTCCTCAACTCGACCAGTTCGTCCATAGCTTCCTTCTTTAAGGAGTCCACTGCCTGCTTCGTCCCTGTTATAGTGCCAGATGCACTGCCAATGACCCTGAATGTTCTTCTTGAATCAGCTGCAGCCAAGTCAACCTTCACTTGAATAGTCTTTAAAGAAGCATTGGCTTGACTAGAGGAGATATCTTGGTCAAAGGAAGGTCGCAGTGGAACCTTGAATAATGGATTTCCTTCTTTGTCATGAACTGTCATCTCCTTGAGGGAAGATTGAACTTGTAGCTCTCTTTCTGTCGGTAACAGCAAATCATCAATATCAGGTAGGGTTAGGGTGTCACTCCTCACATTTGGCTCTGGGTGTACACTCAACGTTTCTGTCGGTGTTTGAATCATTTTTCCTTTCCCACTCAGGCCAGGTGTAAGTGTTTTTGTTTCACTCAAATCCTTTGTGCTGATTGTACCTGCAGAAGAAAACACCGTAGCCATCCTTAAGGAGGTCACCGGTGGTGCAATGGGGCTTCGCAAGTCCCCGTCCTTGGATAAACCAAGTTGCTGATCATCCTTAGATGATATATCCTTTGTAGGATCTAGAGTTTGAATCTCTAGGGGGTTAGAAACAGGCTCTTTTAACAGCAGAGATCTCGAATCTTCCCCGATAGTCTGTGAAGACTTTACCTCAGTTGACTCCTCAATAATAATTGATTCATTGTCAACGAGTTGCCGATCTGCACCTACGTTAGACCCTTTACCCGCAGGATCCAGATATGTTCCATCTGGGGAGGTAGACAATGACCCTTTAGATTGTGCATTTAGGTCAAAGCCTTCTCTCGACGTCTGTGAAGACCCTTGGTTCTTAGAACCTTCAACCAGTGAACCTGACCGTAATATGGCCGGAACACCAGTTGCTTCCGTCAATTCTTTCTTACCTGATTGAGCTAATGGTTCAGATATAGCTTTCGTTAGCGTAGCCCAATTAGCATCAGAAAAATCAATAAAGGGCGCTTTGGAAGTTTGAAATAAAGTATCAACAGTTGCCTCGGTTTCTGTTCGTCTCCTTTTAGAGGAAGGCAGAGCTGCTGTTGAAGGGTGTATCTCCTTATGTGGTGCTGCTAAGGCACTATCTCCCTCTACACTCACGGATGTCTGAATATTGGGTATAGGAGGGGAAGGAGGTTCGTTTATTGTTTCATTTGGCTCTTCCAAAGGCTCTTCGACCGTGGTTAGAGGTTGTGGGTTTGCAACCTCCTGGTCAGGAATGGCCACTGAGGGCTCTGGATCAGCATCCATAGGTTGTGGTTCAGGAGCCAGTTCAGGTTCAGGAATGTTACCTTGATTTACATGTTCCCCTGGGGGTAGAAGTGGTAGGGGCACCGTTCTTAGATATTCAGTGAGAACAGTGGGTACCCCTGGAAGATAGTTGTTCTTCCTTATCAGAGCGGTTATGGCATTGCTCTTCATCTTTATACACTCCATGGTCTCCTCTTCGGCGAATGTCTCGCGCTCATCATCTGTTAAGATATCATTGAGAATTAGCTGTAGGAACCTAGGATAGAAACAAAGCACATCGTCATCTATGCTTGTTCTTTCATCCAGTGGTCCCATGCATATGATTACTTGATCAATCAGTAACCGTCCAATGTTAATATGCCTATTGTTGGCAATGGCAAACCCTATCTTTTGAAGGAATAAGGGAATACCATGCAGATTTGTTAGCTTGGCAGTAAAAACATGGATTAGGGTATGAAAGAAAAAGTTCCATGCCTTTGGCAAGTAATGCTTCAGAAACTCTCCCACAAAGAAGTTAGGTTGTTGACTTCTAATGAGAG
Source organism: Heracleum sosnowskyi (assembly GCA_030848705.1). Classification (NCBI taxonomy): domain Eukaryota; kingdom Viridiplantae; phylum Streptophyta; class Magnoliopsida; order Apiales; family Apiaceae; genus Heracleum; species Heracleum sosnowskyi. Next base: position 104,424,418 of record CM061241.1, on the reverse strand, counting down.
TGAAGAAAGCATGTATCTCCTCAGTTGTGGGATCCGGAACAAGGTTTTCTGTAGGAAAATGTAAGATTCGATTAAAATCATGTTCCGTCACCCTTATTGTTCTGCCCCCTGGCACAACAAAACTGAAGGACCTTACGTTATTCTCACTTGTATCCGTGGTGGATGTGTACAACACAGTCAATTGATCGATGCAAAGGACCACGTGAGTACTCACATCATATGCCACTAATGAACGTGTGTTCAGAAACTCCGCCCATGCACAAAACTGTAAGTTCGTTATGGATTGCAAGTTCTGAAACGAGACATGATTAGTTTTGGTAATAATAAATTCTCCAACCATTTTAAAATTTCCAGAAAATTTAAATAAACCAAAACTAATTTTACTTTTAAATTTAATTATTTATTTCTAATTAATCAAACCCTTAACAAAATTAACCTAAAAACAAAATTACCCCTTTTTCTCAAAGATACACAAATTCGAACACCTTTATCAGAAACCTTAATTTGTTAACTTTTGAAAACAACCTTCTCTTTAAACACTAAAGAAATCAATTGACAACCAATTTCTTTCTAGAGTAGAAGAGTGTTAACAGAATTTAGGATTTAGAAATGAAATCACTTTCGATAGTTTCTTCTTCACAGGAGAAAGAAAACACAAAACAATTCACACTTTCATGGTTAAAAAACAAGTAACTGTGAAAGAATAGTAAAATTTTGAGTTTTAATCGGTTAAAAACTGAAGAATGTATCGATGGTGATGTTCTTGGATTGTGTCTATATTTTGTAAGTATTTTAAACGAGAGCTTGTATTTCTCAGATCTGTAAAACTGATAATGAAAAAAGACAAGGCAATGTTTTATACTTTTGAAACTGTCAGGGGCAAAACTGTCCTTTCAGGTTTCGATAGATTTTTAATGTACTACCGATAGATTTTCAGAGGGGCAAAAGAGTCATCTACACTTCGATGGTTTTTTAAAAACTATCGAGGTGTTTTTAAATAGGAATGCAAAACACTTTTTTGAAAAAACTATCGAAGTCTAATCTGTTTAAATTCCAAAAACTATCGAACTATATTGGAAAAACTATCGAGAATTTTATCATTAAATTAATTCAAATTCACTTCGATGCTTTTCCACCTGAATTACAAAATCTATCGAGAATTTAAATATTGAATTAAGTAAATTCCTTTCGATATATTTTCAATTCAATTTCAAAAACTATCGAGAAATGTTTTCGATAGATTTTCTTTTTCCTTTTCAAAAACTATCGAAAATTAAATTCGATAGATTTATCTATGTACTTGAAAAACTATCGAATTTTCCTAAATTCGATATTTTTTGCTTCTGTCTTCATTTTAAAACCTGTTCATGTTTTAAAAATCAGAATTTTTATTTCCTGTCTAGTTTTAATTCTAATAAATCTTTTCAAATTTACCAAAATCAATTCTTAACAAAAAATTCACAATTTTCTTAGAATAATATCAATTAAATATCATTGAGTTATATTAACCAATTAAAATCTAATCAATTATGCTGCATTAATCTACAATGTTAAAAACAAAGCAAATTAATTCAAATTAAATAGATGCTAGAATATTTAGAACAAATATTAGCACCTAAATAATTTTTAGAATTAATAACTAATTAAATGCCAGAAGATATATCATCCATAATTATGACATAAAATTAGTACAAAAATCCTAACTACGAGAATTGCTCCAGAAAATAAATTCACGAGTCCTAAAGATATAGAAATTCTTAAACTCATGTATTCACTAGGACTCTCTGCAGTTACTGACTTCTAATCAAAATCAATTAGAAAGATTTAACATCCCAAGTTCACCAACCAGCTTATTGAAAGTGGATTCATCAAGCGGTTTAGTAAAGATGTCTGCAATTTGATCCTCTGTGGGTACAAAATGTAACTCCACAGTTCCATTCATGACATGCTCTCGGATAAAATGATACCTGATGTCGATGTGCTTTGTCCTCGAGTGTTGCACTGGGTTGTTTGAGATTGCTATGGCACTTGTGTTGTCGCAAAATATTGGAATCTTTGTTAACAAAAGTCCATAGTCACGGAGTTGGTTTCTCATCCACAAGATCTGAGCACAACAGCTTCCAGCAGCAATGTATTCAGCCTCAGCTGTTGATGTGGAAACTGAATGCTGCTTCTTGCTATACCAGGAAACTAACCTTCTTCCAAGAAACTAACAGCTTCCTGAAGTACTCTTCCGATCAATCTTACAACCTGCAAAATCAGAGTCTGTGTATCCAATAAGATCAAATCCTGTATCTTTAGGGTACCAAATTCCAAGATTTGGGGTCCCCTTAAGATATCTAAATATTCGCTTAACAGCTATTAGATGAGATTCTTTAGGATCAGACTGAAACCTAGCACACAAGCATGTTGCACACAAGCATGTTGCACACAAGCATGTTACAAACATTATATCTGGTCTACTTGCAGTGAGATAAAGTAATGAGCCTATCATACCTCTGTAGCCTGTGATGTCAACCTTCTTACCAGTTTCATCCTTATCAAGCTTAGTGGCAGTTGGCATAGGAGTCTTTGCTGTAGATGAGTCTTTCATTTGATACTTCTTCAGAAGATCTTTGATGTACTTGGACTGACAAATGAATATACCATCTTGTTTTTGGTATACTTGCAGTCCAAGAAAGAATGACAATTCACCCATCATGCTCATTTCATAACGACTCTGCATTAACTTAGCAAATCTCTTGCATAGAACATCATTAGTAGAACCAAATATTATGTCATCAACATATACTTGCACCAATATCAAATCATTTTTATACTTTTTGACAAAGAGAGTTTTGTCTACGACACCTCTTGTAAAATCATTTTCAAGTAAGAATTCAGAGAGAGTGTCATACCATGTCCTTGGAGCTTGTTTGAGTCCATAGAGAGATTTGAATAGAAAGTACACAAAGTCTGCCAGTTTTGAATCCTCAAAACCTGGAGGTTGTTCCACATACACTTCTTCTTCTAACTCCCCGTTCAGAAAAGCACTCTTCACATCCATCTGATATACCTTGTAATTGGAATGTGCAGAAAATGCTAGAAACATTCTGATGGCCTCAAGTCTTGCTACTGGTGCATAGGTTTCATCATAATCTATACCCTCTTCTTGAGAGTAACCTTTAGCAACCAGTCTGGCTTTGTTTCTCGTTACAATGCCATCTTCGTCCAACTTATTTCTGAATACCCATCGTGTTCCAATAACAGATTTTCCCTTAGGATTGGGTACCAGCTTCCAAACTTTCTGCCTTTCAAACTGATTGAGTTCCTCTTGCATAGAAATCACCCAATCTGGATCATCTAGAGCATCTTCAACTTTCTTAGGTTCTGTTTCTGAAAGAAACCCAGAATAGTGACATTCATTTTGTGATGTTCTCCTAGTTCTCACTCCTGTGTCCGGATCACCAATGATCAAGTGAAAGGGATGATCTATATTCCATACCCTTTGTCTTGGCAGATGCGATCTTGATGATTCTCCTTGTTCTAGATGTTGTGGAGTGTGACTAGTTGATCCTTCTCCTGCTCCCCCTGAGTTGTTGACGGTTTGATCTGTTGATTCTGAAGACTGACTAGTGGATCCTGTAGAATGTTGAGGATCTCCACTTTGGTCACCACTTTGTCCAGAATCATTATCATTATGATTATTATTAATGACTGTAACAACTTCAGGTACTTCTTCATTGTCAGAGAGATCTCCTGATAGATTTTCAAATACCAAGGATTCAGAGTTCTCTCCAGTTTGCAGGCCTGGTCTTTTGGTGTCATCAAATGTTACATTAAAGCTTTCCAACACCTTCTTATCTTCAATCACATATACCCTGAAAGCCTTAGATTCCAGAGAATAGCCCAGAAAAATGCCTTCATCTGTTTTGGCATCAAACTTGCCAAGATGTTCTCCATCTTTAAGTACAAAGCACTTTGCACCAAACACATGAAAGTACTTCAGTGTTGGTTTCTTGTTGGCCATTAACTCATACGGAGTCTTTTCATGATCTTTGTTGAACAGGGTTCGATTCTGAGTGTAGCAAGCTGTATTCACTGCTTCAGCCCAAAAGTAAGTGGGAAGTTTTGATTCACTCAACATGGTCCTTGCTGCTTCAACCAAGGTCATGTTCTTCCTTTCCACTACTCCATTCTGTTGAGGAGTTCTTGGTGCTGAAAACTGTCTTGATATTCCTTTCTCTGAGCAGAAATCATTAAGAACTGCATTCTTGAATTCAGTTCCATTGTCTGATCTGATTGTCCGCATAGGTAGCTTAGCTTCCACTTCTATCTTCTTGATGTGATCAATGATTAGTTGTGTTGCTTCATCCTTTGTTTGTATGAACAACACCCACGTGTACTTAGAGTAGTCATCCACCATCACCAATGCATATCTATTTCTTGAAAGTGACATAACATTAACTGGACCAAATAAATCCATATGAATCAGCTGTAATGGTTCAGTAATGCTTGTCATTCCTTTGCTTCCATGTGATGCTTTCTTCGACTTCCCTTTTTCACATGCTTCATATAGTCCCTCCTGATTGAATTCCATCAGGGGCAACCCTCTCACTAACTCTCTCTTTACCAAAGAGTTCATAGTTTTGAAGTTCAGATGTGAGAGCTTCTTGTGCCATAGCCAACTTTGTTCTGAAGATGCCTTTGCATAGAAACATGTAACTTCTCCTTCACTGGTAGAACTTAAGTCAGCTATAAACAAATTTCCTTTTCTCACTCCCAGTAGAGTAAGCTTCTCATCCTTCCTGTTGGTCATCAAGCACTTGTCCTTTCTGAAATCTACATTGTAGCCTTTATCACAGAATTGACTGATACTTAGAAGATTGTGGTTTAATCCTTCAACAAGAGAGATGTTTTCAATGATGACATTTCCAGCTTTCAATTTACCATATCCCGTAGTGTATCCTTTGCTGTCATCTCCAAAGGTTACAATCGGGCTGGTCTTCTTAACCACCTCTGTAAGCAGGGACTCTTCACCTGTCATGTGTCTAGAACAACCACTATCCAGAATCCACACAACCTTTGAGCTTTTAACCTTACCCTGCAATCACAGATTGATTAAGCGGACTTTGGTACCCAAAATTGTTTGGGTCCTGAAGGTTTAGATGATTTAACAGGAGTAACATTCAATTTAGTCTTACCCTGTTTGATATTCATAGTATCTGTGGATTTGACATTAACAGTGCTATTGCTACTATCAGACATCAACTTAAAATAAGCATGCATGATGTTGTACTTACATAGCAAACAATCTTTCTTTCCACATGGTTCATGAAGATCAGGCATGTCAGACATGTTATGCATTTCAGAAGCATTAGCCGTTTCTACTTTAACCTTTTTACATGCATGTGTAAGGTGTCCAGCAGAATTACAAATAGTGCACAACTTCCTAGATGCAATGGGAGAAAATGGAACCATTTCCTGATTAACAATCTTCTTCTTCCCATTCCTGTTCTTTTTAACATTACTAACTACGTCACCTACTTCAGTTTTAGGTAAATCAGGTTTAGGTAATTCATTTTTTACTGATTTCCTAGGCAACTTAGTTTTTACCTCTTTTTCCTTCAACAAATCCTCCTCAAGCAATTCTTGTCTAATGAAAAGATCATCCTCATGAAAAAGTGGTGGAAACGGCTTAACAAAAACTGGACAATCAACATTCTTAAGAACATGTGGAGTATTCCTTTTGACAACTGAAGATGTCACAGGGAATTCCACAATCTTCTTACCAGCTTTTTTGTTATAGTCAAATCCTATAGCAGTTTTATTCTCTATGGCCTGAGTATCAATGATTTCCTTAGCCACTAGAGCGGAATTCTTAAAAGCATTCAGCTTCAAATCTAGATCTGAAATCTGCTTCCTGAGGATAGTCTCTATCTCATCATTACACTTGACCTTGTTCTCTAAGTACGCATTCTTTTGCTTAAGATCTTCTAATGTTACAGCTACAAGCTCTAGTTCTTCATTTTTAGATTCTAACTTTTTAATCTTAAGAACTAGTTTAGCATTTTCCATTTCTGATGCTAGCATGCTCGTGTGTACATTAAACAATTCTACACTAAGATCTTGCACAGTTTTCTTGTACTCAGAATTAGACATATCAATTGTAGTTAAGATAGGTACCTGAGATGATTGTGGTGATTCCTCTGAAGAGTCAGCCATTAGAGCAACATTTACATATTCCTCCTCTTCATCTGAATCAGTATCATCCCAGTGCTTTCCCTCTGCTATATAAGCTTTCCCTTTCTGCTTTCCAGAGAATACCTCCAATTGCTGTTTAAGCTTGGCATTCTCTTTCTTCAACTCATCATAAGAATCCTTCTTTCCATAGACATCTTTCATGTCTCTCGCTTGACGAGGCTTCCGGCATTCAGTGGCGAAATGCCCTAACTCATTGCAGTTGTAGCATCTTGATTTGCTTCTATCAATCATGCCAGTCTTGTAGCCTCCCTTAAAGCCTGTACTAGGTGTATACTTGCTCTTCTGGAATCTGTTGGTTGAACCCTTGAACTTGTACTTAGGGTTTCTCTTGAAACGAATGTGACTAAACTTTGCAGCTAAGTACGCCATGGTTTTGTCTTCCATTTGCTCAAGCTCTTCTAGGGTTTAGTAATCACTTTCATCAACACCCAGATTCACAGAATCCATTTCTGCTTCTATTATCACCTCCTTTCCAGCTCTAGGGGTTTGAACCTAAATCTCAGAAGTTATTGGTTCATCCACTACAAGTGCTGCTGATCTCACAAGTGCATTGTGCTTGTTCTCCACTGTCCCTGATCCGTAGATTATCACCCTTTGTTCCTGTTCCATCTCATAGGTCTTCAACTTGCCATAGATCATCTCTAATGACATCTTTGTGAAGTCAATTCTTTCCCTAATGGATGATGACTTGTGTTCTACATGATGGGGCAGCGTCATCATGAACTTCCTGTTTGATTCTCTCAGTGGATAGGTCTTTCCTTTCATTGCCAATTCATTGAGAAGCTTAGTATATTTCTCAAAGACCTGAGTTATACTTTCTCCTGGCAGTGACCTAAACGCTTCGTATTGAGAAGTTAGAATGTCCAATCTGTTTTCCTGCACGTCTTCAGTTCCTTCCATTATCAAGTTAATGGTATCCCACATATGTTTCCCGCTTGTACAGTTCATCAACTGATAGCTCATTTCCTTGTCTGCGGAGTCCGCCAATATCAACATTAAACCGTGTTAGAAATGAATATCACCTAGAAACTAGACAGAGGGGGGGGGGGGTGAATGGATAGTTTGATATATTTTTCGATTCTTGAAAACTAAGTAAAAGACTGTATATGATTATGCTATGCAATATGCGGAAAGTAAACAACACACACAATCACTTTAATCTACTTTATATAAGCAAATTAAATACTACAGCTTTCCAGGAAATTCACAAACGAATTTCTGGCTTCTAAACAAGAACAGTTTGAACTTGCTTGCTTACAGAGAAAAGAGCTTAAGATAAAAACTATGTGTATCTCTCTTACAGCTAACAATAGGATGTGCATGATATATATATAAGCCCTATACAAACTAGCACACACACCTATTTTTACACAGTTACCCCTTGCTGAAAGTCCAACTTGTCCTGCCATAAGACGTTAACTGTGTCAGGAAGGACCACCTGCTTTTCGGAGTCCTTCCCGTTTCTGTAGCTGCTTGTCTCTTATCTTTCTCTTCAAGTTTAGCTGTAGATTTGCCATCTGTTCTTTGGACCACCTTTCCAGAACAAATGCTTCAGTATTTGTCTCTTTTGATTCTTGATTATGTACCTTGATTTGTCTTGTTGTAAACGGCTAAGTGTTGATATCGTGAACTCCACTTTATTCCTGACTTCGCGATCTCCCTTGTGAGGACTACGCGATATAGCCTTTAAAGACTTTGCGACATATGTCATTTGATGACTATGCGACATAGGTCATTTGATGACTATGCGACATAGGTCATTTGATGACTATGCGACATAGGGCTTCTGAGGACTTCACGATCTAGGCTTCTTTGACTTTGCTGACTTCAACACTTCATGACATGTGTCTTGAGGACTTCTCGACATAGACCAAAATGGACTATGCGATGTAGCACTTCACGACATAGATATTGGTGACTTCACGACATAGCTTTCTTCTGACTTTGCTATATAATGCCTTAGACAAATTTCTGCAACTTATTTCTTCATAGCCTTATTCATCTCTATCCTGCTGCATGAACACTTCTGAACTTCTACCAGGATAATTATTCAATGGCCTATATACAATCTAGATGCAAGAAACCTTACTAAGCTCATTATAACTTTGAGCATACATGATCAAGCTAATGTTCATGAGAACAAGACAAGTATATTTAGAGACCTATACTATACCCCAGTGATAGAATTCACTAGGTCATGTAATGTGACATAGTCACATAGTGTAGGCTTGTTAATAGTGGTATTAAGACATGTCTTGAGCCTAACAAACCGGTGTCCAATCGAATCAGTTCTTTGTCCGAATCTGTATACTCAGTAATATCCTTAGGTTGGGTGCCTTGAGGAATCCTGCTACCATCAGGAGCTGTAGATTCACTAACTGGTTTCATTGGTACAAACGGTCCGTTCTCTAATATGCCAATATACAACGGATTAGATGCCTTGATAAATAACAGCATCTTCATCTTCCACAAACCGAAATCATCTCTAGTAAACGGGGGAACTTTAATACCAGCGGTTGTCTTTGGAGCACTCATGGTTTCTGAAAATTTCAAATTGTTTAAAATTCAAGAAATTCCAATTAAATGAAAAAATTTGAAAGTTAAAAAATTTGCTTCGAATTTTCACGCTACGTTTGATTTTGGTCTCATTCACCGGATCTGATTTGTATATCAATCAAGTAGCTCTGATACCAATTGTTAGGTCCAAAGTATCGTAGAAGGGGGGGGGGGTTGAATACGATACTCACAAATAATTCAATTTCGTTCGTGGATTAATCTTTCAGTTCTATAACGAAATCAAACACACCAAACCAAATCAAGTTTCGGGGAATATATCTTTTTATAAATATAAACCTCGAGGGGTGCTACAATTTCTAATCCGTAGATTAGCTTCAATGAGTTCTAAGTTATACACAATCAAAACTTTGATAGAATTTAAGCAGAATTAATTTCTCTGTATTTTCTCTCTGGCTCAAGCTCTCTCTCAGTTATTGCTTCTGTGAAAATAACTTCGACTGAAGAATACACTATCTTCTCTCTGTATTAATTGTAGTCTTCAAATTGAAAACCATCGAACTAGGAATGTAGAAACAATCATGGCCGTCCATCTTCAACTTCAACCTGTAAAACAAGAATACTTTTCACCTGCTCCTTAATTAAAAACCATCGAATGAAATACTTTAATTTACCATTCGATAGTTTTTTAATCAAAACTATCGAATACCAAATTAAAGTAAACATGGTTTTCAATGAATCATTATTATACCATTCGATAGTTTTCTTAATTGAAAAACTATCGAATTCTTGTTTCTTGTCTTTTATCAATTAATGATTTCACTGAGCTCCTGGGTGTTTAAGTAATAGACTGTATCACTTTCTTCTGAGACGATAAAACAACTTGATCTTTTCAGTGCCGTCACCTAGTGCAACTGGTCTGGTTCACAGATGAATAACACTTGATCAATTCTTCTTTTATGTCTTCAATTCAATGCTGCTGATACGTCCCTTGTCGTTCTGGTTGCTTCATTTAAATCACTGGAATCCCGTGGTACTTAACCCTAAATCATTCACATACTTCTGTCGTCTTGAAAGTCTTGTTTCTTTTGCTGTCACTGAGGCTTGAACATTTTCATGAACTTCTTTCCGTGACCTGTTTACGGACTTCAAGAATACATAACGTATTTTGATTTCTTGAGTTTACCTTTTCTTCTTTGATTCTGGATTCCTGTGTTTCTGTTAATACTATTGTATGTCTTGTCCTTTGTTGAGTTGTAGTTATCTCTTTTACATCTTATGTTACATTATGCTTTACATAGTGTTTGATATTTTTTGGAATGTATTAATAATGGGAAGATATATAATTAAAAACAATATTAATGATAAAAGATATATTGTACTAATTTTTATTTTTAAGTGTGTTTATAAAAGCCAATATATTTTCATTAAAAGGTAATATGTTTTATATGTATACTTTATATTATTTTATTAAAAAAAATAAATGAACAAAAATCGAAAAACAAAACTTTTAATATTTCGGCATGCACAGATTGTTTTTAACCGTTCTTATTTGTTATGTACGTTTTAATATTTTTTTAATTGTATTTGTTAAAAAATAAGTAGACATGTTAAAATAGTTAATTTTTTTAAAATAATTAAACACATTAAAATAGATTTTAAAATAAATAAGTAAGGGTTGCCCGTAATATTTTAGGAAAAATAGAGATTTTAGTATGGATAAATGGAAAAGGTAACAGGTTTTAGTTGAAAATATATTGTCCGTGATATTATTAGAAAATGAGTGAATTTTGTTAGAAAAAATAGAAACAATATGTTTTGATTATAAAAGACAATTATCTAGTTACTATTTTTATAGTATTAAATTATTTTTTAATTAGAATAAAGGACCGAAAACCGAAAACCGAAAACCAAAATTCGCACGAGCTTCTTTTGATATAATATAATATTTCTTTATAGTAAAAATATATTTTTATATTATTTTTTTGTATTCATAATAAAAATATATAGAATATAGTATAATAGACATTTTTATTAAGAAGATATAATGTTTGATATTTTTTGGAATGTATTAATAATTGGAATATAATTAAAAAATCAATATTAATGTTAAAAAGATATATTGTACTAATTTTTATTTTTAGGCGTGTTTATAAAAGCAAATATATTTTCATTAAAAGGTAACATGTTTTATATTTATACTCTATATTATTTTATTAAATAAAATAAATGAACGAAAACCGAAAACCAAAACTTTTAATGTTTCAACATGCACAAATTGTTTTTAACAGTTATTATTTTATTATGTACGTTTTAATATTTTTTTAATTGTATTTGTTAAAAAAATAAGTAGACATGTTAAAATAGGTAAACTTTAAAAAAAAATTAAACACATTAAAATAGATTTTAAAATAAATAAGTAAGGGTTGGTCGTTGTATTTTTGAAAAAAGAGAGATTTTAGTATGGATATATGGAAAAGGTAACATGTTTTAGTTGAAAAGATATTGCCAGTGATATTAGAGAATGAGTGAATTTTGTTAGAAAAAAGAGAAACAATGTGTTTTAATTATAAAAAGTAATTAGCTAGTTACTATTTATTATTAAATTATTCTTTAATTAGAATAAAGAATCGAAAACCAAAACCAAAACTTTCAATGTTTCGGCTTTAATAATATAGTATAGATGTTAAAATAGGTAAACTTTTTTAAAAAATTGAACGCATTGAAATAGATTTTAAAATAAATAAGTAAGGGTTGCCCGTAATATTTTTGGAAAAATAGAGATTTTTGTATGGATAAATGGAAAAGGTAACATGTTTTAGTTGAAAAGATATTGCTAGTGATATTATTATATTATTAGGGAAGAAGTGAATTTTGTTAGAAAAAATAGAAATAATGTGATTTGATTATAAAAGATAATTAGCTAGTTACTATATATTATTAAATTATTTTTTAATTAGAATAAAAGATCGAAAACCGAAAACCGAAAACCAAAATTTTCAATGTTTCGGTTTTAATAATATAGTATAGATATGTTGCCCGTGTTACTTTTAGAAAATAGTTGTTTAAATTAGAAAATATAAAATTATATTACCTTTATATATATATTGCGTGTTAATAATTATTTTATTATTATTTTTTTAATTGTATTTGTTAAAAAAAAGCAGGCATGTTAAAATAGCTAAACACTTTTAATGAATTTAAAACATTAAAACAAATTTTAAAATAAATAAGTAAGAGTTTGCTCGTTTTATTTTTGGAAAAGGATGAGTTTTAGTATGGAAAAATAAAAAAATGTAACATATATTTAGTTTAAAAAGTTAATGCCCGTGATATTTTTGGAAAATGAGGTTTTAAAATTTAATAATTTAAATTATTTAAATACGTTTTAAAATAAATAAGTAAAGGGTTTGTCCGTGATATTTTTAGAAAAAGAATGGATTTTAGTGAGAAAAATAGAAAAAGTAAATTGAAAAAGACAATTTCGCGTGATATATTTAGAAAATGAGGGACTTTGTTAGAAAAAAATCTATAATGTGTTTTAGCTGAAAAGGCAATGAGTTATAAATAGGTATTTGATTATTTATATTTTAATATTTTTAGTAATTGCATTTCTTAAGAAAAATAAGCAGACATGTTAAAATAGGTAATTTTTTAAAAAAATAATTACAATATTAGGTTTTAAAATAAATAACTAATGGTTTGTCGGTGATATTTTTGGAAAATGAGGGGTTTTTTAATAAGGAATAATAGAGAAACTAACATGTTTTAGTTAAAAAAAGTAATTGCTCGTGATATATTTGAAAAAGTATGGGAATTTATTAGAAAAAATAAAAAAAAAATGTATTTTAGGTGAAAAAGATAATTGGTTATAAATAGGTAATATTATTATTTAATAATATATTTCTATAAATAAGTAAGGTTAATTAAGTAAAATCACGAATTTAAGAAAGGACAATTAAGTAAAATCACAACGTACCATACCGACCGACCAAACTTTTAATGTTTCGTCTATTATATAATAGTTTTGATAGTGTATATAATATTAATTTTATATTTATGATTATATAATATAAAGTAATTTTATCTTATGAATCACAAATTAAATCACAAATTTTATATTACCTTTCGTATCCAATATTTAATTGTTGTAACTAAATTGAACGTTAGTCATTTGCGGTTAATACTTTGTTATGTAGTAATAATTTTTATTATTTATGCACATTTAAAGAAGAAAATTTTGAATTTCATAAGTATTTTTATTTCCTAATTTTACTAATCAAACTATATGGGAAAATTTAAATCAGAAAATTATTATTTTATTTTATAATTTTGTTAACCAAATTTTGTCGAGAACCGTCAAAATCCGTTAATCCGAACCGATTAAAACCGAACCGAATGGTTTGGTTTTGTTGGTTTATGGGTTACGGTTTGGTTTGATTTTTTCAAGAACCACTATTTTATGATTTGGTTCCGATTTGATATCTAACCGGAATCAAATCGGACCGCGATCACCCCTTTTATTGAATACTTTTTGTTCTTGGAGGAATTTCGTAACAACCCGAATCGGAGGTTGCTGGAATAACGAAATATGAAAATAGGGGGATTTAGTATTTTTGGATGTTTGGGGCTGAACTCGTATGATGACTCCTCAGAAATTGAATAGAGAATGGGTTCTTTCTCTTTCTCTTTCCCGAGTGTCAATTGTCGTGTACCACTGTACCACTGTACCATACAAGGTGCCTACGTACCCATTTATATAGGGATCAAGCCTCACGTAGTTCTTGGAAAACAAGTCATTGGATAAGTTCATTCAGTCCAATCCCATAAGATAGTCAAGATTTATGTTCTCATAAACAGCTCAAGGATTATCAATCCACCTCAAGTTCCCATAAATAGTCCAAGGATTATCAATCCTCTTCAAGTTCCCATAAATAGTTCAAGGATTATCAATCCACCTCACGTTCACATAAATAGTTCAAGGATTATCAATCCTCTTCACATGTTTTCCTACAATCTTGCGGCATCTCCGCATTTCTTTCCATGATTTGAAGAATATCGTTTGAAGATATTTTCCGTTATTCGTCGATTGAGATTGATTCTTTCCTCGTTTCAGAGAGAGTATATTACTTAGTGATAAAACAATTAATTATTAATCTGAATTAATAATTATTAAACAGAGAAATTTGGACTATGCCAAAATATGGCATAACAACAAGCCCCCAGTTCTTCAGTGTAGCTTGCTGCAGTGGAGAACTAAAAATCTTCGAGCTTCCAAATTTCTTCGGTCGACGCTTTTCAAGTGTCATTGTCCACGAGCCCCCGAGCTGAGGCTTTAATAAGATACCCAATTTCAAATGTCAGGCTTTCAGCCCATATCACGTCCAGTCCCACATGTTTTCCTTCAATCTCGTGGCATCTCCGCATTTCTTCTCGTGATTGTAGGAATGTCCCATGCCACCATATCACGTCCAGTCCCACATGTTTTCCTGCAATCTCGCGGCATCTCCGCATTTCTTCCCGTGATTGTAGGAATGTTCCGTGCCAACCAAGAAATATCCATCTACCAATGGACCTTCAATAATGTAATTTTATTCATGGACTCTCCTCTGAGAGTAAGGTCTTCAATATTAATCCTCCTTAGAAAAGAGAGCTTTCAAAAACATTACCCTTATCAGATAAGGACCTTCCACACTTATTTTTGTCCATGCACGAGCTAGTGAAGTAATCAAATCACGCGCTACGAATATTGCATCACAATTCTTTAACATCTCCATGATTCAGATTCTGTCCAGATCTGTTTTTTACCTTTCTGACCCTGTAGACGATATTTTCTTGGAAAACACAAAACATGAAAGTTGTAGAAAACGAAAAGAGATTTCCGATGATATATGGCTCGTCAGAAACAGACTTATAATGAATCGGGAATCAAATAAAACATCTGCTGATTAACTTCTCAATACTGAAAAACGGGATCTGATTATGTTTTGTGATTTCAAAAATAGACCTGAACAAGATTGGAGAAAATCTCATAACAAGCTTAAAATAAAAGGGTAACAATTCTTGTACTCTCTCTATATTCTTGTAAATTCAAGTATATGATATTATGTGCAAATCATATTTTTTGATTATTTTTATAGGTAATAATGTTCTGCTATATAATATGATATATATCTATGAGTTCTTTGTTTTGTCTATTGTGTTCGTATGATTACTCCGATTTTGTATGTATACTATATGTTAGATATGAATATCACTAGTAAACTAGACAGAGGGGGGTGAATGTATAGTTTGAATGTTTTTCGATTCTTAAAGCTAATAACTGTATTAGATTGTGTATGTATGAGAATGCGGAAATAAAATAAACAGAACACACACAATCACTTTAATCTACTTTGTATAAAGTAAATCAAATACTACAGCTTCCAAAATTTCACAAGTGAAATTCTGGCTTCTAAACAAGAACAGTGTTTTCTTGTTTTCTTATAGAGAAAAAAGTGCTTGAATGTATCTATGTGTATCTATGTACCTATTTACACAGCTACCCCTAACTGTAACTCCAACTTGTTTTTCCATAAGAGGTTAACTGTGTCAGGAAGGACCACTTGCTTTCTGTCTTCCTTTCCCTTATATGTAGTTGCTTGTCTCTATTCTTTCTCTCCAAGTTTTGCTGTAGATTTTCCATCTGTCTTTGGACCACTTAACCGTAACAGATGCTTCAGTATTTGTCTCCATGAACTCTAATACCGTACCTTGATTTGTCTTGTTGTAAATCGCCTAAGTGTTGATATCGTGAACTCCAGCATACTCCTTATCCTGTGACTTGTCGACATAGAGCATTTCTGACTTTGCTATATGAGGACTTTGTTATATGTATATTTTAGGAGTATGCGATATAGCATATTTCTGACTTCACGATATAGCCTTTGAGGACTTCACGATATGGCCTTTGAGGACTTCACGATCTAGTACATTTCAGACTATGCGATCTCAACACTTCACGACATGTGCCTTGAGTACTTCACGACATAGTTCATTTCAGACTATGCGATCTCAGTACTTCACGACATGGACTTTGAGGACTTCACGACATAGCTCATTCTGACTTCACGATATAGGGACTTAGACAAATTTCTGCAACTTATTTCTTCAAGGCCTTATTCACTTTTATCCTGCTGCATGAACAATTTGTTCTTCCAGGACAATTATTTCATGGCCTATATACATTCTAGGTGAAAGAAACTTACTAAGCTCATTATAAACTTGAGAATACATAATAAAGCTAAGTACATGAAAACAAGACAAGTACAATAGAGACCTATACTATACCCCAGTGATGAAATTCACTAGGTCATGTAGAGTGACATAGTCACAAGGTGTAGGCTTGTTAATAGTGGTATTCAGACATGTCTTGAGCCTAACAATCTCCCCCAAATTGTGAGTAAGAAACTTAGGCACAATTTCATGTCTAATAACAAGCCTACCTTACATAAAAGGAATCATACTTCAGAGAAAATAACAGATGAACATTATGAACAAGATTTGATTACAAACAGAAAATGATAGCTTATAGATGATTTTTCTGTTGCTGAACAGCTTCAGATTCCATTTGCTTTTCTAGATAATCATCATAGACTTTCTTCTTTCTAGCTTCTTCCCTTCTGTTCATTTTTGAAATGGCTACAAGAATTTCATCCCTTACTGTCAATTCTTCCAAGAGATGAGAGTCTTCTAAGTCTTCAACATCAGTTTTCAGAGCACTTTCCACATAAGAGTCCAAGAACTCCATCCTTATTTTGCTTATTCCTCCATTTTTGTTTCTGTACTCCACTACATAAGGATTGAGCTTCACTTTGCATAGCCCCTTCTTCCTTAAATCCATAGCCTTCTCTTCCATTTCTTCCATCTCCTTTTCTTTCTGAATTCTTTTCTCTTCATTCCACTTCCTTAGTTCTTCTTGATAATCATTTTGCATTTTCAAGTACCTGGCAATTTCTATCTTCCAAATTCTTTCTTCTTTTTCTTCAAAATTCAGCAAGGCATTGATCCTTTCTAGATCATAAATTGGGAAGTATTGCCAGCTTCCAGTTTTCATCTTTTTCTCCCTTCCATCACTGTATTTGATCTCTAGATGATCTTGTATTACTTTGACTTCAAAGATCCTTTGAGCTCTCAGGAATGCTAGGGCTTCTTCATCATAGTCTTCATCCAGATGAGGTACATTTAGCCCAATAACATTTGTGATCACTCAATTTCTCTTTGTTATTCTTGTTCTTTTGGCTACACTTTTGATTTTCCAGTGCTTCACTTGAGGTAGCTTTCTTGAACAAGGAGATTTAGTCTTCAGTGCCACATCATTTAGAAGTAACCTTAATCATTTCCCTTTAATCCACTATAGAACTCCACTAGCTGTGACTTTGTGGAAGTGTCTTTTAGATTTTACTTTTGTGGCTTCACTTTTATTCTGTGGCAAATCAGTTTCAGAAGCCTTGGTTTCAGATTTTGGAGGATCATTACCAACAGTATCCACCCTAGACTTAGAGTCTTGTTTTGTGATTAAAATACTGCTAGCAATGTCATTGGCTTGCTGATTTCCACTCTTTCTCTTTTCAGCTTCCTTCTTTCCATGAGTGTCTTTCTTGTCACTATCAACATCTTTAGATTTCTTAGATGATTTGCTCTTGCTGCTTTCACTCTTCCCATCCTTATTCACTCCCGTGGTAACTCCTTCTTCTACCACTCTTATCTTCATCATCCTTGTCCTCTTTCTTTTCTTTGCTCATTTTGGTTGATTCAGGTATCCTGCCAGAAGCAAGAAATGATTGTAGAATTTGAATTGTCTCTATTTCTTCTGCAGTTCTGAATCCCTTCTTTGCTCTCAGCATTCGGATCACTTGAATAATCTTGTCTTTGTTCTTCATCTCCAAGTGAGTAGGAATCACCAATTGATCAATGGAGTTTGCCTTTGAGATGCTTTGGAATATTATGCTTCTTGGATTTGTGATGACCTCAGGCAGTCTCAGGAATTAATCTCTTTTAAGTTCATCATATAGCCTTTTGTTGTTTTCCCCTTTCCTCTCAATTAATTCCAGAAGTGTACTTCAGCTTCTCTAGAGATTCAAAGGACAAATGCCATATGCAATTGTCTTTGGAGATCATGATTATTTCTCTTAGATGGGCTTCTTTCACTTTCCTGACTACCACTGTGAAACACTTGATTCTTTCATTGAGCTTTTGTCTGTATTTCAGGGTTTGACCATTTACACTGGCTTTGATGGCTTTCAGAAACTCCAGGAAGGCTTCATCATGATAGATGTTTGAGTTTGCAACTTCATGTAGCTTGGCCTCAGTGATAATGTCAGCTTTTACTGGTTAAGCAGTTGATGTGATTTGAGGAGCATTGGCATCCATGTGCATTGTGCCAGGATAGAATGTGGAGGTGACAGTACTTTGATGACCATCTTTGTTGGTGACAGTCACTGTTGGAAAGGTAAGAGGCTTAAGATCTTTTTCCTTAATTAGGATGCCCTTTTGATTTTGCTTTGCTAAGGCTCCCCCTTTCTTCTCCGGGATAATGCTTTCATTTCCCTTCTTCCCTTTAGGCTTGATATCAGACAAGATGCCTTGGGCTTCACCAGGAATAGGAAGACTCATGCTCTTCATCATTGCAGTCATCATCTGTTGTTGGACTAGCAGAATGTTTGAGGTGGCATTGCTTTGGTCATCCAGTTTAGAATTGAGCTGCTCCAAAGAGTGAGAGATCCCTTTGTTCTCAGATTTGAGCTCAGCTACCTCTCTTTACAGCCTATCAACCTTGGAGAATAGTTGCTCAGACATGAAGGAATTTAGAGATTGATCCTTCATTTTGGAGAAGTCAAATTTGGTGATATTGGAGAGGGGTACTTCATCCACCAGCTTGTCTCCATATTGATTCTTCCACATTACCGAGATCATAGAGTTTGAATTGATGTTGGATTGCACCCGATTCTCTAGCTTGGTAGACAGCTTCTTGAGATTATCAGTGACCAAAGCTAGGGTGCAATCCATCTTGGTGACATTCTGAGTAGTCTTCTGTACTTCCTTGAGGATGCCATCTACCTTGGGAAAATCAGAGAGATAAGAATTCTTGAGCTTGGTCAATGATTGATCTGTTTCTTCCTTGATAGTGGAGATTTCTGATTGAAGACCTTTCCCAAGATAGTGCAGAGCCTTGAGCTGATTTTTATAGACCTCGTTGACTGCATCATAGACTTCTGCAGGAGATAGACTTTTGGCATTGGATCCCAAAGATGTAAGGTAGTCTTCCCTGAGAAATGCTAGGGCATCCTTGAGCTTCACAGACCTCTTGGCATCCAACCAGGCATCCACATTACCATCCCGTTGAGCCTCATCAATAATCTTGTCTTTCTGTGCTTCAACATCCTCCTTGTGACATAAGAGAATTGCCTCGTAGTCCTTGTTTGGGAGGCCAACAGTGAGGAGATGTTGAGCAATCTTTGAGAACTCATCAATCTGTGCCACATTTAAGCTTTGGAGGGCTTCTTCCGTCAATTAAGTGGGCACAGATGATGATCCTGAAGGCCTGTCATGTTGCACATACCCCAACCATTGAGACAAAGTGGCCTGAGCCAAGTTAGAGCTAGTGCTATGTCACAGATGAGGGTTCAACAACAAGGATGAAAGGTGTGTGAGTTTCCTCCAGCCTTGGAATGGCTGTAGAGTATGATGTTGTCTCCATTGAAATGGGATGAGTTACAGCATCATCTCTATGTGTCTGTGAAGGCATTTCCAAGTCCCTAAGGATTGGAGAGTTTGGCACAGAGTCTCCAGTAAAAACTGGTGAATCCTCTGTGTTTTTGTTGGTGTCATTAGAATATGCCCCAGCGTGCATTTCCTGACCAACAAAATGTATGTCCTGGGTGGTGAGCACAGTGTCATGCACCATGTCACTTGAAATTGGCTCATTCACAGAATCAAAGAGTGAATGATCAAAGGCAGGAATGTCATTGGAATGACTTTCCTGTTGAGAAGAAATATTAGCATTGAGAGATTCTGAGAGAGACGTGGGGTTTAGATGAGATTTTGGCAACTCCCCCTGAGAAATAGGAGAAGTTTCAATAGTGATGTGCTCTCCACTCAGTGTAGTTCCACCATGTTGTTCACCTGAGTCAAGAGTGAGTTCTTGACCCTGTGCAGACTCTGTACAGGTTGTAGTGGGGAGACTACTCTTTTCAATACCAATGACCTTTTGAGAGGCCATTGATAGTAACAGGTTTGCCCCTTTTATCACATCTTAATCCTGTTGGGAGGATTCAGTGGTGGCCATTAGTTTGGATTTCTTCTTTTGTCTGGTGAGCTGTGACTCAGGTTCCTCACTACCTAAATCTACCGAATCATCAGTAATAGCTATGGTTCTCTTCTTACTCTTCTTTTTAGTGGCAACAACCTTTTGAGAGGTTGGTGCACTTGGCTCCCTAATCACTAGAGTAGTGTTTGCAGATGGTTGACTGGATGGGTTAGGGAGGCTTGGGTTAGACTCTAAAGCTCCATCAGTCTTAGCCTTCCCTTTCCAGGAAAGTGAATGATATATGGGCTTATCAAGTGTATAGGTTTCAAATGTTGCTTGAATATGCTCAGTAACACTTAAAACCACATCCACTTGATTCCTAGTGTCCAATGTTCCAAAAATAACTTTGGACATGGACTTAGGATAAGCCAGCTTTGTTGTGTCTATACCTTCTACTTCATGCAGCTTATTATCTAGATGATTTAAAATGCATTGAATAAAGCGAGGGTAGAAGATTTCATTACCTCTGCCACGTGGAGTTTTGCCTAACCTTTGAGCCAATTCTCGAATGATGATGGCTCCAACATTGATTTCTTGATTGTAGGCAAGCTTCACTTCAATGTGGCTAATTTGATCCCATCCTGTCTTTCTGCACATGAACACTTTCTGGAGAGTATCAAATAGATATGACCACTCCCTCCTAACATTCTTCTTGTTCAGCTTGGCCATCTCAATTGTATCAGCATACTTAATGAAGTCCATAAAATTCACCATCTGTTTGTCATTTGCTTCATCATCATGATTCTCATTTCTGAAGCCAAAAGTCTCATTCACTTCTTTCTCCCCAAACTGAAATTCCTTGCCTCCAACCTTGCAATGTATCTCTATAAATGAAGTTCCATCCTCCTTGGCCTTGACAGTACATGTTGCAGTCCTCCAGAAAGCTTCCAGTAGGTCAACATACATCGGTGGGTTCATTGTGAGACCTTGGCGTAAGTAGGATGTGTTCAAAAAACGTACAAATCACTTGTACCTTAGGTTGGCTTCTGTATCAGAGGGAATAGTGAGAAAGTTTGTTTCTTTGGGTATGACTAAGGGATTAGATGAAGCATCTGTTTGAGATTTGGGTGCCATTTCTGAGTTTGAGGTTGAAAAGAGGGGGAAAGATTTGAAATTAGGTTTAGGGATTGAGAGTAATCGACAAGATGAAAAGGGTAAAAGTGTTTGCAAAAGGTATTTATATGACTGAGACAGTGCGATATAGAGATATGAATGTGTACAGACTATTTCAATGTCGTGAAGTCTCAAAATAGCCTGTATCGTGAAGTCTTGCAAAGTACATCGCAAAGTCTTGAAAAGAGCTATGTCGCAAAGTCTAGAGGAGACTTTGCGATATAGTATAAATACCTTGTCGATAACTCTCTTTTGGAATTTCAATCAATTTGTCAGACATATATCAAAATTTTGAAATAAAATCAATTTAAATTCAAAATTCTGTTAATGTGCGGGGACTTGTCGATATAGTTATTCTGTGTCGCGAAGTCCAATAAGTAGATCGCAAACTCAAGAATTAAACTGTATCGCGAAGTCTCACAACTTTAACAGTTTGCGATATAGGTCTGTTTATTTTGAACTAAGCCGTGAACTCTTAAAAACAACCTATATAGAGATGTCTTAAAAACTCAAAACTCCACAAACAAATATGATTTTGAAAAATATGCAGTAGAAAACTGAAATATTTATAAATCATATCTCAGCTAATTTTCACTCCAATCAAATAGAGCATTTAAATACAGTGAAAATTTACTGCTGCAACAATTAACTAGCATAATTACTTAGAACTAGTAAATGAAGGATTGAGCATTCCAATTTCTCTCACTAGTCTGTTGAAGACAGCTTCATTTAGAGGTTTAGTAAATATGTCATCTAATTGTTTCTCAGTTGGAACATAAGCGACTGCTATAGTACCATTTGCAGCATGTTCCCTAATGAAATGGTACCTTATCTCAATATGCTTTGTAGTAGAATGATTAACAGGATTGGCAACAATGGATATTGCACTAGTGTTATCACACATAAGAGGAATGTGTTCCAACACTAGTCCACAGTCCATGAGTTGATTTCTAATCCAAAGCAATTGAGCACAGCAGCTTCCAGCAGCAATATATTCAGCCTCAGCTGTAGATGTTGCTGTGGATTGTTGTTTCTTACTGAACCAGGAGACTAACCTTTGGCCTAAGAATTGGCAGCTTCCTGAAGTACTCTTCCTGTCAATTCTGCATCCAGCATAATTAGAATCTGTGTAACCAACCAGGTTGAACTCAGTGCCCTTTGGATACCATAAGCCAAGATTAGGAGTCCCTTTCAGATATCTGAAGATTCTTTTGATTGCCATCATGTGAGATTCCTTGGGATCAGATTGAAACCTTGCACATAGACATGTGGCAAACATGATGTCTGGCCTGCTAGCTGTGAGATAGAGTAATGATCCAACCATGCCTCTGTAAACCTTGATGTCAACTCTCTTGCCTCTTTTATCTTCATCAAGCTTAATTGCAGTTGACATTGGAGTTTTTGCAGGGGATGAGTCTTCTAAACCATATTTCTTCAAAAGATCTTTGACATACTTTGATTGATTTATGAAGATGACATCCTCCCTTTGATTTACTTGCAGACCTAAGAAGTAGGTTAACTCTCCCATCATACTCATCTCATACTTGCTTTACATCAACTTGGAAAACCTTTGACAGAGTTTTTCATTTGAAGAGCCAAAGATGATATCATCCACATAAATCTGAACTAAAATGATATCATTGCCATGTTTCTTGAAGAATAGAGTTTTATCAATTGTCCCTCTTGTGAATTGATGCTCTAGAAGAAATTGAGAAATGGTTTCATACCAAGCTCTTGGTGCCTGTTTGAGTCCATAGAGTTCCTTGAGCAATCTGTAAACAAAATCTGGAAATTCTTCATTTTCAAAGCCAGAAGGTTGGGACACATATACTTCTTCTGCAAGATCACCATTGAGAAAATCACTTTTCACATCCATTTGATACACCTTGAAGTCTGAATGAGCTGCAAAGGCCAAAAATATTCTGATGGCCTCCAGTCTAGCTACAGGTGCAAATGTCTCATCATAATCAATGCCTTCTTGTTGACAGTATCCTTTAGCAACCAGCCTTGCTTTGTTTCTCACAACCACACCTTCTTCATCCATTTTGTTCCTGAATACCCATTTGGTTTCAATGACATTCTTATCTTCTGGAGGTGGTACTAATTCCCAAACTTTGTTCTTCTCAAATTGATTCAATTCTTCCTGCATGGCAACAATCCAGTCAGAGTGCTTCAAAGCCTCTTCAATTACTTTTGGTTCTCCCTGTGACAGAAAGCAGCTATAAAGACATGTATTCATTGTAGCTTTCCTTGTTCTAACCCCTTCACTCGGATCACCGATGATTTGTTCTCTATTGTGGGCTCTGTCCCATTTTCTTGTATGACCCTGTTCATCTCTTTGGATTGACTCATGGTCATTTTGATCACCATTGATGGAATTTTCTTCTGCTCCCCCTGTGTCATTGTTCCCTTGCACAGGTGTTTGAGGGTGATCAGCAAATTTATTTCTTTCATCATTTGGAACAGTTAGAAAATGTGTCTCTTCTTCACTTTCAGAATCTTCAAGATATCCTTGATTTTCAAATCTCAATGGCACACTGTCTTTTTCATTTATTTCAAGACCATGGAATTTCATGTCATTGAAAGTAACATCCATGCTCTCCATTACTTTGTGTTGTTCAGGTACAAACACTCTGTATGATGTCCTTTCCAGAGAGTATCCAATGAAGATACCTTCAAATGCCTTTGCATCAAATTTTCCAACATTCTTGTAATTGATTCTTCTGTCATAATCAACATTCTTCACAGTAGGAGACTTCACTGTTTTGGAAGCTTTAGAGTTGACACTCTTAGGCTCACATGAAGTCTTTACCCTATCAACTCTGATTGGGGATCCTGTCCTGTGAGTGTGCATATGTGTGTGTGATTCACATGAGTGTGCAGAGTCAAGTTTTTGCTTCAAAGATAAGCAGTTAGCAATCACAGTCACATAGCATGTCATGCAGTTAGATTTACCACAGAAAGAATCATGGATATCATTCATGCCAACATAATGGTTACTTAGATTGTCCACTTCATTGTTAACAGGTTTGTTACACTTGTGAGTCAAATGATTAACAAATGAGCATTTCTGACATTGTTTCCTAGGAGCATTTGGCACATAAGCATAACTGTTACCCTTGTTAACACCTACTTTCCCATTCCTGTTTTGTTTCTTTTTCTTAACAACTTCCTTAGTGATTTTAGGACTCTTGGTAAGATTGTCTTTGGTTTCTTTCTGAGTTTTAGATTTAGGGGAGGAAGACATGTCTTTAGCAGCTTCATCTTCTTCAAGTAGCTGTTGTTTGATGACCATCAATTCTTCATCAAACTCCACAGTACACTTTTTGAAGATGGGCTCTTTGACACTAGTCAGAACAGTGGGGACATTTTTGTTTACAAAAGATTCTTTTTCCTTGCCCTTAGCATTCTTCCTTCCCTTGTCATTCTCATAATCAAAACCAATTCCAACCTTGATGTTCTCAATATGCTCCTCATGATAGGTTTGAACAATCTCAGCAGAGTTTCTATAGATTCTTATTTTTAATTCATTTTCAGCAATTTGTTCCCTAAGGGCGTTTTCTATCCGTTCAGCACAAACTACCTTATTTTTAAGATACTCAACTTCCTTTTTCAAACCATCAAGATTCACAGCCATTAACTCAAGTTCCTCATTCTTTTTTGTAAGTTCAATATTCTTAGCAGTTAGCCTATCAATTTCTTCATTAGCAACTAATATACTAGTATGAATATTAAACATCTCTGTACTCATATCTTCAACAGTTTGCTTGTATTGAGATGGAGACATTTCAAGGGAGATAAGAATAGGTACCTGACTTGAGGATGAGTAATCATCATCATCAGAACGAGCCATCAAGGCAAAGTTTACATACTCCTGTTCTGCTTCTTCATCTGAGTCATCCCAGCATTTTCCCTCTGCAATAAAAGCCTTTCCATGCTGTTTCTTGAGTAGAGCTTCATACTTTGCTTCAAGTTCCAAGTATGCTTTGTCCTTCTTGACTTGTTTGGGCTTCTTGCACTCTGTAGCAAAGTGCCCAAGTTCATTACAGTTGTAGCATCTTATCTTTGTTCTATCCACACTTCCAGTTTTGTATCCACCCTTTGCAGCACCAACAGTTCCTTTCCCTTTGTTGAAGTTGTTTGAACCACTTGATCCACCAGATCCACTAGCATTAAACTTAGACTTAAATGGCTGCTTTCTTTTGAATCTTATGTTAGGATACCTCCTAGCCATGTAAGCAAAAGACTTGTTATCCATTTTATCTAGTTCATCTATGCTGTAGAAGTCATCTTCCTCAAGCAAGTCATAAGTGACTTAAGGTTCTTCGATAGTGTCCTCAACATCCAGCTCTTCAACCTTAGCTTTATTGACTTTCATAGCTTCCATCTTTTGGCCTAGATTATCAGCAATGAGGGCACATGATGTGTTGGCCATTATGCCTTGCTTTGCCTGAATGGATTTTTTCTGAAATAGCTCTAGTTCATATGTTTTCAGCACACCATATAACACATCAAAGCCAATCTTAGTTAGATCTCTTTCCATGAGAGAAAAGATTCTTGGCTCTAAATGACTTGGAAGAGTCATCAAGAACTTCATGTTAAGCTCTTCAGTTTCATAGTGTTTGTCATAGAGCCTGAGATCATTTATCAACATGTTGAACCTTTCAAACACTTCAGTGATGCCCTCTTTTGGTTGAGCCATGAAGGTTTCACAGAGCACCTCTATGAGATCCCACATCTTCTTAGCACTAGTACAATGAGCAATAGTCCCATACATTCTAAGATCCATGGATTCACAAATGATGAGTTGAAGATTTCCATCTAGAGCAATTTTCTCTTTTTCAGGGTCAGTGTATTTGGAGGGATCTTTAGGCTCATAGTGTTTTGGTATATTCTCAGTACCAATAGTTGTTTCAGGAATCTCAATATGTAGAATGAAGGGACCATGTTTTAGAATGTCTAAATACATGGGCTTTGAAGCTTTGATGAATAGCAACATCTTCTTTTTTCCATAGATTATAGTGTTCCTTGTTAAAGGGAGGAATCTTGACACTACTTAGTTTCTGTGAACTCATTCTTGATCTTTTTCTGTTTGTGTTTCAACAGCCTGCTCTGATACCACTTGTTAGATATGAATATCACTAGTAAACTAGACAGAGGGGGGGGGGTGAATGGATAGTTTGAATGTTTTTCGATTCTTAAAGCTAATAACTGTATTAGATTGTGTATGTATGAGAATGCGGAAATAAAATAAACAGAACACACATAATCACTTTAATCTACTTTGTATAAAGTAAATCAAAATACTACAGCTTCCAAAATTTCACAAGTGAAATTCTGGCTTCTAAACAAGAACAATGTTTTCTTGTTTTCTTACAGAGAAAAAAGTGCTTGAATGTATCTATGTGTATCTCTCTTACAGCTAACTATAAGGTGTGCACAATATATAATACCTATACAAACTGGTGCACACACCTATTTACACAGCTACCCCTAACTGTAACTCCAACTTGTTTTTCCATAAGAGGTTAACTGTGTCAGGAAGGACCACTTGCTTTCTATCGTCCTTTCCCTTATCTGTAGCTGCTTGTCTCTATTCTTTCTTTCCAAGTTTTGCTGTAGATTTGCCATCTGTCTTTGGACCACTTAACCATAACAGATGCTTCAGTATTTGTCTCCATGAACTCTGATACTGTACCATGATTTGTCTTGTTGTAAATCGCCTAAGTGTTGATATCGTGAACTCCAGCATACTCCTTATCATGTGACTTGTCGACATAGAACATTTCTGACTTTTCTATATGAGGACTTTGCTATATGTATATTTTAGGAGTATGCGATATGGCATATTTCTTACTTCACGATATAGCCTTTGAGGACTTCACGGTATGGCCTTTGAGGACTTCACGATCTAGTACATTTCAGACTATGCGATCTCAACACTTCACGACATGTGCCTTGAGTACTTCACGACATAGTTCATTTCAGACTATGCGATCTCAGTACTTCACGACATGGACTTTGAGGACTTCACGACATAGCTCATTCTGACTTCACGATATAGGGACTTAGACAAATTTCTGCAACTTATTTCTTCAAGGCCTTATTCACTTTTATCCTGCCGCATGAACAATTTGAACTTCTTCCAGGACAATTATTTCATGGCCTATATACATTCTAGGTGCAAGAAACTTACTAAACTCATTATAAACTTGAGCATACAGAATAAAGCTAAGTACATGAAAACAAGACAAGTACAATAGAGACTTATACTATACCCCAATGATGAAATTCACTAGGTCATGTAGAGTGACATAGTCACAAGGTGTAGACTTGTTAATAGTGGTATTCAGACAGGTCTTGAGCCTAACACTATATAAAGTCTGAATTCTTGTAAAAATCGTATCAGATTTGTTATTTGTCGAAATCTTATGATATTAGACTTTCTGAAAAGGTATTTACATTATCTGCGACTTTAATTCTTTGTACGTTTCGAAATTGGGTCTGTAAATGTGAGTTTTTCTGCATTTTCTTGACGTGTCAGTGTATTTTTGAAACTGAAAAGCCAAACTTCGAAAATTCATATTAAATTGATTTTTTATCCAAAAATTATGAGCGATATCATTCTGAAAAGCTCTTATCGACCTCTACATTTTTTTGTTTACATTCCATTGACTGTTTCTGTGATTTTGATATCTTAAACGTCGAAATTCTAACCTGATCAGGGTCTAATTCTGTTCTACAGTCCGCAAATTTCTATTTTCTGAATTCGTTACTTGTTTGTTTTTAAAGATCCTTACCATTCTAGAAAGATCCCGGAATTTCCAACGTTTTTTGTGTTTTGTACTTTTTCAGATAAAATCATTTTCATAGAGTAATTTGCCAATTTCCAAAACTGGTAAGGGCTGATTTTGTTAACAATGACCTATTTTCTAAGATTTTTTTTGTGTGTGATGTTTGGAATTTTATTTGACTAAGTTATATGTAAGCGTTGCATGAGTTCTATTAAGTTGTGTGCTTATTTGCTTTATTTGACTGTTAATAGATTATGAATTAATATTTAAGATTTGTTATGATTTTAATTTCAAGGTACGACATCGACATCAAGGTAAGTGACTTTTTGTTGCTCACTAGTATTCTCAAATCTGTTTTATTTCGGTTAATTATACTGTATTCGGAATATTTGACTATTGAAAATTGCGACATCGAAAATATATTTTAGAAAATATATTTTTATAAAATTCCCAAGTTTTAGTTATGTATTGAATTATAGAATTCGGTCACTAGATAGTGTGACATATCGAATCATAGAACTAGTTTACGCACGTTACGGAACACATAGATACCTTGTTGAGTAAGACTTAACGAGGGACGTAAACTAGCCCCTGTTATTCCCAAAATAATGCAACCTAGATTGTAGAAGGGGGGTTGAATACAATCTAGTTAATTTTACAAAATCTTTTTCAAACTTTTTACAGTATGAACATATGTGCTTGCAAATTAACTAAAATTGAGTCAAGTCGTGAACATAAATGAATTCTTCGAGTTAAAAAAAAATGCAGGAGACAAGCAAACTTTTTAAACTTTTCAGGTGGGTTTCTCGGAAAAAGCCCACCTGAGGTGTATATTGAAGAATTCTCTGGTTTTGTTTTTCAACAAACTCCAGATGCTTACACAGATGATGAAAGAGAGCCTAAGTGTTTTTAAATTCATCTTTGTACTCTATTCACATTTTCTATGCTACTCCACACGGTCTTATATACATCGACTGTGTGTTACAAACAAAACCTACAACATAATAAAATATTACATTTTTTATTCTGCTTGATCACATGCTCGTCTCAGAAACTATCCTATTCGGGAAATGCCTTGGCTGGCATCACAAATAAACTTGTATAGTCCCAAATGGTGATTTCTGATTGAGTGTGCTTCTCTCTTCAAAAATTACTAAGTCCATGCAATTGACCTAGCTTCCAAGCCCATGTGACATCTGCATGAAAGAGACCTTTCCTTGGTTACCCGACTGTCAAGTCACTATCAGCTGAGATAAGTGAACATGTAGTATTGCATATAGGTCTTAATGCTTGTCAAGCTTTTCCTTTGTGTTCAGTTAGAAGGTAAACTTCTAGGTAGCTGCTTTAACTCTTATTTATCCATCGAGACATAAAAGATAATGGATGACTTCACATTTCATTCGTAGGAATTTGAGCCTTCGAATATTTACAATTTGACTCATTACTCCATACATCTTTTGCGTCGTTATCCAACATCCTTTAGTCACGGGTGTGTAATGATGATCTCTGAGACTGTCCTCCATTCAACCTGTTAAATAAGGAAAACTTCAAAAGATTCCTTTATAGACTTGTTTTTCATGTTGAATGAAATGAACATCAGTAGGCGTATTAATTCCTTATCCGTAGACTACCATTCTACGTCAATTATCGGTAGAAAGGTAATCTTAGAATATCCGTAGAAGTAATATTCCATAAATGTATCCATAGATGGGACATGACATTCTTGGTTGCATCCATAGATAGACCATGACCTCCTTAGTTGCATCCATAGATAAAATATGACATCCTCAGCTGTATCTGTAGATCGACTTCCTTCAGCTTTTATCCGTAGATATGATGTCCTCGGCTTTTATCCGTAGATGAGATAAGATGTCCTCAGCTTCTATCCGTTGATGGCATGTGATGTTTTCAGCTCTTATCCATAGATGAAATAAGATTTCCATAGATTTATCCGTAGAACAGATACATTTAGCTTCATCCCTAGATAGAACATCTTGTCATCCTTATTGATTCATCATTACTGAGTTGTTTAGGCATGCTTACCACTGAAACACTTGGTGCTTGATTAGACGTCTGTTGGCTTGCTTCTGAATTGTTCCTAACTTGATGATAGAATATCTTCCATTCATTTGATGTGGCTTTTAGACCTTGGATAGATAAAATGTCTTCTAGTTAGCTTCCTGATTTATCAGCTTCTGTGAACTAGCTTTCTGACAATCAGCTTCGGTATCATGATCAAATTCTTGTCTTGAGTATTTTGTTATCATCATTCCAAATGTGTCAACCCTAACAGCCCCCATCGAATCATATAGAAATCGTATCATTAGCATAGTGTGACCGTAATTTAGAATTGTGGGAATAAAATGTGATTTTATTGTTAAGATTCTTTTATCGATTTAAAGTTCAGAAATTCCATTTTAAATATTATTTTGAGCCGTTGGATGATAGTTACTTGTTGGGCTTTGCAACTCATTGTTTTTAATAAATATTTCAGGTTTTGACTTTGGAAGCTTATTGAGATTAAGAATGTGTGGATTTTCGTGCTACCTGATTTAGATGCATTTATTGAAAAGACTTATCACATTATTTGAATAAATTTTGATATTGAATATTGGATTTGAGGGGCTGCGTCTCCGGATTTGTGTTTTCGAATTATTTGAGTTTGACCGCTACTTTGACTTTCGTTAATTTTTAAATTATTGAATAAGAAGTACCGTTTATTTAAGTTTTGTATTTAGAAATAATAGTCCGAAAATTCGGGCTGTTACAGTTGGTATCAAGAGCATGTATCAAGAGCAGGCTATTCTTCAGAGTGTGTTAGATTTGTGACTAGTACACTTCCTAATATGCGTTTCTGTGGACCGTAGATAAGGTTTGACTTGTAGGAGATTAATGGGTAGATGTATCACGAACTTTCGGAGTATGGGATGCTTGGTGAATCTGGGGACCAAATTCTTTTCAAGAAGGGTAGTATGTAATATCCTGGATTTTTAATAATTTTAATAAATTAAAATTTGCTAGAAATTAGAATTATAATTTGATTTAAAATAAGATAATATAATTTGACTTTAGAATTAAAAAAATAGATTAATTAGTCTCGCTAATTTAATTTTGTTGGGCTTTAGTTTAAAGTTTTAGCTGACCAAGTTAATTAGATGGACTAATATATAGATATTGGGTAATTTGTAAGCGGACAAAAAAGGACAAAACCCTAGTAAAATATTAGAGCATAACAGAGATAGAGAGAAAGAAAGAGAGAGAGAGAGAGGAAGAAGAAGAACACGAGAGGAAAAGATCTCATAACAAGCTTAAAATAAAGGGATAACGATTCTTGTACTCTCTATATATTATTATAAATTTAAGTATATGATATTATGTGCAAATCATATTTTTTTGATTATTTTTATAGGTGATAATGTTCTGTTATATAATATGATATATATCCATGACTTCTTTGTTCTGTCTATTGTATTCGTATGACTACTCCGATTTTGTATGTATACTATATAAAGTCTGAATTCTTGTAAAAATCGTATTTGATTCGTTATTTGTCGGAATCTTATTATATTAGACTTTCTGAAAAGGTATTTACATTATCTACGACTTTAATTCTTTGTACGTTTCGAAATTGGGTCTGTAAATATGAGTTTTTTTTGCATTTTATTGATCTGTCAGTGTGTTTTCGAAACTGAGAAGCCTAACTTCGAAAATTCATATTAAATAGAGTTTTTATCCAAAAACTTTGAGCGATACCATTATGAAAAGATCTTATCGACCTCTACATTTTTTTGTTTACATTCCATTGACTGTTTCTGTGATTTTGATGTCTTAAAGGTCGAAATACTAACCTGATCAGGGTCTGATTTGTAGAGTGGGTGTCAACCCAAGTCCTAGATCGACAAGATAAAGAAGAATTATCTCGAATATAAGCCAGCCAAAAAACAACTCCATTAGTATGAGGCCTTTTGGGAGGAGCCCAAAAACAAATCCGTGCGGGCTTGGTCACGGCCCAGAGTGGACAATATCATACTAATATGGAGTTAACGGGTGTTGCGCGGCCCAACAAGTGGCATCAGAGCCGATGGTTAAGAATTGATCCTGGGGTTGCGGGCTGCAAGTTGTGTGGTGTGGGGAGGCTCTCCAGAACTACGGTCGGAGATCTTGAACAACTTGTGTCGAAAGTCTTCCTGACACTGAGGTGGTCGGGCGGCGTGTCCCGCAAGATGCGTAACAGATGAATGGCGGCGGTACAAGAGTTACAAGATTGGTGGTTCTTGGATTGAGGGGAGATTGTAGAGTGGATGTCAACCCAAGTCCCACATCGACAAGATAAAGAAGAATTATCTTGAATATAAGCCAGCCAAAAAACAACTCCATTAGTATGAGGCCTTTTGGGAGGAGCCCAAAAACAAATCCGTGCGGGCTTGGCCATGGCCCAGAGCGGACAATATCATACTAATGTGGAGTTAACGGGTGTTGCGCGGCCTAACATGATTATGTTCTATAGTCCGCAAATTTCTATTTTCTGAATTCATTACTTGTTTGTTTTTAAAGAGCCTTACCATTCTGGAAAGGTCTCAGAATTTCCTACGTGTTTTGTGTTTTATACTTTTTCAGATAAAATCATTTTCATAGGGTAATTTGTCAATTTCCAAAACTGATCAGGGCTGATTTTGTTAACAATGACCTATTTTCTAAGATGTTTTGGTGTGTGATGTTTGGAATTTTATTTAAGTAAATTATATGTAAGCGCTGCATGAGTTCTATTGTTGTGTGCTTATTTGATTTATTTGATTGTTAATAGATTATGAACTAATATTTAGGATTTGTTTTGATTTTAATTTCAGGGTACGACATCGACATCGAGGTAAGTGACTTTTCGTTGCTCACTAGTATTTTCAAATCTGTTTTAATTCGGTAAATTATAATGTATTCGGAATATTTGACTATTGAAAATTGTGACATCGAAAATATATTTTAGAAAATATATTTTTATAGAATTCCTCCAGTTTTAGTTGCATATCGAATCATAGAATCTGGTCACTAGATAGTGTGACATATCAAATCATAGAATTAGTTTACGCACGTTACGGAACACATAGATACCTTATTGAGTAAAACTTGCGAGGGACGTAAACTAGCCCCCATCGAATCATATAGAAGTCGTGTCACTAGCATAGTGTGACCGTAATTTAGAACCGTGGGAATAAAATGTGATTTTATTGTTAAGATTCTTTTATCGATTTAAAGTTTAGAAATTCCATTTTAAATATTATTTTGAGCAGTTGGACGATAGTTACTTGTCGGGTTTTGCAGCTCATTATTTTTAATAAACATTTCAGGTTTTGACTTTGGAAGCTTATTGAGATTAAGGATGTGTGGATTTTCGTGCTACCTGATTTAGATGATTTAGATGTATTTATTGAAAATATTTATCGCATTATTTGAATAAATTTTGATATTAAATATTGAATTTGTGGGGTTGTGTCTCCAGATTTGTGTTTTCGAATTATTTGAATTTGACCGTTGCTTTGACTTTCGTTAAATTTTAAATAATTAAATAAAAATATATTTTATTTAAGTTTTGTATTTAGAAATAATAGTCTGAAAAATCAGGTTGTCAGAGATTACTATAATGCAATCGATTCAATTGTCATTGTTGTGGTTTGTGATTAAGCTTTATATTATATAAGGTAAAATACTGCAAACCTGAAAAATTACCGTGATATCCTGTTCTAAATATTCTAAAATTATGATAATACATTCTTTTATGCTAATTTATTGAGCAGAGACTTCGAATCTTACGGTTGTTTGCTTGCGCATGTGTAGTTAAAAAAATGAGTTGACGAAGAAGTCTAATTTATTTATTTACAGGTTTAATTATTAAAATAGATTAAAAAAAAACCTGATTCCCTACCATGGCTTTGCCGACTTAAAGTTTGTTTAGGGCCCATCTGTTTATGAATGAATGGATCCGGAAGAGTCGTCATTTTATTATTAAGACGGTTTGATTAAATACTAAGGGTTCTGTTTGGGATTACTGTTAAAAATTATTGTGCTGTTGAAAAAAGTTCAGTTAAAATAAGTACTGTTGTGAAAATCAGATAACTGTTTGGTAATATTTTTGATATGTGCATGTTTAGGTGTATAATATACAAAATTAATGTTTTTGGTGAGTTTTGATGTTGAAACCAGTAGCAACTTCCCACAAAACCTGAAAAGCAGTTTTATTCGAAAGCATGGGGACCTGCTTTATCTAAAAGCAACTTTTCAGCCAAAAACGCTTTTTAGAAAAGCAACTTTTAAATTTTACCAAACACTTTTTAGTTGCTTTTCAGAAAAAACTGTTGTTACTGTCTATAACAGCAATGCCAAACGGAGCCTCATTCTCCTTCTCCTAGACGACTCATATTTAGCTGGACGAATTCTGCACCGGTCATTGTAAAAATTGAAGTTGAACCATTAGTGAATGTCGCTTTCACCGATGTCTCCACCCGTAGACAATTTTTATTATTACTACTTCACTAATTTAAAATTTGTTGTATATAACAGTTATTTCTCACATAAACTTTTTTTTAAAAAAATTCACATCTTCTTACACATTCTATTAAAAGTTAAAATTTCAATTATCTTAATTAATTATAACTTAATTAAGTTAATTTAATATCATTAGAATAAAATTAATGTGAAATATACAACATAATTTAAGAATTACCTAAATTATTTTAAGATAATAAATTTTAAAAAATAAATGTGTACAATACTATATATTATAATAAAACTATGAAGTAAACAAATTTAATATCACTAAATTTAAAACTTTAATTTTTTTCATTCAGAAAAAAAAAATATTAATTAACAAACAACATTACTCGTTCAACATTCAGATTAATCATTCGTTCAGAATTTTTATCATTCAAAAATTATTGTTCAAATTTAACAAATTACCCCTTAATTATAGTCATGATTAATATCTAAACAAAGCATTTCAAGTTTTACAAACCAGCAAGAGATCATGACATTTTTAGAAGTCAATTAAATACCATAGTGATCTCTCCGTGACATTTACTGAATACTTTTTATATTGTGCTATAAAAAAATTCAACTGTTTGATTAAAATGTCGGTGTATTTACGATTTATTTACATGATGATACATAGAGAGAGTGTTTCTCTGAGTCATTCTTAAATTACATAATTAAGTTTTTCTGCATTTTCAGTTTGCTTGTAACTAAGAAGTGTTTAATGCTTATTTAGTCTACGGAGAAAAGATTTAATACTACATGGATACATCATTGATCTACCGTGTACGTATCTAAAAGTATGCATGGTTTAATTTTTATTTTAATGTTTAAAGTCTAAGATGAATCACTGTCCCCGCAAATTGATGCATTCACGCCTCGAGTCGATCACAATCAGCTATGCTCGTTCGTTATCAAATTTTCATCCTCGAAATTCGTTATTACAAATATTTATTGTAAGATGTATAAGTCTAATTATTCAAAAGAAAAAAGTATTGTAAATTGTAAAATTAATCAATTTATTTATTATACTTTGAACTAATTGTTTCAAGTTATTGAATGTTTGCGACTGTATTCTGTTTGTACGACAATATTAGCACGTGAACATAATTTAAAACTGGAACATTTTTTCTATGTAATAAGCCTATTGATTGGGAAAAAATAAGAGTGCATCCTGAATTGTATTTATTCATGATAAAAACGTTTAAATTATCTCAAAAAGTTAAAACAGATTAAAGGAGACATGAGGAGAGCAAGGTTCACAGATCGAGTCATACGGTCTTCCTTATAGGAGAAATATTGATTATAGCATGTGGATGTGATGATGCTACATCTCTACTGACGCTGACAGAACATGCACAATCAAAATTGAAAACTACGGAATTAGATTTAGAGGTGTTGAGATGTTGATCCACTGCATGGTCTCAGAAAGAATTGCTAACGTATAAAGTTTCGAAAAATCTGGAACAAGAATTATCACAAATGAAGAAATAGATTTATAACTGCTTGAAATATGCTTTTTCGTATGCAGATGCATGAGTATGGCGATATCTGAGATGATAGGTGAGGACTGAGGAGTGTCACCCATCTCCAATGTCAGCTACTACACACGGGAGATACCAGCTGATACACACAAGTGCAACGCTGGAACCGCCATTTTGTTTAGGCTCATTCTGGCATGGCGTCACTCTGTGAGTAAAACACCTCTCAGAAGCATGTCTCGTCTAGTAAATTGTAAGAACAACCAATATTTTGAGCTAAGATTTCCCCTACACAACTTCCTACTCAAGCAGACAATGAAATAAACGCATTTAGAACTACGCATTCCTAAAATGTGCCAATGTGGCCAGGGCCTTCACCCCACATTAGATATTACCAAAGTTAAAATTTATTAAGTTACAAACTCGCATTATTGCACAAGACAGATTGGTATAGAACTTCTAAAACTAACATCTGCAAAATACACATTTAGCAGATATGCAAGACCAAACTTGCATTATTACACAAGAAAAATTGGTATAGAACTTCTAAAACTGTCTTGCGTATACACATTCAACAGAGATGCAAGAACCAAACTTGCATTATTACATAACAAAAATTGCTACCGAACTTCTAAAACTAACATCCTGCATACAAATTCCGCAGAGATGCGAGAACCAAATTATGGTGCAAATAGTGACTTCGGTTACTTTGTGGAAATAACTTTAACGCTTGAGTAGTTTCTTACATTGTATGTAATATACCACAACATAACAGTAACATTCAAAGTAATTCCAGTTCAGTTTTGTAATCAGCACCAGGGCCACTTGGCATCTCTCCATTTGAATAAGTGACCCCTGTCACTCCTGTCCTTCAATTCTGAATCGGGATTATTTTCTTTAATTTGCAATTTATATTGTGAATCACACGCAAATGCTGTACAGGATACAAGCTTAATATCACGAGCCATAGCTTCTTCCTTGTATGCTGGGTTGCTATATCTTGGGTGTTGGATGAACTGAACCTTTTTCCACCAGAGCTTGAGAGCCTAGAATACATGGTTACAAGAAATAAAACTTGATTGGTGATAAGGCTGAAAGCTATGACTTTAGAGTAACTACTTTGCTAGCTTTATAGGCCCTCTCGTAAATGTAACATTATGCTCTTCCTACGTTTTGATCCTTTCATTTTTACCTTGATAGAAATTGCACAATTTAGAAATAATTGTGAGGGCAATCTTGTTGATGTAATAAATTTGACAACAGATGCTACTCAGGAGGTGTTTATATTTTCAATCTTTTTTATTCACCAAGGAGGACAGATAAATTTGACAGTCTATTGGTTATGTAATTTTGTTTTAACCAAGGGATGTGGTTGGAATGGTCATTATGTTTATTGGTTGGCTATATATGTTGCCAGTTGCCACATAGGATATACCCAAGGGGTTTGCATGCACCCGAGATGCTCCAAAAATCTTTGTTGTTCCATTTGTCCAACACAAGTTTCAATATTTTTGTTATTTTATCTAAATGAGCAAAATTCCTTTGCAAACATATTTTGCATATCAGTTCACTTGCCATGGACCAATGCCACAAGACATAAGACCAAATAGTTTAACTGGGAGTCTGGGACTCGTGACATCAAAAACAATCCCCTCACATTATTTCCCACACTTATATTTCAGATTTCTTCACTTTGGCTCCTAATTCTTCAGTTCCCGTCCCATATGTCTGTAAGATAATTATCCTCGCTCTAATCCAGAGTGGATGAGTATATTAAAATTGTATCCAAGTATTTAGCGTTTATCCTAATTAAACTTTCATTGCAGAATGCAGACAATATTGCTTAGCAGTAAATAAACCTGAGGTTTCTTAGTTCTCTATGTGTGCGGTGACACGAAATATATAACTACATTAGGATCTTAAAATTATACTAAGATTTATGCTGATAGAAATACACCCACATAATTAATTATGATTATGAGTGCTGGCAACAATAGACAACTAGAATTGTGGGACCTTATAAGAAGAAATAGATTAGTGTGTGAAAAATATGGGTAACATGAGGGCTTACATGCCAGTATATCCACAATGCAACTTTATGCGGCATCAACCAAAAGAAGAGTGCATGATCAGTAGCTGATGATGAAACTCTTCTGGCCACCAAGGAAGCACTAAAATAGTCGCCAAGCTTGGGATGCTGAACTGAAATCGCCACAAACAAATTATCCTCAGGTTCACTTGTTTTAATTTTCCAACTTCCAAGCATATCCTGCAATAAATTATCATAACAATATCTTTGAAGAGACAAGCCAAAAAGATGATAACACAAAAGAAATTAAAAATATACTGACAAAGACACACACATGACGCAACAGACTACCAGATATTGCAATAGCTTCTTGTGTTCAAGGGGTGATTAATAAAAAACGGCGGCACAATCAAGAAGCACCACTCACTTGTAGGACGATACTTGAAAAATGTAAAGATAAGGAAAGAATATTCAAATTTAGGGAATAAGGTATTGCTCAAACTTGCTGAGAAGTTAAAAAATATATTAATAACAATGGAAACTTGTAGATCGAAGTAATGGTAATACTGTCAACTGAAGAAAATGGTAATATCATCATGTTACAAAAAATATTTCAAAACAGAAAAACAGAAGGTTCTTTTACTTGTCAAAAAATATTGGGGTGCGACTTGGGAGAGTTACAAAAGTTTAGCAAGCATGAGGAAATGCCTTACAAACACTTACCATGAACGGACTAACATGAAGTGGTTTTGCAACTACATCAACATTTGGATCGAACAAAAATGACACCCTTTCTCCCCATGGTGTATTTGTCACCTAAGCAGAAAATGACGTACTGCTCTTAGGAAAAAGATAGCAAAATGCACATAAAAAGCGAAGTAAGATTAGCTTCATTCATTGTGAGCAATAAAGGGCATGTGACCATGTGGATTCTGGGAGTTCAGTTATATATATGGACAATTTTCTAACACATGATTTGACTTTTCTTATATCGTTTAGCAGTCTCATTCATAAACTTAAATCATTAAAACTGTATCCTTAAAAAATTATTGAAAACAGTCCCGATTTTGTTCGTAAGGTCAATTAAATTTTATAAATAGAGAATATTGTTATATAATTACAATATCTATTAAAACAAAATAAAATTATTTATACGTTTTACATGTCTATATGTAGCTGAATCCCTGATGGACGCCTAGGCGAGCACCTTGCTGCCTAGGAGTCCAGGCCCCAAGGCACTTCGTTAGCGCCTTGGCTCACCTTTACACCTTGAAAAGTATGCAGAATACATAAACATGTAAAAACGAGGGGGGGGGGGGGGGGGGGGACTGTTCCAAAGCCTAATTTGGTGGTTCAATATTGACAATCTACTGGATTTTCTGAAGCAATATATGGTGGTCATTAAACTTTCTCTGTTTATGGAATCAAGTGCTTTTGACCTATACTACGCACTAAGCTGTAGTCTTAGTTTCTTTCACATTTGATCCTAATTAAAGGTAATCAAGTAGCTACTAGACCGATATAAGTTTTCTAACATCTTACAATACAATTGCCATTTTGCCAATAGTACATATTAGAAATGGGACAGCCAATCAGAATTTGCAAAAGAGTTACCTACCTCAGCAATGCACTTTTTCAAACTTCTAGAAGAGCCTTCTATGTCATAACAATAGTACAGACTCAGTGGATTTTGCTCATATCCAACACTAGGAGGAATGGTCAAGAGAAAACTGCACGTAGCAAGAGCATCATCAGGCTTCCATATATTACATATAAGAAATTTAAACTTTAATCATAAAGCATCTACTTGATTACTGTTCAAAAGACTTAAGACTGTATAATTGATATGTTGTTCAACATTCTGTTCTACTGGATTCCCTAGTTAAGAAATGGACATTTTCACCACACAAATGAGCAATGTAACAGGACATAAATTCTATAGTACTTAATCAGTACTTAGGCCATGTTTGTTTCGCGTGATTTTGATATCTTAGGCTATTCTCTAATGTTCTACTACAATTCATTCCTAAGTTATCCCATAGACCAAATATCAATCACCGGCTTAGTTTGTTGCCATGGGATTATAATATCAAGATGGCTGGATTCAATATCACAAAGCTGAAGTAGAAAAATATCAAATGCTGCAATTCATTGATAATTTTAAGTATTGATGAAAACGTGCAAATTAAGAATAGCAAATGTATTAGTCCTGGACTCTTTGCAAACGAGCATCCCATGTAAGTTTCATAAGTATAATAAAATTTAATTAGCAGTAAATTGTAGTAACAAAAATATGTAAACCAACAAACACAATGTAAATGAAATGGATTACTAGTAAATTGCACAGAAATGATCACAAGAAATATATAAGAAAAGGGTGGAAGCTAAATTACACAGGGCCATTAGTATTGGCGATGGTACGAGCTTCATCAGCGGAGAAATGATCAGACGGGGACTGAGAGTCATGGTTGAGTTCAAACAGAGCGTAACGGACAGAGTACTTAAAAGAATGGTGTACAGGACGGCGACGCTCGTGCCAAACAGTGCCTTGGTAGAGAGATACTGAGGAGGAAGTTGGTGCGGCGGCGCGTGAGGAAAAGAGGAGGCGGAAAGGGAGGAGGAGGGAGAGAACAAGGGTGGTGAATGTGGTGGAGATGATAGAACAGAGTAGATACACCAACTCCATCCTATCGGTCTATCTATGATCTATCTATGTTTGGTCCGTTTCTGAGGTATTGACATGTTTGGTCCTTTAAAAATAAAAAAATAAAATTAATTGGACTGAAATGTTTGAATTTTCCATTATTCGTTCAGGTTTTAATTTATTTGTTAGTTGAGTTTATCATATATAAGTTCTAGAGGAATTGGGCGAGTAATTTTTGGTTAAAATTATGATCATAAATTACGGAATTTGGAATAAATTGGGTGGAATATTCTGCGATTTATTGATAAAGTAGATAAATTTTAATATTTAATATATTAACTAGTTGAAAAAATTACGTTTCGCGACAGAGTCATAAATTATTTTAAAAACTTTATAAATTAAATTATAAAAATTACTTGATCCTCTCTAATAAGCCGTGAAACACGATTTTCTTTTTAATATCAAAATCTCAAATTTAATGTTAACATACTCCTTTTTCTAATGAGACGCTCTCTCATTAAAAAAATATCTCTATCAATTAAATTACAAAAATTATTTGTCTATCCCTCTCCTTACAGTCGAGTGGCTTTACTCCCTAATAATCGTCCTCCCGTAAAATACGATTTCTTTTTTAAGATCAAAATCTCAAATTTAATATATTGAATACTTGTTTGTTATATTAATTTTCATGTTAACATACTCCTTTTTAATAAGTCACTCTTTTGTCAAATATATAAATTCATGGGTCGCGGTTCCTAGCAATCGTTTACCAGGGAGGAGGGAGGAGTTACATAACAAATGGTGTTTTAGCCGTCATATCACATATTCAACGTTCAAGATTAAAAGAAAAGTTTAGTAGATACAACAGAAACTTTCCGCGATACGGATAAACATTCAGTAGGTATGGATATATGAAATGGTGAAAATAGTATAATTTATTTTTAAAATTAGTTATTTTGAAAAGATATTATTAAATATTTAATTTACTTTATTTTAACCTAAACCTAAATAAAATATACACTCACATACATCCATGCCACGTAAACTTTCCACGGTATCTATTGAATGTTTACACGTACCGCGGAAAGTTTATGCGGTACCTACTAAACTATTCTTTTAATTCTGAACGTTGAATATGTGATCTGACGGCTAAAACACCATTTGTTATTTTACTTCCAATATACTCCCTCTGTCCTCCTCAATTCTTTACATTGGGAGAAGACACGCATTTTAAGACTTCTTTAATATATACTTCGATAAATTATTTTAAATTTTTTCTTCTTCTGAATAAAAATATAATGTTTAAATTTTTATTTAGAAAAACGAAATTTTAAAAAATAAGTTGTAGAGTTATACTTTATAGGAGCCTTAAAATACGTGTCAAGCAGTGTAGAAAACTGTAAACAAATGAGAGGGACGGAGAGAGTAACTTTTAACTATATGTCTTTCCTATCATTCGAACTCTTCTCCAATATAAATTCGCACACATATTCTACTTCGAATATAACTTTTAATTATGTCTACAAACACCTATTTTACTTCTAATAAAACTTTTAATTGTATGTATCATTAGTATACTTAATCCTGAAATCTATATATGACATCATAAATCTGAATAGTTGTAGCCTAAATAAAAGGACACCTCATAACTCACACACACCAACTAATCATTACAAACAGTCACATACAAACTTATTAACAGAACCAACCTATTAATAACTCATCAACACCTTACATAACTCCTCAAACACCGACTAACTCCTCAAACACCAACTAATCATTACAAACAATCCTTCAAACAGTCACATACAAATTTATTAACATTACATAACTCCTCAAACACCGACTAACTCCTCAAACACCAACTAATCATTACAAATGATCCTTCACACCGACTAACTCCTCAAACACCATCAAACACCAACTAATCATTACAAACAATCCTTCAAACAGTCACATACAAACTTATTAACAGACCCTATTAATAACGCATCAACACCTTTTGCATGTAAAATATTTATATTTAGCACATTTTAGGAAAGTTTTAACAACTCACTCGTGAATACACCTTTAAAATTTAAAATACAAAATTTCATTCAAAACAATTATTGGCTTGCTACCATTATTTTTCTTAATTATCAATACTTTAGATAGCTTCCAACTATTTAACATCTTCTCACTGCATAAATTATAACTTTTTAATATGAATTATTCCACCTGAGTTTTTTTTTTGAAGAATTTAGTGTGAGTTTTTAATAATTATCATTAACTAATTAATTTTTCTAAACTAAACCTAATTAATACAACATTTACTTTTATTACTATAAGATTATCACTTTATATTTTGTAAAATTTACATACTAACATATGAAACTTAATAACTCTCTATTTTAAAAAGATTCTACTGATTTTTAAGACAAATGAAATAAATAAACTAATGTTATCAATTAAATATATCTTATACTTTTTGTATTTACTAGCTTATAGCCCGTGCGATGCACGGTTACTTAAATTTTATTTATAATTATTCGGTTTATAATTATATTTTTATTACGATGCAACACACGATTGTTTTTTTAATATCTATAATTATATTTATTTATGAATATTTTAATATTTAAAAGTTATTAGTTTACATGATTAAATTATTGTTAAAAAAGATTTAGCCAAAAAAAATTATAGTTAAAAATTTGATATTTATTACATTTTACACGCTCAATTTAATATTTGTTTATATTGAGTTATAAAAGTTAGATTTGGCCAAATTTACGGTTCACATGAAATTCATAAAATAATCTTTAATTTAGTTGTGGTTTAATCGTTTTTTTTTCAATTAAAAACTATTCTAAAACTAAAAAGAGAATAAAGTGACGAAATTTAATGTTGAGAATTCTATTCGATTTAGAAAATCTAAAAATTTTAAATTATCAAAATACAATTTTTAGTATTTAAATATAATTCTATTATTAATGAGATACACTTTTTAATATTAGATCTAACCATTCTCATCAGATACACTATTTAAGATCTAACTGTAATAATTAATTTGGTCGTATAGTGGTCGTACATGGACCAGATCGATTTTAATTTTTTCTTAAAATGATTTTAATATTTTATTGAAATAAACATAAAATTTATAAATTTAAAAGAATTAGGAAAAAAATTAAATTGGTGCTACAACAATAAAAACAATTATTAAAATTTAGATAATCACTTTATTGTTTGGGTTCTATCTTGAGTTTTAGACAATAACTTTTAACAATTTTACAGCCCACGCGAAACTAACAAAATTATCTTTAATTTAATGATGGTTTAATAATTATTATCTAACCGAAACTATCCATAAACTAAAGAGAAAAGATAATTACGATTTTTTACATAAAGATTTCTATTCAATATAGAAAACCTATTTATAATTGGTTTAAATTAAAAAAAAATTATTAATATTTAGATAATCACTTTACTGTTTGGGCTCTATCTTGAGTTTTAGACAACAGATTTTAACAATTTTACAGCCCACGCGAAGCTAACAAAATTATCTTTAATTTAATGATGGTTTAATAATTAATATCTAACTGGAACTATCCATAAACTAAAGAGAAAATATAATTACGATTTTTTACATAAAGATTTCTATTCAATATAGAAAACCTATTTATAATTGGTTTAAATTATCAAAATACAATTTTTAGTATTTAAATACTATCCTATTATTAATCAAATACAATTTTTAATATTATATCTAACGGTCCTCATCTATTTGAATATTTATAGTTTTATAATCCAACGGATCATATACTTTTGGTAGTACAGTGACCGACCAAAGTTTTGGATAAGATCTCCCTTACGCTTAT
Source organism: Heracleum sosnowskyi (assembly GCA_030848705.1). Classification (NCBI taxonomy): domain Eukaryota; kingdom Viridiplantae; phylum Streptophyta; class Magnoliopsida; order Apiales; family Apiaceae; genus Heracleum; species Heracleum sosnowskyi. The sequence continues at coordinate 104,379,880 of CM061241.1, read as the reverse complement.
TATATATAAGGAGTTAATGTCAACTTTGTGCTAAACCATAATATAAATTAAAACATTATATTATTTAATAGTTTGTTGCCCTTAAATTATAATTTATTAAATTAAAAAGTTTATGTATAAATATCTTAATTAAACACCAACTACTACATTATATTTTGAAAAATCTAATGACAAACATATGCACTAACTATTACGTAACAATTTTGTGTACAAAATTAATTTTATACTTTTAACAATTCTTATTATAATTTTTTTTGAAAAAAATAATTAAATGAAACTATTATATAGGACCAAATAAACTTAATATACTATTGTATTATAATAAATGTGTAAATTATGTTATATTTTTACACTAATCTAAATTTTCAACACCATCTTTTGTAATCACAAGAAATAAAACACTATTGCAATAAAGTACAAAATAAAATATAAATGTTATACTTTGAGATATAACATTTCACTTTTAATAGTTATCGTATACTTAAAATTGTTACACATATTAAACTTTAAACTAAATTTAAGCATACTACAGTAATTTACTAATCTAAATTATAACTTTGTATTAAACGTTCATAAAAAGCTAATACGATTTCATAATTTCATGGTTCCAAGACATCAAAATAGTTGTAATGAAAAGGACACCTACATATACACACAAACTAATCATTACAAACACAGAACCTATTAATAACTCAACACCTTTTGCTAATAAAATATTTAACACACTCACACGAATACACCTTTAAAATTTAAAATACAAAGTTTTATTTAAAATAATAAAATATTTAACACTTGATGAACAAAATTAATTTAATATTTTTAACAATTTTTATTATAATTTTTTCTGAAAAAAAATTAAATGAAACTATTATATAGGACCAACTAAACTTAATATACTATTGTATTATAATAAATGTTTAAATTATGTTAGATTTTTACACTAATCTAAATTTTCAACATCATCTTTTGTAATCACAAGAAATACTATTGCAATAAAGTACAAAATAAAATATAAATGTTATACTTTGAGATATAACATTTCACTTTTAATAGTTATCATATGCTTAAAATTGTTACACATATTAAACTTTTAACTAAATTTAAGCATACTACTTTAATTTACTAATATGTAACTTTGTATATAACGTTCATAAAAAGCTAATACAATTTCATATTTGATGGTTGCAAGTTGTACTATTGCTAATGAGAGTCGACCCCTGCCACCATAGCCGCCGCCCTCCCCCTTCTTCTCCATCTACAGCTTCGTTTCCCCATCAATCCATTCTCCAATCCTCCTCTCAATTATCTAAACCTTTTGTTCCAGTTTTTGTTCAATAAAAATCGAACCAAAACAAAACATCTAGAATTTATTTCTCAGATCTATCTTGATTTTGAGTCCGATTCTGCAAATAAAAAATACCTTTAGATTCAAATTCTCCTCCTTAACATCATACCAAAATTTGGTGTCATTATGAGGTCTTTGAATTTTTGGTGTTAGTCTCGCCAATTGGCGTGTGTCGGCCAATTGGCGTGTGTCTGGCTTGTTACCCTTTTATTGAGATGTTAAGGTATGTTCTTTTGATGTTGGTATGTGTTTTGTTCCTCGTTACTTTGAAAATGATTTATGTGGTTTTGTGGGAGATCTGTAATTCGTGCATTGGATTTGGGATGGTGTCGGATATTGCAAGAGTAGCTGGGGTGTCTGAACACTGGGTTACAGGTGGTGCGTACGTGAAGGTCATTTGTGATATTACTGGTTCCTGGTGCAGGGTTGATAGATCGGGACATTTTAATCTTTTCTAGTTCAAAGAATTTAGAAATTCATGATGTTAAACAGTCTGAAAACATAAGCAGCTATTTGTTTAGCTCGTTTATTAAATCTCTTTGTTTGTCAAAAAAAAAACTCAGCCTTTTAATAACTGATCAACACCTTACAAACCTGTAAAATATTTAGCACATTTTAGTAAAGTTTTAACAACTCACACCTAAATACATTTTTAAAATTTAGAATACAAAGTTTCATTCAAAACAATTATTGGCTTGCTACCATTATTTTTCTTAATTATAAATTATAACTTTTTAATATGAATTATTCCACCTTTTAGTGTGAGTTATTTTTTGAAGAATTTAGTGTGAGTTTTTAATAATTATCATTAACTAATTAATTTTTCTAAACTAAACCTAATTAATACAACATTTACTTTTACTACAATAAGATTGTCCCTTTATATTTTGTAAAATTTACATACTAACATCTGAAACTTAATAACTTTCAATTTTAAAAATATTCTACTAATTTTTTAAGACAAATGAAAAAAATAAACTAATTTTATCAATTAAATATATCTTATACTTTTCGTATTTATGTCAACTTTGTGTTAAACTGTAATTAATACCTTATATATAATAAGCGTAAGGGAGATCTTATCCAAAACTTTGGTCGGTCACTGTACTACCAAAAGTATATGATCCGTTGGATTATAAAACTATAAATATTCAAATAGATGAGCACCGTTAGATATAATATTAAAAATTGTATTTGATTAATAATAGGATAGTATTTAAATACTAAAAGATGTATTTTGATAATTTAAACCAACTATAAATGGGTTTTCTATATTGAATAGAAATCTTTATGTAAAAATTCGTAATTATCTTTTCTCTTTAGTTTATGGATAGTTCCAGTTAGATAAAAATTAATAAACCATCATTAAATTAAAGATAATTTTGTTAGCTTCGCATGAGCTGTAAAATCGTTAAAATCTGTTGTCTAAAACTCAAGATAGAGCCCAAACAGTAAAGTGATTATCTAAATTTTAATAAATATTTTTTTTATTGTAGATTTAATTTTTTTCCTAATTCTTTTAAATTTATAAATTCTATTTTTATTTCAATAAAATATTAAAATCAATTTAAGAAAAAATTAAAATCGATATGGTCCGTGTACGATCACTATACGACCAAATTAATAATTACAGTTAGATCTTAAATAGATCGATGAGAATTGTTAGATCTAATATTAAAAAGTGTATCTGATTAATAATAGAATTATATTTAAATACTAAAAAGTGTATTTTGATAATTTAAAAGTTTTCTATGTAAAAATTCTTAAATATCTTTTCTCTTGAATTTATGTATACTTCCAATTAGATAATAATTGTTAAACCAAATATCAACATAACAATTCATATTGATTACAATATTAAAAATTATCAATATAATGCTGATGTATATCATACTAACAATGATACACGTGAACCTACAGAGACTTACGAGAACTCCTGTACATAAATAAATTTAAACACTTTTTTTTCTGAAGGAACATAACAATTTGATTAATCCAAATTATAATTATATTATTTTACATATAACAAACATAAAAGGATAATATCAAAATATTATTAAAATATTGAGGGTTTCATATTCATAAACGATAATTTTGAATATAATACTTATATTAAAATGTGTATTTGATTAAAGGTAGGATTATATTTAAATACTAAGAAGTGTGTTTTGATAATTTAAACCAATTATAAATTGATTTTCTATATTGAATTGAATTTTTTATGTAAAAATTCTTAACCATCTTTTGTTTTCGGTTTATGTGTAGGTCAACAGGTCAAGTTAGATAATAATTATTAAACCATCATTAAATTAAAGATAATTTCGTTAGTTTCGCATGGGTTGTAAAATCGTCAAAATTCAATTTCTAAAACTTAGGATATAACCCAAATAGTAAAATGAGTATCTAAATTTTAATAAATATTTTTTTTATTTTTGTAGCACCAGTTTATTTATTTTTCCACTAATTGTTTTAAATATAGAAATTTTATGTTTCTTTCAATAAAGTATTAAAATTAATTAAGAACAAATTCAAATCGATAAAGAATATAATAATATGAGAATAAAATTTTATATAATCATAACATAATTTTTATTCTATTTAATAATTTTTAAGTAATAATGTATTTTAAAATTTTATATACACTGTAAATAAAACCGAAACATTAAAAGTAAAAGCAGTTAGTAAGATACTTATATCAGTATATACTTGATATCCTTATTATATTAAATCCTTATATATAATAAGTATAATATGGATCTTATCCAAAATTTTGATGGTACGGTCTTGGACAACCAAACTAATAAGGACCATAAGATCATAACTAGATAAATGAAAATCGTTAGATCAAATATTAAAAAAGTGTATTTTATTAATAATAAGATTATATTTAAATTCTAAAAAGTGTATTTTGATAATTTAAACCAAATATAAATAAATTTTCTATATTGAATAGAATTCTCCATGTAAAAAATTCGTGACTTTCTTTTCTCTTTCATGGACAATTCCAGTTAGATAAAAATTGTTAAACCATCTTTTAATTAAAGATAATTGTTATATGGGTGTAAAATCGTCAAAATCTAATTTTTAAAACACAAGATAAAGCCCAAATTAGTAAAGTGGGTATTTAAATTCTAATAATAATTATTACGTCATCATTATTTTAATGTCAATTTAATTACTTTTTTCTAACTATTTTAAATTTAGAAATCTATTTTCAAAAATTCAAATCAATCTAAGAAAAATTCAAATCAACAAAGAATATAATAATACGAGGATAAAATTTTATAAAATTATGCATATTTTTTATCTTATTTTATTAAATTTTTTATCATAACTAATTAAATATTATTTATTATTAAATAATAAATTATACGCAAATGGTGATTTTGTTTTATAAGAACTCATAGAGACCTAATTTCATTGTTAGCAGGACTATATTCATATTTAAAAAAACCGTATTTTGAAATTTTAGACTCAGCTACAGACGAGACCTAACTTTTTTAACCTATATACATTGTAAATTATTAAATTCAAAACTTTAAAAGTTTGTTAATCAATTAGTATAGTACTTTTTTGAAAAATCGTACTTTATAAAAAATATCATCAAATAATCCATGTCTACAAGGAAAAAAAAAAGAAAAAAATTCTTATTTTTCAAAAAAATCCTGTAAATTTTAATATGTTGTTGGTAGATTCAAACCTTAGATCATTACACGTGATAAATTTTACTCTTATATCTAACGTTTCTCAACAATTTAATTTGAAAGATCCAACGATTATGAATTGAGTGATCAAGCGACCAAACTTATAAGAAAGCTTTCATTATTTAGTCTTTAATATAATAACATAGATTTTTACGGGATATACTATAAAAAAAATGATTTTTTTACAGAATTTTGATCGTCACGGTATACTACTTTAAAAGAAGAACTATTACAAAAAAAAATTATATTTTAATTGATAATGTATTTTCTCAAAAGTTCAAAGTTCCCGCATCATTAACATATTACAAAAGAGAGTATATTATATTTTAGCAATAAATATTTTTAAAAAATATATTAAAAAAATATTTAAAAAATTAATGATGTTATCATGGTAGTTTGGTCCTAAATACCGCCAAAACATTCTCAACCGTTAGATCCAATACTTTGAAAAATAGAAGATCAAGATTATATCATATAAAAAGAAGTTATTATCTAAAAATGATATAAGTTAAAAGATATTATATTAGGATTGGATTTTCCAAAAAGTTAAAACATAAAAAAAGTTGTAATTAAATAAGGAAACCCATTTAATATCAAAACAATAAAAATCGTTTAATCTTAAATAGATAGGTGAAAACCGTTAGATTTAACATTAAAAACTTTATTTGGTTAATAAAGAGTATTCTAATAATCTAAACTACATATAAGTAGATTTCCTAAATCGAATAGAATTCTCAATATTAAATTTCGTCACTTTATTCTCTTTTTAGTTTTAGAATAGAATTTCATGTGGACCGTAAAATTCGCCAAATCTAACTTTTATAACTCAATATAAACAAATATTAAATTGAGCGTGTAAAATATAATAAATATCAAAATTTTAACTATAATTCTTTTTGGCTAAATCTTTTTTAACAATAATTTAATCATGTAAACTAATAACTTTTAAATATTAAAATATTCATAAATAAATATAATTATAAATATTAAAAAAACAATCGTGTGTTCCATGGGTAATTAAAATATAATTATAAACAAAATAATTATAAATAAAATTTAAGTAACCGTGCATCGCACGCGCTATAAGCTAGGTCTTACTAACTGATATTTATAAAATTGTGCATATTTTTATCTTATTTTATTAAATTTTATATCATAACTAATTAAATATTATTTATTATTAAATAATAAATTATACGCAAATGGTGATTTTGTTTTATAAGAACTCATAGATACCTAATTTCATTGTTAGCAGGACTATATTCATATTAAAAAAAATCGTATTTTGAAATTTTTGACTCAGCTATACAGAGAGACCTAACTTTTTTAACCTCTATACATTGTAAATTACTAAATTCGAAGAAAAAATTCTTATTTTTCAAAAAAACCTATAAATTTTAATATGTTGTTGGTAGATTCAAACCTTAGATAATTCTACGTGATAATTTTACTGTTATATCTAACGTTTCTCAACAATTTAATTTGAAAGATCCAACGATTATGAATTGAGTGACCAGACTTATAAGAAAGCTTTCATCATTTAGTCTTTAATATAATAACATAGATATTTACGGGATATACTATAAAAAAATGAATTTTATACAGAATTTTGATCGTCACGGTGTACTACTTTAAAAGAAGAACTATTACAAAAAAATTATATTTTAATTGATAATTTATTTTCTCAAAAGTTCAAAGTTCCCGCATCATTAACATATTACAAAAAAGAGTATATTATATTTTAGCAATAATATTTTTTAAAAAAATATTAAAAAAAATTAATGATGTTATCCTGGTAGTTTGGTCCTAAATACCGCCAAAACATTCTCAACCGTTAGATCCAATAATTTTAAAAATTGACGATCAAGATTATATCATATAAAAAGAAGTTATTATCTAAAAATGATATAAGTTAAAAGATATTATATTATGATTGGATTTTCCAAAAAGTTAAAACATAAAAATTGTTGTAATTAAATAAGGAAACCCGTTTAATAATAAAAATCGTTTAATCTTAAATAGATAGGTGAAAACCGTTAGATTTAACATTAAAAACTGTATTTAGTTAATAAAGGGTATTCTAATAATCTAAACTACATTTAAGTAGATTTCTTAAATCGAATAGAATTCTCAATATTAAATTTCGTCACTTTATTCTATTTTTAGTTTTAGAATAGTTTTTAATTGAAAAAGAATTATTAAACCACAACTAAATTAAAGATTATTTTGTGAATTTCACGTGGACCGTAAAATTGGTCAAATCTAACTTTTATAACTCAATATAAACAAATATTAAATTGAGCGTGTAAATTATAATAAATATCAAATTTTTAACTATAATTTTTTTTGGCTAAATCTTTTTTAACAATAATTTAATCATGTAAACTAATAACTTTTAAATATTAAAATATTCATAAATAAATATAATTATAAATATTAAAAAAACAATCGTGTGTTCCATGGGTAATTATAATTATAAATAAAATTTAAGTAACCGTGCATCGCACGGGCTATAAGCTAGTATAAATTAAAACATTATATTATTTAATAGTTTGTTGTCCTTAAATTATAATTTTTTAAATTAAAAAGTTTATGTATAAATATCTTAATTAAACACCAACTACTACATTATATTTTGAAAAATCTAATGACAAACATATGCATTACGTAACAATTTTGTGTACAAAATTAATTTTATACTTTTAACAATTCTTATTATAATTTTTTCTGAAAAACAATTAAATGAAACTATTATATAGGATCAACTAAACTTAATATACTATTATATTATAATAAATGTGTAAATTATGTTATATTTTTACACTAATCTAAATTTTCAACATCGTTTTTGTAATCACAAAAAATAAAACACTATTGCAATAAATTACAAAATAAAATATAAATGTTATACTTTGAGATATAACATTTCACTTTTAATAGTTATCATATACTTAAAATTGTTACATGTTTTAAACTGTAAACTAAATTTAAGCATACTACTCTAATTTACTAATCTAAATTATAACTTTGTATATAACGTTCATAAAAAGCTAATACAATTTCATAATTTCATGTTTGCAAGTTGTAGGTTTTATCTATTTATGACATCAAAATAGTTATAACCTATGACATCAAAATAGTTCTAACAAAATGAAGGACACCTACATATACACACCAACTAATCATTACAAAAACATATCCAACCTATTAATAACTCAACCCCTTTTGCTAAAAAAATATACTCACACATGAATACACCTTTAAAATTTAAAATACAAAGTTCATTTAAAACAATAAAATATTTAACGCTTGATAACAAAATTAATTTTATATTTTTAGCAATTCTTATTTTAATTTTTTCTGAAAAAAAATTAAATGAAACTATTATATATGACAAACTAAACTTAATATACTGTTGTATTATAATAAATGTGTAAATTATGTTATATTTTTACACTAATCTAAATGTTCAACATCGTCTTTTATAATCAAAAGAAATAAAACACTATTGCAATAAAGTACAAAATAAAATATAAATGTTATACTTTGAAATTTCACTTTTAATAGTTATCATATACTTAAAATTGTTACACCTATTAAACTTTAAACTAAATTTAAGCATAATACTCTAATTTACTAATCTAAATTATAACTTTGTATATAACGTTCATAAAAAGCTAATACAATTTCATTATTTCATGTAAGCATACTACTCTAATTTACTAATCTAAATTGTAACTTTGTATATAACGTTCATAAAAAGCTAATACAATTTCAATAGTTCTGGCATCAAAATAGTTCTAATATAATGAAAAGATACACACCAACTAATCATTACAAACACAGAATCCAACATATTAATAACTCAACACCTTTTGCCAATAAAATATACCGGTAAATACACCTTTAAAATTTAAAATACAAAGTTTCATTTAAAACAATAAAATATTTAACACTTGATGAACAAAATTAATTTTATATTTTTAACAATTCTTATTATAATTTTTTCTGAAAAAAAAATTAAATGAAACCAACTAAACTTAATATACTATTGTATTATAATAAATGTGTAAATTATGTCATTTTTTTACACTAATCTAAATTTTCAACATCATCTTTTGTAATCACAAGAAATACTATTGCAATAAAGTACAAAATAAAATATAAATGTTATACTTTGAGATATAATATTTCACTTTTAATAGTTATCATATACTTAAAATTGTTACACATATTAAACTTTTAACTAAATTTAAGCATACTACTTTAATTTACTAATCTAAATTGTAACTTTGTATATAACATTCATAAAAAACTAATACAATTTCATAATTTCATGTTTTAGGTTTTATCTATGACATCAAAATAGTTCTAATGAAAAAGGACACCTACATATATACCAACTAATCATTACAAACACAAACTCAACCTATTAATAACTCAACACCTTTTGCCAATAAAATATTTAACAACTCACACGTGACTACACATTTAAAATTTAAAATACAAAGTTTCATTTAAATCAATAAAATATTAAACACTTGATGACTCACGTCAATACACCTTTAAAATTTAAAATACAAAATTTCATTTAAAATAATTACTGTCATTTTTCTCAATTATCAACACTTTACATAGCTTCCAACTATTTAACACATCCTCACTTCATAAATTATAACAACTATTTAACACCTCCCCACTTCATAAATTATAACTTTTTAATATGCATTATTCCAACTTTTAGTGTGAGTTTTTAATAATTATCATTAACTAATTTGTTTTGTAAACTAAATCTAAGTAATACAACATTTACTTTTACTACTATAAGATTATCAATTTATATTTTGTAAAATTTACATACTAATATCTTAAACTTAACAAATTTCTATTTTAAATAGATTCTACTAATTTTTTAAGAAAAAAGAAACAAAATATACTAATGTTATCAATTAAATATATCTTATAAAAAAAGAAACAAAATAAACTAATGTATTTATGTACTCTTTTTGAAAGACTGAGTTTATATATTTACTCGAACAAAAGTTCATAAACAACTTTGTGCTAAAGCGTAATATAAATTAAAACAGTATATTATTTAATAGTTTGTTGTCCTTAAATTACAATTTTTTATATGAAAATGTTTATGCATAAATATCTTAAACACCAACTACTACATCATATTTTGAAAAGTCTAATTACAAATATCTGCAGTAATTATTATATAACAATTTTGTGTACAAAATTAATTTTATAATTTTAACAATTCTTATTATAATTTTTTCTGAAAAAAATTACTCAAAACAAAACTATTATATAGGACCAACTAAACTTAATATACCATTGTATTATAATAAATTATAAATTATATTATATTTTTACACTAATATAAACTTTAAAAATCATCTTTTGTATTCACAAGAAATAAAATATTATTGCAATAAGTATAAAATAAAATCTAAATGTTATACTTTGAGATATAACATTTCACTTTTAATAATAATCCTTAAAATTGTTACACATATTAAATCTTAAACTAAATTTAAACATATAACTTTAATTTACTAATCTAAATTATAACTTTGTATATAACTATGGTAAAACTAATACACATGAGTACCTAATGAGTAATGATAGAGGTACCGAATTGGGTACCGAATTTTGGTACCAAATGTTTGGACGTGGAAGTTTGAGATGATTTTATTGAGGAATTAATGTGAATCGAGAGAGTCCACTATTATTAAAGAAATTATAGTCAATAAAAACATGACATGTGACATTGAGATCCATTCTGAGATCCAATTTGGCACTCCTAGCATTATTCAATTTTAATCTTACTTAACATTTATTCCACCAATTAAAAATGTTTCATAAAAAAATAAGTAATAATTATTTTTTAAATTTTTTTACCATTTAATTTTCAATTAATATATTATAATATAGTATTAAACTAATTAAAAATATAGAAAAAGTTATTATAGAGAAAATTAACTTTGCATTTTTTAAAAAAAAATTACAAAATCCGGGCCGGGGCAAACAAGTACTAGTTTTTTTTATAAATTCGAAGTGTTCTCTATTATACTTTCAGTAAAACTCTTAATTCTATAGCTTACTTGTAAATTCAAATTATTATCTTTTATAAATTCGAACACCTACTCTACTTTAAATAAAATTTTATTTATATATCTTCTCTATAAATTCAAACTATTCTCCTCTATAAATTCGAACACATATTCTACTTATAATATACTAATTTTTTTGATTGATTAGTATTTAAAATTATTAAGTTTTAGAAAAATTAGAAAAATAAATTGAGACAATCGTAGAAATTCCACCTCACCGCTTGTATTCTCCTTTTATAGGCTTTTGTTCAACTAGAAACTAAAATTAAAATAAAAATTAAAAACTAATCTAAACCCTTAGATTAATCTAATCTAATGGCTCTCTACTGCACCACATACAGTTAAAATACACCCTCACATACACAATCCCACCTAATTCCCTTCATTTTTAATTTGATTTTTCCCGTGAATCGGTGAACTTTTTTTGAAATCCGACTTCACTATATTTTTCTCCATCTTCCAAGGATCAATATGCATACCATATGTGCTATATTACGGAGTACTAAAATTTTAATGGTTTCTGTAATAATAAATAGTGATTTCAGCATAGATGTAGCGATTTATTTTTATATACGTATAAATTTAGTGATTTTGCAGTACAAAATTTGTAATTTACGTATAGGTCTGGAGAAAAAATCACAACATTTACGCAGAAATCACTATTTATTCTTACATGAATCACCAACATTTTAGTGATTCTCGCAAGCATAAATAGTGATTTATCGTCGAAATATATCAAATATGGTATGCAAACTAATTGTTGCGAGATGAAAAAAAATTCAGTGAAGTCAGATTTCAAAAAAAGATCACCAATTAACGGGAAAAATATAATTACGAATGGAAGGGATTAAGTGGGGTTGTATGTGAGAGGGTGTATTTAACTATGTGTAGTGCAGAGTTTCTAGTTTTTAATTAGTACAAGTTTCTAGTTGAATAGAACCCTTTATATATAGGCTTTTGATGATTTAGTAAATGAAATATATATTTCAAAAATAATTCACAGCCCAAATTTTAAAAATTGAGTTGATCCTATATTGTTTTTCCAATAATGAAGATTTTTTGACGATTGTTCAAACTGGGCTAACAATAAGAGGAACATACAGTAAAACCTCTATAAATTAATAATGTTGGGACCGGGATATTTTATTAATTTAGAGAGATATTATTATATCGATAAATTAATAATTTATTAATTTAAAGAGGATTTACATAAGACCTTTAAATTTCCAAGTCTAATGTACTAGTTAAAATCCGATCGATGACGAAGTTGAGGATGATTTAATAGCTTTGGAACCGGTCACTCGGAAAGAAGCATTGCAAGCGACAACAACTCTTCACAACTTTTTGTTGCAATACGAGAAGACAATGCCCCAACTCTTAAGTGCAGTGAGGAGATTTAAAGATGAAGTCAATATAGATTTGAAGTTCAACAAAAAACAAGTGACTATAGATTCATTTTTTACTAGACAATCTTAGAATATGTATGGAATCTTTTAATGATTATTAATTTATAGTTTCGTTGGGACCAATATATATACTTTGGGATTTCAAAAAAGTTATTATCTTATTATTTTATCGATTGGGGTCTAATTTTATACTGGTCCCAAGTTGGGACTGGACAAATTATTAATTTTATCGAGATTATTAATTTATCGAGTATTAATTTATAAAGGTTTTACTGTATAAGTATTCAAAATATATCCCAAATTATTTGAATCGAATCAAATATTTTTGTGAGAATTTATAAACCTTTTTCTGAAACAAAATTGAGTAGTAGTAGAGTGTTTTTCCCCAATAGAGTACATTGGATAGAAAGTACAAGAAGCGGTCGATGTAAACAAGAGTACAATCAAGTCACTCATCATCGTCCAACACCACAACCACTTCTCCCCCCTCGTTCTCTCCGCCCCTTCTCTCCCAGTATTTACATATACATACCACACATTGTGTGATACCCATCTCATCACTTCTCCAATTTCTTCATTTTCTTGCTCTACAAATTCAACAAAATGGCTTCCATTTTTCAACCAGCTGCTATTTCATCCTCTGCTTCTTTTGATTCCAAGAAACTCATCTTTTCTGCTCCTTGTCCTAGATTTCTCTCAGGTTTTCATTTCTTTTGCATCTTTTTCATTTTTTTGATCTGGGTTTTTTTAATTGTTTGTTAATTTTGAATTCTTGAAATGATTACAGAGAAAAAAGGAAGCTTTTTTATGGTTAGATCTGATGGGAGAATGAGTACTAATGGGATTAGTAGCAGAGCTGAAAAACTAGTCACTAATGCTGTTGCAGTTAATATTCCCTATCCCCTCCTATTTGTTTTTGTGTGTATGTACATTGATTAGACTCATTGTTGTTTTCATGTAAAGTTTGATTCTTGTTTGTGATTTCTAGGCAAAGGCTGATACCCCGGCAGCATCTGCAACTTCCAAATCTGGGTATGATTCGTTTCTTTTTGTATATATAAGCTATAGTAGTAATTGCTTAGAACAATCAAGGGGGGTCAATTTCGTGTTTGGAGTTGTGTTTTTGTCGTCAAAATGAGGGTTTTAGCTTAAAGGAATATTTTTTCTTTAGTAATTTCTGAGGCATTTCGGGTTAATCGAGTATTGTTATGTCATTTCCTGGGTTTTCCTATGTACGCCTGTTGATATGTGAGTCGACTTCTGCATGGTGCCAGACTTTGTCACCCCTCTGGAATGTAGTGCATTTTCTTGATATTCAGTTCTAGTTGCACATTAATATAAGGAACCTACTGAGTGAATTTGTATTTCAGCAACACTAATCGAAAAATGAAGAAAACCAAATTATGACGTTCCCGCTTTTGCTTTTGGTCTTTGAATTCTGTTAGAATGTTGTAGGAAATTCTGCATTTTGATTCCCTAAAAAAGAGTCCCTGAGAACCATCACCCTTGTTTGTTTCTACACAGAAACTAGATGCTCTTCATTTAGATAGTAACAATATGTATATACAAGTTTATGTAAAATCATTTGCTTACTATGCACCTTTTCTTGTCCTGTTCAAAAGTGAATCATCTGCTTTATCTTGTCATAAATAATTGACTGAGAAATTTTGCCACAGCAATTACTGTAGCTTTTAAATCCTCAAAAAGAACTGAAATTTCTTACTTTAAAGCAAAATGACGGTGAGCTATATTGGCATCAAAGGTTTCCATTATTAAAAGTCAGTGATGTGTGTCAAACTGTCAGTGTGGGGGTGATATGCCCAGGGTAATATCACTCCCTAATTGGAAATATCGGTCTTTTAGAGGGTATTAATCATTATAGTAGCATCTTTTTTAGGAACCTCTGTTGCATCATACGACGAACTAAATGTTCCACGGAATTTCTACAAGTTTCACCCTCTGTTTGTTTGTATCATGGACTATTTGGTTAAGGCCTTTTTTACGTTTCTAACAATATGTAAATACCATCCTCAGTCATGAGCTTTTGCTGTTTGAAGCCCTCCGTGAAGGTCTGGAAGAAGAAATGGACAGAGATCCTCGTGTTTGCGTGATGGGTGAAGATGTGGGTCACTATGGAGGTTCATACAAGGTGACTAAAGGTCTTGCTCCAAAGTTTGGTGATCTCAGGGTCCTTGATACCCCAATTGCTGAGAATTCCTTTACTGGTATGGGGATTGGAGCTGCCATGACTGGCCTCAGGCCAGTTATTGAGGGAATGAATATGGGATTTCTTTTACTCGCATTCAATCAGATATCTAACAACTGTGGCATGCTTCACTACACATCTGGTGGGCAGTTTACCATTCCAGTGGTCATCCGAGGGCCCGGTGGAGTTGGCCGGCAGCTTGGGGCAGAGCATTCACAACGTCTCGAATCATATTTCCAGTCCATTCCAGGAATTCAAATGGTAGCATGCTCGACACCATATAATGCCAAGGGATTGATGAAAGCTGCTATCCGAAGCGAGAACCCAGTCATACTGTTCGAACATGTTCTGCTTTACAACCTCAAGGAAAAGATACCTGATGAGGAGTATATATGTAATCTTGAGGAAGCTGAAATGGTTAGACCTGGGGAGCATGTAACAATTCTGACATATTCCCGAATGAGGTATCACGTGATGCAAGCTGCCAAGACCTTGGTGAACAAGGGGTATGATCCTGAAGTTATTGACATCAGGTCACTAAAACCATTTGATCTTCACACTATTGGCAACTCAGTGAAGAAAACTCACCGTGTGCTGATTGTGGAGGAGTGCATGCGGACTGGTGGTATTGGTGCCAGTTTGACTGCTGCTATCAATGAAAATTTCCAGGACTATCTGGATGCTCCAATTGTATGTTTGTCATCACAGGATGTGCCGACACCATATGCTGGAACTCTAGAGGAATTCACTATAGTTCAGCCAGCCCAGATCGTGACAGCAGTAGAGCAGCTATGTCGATGAGCCACAGCCGGACTAGTTATGGCAGCCCCTGTTCCAGTACTCTGTAATCCCTAAAAGTGCTCAGCATCTTAGTTTACTGCTACATTTGGACATGTTTTCTTTACATATTTTCAGGTTTGTAGTTATTTAACTATGTCAAGAAGTTTTCCTTTATATTTTGTTTTCTTTACTTCATTGTGTCCGAAGGATATAATTTATGCCTGAACAATGCTATAAAAAAAACAGAAGATTTACTATATATTCACTCTTTTCCCTTTTACTCTTTAAGTGTTGTTGGTTGGCAATGACTGATGAGTGATGAGGAAAGAAATGAAACTCAATTGTTTTGTGACTCATTGGTGTTCAATAATGCTGTATGTCTGTCTACTTGACAAACCATTCCCAGATCGCTCTACTAGGTTGAAAACTCACCAAGCAATCAAACCATTTACTGGTCTGGACACGTGGTTTTCATAGGTGAGATTGCCATTTAGCAGATCCAGGAAATTCCTTAAATTAGCAATTACGACAAAACATTATCAAGGGTTTTGGTATAACTGTATCTTGTTGCATTACCACTTCTTTTTGGGCTTTAATATTTCTTGAGGCGAGCTAAGCTATGCGTACATTTCTACGAGCAGATATACGATGTTTGCTTTGGTTGATATTTCTCGATTGAGAATTGAAAACCGATGCAGTTCTCTAGTTTACATAAATTATATGCATCTTTATTGTAATGCTTTATATTCAAACACACCTGCACTCTGGAACTGTATGTAAACAAGTATTGTTTCATTTGACTTAGAAGAGTAGCATCCTCGTTTAACTGTGCAACTCCAAAAGTCGTATAACTGTGTAACTCCAAAAGTTTAGGAGCTGGCAAGTCAAATGTATCCTTATGTTGGCTTAAAATCTTCATATTATCAGTAATCAATCAAAGAAAATTTTAAGTAATGTACAGTTAGGTAAGATTTTTGTGTCAATGTAATACATTTACAAGTGGATAGTTGTCTGTTAGGTTAGTGGTGTATGAACTAGAGCCATATACACAGGCTTGACAGCCATACAATTTTTATAAACTGCAACATATTTACAGTATATGATTTGACAATCTTTAGGCCATGTTTGTTTCACGGGATTATAATCCTTGGGATACTAGCTTTTTTACTCTCATTTACTTATACACCGACCTTAAGTTATCCCATAGGATTACATTTATACCAATCTTTGATTTTCATTTCAATGTGATGGTAAGACCCGGTGAGAGGGAGGTTTAAGAACACCCCAGATGAACTGGATAGTGATTAGAACTTGTTAATGGGATTATTATAAGACTACAAATGGTGAAGAGATTGTAGTGCTTCTAAAGAAACATATCTGTATTGTTTAAGTTTCCATTACCTGTCTGGTTTATGCCAAAACATGTCTACATGCATTTCTTGCTACAAAATCTCGATGTGAGTGATTCATTCATGAACCTGGCTGGCTATGTTTGGATTTCTTTATTACTTGCAGAATCTGTTGCCTGATCTACTTTGAGAATTTAGGTTAGGGATCTGTTATGATCTCGATGCATACACTGCCTGAACTATATTATATTAATATTTTGGTACTCTGTAAGCCAAATATGGAAAGTAACCCGGGTTTGAACCATTATGCAAATGGAAGATGAATGCTGCCCACTAGAATAACAGGAATTACAAGTTTTATAACTGGTTTTGGTGTTGTACTAATTTTTATCTGCATCTGCAAGTTCACACCTAAGGATGCATCAAACTCGAAAACAATGGATGCAAAAGTTTTACCATCGATCTACTTTCTGTTTCTGTGTGAGACTTGCTTAGCTTGATGGGATCTTAGATATAAAAGAACATGAACATGTCAAAGATTAGCAAACACAAAGTCAAGTGAACTTGGAGAATCAAGTGTGGAGGCTTGAGCCCAAGTGGGAAAATGTGTGGTGAAAACATGCTTTGTAGATGGCCAGCAAATAAGACCCTGTATTGTTTCTGTGTCTCCTCCTATGACCAAATCTCTTACTCTTTGCCTCGATTGTGAATTCCAATCTTTCCATGTGAATTGCTTCTACATGTGGTTTTTCATTATTTTATATGTCTTTTTGTATGAAAAGGGTGTTAGGATAGGACCTCTTCTGCGTTTAACCAACATATTAATCAAGGGACTTTCTTGATGTGCATTCAATTAATGTGTATAATTTTGTTTTAAACTATAAGTTTGAAATGTGTGTGTGCTTTTCAAAGTTTTAAATATGTATATTCACTTATATTTCGAACACATCTTTAAATTCTATCAAAAAAACAAGCATGCTAGCATAGATAACTTTTCATGTTTCATCCCATGCTAGGACGGTAGCTATTTCAGCATTACACTGACATTATTAGTCAAATTGGCGGGGCGGGGCGGGTTTTTGCCATCCAAAATGAAATATGCACTCCTCTCACGGAGTATTCATTTTGGTTATATCATCTAACTACGATTGTTTTGTGGATATTAAATGGTAAGCAACACCAATGAAGTTACAATTTTTAAAATGATTTTCTCAATAAAATTAAGATGTCGAAGAAAACTATATACATTAACTTGCATTATGTGCAAATTAAGGTATCATATAGAAATATATATATATATATATTCGGAGATTATACGTATACATACAGCAAAATTTCCATTTTTTTGTGTTTATCGTAATTCCTAATTATTATTTGTGAATATAATATGAAATTTAAATAATTGTTTTTTTATATTTTTTGATATCTTAAACTATTTAAGTGATTGTAGCATTATTAAACTAACTATATACAGAACATCCAAGTATAAATATATTAATTACCAATTCCGAAGAAATGTTAATTAGTACTACAAAATAGGGCATGTTTGCCAACCGCTACTTATACATACATTATAAGTTAATAAGAGCAGGGTGTTTGCCAACCCAACCTCAGCTTATAACTTATCGATCAATGTTAATAATGCGGTACATTTTCTTGAATTTACTGACTTATTACTTGATTTTTTTGTTTTTTAATACTTTATATTTTTACATTTGTGTTTTTAAATATTTTTTAATTTAAAATGCAAGTGCTGAAATCATTGTATTTAATAATTATTTTTTCAAATTTAATTTAACAAATTGTTAATTAACTTATAAATAAATTTATCCAAACACTGATTCATCCCGTCGACTTATCCAGAAAAAGTGTGTTTGTCATGTTGACACATAAGTACAATATAGTGGCTGCTATGCAGACAAAAATAAACCAGAAAAACATCCGTTTTTCAGGGAGCTTTCGTCATTCAGTATCTCATTTTATCATCTTTATTCTTTATGCATACAAACCACAGACTCTGCAAGCTAGTAAAGTCCCCTTCTTTATATAAACAGCTCCCATCAGTGTAAGTTCATTTGTTAACCTCTACTTCACTACCCAAGCTCCTATTGTAGTTCATTTATTTCTTGATTCAAAAACCGATATTATCGTATTACATATTTTTAGTTCACTATTTTCTTGTTGGATCATAAGTGAGGGCCAAAAAGAATTCATGTATTGCTGATTCTTGAAATGGGTATTTTTCGATTTTTGATATTGACATGTTAATGAGATATTAGTTAGTTATGAACTGTTTTGCTATCTGGTTTTTTTTATATGATTTGGTAATTTGGGTTCTATTTATGTGAAGCATGTTTGCAATAACTTTGCTTGCAAGGTTTGTTATTTAGAGAAGTGGTGCTTTAAGTGACAATTTTTGTTTGTCAAAAAAGTCTTAACCTTTATTGATGATGAATTTAGGATTAGAATTTCTAAATGAGGCTACTTTACTTGGGTCTTTTAGAGTGGTTAACAGTTTACAAAATATTATGTGGTATGATTGTATATTGATGGGAGGTTTCTCCTGTGTTTTATGATATCTGTTTGGTAGATTACTGGTGTTCAATAAACTGATTTATGTAGTGAAACCTTTAGATGCATATAATAATTTAACTAGGATGATTTCACAATTTGCAGGATGCTAGCTTATTTGCTCTGATTTACAAATTTCATCTCACCAGGTAGCGTGCAGAAGCTAGGTGATTCAAGGATGACATTGTCCCCCGAATTCAAATTGGATGGAAATGAGTCATCTATAAAAAATCCTTTACTAAACTTGGAATGGTGTTTTACGGGTGAACCCCTCATTCCAGGTCTTCCAGATGACGTTGCTCTCAATTGTCTCTTACGCCTACCAGTAGAACGGCATACAACCTGCAGGGCTGTTTGTAGACAGTGGTATCAGTTGCTTGGTAGTAAGGAGAAGTTCTTTACATGTCGAAAGGAGCTTGGATTTCGTGATCCTTGGTTATTTGTTTTGGCCTATCACAAATTTACCAAAAAGATTGAGTGGCAGGTTTTTGACCTTAGAGATTTTACCTGGCATTCTATTTCTGCAATGCCTTGCAAGGAAAATATATACCACCATGGCTTTAGATGTGTTTCTATTCCTGAGGAAAATAGTCTCTTTGTTTGTGGTGCTGTGATTGCTGATACCAATAGCCCTCTCCATGTGGTAATGAAGTATGAAGCTCAAAAGAATCGTTGGACTGTAATGAAGAAGATGATTACTGCACGCTCATTTTTCGGTTGTGGGGTGATTGATGGAATGATATATGTGGCTGGAGGAAATAGCAGCGATCTTTTTGAACTTAATTCTGCCGAAGTAATGGACCCTCGTAAGGAGACTTGGCGCTTTATTGCAAATATGAAGACGAATATGGCATCCTATGATACAGCAGTCCTCAACGAGAAGCTTCTTGTGACTGAAGGATGGTTCTGGCCCTTTTATGAAGTACCTAAAGGTCAAATCTATGACCCAAGAACTAAGAACTGGGAGAGTATGCCTGCTGGTATGAGGGAAGGCTGGACTGGTTCGAGTGTAGTCATTTACGGGCACTTATTTGTTATTCCTGAACATGAAAGGATAAAACTTAAGGTCTATGAGGAGGATACAGACTGTTGGAAAGCTGTTGAAGGTCCTCCATTACCTGAGCAAATATGCAAGCCTTTCTCTGTTAATTGCTTTGACTGTAGGATTTATGTTGTTGGTCGAGACTTTCACATTGCAGTTGGCCATATCTTGGGACTGAACCCAGGAATCAAGTCTGCTACAAGTTGCAGATTTTCTGTACAATGGCAAGTAGTGTATGCACCTAAAGCCTTCTCTAATTTGATTCCATCTAATGCACAAGTCCTCTTTGCGTAGACCTTGGAGTCCACTTCATTTGCTATTTGGAGTTTGTCGGTGGCAGGCTATATTATTTTAAAGAGCGAACATAAGTTGTCTGACTAATCTTTGTACTAAACCCACTTCCTAGGAAAGTAGACTGGGGTATTTGATTTGATTTGTATGAAAAAGAAAAGCCTATAGTTTCTGGTATACATTACTTGTGCTGTAAATTATACAAGTCTATATAGGTCATAGGATTTGGACAGCCGCTTTCTTATGTTCTTCCTCGTCTGTCCTTCAAGAACAAGCTTACTGAAGTGTCTGTTAATTGCAAATTCTACAACTTCTTGACTGATACTGCATTTTTTCTCCTACTTGTTGAAATTAATGAGTAATCATAAGTTACTAATTATAGTATATATAAACTTACCAACTTAATATTATTTGGTTGTCACAAGTAATATTATCATATTCTTAAATTCATTATGTCAAATTTTCATGATATAATTCCTCACAAATGCAATAATTATACATCATTTGTCTACATATAATTTGTTTAAGAGAAATTACAAGCAATTTTTTCATGTTCCTAAATTAAATTTTGATATTAAACTTATGTAATTATAGATTACAGAAATTAAATAAACTTAGAAAATCAATATATCAATACTATCAATACTATTATATAATAGACGAAACATTAAAAGTTTGGTTGGTCGGTATGGTACGTTGTGATTTTACTTAATTGCCCTTATTTTTGGTTGGTCGGTATGGTACGTTGTGATTTTACTTAATTGCCCTTAATTAATTTTTACTTAATTAATCTTACTTATGTATAGAAATATATTATTAAATAATAATATTACCTATTTATAACCAATTACTTTTTTCACCTAAAATACATTATTTTTTCTAACAAATTCCCCTACCTTTTCAAATATATCACGGGCAATTACCTTTTTTAACTAAAACATGTTAGTTTTTTTATTTTTCCTTACTAAAATCCCTCTTTTCCCAAAAATATCACGGGCAAACATTTAGTTATTTTTTTTTAAACCTATTTTTATATTATAATTATTTTTTAAAAGTTAAACAATTTTAACATATCTACTTATTTTTCTTAACAAATGCAATTACTAAAAATATTAAAATATAAATAATCAAATACCTATTTATAACTAATTACCTTTTCAGCTAAAACACATTATATATTTTTTCGAACAAAGTCCCTACTTTTCTAAATATATCACGGGAAATTGTCTTTTAGAATTTATTTTTCTATTTTTTCAATAAAATCCATTCTTTTTCCAAAAATATCACAGTAAACGTATTACTTATTTATTTTAAAACGTATTTAAATACTTTTAATTATAAAATTTTAAAACCTCATTTTCCAAAAATATCACGGGCATTAACCTTTTTAAACTAAATATATTTTACATTTTTTTATTTTTTCTTACTAAAACCTCTCATTTCCAAAAATATAACGGGCAAACCCATACTTTTTTATTTTAAAATCTGTTTTAATGTTTTTAATTAATTAAAAGTGTTTAGCTATTTTAACATGCCTACTTATTTTTTGCACAATTACAATTAATAAAATATTAAAAAAATAAAATAATAAAATAACATTTAACAATCCGTGCATCGCACGAGTTTTAAGCTAGTATTATATAATAGACGAAACATTAAAAGTTTGGTTGGTCGGTATGGTACGTTGTGATTTTACTTAATTGCCCTTAATTGTATTTCGTGTTTTTACTTAATTAACCTTACTTATTTATAGAAATATATTATTAAATAATAATATTACATATTTATAACCAATTACCTTTTTTCCCTAAAATACATTATTTTTTCTAACAAATTCCCCTACTTTTTCAAACATGGCAATTACCTTTTTTTAACTAAAACATGTTAGTTTTTCTATTTTTCCTTACTAAAACCCCTCATTTTCCAAAAATATCACGGACAAACCTTTAGTTATTTATTTTTAAACCTATAATATTATAATTATTTTTTAACAATTTACCTATTTTAACATGTCTACTTATTTTTCTTAACAAATGCAATCACTAAGAATATTAAAATATAAATAATCAAATACCAATTTATAACCAATTACTCTAAAACACATTATAGATTTTTTCTAACAAAGTCCTTTCTTTTCTAAATATATCACGGGAAATTGTTTTTTTCAATTTACTTTTTATATTTTCTCACTAAAATTCATTTTTTTCCCAAAAATATCATAGGAAACCCTTTACTTATTTATTTTAAAACGAACCTAAATACTTTTAATTATTAAATTTTAAAACCTCATTTTTCAAAAAATATCGCTGGCATTTACCTTTTAAAACTAAATATATGTTACATTTTTTATTTTTTCTTACTAAAACCCCTCATTTTCCAAAAATATAACGGGCAAACCCTTACTTATTTATTTTAAAATTTATTTTAATGTTTTTAATTTATTAAAAGTATTTAGCTATTTTAATATGCCAACTTATTTTTTTAACAAATATAATTAATAAATTATTAAAAATATAATAATAAAATAACAATTAACAATTCGTGCATCGCACGAGTTTTAAGTTAGTTTTATATAATAGACGAAAGATTAAAAGTTCGATCGGTAGGTATGGTACGCTGTGATTTTACTTAATTGTCCTTTCTTAAATTCGTGTTTTTACTTAATTAACGTTACTTATTTATAGAAATATATTATTAAATAATAATATTACCTATTTAAAACCAATTACATTTTTCACCTAAAATACATTATTGTTTTTATTTTTCTAACAAATTCCCCTACTTTTTCAAATATATCACCGGCAATTACCTTTTTTCACTAAAACATGTTAGTTTTTCTATTTTTCCTTACTAAAACCCCTCATTTTCCAAAAATATCACGGACAAACCTTTAGTTATTTATTTTTAAACCTAATATTATATATTTTTTAAAAGTTTACTTATTTTAACATGCCTACTTATTTTTCTTAAACAAATGCAATTACTAAAAATATTAAAATATAAATAATCAAATACCTATTTAAAACCAATTAGCTTTTCAGCTAAAACACATTATAGATTTTTTCTAACAAGGTCCCTCATTTTCTAAATATATCACCGGAAATTACCTTTTTCAATTTACTTTTTCTATTTTTCTCACTAAAATTCATTTTTTTTCTAAAAATATCACGGACAAACCCTTTACTTATTTATTTTAAAACGTATTTAAATAATTTAAATTATTAAATTTTAAAACCTCATTTTCCAAAAATATCACGGGCATTTATCTTTTTAAACTAAATATATGTTACATTTTTTATTTTTACATACTAAAACCCCTCTTTTTCCAAAAATATAACGAGCAAACACTTACTTATTTATTTTAAAATCTGTTTTAATGTTTTTAATTAATTAAAAGTGTTTAGCTATTTTTACATGCCTACTTAGTTTTAAAAAAAATACAATTAAAAAAAAAATAATAAAATAACAATTAACAATCTGTGCATATTACGGGTTTAAGCTAATTAACTCCTTATATATAATAAGCGTAAGAGAGATCTTATCCAAAACTTTGATAGGTCACTGTACTACCAAAAGTATATGATCCGTTGGATTATAAAACTATAAATATTCAAATAGATGAGGACCGTTAGATATAATATTAAAAATTGTATTTGATTAATAATAGGATAGTATTTAAATACTAAAAGGTGTATTTTGATAATTTAAACCAATTATAAATAGATTTTCTATATTGAATAGAAATCTTTATGTGAAAAATCGTAATTATCTTTTCTCTTTAGTTTATGGATAGTTCCAGTTAGATAATAATTATTAAACCATCATTAAATTAAAGATAATTTTGTTAGCTTCGCGTGGGCTGTAAAATTGTTAAAATATGTTATCTGAAATTAGAGATAGAGCCCAAACAGTAAAGTGAATATCTAAATTTTAATAATTTTTTTTTAATTTAAACCAATTATAAATAGGTTTTCTATATTGAATAGAAATTTTTATGTAAAAAATCGTAATTATCTTTTCTCTTTAGTTTATGGATAGTTCCAGTTAGATAATAATTATTAAACCATCATTAAATAAAGATAATTTTGTTAGCTTCGCGTGGGCTGCAAAATTGTTAAAATTTGTTGTCTAAAACTCAAGATAGAGCCCAAACAGTAAAGTGATTATCTAAATTTTAATAATTTTTTTATTATTGTAGCACCAATTTAATTTCTTTCCTAATTCTTTTAAATTTATAAATTCTATGTTTAGTTCAATAAAATATTAAAATCAATTTAAGAAAAAATTAAAATCGACCTGGTCCGTGTACGACCACTACGACCAAATTAATTATTACAGTTAGATCTTAAATAGATCGATGTGAATTGTTAGATCTAATATTAAAAAGTGTATCTGATTAATAATAGAATTATATTTAAATACTAAAAAGTGTATTTTGATAATTTAAAATTTTTCTATGTAAAAATTCTTAAATATCTTTTCTCTTTAATTTATGTATAGTTCGAGTTAGATAATAATTGTTAAACCAAATATCAGATAACAATTCATATCGATTACAATATTAAAAATTATCAATATAATGCTCATGTATATCATATAACAATGATATATGTGGACCTTGTGTTATAAGAGACAACTTAGGAGAACTCGTGTATATGAATAAATTTAAACATTTTTTTTCTGAAGTAACATAACAATTTGATTAATCCAAATTATAATTATATTATTTTACATATAACAAACATAAAATGATAATATCAAATTATTATTAAAATATTGAGGGTTTCATATTCATAAACAATAATTTTGAATATAATACTTAATCATCTTTTCTTTTCGGTTTATGGGTAGGTCAACTGGTCAAGTTAGATAATAATTATTAAATCATCATTAAATTAAAGATAATTTCGTTAGTTTCACATGGGTTGTAAAATCGTCAAAATTCAATTTCTAAAACTCAGGATAGAACCCAAATAGTAAAGTGAGTATCTAAATTTTAATAAATATTTTTTTATAATTGTAGCACCAATTTATTTATTTTTCCACTAATTCTTTTAAATATAGAAATTTTATCTTTATTTCAATAAAGTATTAAAATAAATTAAGAACAAATTCAAATCGATAAAGACTATAATAATATGAGAATAAAATTTTATATAATCATAACATAATTTTTATTATGTTTAATAATTTTAAAGTAATAATGTATTTTAAAATTTTATATACACTATAAATAAAACTGAAACATTAAAAGTAAAAGTAGTTAGTAAGATACTTATATCAGTATGTACTTAATATCCTTATTATATTAAACTCTTTTATATAATAAGCATAATAGGGATTTATCCAAAAATTTGATCGTGACAACCAAATTAATAAGGACTATTAGATCTTAACTAGATAAATGAATATCGTTTGATCAAATATTAAAAAAGTGTATTTTATTTATAATAGGATTATATTTAAATTCTAAAAAGTGTATTTTGATAATTTAAACTAAATATACCAAATATAAATAAGTTTTCTATATTGAATAGAATTCTCCATGTAAAAAATTCGTAACTTTCTTTTCTCTTCCATGGACAATTTCAGTTAGATAAAATTTGTTAAACCATCTTTTAATTAAAAATAATTTAATTATCTTCACGCGGGGTGTAAAATCGTCAAAATCTGATTTTTTAAACACAAGATAAAGCCCAAATAAGTAAAGTGAGTATTTAAATTCTAATAATGATTATTATGTCATCATTATTTTAACGCCAATTTAATTAATTTTTTCTAACTATTTGAAATTTAGAAATCTATGTTCAAAAATTAAAATCAATCTAAGAAAATTCAAATCAACAAAGAATATAATAATACGAGGATAAAATTTTATAAAATTGTGCATATTTTTTATCCTATTTTATTAAGTTATAGATCATAACTAATCAAATATAATTTATTATTAAATAATAAATTATACGCAAATGGTGATTTTGTTTTATAAGCAGAGACCTAATTTCATTGTTATCAGGACTATATTCATATTAAAAAAAACCGTATTTTGAAATTGTAGCCTCAGCTACAGGAACAGACCTAACTTTTTTAATCTACATACATTGTAAATTATTAAATTCGAAACTTTAAAAGTTTGTTAATCAATTAGTATAGTACTTTTCTGAAAAATCGTACTTTACAAAAAATATTATCAAATAACCCATGTCTGAAAGAAAAAAAATGAAAAAAATTCTTTTTTTTTCAAAAAAAATACTGTAAATTTTAATATGTTGTTGGTAGATTCAAATCTTAGATCATTCTACATGATAATTTTACTGTTATATGTAACGGTTCTCAACAATTTAATTTGAAAGATCCAACGATTATGGATTGAGTGATCAAACAAAACGACCACACTTCATTATTTAGTCTTTAATATAATAACATAGATATTTACGGGATATACTATAAAAAAATGAATTTTATACAGAATTTTGATCGTCACGGTGTACTACTTTAAAAGAAGAACTATTACAAAAAAAATATATTTTAATTGATAATTTATTTTCTCAAAAGTTCAAAGTTCCCGCATCATTAACATATTACAAAAAAAGAGTATATTATATTTTAGCAATAAAAATAAAAAAATTATAAATATTAAGAAAAATTAATGATGTTATCATGGTAGTTTGGTCCTAAATACCGCCAAAACATTCTCAACCGTTAGATCCAATACTTTTAAAAATAGATGATCAAGATTATATCATATAAAAAGAAATTATTATCTAAAAATGATATAAGTTAAAAGATATTTTATTAGGATTGGATTTTCCAAAAAGTTAAAACATAAAAATAATTGTAATTAAATAAGGAAACCCATTTATAACCAAAATAATAAAAATCGTTTAATCTTAAATAGATAGGTGAAAACCGTTAGATTTAACATTAAAACCTGTATTTGGTTAATAAAGGTTATTCTAATAATCTAAACTACATATAAGTTAGGTAGATTTCCTAAATCGAATAGAATTCTCAACATTAAATTTCGTCACTTTATTCTCTTTTTAGTGTTAGAATAGTTTGGTTAATAAAGGTTATTCTAATAATCTAAACTACATATAAGTTAGGTAGATTTCCTAAATCGAATAGAATTCTCAACATTAAATTTCGTCACTTTATTCTCTTTTTAGTGTTAGAATAGTTTTTAATTGAAAAAGAACTATTAAACCACAACTAAATTAAAGATTATTTTGTGAATTTCACGTGAACCGTAAAATTGACCAAATCTAAATTTTATAACTCAATATAAACAAATATTAAATTGAGCGTGTAAAATATAATAAATATCAAATTTTTACCTATAATTTTTTTTGGCTAAATCTTTTTTAACAATAATTTAATCATATAAACTAATAACTTTTAAATATTAAAATATTCATAAATAAATATAATTATAAATATTAAAAAAACAATCGTGTATTGTATTGTAATAAAAATATAATTATAAACAAAATAATTATAAATAAAATTTAAGTAAGCGTGAATCGCACGGGCTATAAGCTAGTATATATTAATATCAATAGATTTACTTATCATGTTTGTACTTTAAGTCTATGTCCTTAAATTCTTACTCTAGATTTGCACCAAGGTAAACCTTGCATATTAATTAGGAAAATAAATTACGTGTTCTTTTTTCTAATTCATTTTAAACATGTCTAAGTCACATTTTATGAAGTATTCTATTGGTGCATCAAATATTCACATTAGGACTTGGAACAAAAGATTGTCATTAATAAAAAGAAAATTCCACTCGTCTGTTTTGATTGATGAAGCATAATCTAGTCTATAAACTTGTACGGTATATTACAGTGCACAAAAAATTACCACAATATAAAAGATTACAAGTGCCCAAAAACTTACATCTAAAAATGAGCTCAAATCGTTAGTGAAGCAGAACAGCCACTCGCTCAGACGAGCAACCAGTCTGCACCCTTGCAAGTTGCAACACATCATTTCAGCAATCCAGAAATACCCATGGCATGCATTTTATATCAGAAATACCCACACAATGCATTTTGACGCCAAAAATCTTAAAAATTTGGCATAGTTAATTGCGCACAACCAGCATCAATTACCATTGGTTGTATGAACAATTTGAAGTATTTTGAGTCTCCTATATTTTTTGTGCAAAATTTCTAAATTGGTGATATTTTGGGCTTTTACCCTCCCAATTCCCAAAGATGTTCACAATAATTGTGCGCCAATGTTCTCACTGACCCAAGACAATTTAACTAGAGTAAAATAGCACCAACATCCGGAATGAAATGTCTGACATGAGAGCACTCCAAAAAGGTCAATTCTTGTAAAGATGCACCATCTCACGTATACTTGATCCAAGTAAAATCTGATCTCAAAGCAAAATATAACCAGAAAACATGCTTATGGATACAGAGTACAACATTAAAAAAGAAAAAACTAAAGTACATGTAAAATAAAAAATTCCTGTACAGGTCTGACTGGAGGATCTCTTGAGAGATCTTGCTGCTTCATTGGTCATCATCAACAATAAATAGGCAGTCATGTTTCACGCCAGGTAATTGTATATTTGAGGATTGCTTTTGTCCCGCTCCAGGTACTCTCTGTCAATGAGGCTCTCAATCCTTTTCTTCAGATCAGATGGTTTTATTGGAAATTTAAGCTGTCACAAAAATTACAGTGTATTACTAGTAAAGCCACAATTCTTAATCTTCATAAAATGCTTAAAACTAGACTTATTCTATAAATTATTAAAAGTTGCATCTATGTGGCGGTGCATGTGTCTACCACTTGTTTCTGTTATGATAATATTGAATACAAAAGCCGCTGTTTTGTTGATATTTAATATGTAAACCAGACTTTGAAGTTCGTGTAAACAGACACCTTAACCCATCACTCCTGGAGTAGGGGAAAAAATAATTTTACCTGCTGAAAAAGTTCAGTTATCAGCAAAGTATGACTCAGCACTTTTCTTGTCTTCATTATCCGAACAATAGCAGCATCAACCTGCAAAGTGTTATTATTATATTAGCATAAGCCGTCACTGTAGGTACAAATTCCGAAGAAATTGCTGGATGGCACATGAAGAAAGTTGACCTGATATTGGCGGTCCTGAAACACTCTTTCAGTCGTGCTCGTGTTCTCTTCCACTGTTTCCTTCATCTGGATTGCATTTACCTGTACCCACGGAAAAAAAGAAAGATGGTGTGCCACAATTATGAAAGTAGCTTGAAAGAATAACAGAGTCCACTCATTGAGATTGAGGCCTCTCCAAGTAGCTTAAACGGCAGAAGTAGAGACTAATATATAGGTCATGCTTGCATGTTCTAGTGCTGGCTAATGCGCGACATACACATATGATAAAACATGTTCAGTACTAGATACACTTCCATCACATAGTCCTATTTGTTCTAAGCTAAAGATTAAACATCCATCCTAACCTTTATCCTATAGAGAGGAGCAGTAAATTGATCATCAAATGAAAATGAATCATTATCATCCACTTCTCTCCCTTTTGGAAGCTGCAAAGACAAGGATACACCATTGGAGGAAAACATAAGAAAGCAAATTAAATTAGTTGTCATAAAACAGAAGGCATTCCACTATGTTATGTACCTTTTGGAGGACTCTGACTTTACCACAGGCAAGAGATTGTAGAGTCCTCCTAAGTTCCTTATCTTCAATGCTAGTTGCATCCTTGATATCTTGAAAGCTAAGCTTTTCGGCATCGTTAAACAGCATCAATACAACAGTCTGAAAAAAAATTAAGATATATTCCAAGTGTCAGGAATTGTATTTTATGCACACGGTAGAAACAGATTAGCATTAATTTAAATAATCTAAAATCAATCAAAGACAAACCTGAAATAGAGAAACTGCCAGTTCCTTTCTACCTTTTGGGAACTCTGCTTTTAAGACACAGTGACCTAGTGAATTTTGCCACATTAATCGCCTTCCACTATACTTGCTTAAATAGAATTCCTTGAAAATGTCCTGATGCAATTAGAAAAAGAAACATGTCACACAAGCATGCACTAGAAATCCAAACGGTTAAGCTTTACGCGACTTTGAATTTAGGCTAAACCTGGTAGACATTGAGTTCATGAGGAAGCCGAACATCCATGGGAGGGTATGTTGGCCAGTACCTGCCAGCAAGCAAACAACATGACAAATTTTTTTTCTTCCGCAAGTTATTTTTCCGAGAATCAGAAATCAATGAGAAAAATGATGTCACAAACAATGAGCCTACCCTGTTGTTAGAACATGAACACTCATCTCGATTCCTGATGGAAGTTTTGTCCGAGCTTGAGATGACTGCTTGAAAGATTCATTTATCTCCTTTGACAGTTCAATGTCCTGTAAAATTTCATAGATATCAGTAGACAAACTACGCTATCCCATTCTTCTTAAGTACCTTGTTCCTAAATTTGAGGTTAGTAAATAAATCACGATTATGAGATTAGCCACATATTTGGTCACCCCGGTCACATCATTAGCACTGTTGGAGTAGCCACCAAGTTTCTATTTCCTATATATATAGGCTGATACCTCCTTTGTAACATGTAGTAGAAGTTCAAATATAAACATATATATGTTCGCTGCCTCTACCCTTCTCTCCTCTCTACTGTTGAATCACCATTTTATATTCATGTATTCTCCTATAATATGAATTTTAATTCACCGTAAATGCATTTACATCAACCATTAAGTGAATTAATAGCTTGGGACATGATAGTACTTGCATTTTTATAATAATTTGAACATCACAGTGCATCTATTACTGAAGTATGTAGGATGCTAGATAATAACCTATGCTGAGTATATATATAAAGTATATATAGGTTGGAACTATATTTATTATTTCATTATTCTTTCTTTAATATAATTCCAAATCCCGTAAGACCTATTACACCGACTAACAGACTACTTGGGCTTTAATATTATAGTATTGATATAGAAGTGTCTAAAACCCATGCAAGAAGACATTGCACCCGATATTTGAAAAATAAATTATCGTTAAATATTTTACACATGTAACTAACTCTATGTATATAGTGTTTGTATGTGGCTATATGATAATGAATATGTAGTATCAACTTTGATCTTACAACTATTTTTATATTGATTTTATACCAACTCTTAAGTCTTCATTAGTATCTTCAGTTTTACTTTTACTAATATAAATATTAAATTTAGTGATGAGATTTGAATCTTAAATACTTATTAATATATATAAAGTTAATATTATAAAATATAATATTTTTAATATGTTCTTGATTAAATTTGAATCCCAATATTTTGGTAGTATGCTGATAGTTTAAATATCAAAATTCTAATAATAATGCAGACATTATTCTAAAAAAACACTCCAGGATATTAATGATGAGGAATTAATAAATAAAGTACTCAGTTTCAAATTGGTAGTCCTACTTTGACTTTTTCGATCAAATTGACCAGATTTTGGCTGAAATTTTTATATATTAATTAAAAAATATTATAAATTATATTATTAAAAGGTATGTATAATCTACTTTAAAATCTATCTTTCAGATTCTTGAAATCATATACGAATGATTTTTAAATTTCAGTCAAAGTTCGGTCATTTTGAAAAAGTATATTAAAAAGTACCTGTAACCTTCTTTAAAATTTATTTTCGGGATTCTTGAAATTATATAGGAATACTCTCTAAATTTTAGTCAAAATTTGGTTAATTTAACTATAAAAAGTCAAACGCTACTACTAATCTGAAACCAGGGGGGGCATTGATTAATTATTATCTAAAAAGAATAATGAGGTAATCATTTTTTCTTTGCCTAGATTACACCTTCGGAAAACCCCAAAAAAGAATTGTCACAAAGGGGTGTTTAACGTAACTATCAAAGGGCGTTGCCAAAAAATACTGAATCTTGTGAACTTTTTGCACTCTTTCCCACACTTCAAACTAGATCATAAGATAAGAACCGAGTCTTGTGAACTTCTTGCACTCTTTCCCACACTTCATAAAAGATCATTATCCATCTAGATCTTGATTTACTATTTTCTTATTTCCATTTTTTTGACAACAAGTTTGAAATCATAATGCGGGTAAGTCAGTAGCTCATCTGAGAAGCTAAAGTGAAGTGATCGAAGGTTCGAAGTCTCCTTAAGATTTATTCAAAAAGAGCTATACAACAAAGTCATCAATTAAATCGTGCAAAGATAAGACCCTGTTTTTTCCTCTTAAGCCATTTTTGTAGCCTATTCTAAGATGGCAACAAAGCATAAATTCCTACTATTATTTGATTAATCGTCCTACATCAACCGGTACCCCAAAATTCCACCCATGTGCCAATGTGAGATGAATGTGTATGGACTACTTGTTTTTATACACATTGATTGAATGTTTAAAAAATGTCACTTGTAATTAAGGGCACACAATTTAAATGTGGTATAGATTATATTTAAGAAGTGTACAAAACAACTAAAAATGAACCACAATTTTACAAGTTAAACTAAAACTCCCAAGTCCCGCACAAATATTGGACCTTAGAACCATATTGTAGAAGAACCATATTGAAGAATTGTAAGGATTTAGCAAAAGAGAGGTTATGACATGGTTGTTAAGTCAATGACTCTTAAGTCATAAAATTTTCACAGACTCAACCAAGAACCTTGGTATCTAAAGGCTAGAATCTAATACGAGTAATATAAGCAATATATTAATTTAACATATAAATATATAAGTAAAATATAAAATATATTTAATCAATATAAAAGTTACACCGCTATTTTATTTTATTTTATTTTATTTAAACTCTAAGTTAAAGTCCTCGATTATACCATTGGTCAATCACTACACAACGAGTTCTTGGTTGGATACTTTCCAACAGCCAAAGGAAGAAGCTCCACAGATATTAATTATAAAATTAGAAGTTATTAATAACACATTAAAAAACATAATTATCTCCGATAAAGTTGCGAAAATAGAGCACTAATTTAGAACCCAAAACAAGTGGGCTAAAATAGATGATCTAAAATATATTACTCTTATGTAGTGTCAGTTACGACACATATTCGAGTGTCATGTTTGGCACTCCCGCAAAATTCAAGACACGGGAAACCGTCAGCAAAAGTTAAAGTAAATGAAATAAGATTAAATGAAAAATGTACTTTTTAGTCACTTTACATTATTTTTTTAATTATTAATTTAATAAAAAACAGTCCAAAAAAAATTGAAATTAAAAAGCTAGACAGTCTTTTTAAATGTCCTGTTAATCCTTATTTCAAATTTTCAAGACAGACATAATAACTATATAATAATATAAAAGGTGCATGAATGTTGGAAACAAATGGTTGCAATTACTAACTTAAAATGAATGTTGACAAAAGACAGTCCGGATGCATTTGCTATACATTATACAGTTTATACACTGCATCATATTGTAAGCACGTCACTTTCTCTTCTTTTTATTGTTATTGTTAGTATCGTCTTCTTCATTATAAACTTTAACTTTTCATATCTTTCAGTCACATTCTCACTATTATTCCATCTTTTATATTATCTTTTTACATGTCTCCAGCAACCTATGATTTCTTCCCACGACAGAGAAGGATTGTCGGGCTCCAATGGACAAATCTGGTACGGATTCCGTGTTTGTGAACTCTAGTTTTCTATTCACAAGTACATAACAAAGCCACACCATAAAAGATCCAGTTGGATATACATGTGACATCATCTAAACTTAGCACTGCACAATGTTGTGAACGTGCATAGGTTGGGGCAAGAATCAATCACTTTAAATTTCCTACTTTGTCAAAACAGTTCTGAAGTTCATGCTCATGTTGAAGATGCTACTTGGAGTATGCAAGTAATGCTACTCCTGATTCAGTTAAACAACTTGTACTAAAAAGATCACCGAGAAACTGAAAAGAAATGTTCGAGAGTGAGATACATACCTTAAACATCCCTTCAAGTTTGTTCGTAAACTGACTGCCACACTCTGTCTTCAGCTGTAATAGTAATAAACCTCTCAAGTCAAAATGATGATCAGGATTTCTTTCAAAAAGACCACTTCCAGATTATAAGACATTCTTTACCTTAGAAATCATTGATTTTTCTGCGTCAATAGAAGCACTCTTTCCTAATAGAAGCCTTTTTGCTAGGTCCTTCTTATAAAAAGCTTCAAATACATCTTTACCCTAAATCACAACAACAAATTAGAGGAATCAATGCATGTAAATGAAATATAGGCCCATAGAGTATCAGAATTAACTTAACTTAGTCTTTTGAATACGTCTTACCTGTATAAATCTGAACAACACCAATACTTTATCAAGCATTCCTTCCAGCTCTTCCTCTGACGTACCTTTGTTTCCGGCACGGAGTTTCTCGTCCAAAAACTTAGCAATTAATTCAGCAGGACGGTTCTGGTGTAAAGCACAAAAACTTATCAAGTTGAAACTTAAAGGCTAATCAATATAGGAGTAGTGGTAAGAGTTTAATAATATAATATACAAAAACTTTGACTTTAATTTCAGTGGGATTTTCTAATACACTATAATAAATAATTAATTATGTGATCTATTTCCACAAGGCACTATGATTGATGTTGGGACCTGATACCTACACGTACATGTATAAAAAACATCAAGAAAGCGAGAAAGAAATTATCCGTAAATTAGAAACACTTAAACAACAATGGTTTAATGTTAAGGGAGAACATAATACCTGGCGAAGATTAATGAGATGCTCAAATGCATCCTTGACTGTGTTGCAAAATGCTTCATTCTTAGAAAAGCTATCTTCCAAAATTGTATCAAGGGATGCCTTGAATTCTAAGAGGCAAGACACCATATCTTTGTCCTTCTCTTCATCCATAACAATTCCTTGTCCGGTCTTTCTGATATACGAGTTAAGTGCATGCCTTAGTGATTCAAGGGCATCAACTCTGCAGAAAAGCACGTACATTCTCTGAAGGTCCTCAATGCGACTCCCATCCATCAGCATAGTGAAACCCTGGAGCCATCAAGGAAACCAGATTAAACACATTGTATGCAACTTTCAAAAATCAGAAAATACTAATAGAAACAAGGAGTCAATATAATAGGTTTATTCACACCTTATCAAGAATTGCAGAAATATGGCGCTCAAGAAGTTGTCGTTCTGCAGTTGCTACAAGGGGCTTTCTTGTACAAATATCCAAGTAAAGTAAACATCTGTCATGTTCCTCATGCAACCTTATCTGCAATAATAGACTTTCTCAAAATTTGAATACAATCAAAAGTCATATATTGTAGATCTGTGGACGGATGTTTTAAAAGTTTCAGCTACTTTTCATTCATAAATTGCACAGAAAACAGAACAATAAACCAGAGTTTTAGACAACCACGTAAGAAGGCGGCATCAGTAAATAAGACACACCTCCACATGTTTCAGGTAGTCAGGAACATCTGCCTGTTGCATGTATTTTACTCCTTCAGCAGCATAAAACTCAGAAGTGCCTTCAAGGAATGGTTTCTCAAAGCTTTCCGAATAAATTCCTAATGCAGTGAACATCTTTAGAAGATGATTAAGGAGAGTCCTATCCACTGCTTCGCCTCGTCTGAAACATCACAAGAGGAAAGAATAATTTTATAATATAGAAGACAAAAGAAGCTCAATCTAGTGTTCCTCCTTGAAGCGGGTGTTCTGACTTCTGACAATTTTTCAATTCTAGATCAGAGCTTTCTCTCATACTTGATAACTTTGTTTACCTAATAGTAACACAACTTGAAATGTTCCTTTTTCATCTTCTTTATTCACAGAAGACATTTTGGTCACCAGATATATATATATATATATAAAATTGACTTGTTCAGAAGTCACAAAGTTTCCACAAATGGTTCTCTTTCTGAAACCTCAGAATCTGCCGTGGAGCGGAAATTTTAACAAGAATTTTAAGCTCTACATGTTAACAAAGGCGCCCAGTTCAAAGAAATGTTCATCATAAGAGGGTAGCTGGCTTAAATTTTTATACATCAGGTAACAATTCAATGGCAGCGTCTAAATACTACGGTTGCCAGCAATAGCATTGCATGAGTTTAAGTATTGAATAGATACACACTGCACAGGTGTGCACTACATTCATGTAGTGCTGTTAAGTCAAAATTCATAATGGCATCTAGCAATCATCTTATAATATTCAAAACTGAGAATTGAAACATGTAATTTATTAAATTACTACTAGTTTTAGGGTTTCTACTTTCTACCAAAATGCCAACTTAAACACTGTTTAAATAGATCATCAATGGATAGTCTCATTAGTCATCTCTTCCATACTCCGAAAATAAGCAATTTTAAGCATTAAAACTAATCCGTCTCTAATTAACAATTGCATGCATCTTTCCTTCTTCGTATATTTTTTTACGAAAAATGTGGGTAAAAAGTGAAAAATAGAGTAGTATCTGTAAACAGAAAGTTGGAGAACTTTACCTTTCACTCTCAATCATTTTAAGAAGACCAAATACAGTTTTGTGTTCAACTTCTGAAGCTAGTGCAAGATGTTTGCGGAACAGCTGCAAACCCATGTCCCACAATGAACGCACATTTGGAGTCTGTTTCACATAAGTGCGATCAAGATACAATGCTATGCCACGGATCATCAACATCTGATCACAGAAATCTTGCCAGCACTTTTCAACAAGTGATAAGAAAACCACAAGATCTTCACTCTGTCCTACTAATGATTGTAATGCAGCGGAGATGTGTGTCTCACATTCTTTTTCGATTCGCTGATACACACTTCCCCCCATTTTGTACAGGCAAAGGTCATTGACAGCCTGATGACGATAATCGGTTATTCACAATGAAAATCTAATATTAAAAAAAACAATTAAGGAAATTTTTTAATCAAAATTCAACCTGATAGAGCTTCTCCAAATCACAAGGATCTGGTTGCTTTAAGAATATGGCAGTAATTGCTGACTTCAATGTCTCCCATGTAGTCTCCTCAAAGTTTGTAGGTATCGTCGGTTTAGCTTTAAGAAAACAAGCAAAAGAAATGTTAACCCAAAAAGCACCTATTTTTTATTTTTGATGAAAACTGATTTGCATTAATTTGTTTCACCATATTACTGTTCTAATTGATTCCATCGTAAACAGCATTACTAATTCTGTAATTTTCTAGTGTTTCTCCGTAACCACAAAATTATATTTAACGATCATCTTCACATTTGGTTATTATCAACACCCACTACCACGTCTGAAATTAGTTTAGGTACTTCGCCTGGGGGAAACCACAATTGTGTAAACAATAAACAAACTGAATGTTCAAATTTAGGAAACAGGATACTTTTATGTTTTTAAACAGTGTCATTTGGCATCAATTTGTGTTACCACCTAACTATTCTAATTGAATCCACTAAAAAAAGCATTACTAATTCACTAGAGTTTCCGCAAGTAACAGCTTCTTACTGAAACACCATTACATTACTATTCATTTACGCTCATTGCCACATACTTAGTGGAGCTACCTTCACACTTCCACAGTCATCTCATACTCTTAATTCAAAATTAATCTCCAAATAAACGTTAACAAAACTCTATTCTGCATATTAACTCTATTCATATTACGAAAAAATAGTATAAGTACCCCTACATTACACTCCCAATCAATTACGCATTCCGAAATTCAACCCTGGAACATCCTAGACTACTATCCAGCATCCAATTACGACATCAGTTACACTTCATTTTCATTTCCCCAAACCCTAAAACCAAACAATCACACACTCAAAACACAACAAAAACACAAATCAACAATCAAATCACCAAATCTCAACCCTAAAAACCACAAATATCACTAATTAATCACAAATGAATAAAAAACACCTTTATTAAGCTTAATAACAAGCTTCTTCGCCGGCTGCGGCGGAGTAGCCTTCTTTCTCGCCAAATTAGCCGTAATCCCACCAGCAGAAGCTCTAGTACCCGACGGAGAAGGATCAACGGCGTCGTTAGGGTTAGGATCGTCAATAGCGTCGTTTTCATCGAATCGAACGTGTTGTGAGAGACCGTTCTTATTGGAATCGAGCGAACAAGCGACGGCCTGAGACTTAGCTTTCTTCATCGGAGAATAGTACGGCGCGGCGGTGTTAGAAGAAGATGAAGAGCGTTTGTTTGAGGAGTTGTTGGTGGAGGAGCTGCTGCTGCTGTGTGGGTTAGACATATAGATATACGGTTGTGTATCTATACTTTTGATTTTATATGCCTAATCACCCCTCACCAGCTTACCTCATTTTGTACCCTTTTTTGTGTTTGTATAAACATAAAAAGGAAATATTTTGATAAAAAAATTAGGGGCGGTTTACTTCAACAGTTTTTCAGAATTTTTTTTTTAAAAAAACAGAAAAAAGCGGAAACATGTTCAAATTATAAATTATCCAAACTGAAAATTGGAAAAGTGGAAAACAAGGTTACTATATTTTATATTATTTTAGAATATATTAATAATTGAAAGATATATAATATTAAGAAGATATATAAGTAAAAAAAATAATATTAACGATTGAAAGAAATATTATACTAATATTTACTTTTAGGCGTGTTATCAAAGATAATATATTTTCATCAAAAGTAATGTGTTTTAATTATAAAAGATAATTGCCTAGTTACTTTATTTTATATTATTACATTATTTGTTATTTTATATTATTTTATTATTTATTAAATAGAATAAATGATCGAAAACCAAAACTTTCAATGTTTTGGCTATTTTTGGAAAAGGAGAGATTTTCAATGTTTTGGCTATTTTTCGGAAAAAAAGAGATTTTAATAAGGACAAATAGAAAAGTTAACGTGTTGAAAACCAAAACTTTCAATATTTTGGCTATTTTTGGAAAAAGAGAGAGATTTTAGTAAGGACAAATAGAAAAAGTAACATGTTTTAATTGAAAAGAAAATTGTCCGTGATATTTTTGAAAAAGGAGTAAATTTTGTTAAAAAAAATAGAAAAATATGTTTTATTTATAAAAGACAATTAACTAGTTACTATTTTTATGTTATAAAATTATTTTTAATTAGAATAAATAACCGAAAACCGAAAAACAAAACTTTCAATTTTTCGGCTATTATCAATACTATTATATAATAGACGAAACATTAAAAGTTTGGTTGGTCGGTATGGTACGTTGTGATTTTACTTAATTGTCCTTTCTTAAATTCGTGTTTTTACGTAATTAACCTTACTTATTTATAGAAATATATTATTAAATAATAATATTACCTATTTATAACTAATTACCTTTTTCACCTAAAATACTTTATTTTTTTATTTTTTCTAACAAATTCCCCTACTTTTTCAAATATATCACGGACAATTACCTTTTTTAACTAAAACATGTTAGTTTTTCTATATTTCCTTACTAAAACCCCTCATTTTCCAAAAATATCACGGACAAACATTTAATTATTTATTTTTAAACCTAATATTATAATTATTTTTTTAAAAGTTTACCTATTTTAACATATCTACTTATTTTTCTTAACAAATGCAATTACTAAAAATATTAAAATATAAATAATCAAATATCTATTTATAACCAATTATCTTTTCGGCTAAAACACATTATAGATTTTTCTTACAAAGTCCCTCATTTTCTAAATATATCACGGGAAATTGCCTTTTTCTATTTTTCTCACTAAAATCTATTCTTTTTCTAAAAATATAACGGACAACCCCTTTACTTATTTATTTTAAAACGTATTTAAATAATTTAAATTATTAAATTTTAAAACCTCATTTTCCAAAAATATCACGGGCATTTACCTTTTTAAACCAAATATATGTTACATATTTATTTTTCCATACTAAAACCCTTCTTTTCCAAAAATATAACGATCAAACTCTTACTTATTTATTTTAAAATCCGTTTTAATGTTTTTAATTAATTAAAAGTGTTTAGCTATTTTAACATGGCTACTTATTTTTTTAACAAATACAATTAAAAATTTAATAATAAAATAAAAATTAATCATCCGTGCATCGCACGGGTTTTAAACTAGTATAATGGTATATATATTTTTGGAAAAGAATGATTTTAATGACAACAAATATAAAAGGTAATATGTTTTAATTTAAAGGAAATTGCCCGTGATATTTTGGAAAAAGAGTAGATTTTGTTAGAAAAAAATGTTTTAATTATAAAAGGCAATCATCTTGTTACTATTTTTATATATTGATATTTTATGAAAATAGAGATTTTAGTGAAAACAAATATAAAAGGTAGTATGTTTTAATTTAAAGATAATGACTGGTGATATTTTTGGAAAATGGGTAGATTTTGTTAGAAAAAAGTGTTTTAATTATAAAAGGCAATCAGCTAGTTATTATTTTTATATTATTTTATTATTTATTCAATAGAATAAATAACCGAAAACCAAACTTTCAATGTTTCGACTTTAATAATACTAGCTTAAAACCCGTGCGATGCACGGATTGTTAATTGTTAATTTATTATTTTTTTTAAATATTTTATTAATTGTATTTGTTAAAAGAATAAGTAGACATGTTAAAATAGCTAAACACTTTTAATTAATGAAAAACATTAAAATAGATTTTAAAATAAATAAGTAAGGGTTTGCCTATTATATTTTTGGAAAATGATGAGTTTTAGTAAGAAAAAATAAAAAATGTAACATATATATTTAGTTTAAAAAAGGAAAATGCTCGTGATATTTTTGGAAAATGAGGTTTTAAAATTTAATAATTAAAAATATTTAAATACGTTTTAAAATAAATACGTAAAGGGTTTGTCCGTGATATTTTTAGAAAAAGAATGGATTTTAGTGAGAAAAATAGAAAAAGTAAGTTGAAAAAGGTAATTTCCCGT
Source organism: Heracleum sosnowskyi (assembly GCA_030848705.1). NCBI lineage: Eukaryota > Viridiplantae > Streptophyta > Magnoliopsida > Apiales > Apiaceae > Heracleum > Heracleum sosnowskyi. The sequence continues at coordinate 104,338,205 of CM061241.1, read as the reverse complement.
GATATATTTAGAAAATGAGGGATTTTGTTAGAAAAAATCTATAATGTGTTTTAGCTGAAAAGGTAATTGGTTATAAATAGGTATTTGATCATTTATATATTTAATATTTTTAGTAATTGCATTTGTGAAAAATAAGTAGGCTTGTTAAAATAAGTAATTTTTAAAAAATAATTATAATATTAAAATATGTTTAAAAATAAATAACTAAAGGTTTGTCCGGGATATTTTTCGAAAAGGAGGGTTTTAGTAAGGAAAAATAGAAAAACTAACATGTTTTAGTTAAAAAAGGTAATTGCCCGTGATATATTTGAAAAAGTAGGGGAATTATTTAGAAAAAATAATGTATTTTAGGTGAAAAAGGTAATTTGTTATAAATATGTAATATTATTATTTAGTAATATATTTCTATAAATAAGTAAGGGCGGTTAAGTAAAATCACAACGTACCATACCGACCGACCAAACTTTTAATGTTTCGTCTATTATATAATAGTATTGATAGTATAGATAGATGTCGTCTATGATAATTTTAGACAATGAGAAATTTTAGTTAAAAAATATATTAAAAATATATATAATTTGGCTAATAAAGGTAATCGGTTAATTATCAGTATTTATAATATTTGTATTTTATGCTACTAAATGGAATAAACCGTGATATTTTTGAGGTTTTAGTTAGAAGACATATTAGTTAGAAAATATAAAAGATGATATGGGCCGAAAAATAATCCTAGAAGTGCAATTAATTACATATTAATTAGACCCGGATTGGTCTAAGAACACGGCCCAATAAGCAAGGCCCGAAACCCTAATTATTTATAAATTTCGTAATTAATAAATAGGGAAAATATACAGCTCAGGAAAGGAGTCCAAAGTATGGTAAATTCATCAAAGAAGGATCCAGAATCCCAATTAAAAGAAATAATGAGTCATTATCCTTATCAACAAGGAAAATACTTGTCCACCAAGAAATACAATGTTTATCCATTATCAAAAAGGAGACTTATTCGCTAAGTCTCCTAAACTTACTCTAAATACGAGGCTCCAAACGCCTATATAAGGACCCTGCTCCTTCACAATAGAACTACGTTTTGGACACAACTCCATACGTCATCTACTACGTTTTGGACACAGCTCCATACGTCATCTACAACGTTTTAGACTTCATCCTCGAATAAGGACATACAAGTCACTATGTCTTTGGTGTGCCCCTGCCGCCATAGCCCCGAGGGCAACACCAAGAACTACGTTTTTATTGGCTTGATTCTCTAAACACTAGAGATACGTAGACATCTTGTTAGGACCGAGTTAGTCCCCGACAACAAGAGCAGTCATTAAAGCTCGAACCTCCCAAACCCTAGCAATAAATATATGTATTAAATACACCCTAGTTTTTATTCCATAACATTTGGCGCCGTCTGTGGGAAGACAACATCAACCATGACAAACACACGAAGAACGACTCGAGATGCTCAAACTTCTGAAGCGCTTCCTCTCACCTCTGAGGCAGGCGCTCAAGGAAGCCAGCCACCGCCGATCACCACCACTCAAGGACCGGAAATCCCAATTTCGGTTGAAGGGACGAATCCTGTAATATCCGTGAATTTTTTTTTATTTAATAATATAAATGATATATTTGGTGTAAAGTATTTCTCGTGGAATAATTTGAATATTAATAAGTTACGATTATGAAGTGATTATGTGTTATTTGGTGAGTCGAAAGCCCCTTTCAAATATTTCGTCATTTGGAATCTTATTCAGTTTTGAGCCCCGTTTTGAAAATTCAAGGGCCCCGTTGAAATTTTGTACATCATCATTATCCCTTCGTCTTTCGTATTCGAATCGTTATCGAAAGAACTATTCATATCATTTCATCCCTATCTAATTGATCTTGTCAGTATAATTCGTTTTGTTCAAAAAGGGAAAAATTGTTCCAAACCCTAATTGTCCAGGGTGACGGATATGTCCTTTATATCAATATTTCATCTGTTATAGCCCCAGTATTCTTGAGCATTAGTTATATAATGATATGTATTGATTTGGATAATTATCAGTCTTTGTAGATGATTATCTTTTCGTAAAACGTGTTTTTAACCTAATTAGGGTTTTTAAACGATCTAGTGGATCTATATCGATCCAAAAATGTCGTTTAGGGTATTATTTTTCACTAAGTATAAAAAGGAGAATCGTACATTATACCTCATATAATCCGTATTACAAATATACAAAAATAAAAAATTCCCGAACCGTGTTCTTCGTGTTCTTGAATAATCAAACCAACTTTTGAAGGTGTTATTGAAATCCAAATCCAAAGTTCAAGTACTCAAATCAAAGATCTTGAGCTCTAGTTTCAGAATCTTCCAACCTCATCATCATCCGGTAATTTTTCGATTTATTATGAATTTTTCAATATTCGAATTAAAATTAGGATTTATGTTCGAATTGGGGATTTTCATTCTGTTGATTCTCCGTTCAATTGATTGCTTCCAACATTTTCCTAGGGTTCTAATTAGCAGGAATCCATGCTTTAATTTCATGTTTGTGTTCGATTTTGAGAAATTCGATTTATAGGGTTTTGCCCGATTTTTCTTTTTAATAGTCCGTTCATATGAATGATCTGACATTGTTTTTGATAGAGGGCTTTTGTTGTATGTGTTCTTAGCTTCATTTTAACATAAAGAACGTAGAGTTTCATGTACGAAATTTGTAGATCGGAAAATTTGTTAAGCTCGCCGGAAAATAGTCGGGTTTTTTATTCCGGCGATGTTTTTGGTTTATTTTTGATCGGAATGTATTGGTATGGTTGTTAGGAGTGTTTTGATATAAAAAGCCCCAAATTTTATCACGTTTTCAGGTCACCGGATTCTGGGTTTCTCGCCGGATTCTGGAAAAATTCCGGGTTGTTCTTCCCGACCCGTTTGTGTTCTTCCCGACCCGTTTACCCGTTTTTCTGACCCGGTTTCAATCTTCGAAACCCTAAATTATTTTCAGAAAACTGTTTTTGAATTTTATTTTTAAATTTAATTCGAAAATAGTTTAAAATCTTTAAAAATTCATATTTTATTTATAAAAATATATTTTAAATTGCAGAAAATTCTGGAAAATTATATTTTTTATTTTAAATTCGAAAATTGATTAAACTTAATTATTTTAATTTTTTTATATTAATAATTGATTTATTTAATTAATTGGTTAATTCTTTTAATCAGTTAATTCTTTAAACTTAATTATTAATTAGATTTAATTAATTAAAAATTCAGTTTAATTATTTTCAAACCTATTTTATTATTTAAAAATAGTTTGAGCATTTAAAGAGTGTCAATTAATTTTATTAATTGATTTATTTGCATTAAATACTTATATTGGATTTAAAAATACGATTTTTGATTTAAAAATTTGTTTGCGACTTATTTAAATTCAAATAAGCCTCGGATATTGTTTTAAAAATATTTATAAGTGCTATATGGTTTATATAAAGTGGAATAATGTGTTTAGTGTCCGTAAATGTTTTATATAAAGATTTGTGTCTGAGTTTGCTTATCGGAAAAATAGGTCGGGCGTTCGATAAATCTCGGAAGTGGCCCGATAGGGTGTTTAGACTTATAAAATGATTACGAGTGTATATTGAGGATAGAATAAATTATGAGATGTACTAATATGAGTTATGTATTATAGAATCGAGTTCCCGAGGCAAGGGAAAGGAGAAGGTAGAGTAGCAACGGTAGAATTTGACTACGTCGAACCAAGCAAATGTCTATTTCTTTCACAAATCCTTGAGTAATCTTACTCTGAATTATTATATGTATGTTGTTATCAAACCAACCCCAATGATTCGATTCTTATCCCGTATCTGAACCAATAACATTTTTTCCATAAAAAATTCCTGATTCCTTTGATTATCCACAATCTTGTTGAATATTGAGAATCCTCGCCTTCGATTCACTTGTGTATATTATAACCTTGATATTTCTTGAGACGTATGTTTTGCTTCTTTGAAACCATTCCGAACTTGTTTCACGGACCTTACTTGATCTTGATCAGTTGAAGCGCTTTTGCAATTTATCATACTATTTCACCTTCGTTGTGACTGATTGTCAGATGAAACTCTTTTGCTATTGTCATTTCACCCTCGTTGTGATTGATTGTCAGATGAAACTCTTTTGCTATTGTCATTTCACCCTCGTTGTGATTGATTGTCAGATGAAACTCTTTTGCTATTGTCATTTCACCCTCGTTGTGATTGATTGTCAGATGAAGCTCTTGATATTGTCATACTATTTTATTCTTGTTGTGATTATTATTGAAGCATGTATTGCTTATGTGTTATGATAGAATTGGAAATGTTTTGAAAAATAGACCAGCAATGGTCGGACCAAATTTTTGGTCGATGATAATTATGGCCAGGATGGCCAAGGATCCAGTGGAGGGCTTTGCTATAAGCAGGTCCGGGGTTGATGTGTGGCTGTCCAGCAACTCAACCTTTGATTTGAATGAGATAAATAAAAATCCAATTCTAATCTGTTTTCTTCAGAAGATGTTGATATAATCATGCATTGTGCATTGATTCAAATTCTTGTGATTCCTTTTCGTTATGAAACTGCATTGAATATATATATATGATGTTTGCTGAGCACTTTTGGCTCACTCTTGCTTGTTGTTTTATAACCCTATTCCAGTGAAGCGAGAGTATGAGTCGGCACAACATGACGGATAGTTCACCGGCAGCTAGGAGAGCTCCTCGAGTGATTGTCCTTGGCAGGGTAGTTGTTTGTTTTGTTTTGTTAGACTAGATGTCTAGCTCTGGACTTAAGTTGTGATGTAATAACTCTGATAAAACTGGTTTGTAATAATAAAAGATTGTAGAAGCTTGTGTTCAATGCCATAATCTGGATGCGGTCTTGGATAAGGGGTATTTTATGTTATTATTATATTATGCATGTGTTATATTCAGGTATGTTGAGTTTCGTTGGTCGAGTGACTTCCCAAACCTGTACCCCGAGTTTGGAGGGCGTCACAGGTTGGTATCAGAGCAACAGGTTATGGTATATGAAACAAGTTAGGATTTAGGGTCCAGGATAACATAGAGGGTTAGGAATTCACCTAGTGGTCATAGAAGGTCGATTTGAGATATTATGCGTAGTAATCGAGTATGGTTATAATTGCAGCCACCTAGCTCTAGTTCAGATTCAGATCCGTCAGAGCACCCGGTAGAGGAAAGACCTGTACCAGATGAGAGAGCAGGACCGTCGCGACCTCAGACTGGACCTACAATGGTCAGGAGGGATTCTATACCTTGTCCCATTCCATTTTGACGCATACCCGCAGCACCGCGATCTCAGGCTTCAGTTTCCGGACCTATGTTCCAGATCACTGATCCACCAGTTCTACATCACCATTATCAGAGGATGAGAGAGGAGAGGGATTACTTTCATAGACAAGTGTCTGAGATGCGTGAGATGCGTTCAGCAGAGGCAGTTGTAGCCAGAGATAGAGATAGATTCAGAGATCAGATAGTTGATACACGGATGAGACTTAGAGTTGTGAGGACATTGGTAGAGACGAGATTGCATGGACTAGCTACTAGCAGAGAGGGAGAGACTACAGCAGGGATGAGAGAGATTTTGGACTATGTGATGAGAGAGATTGGGGAGATTGCCGGACCAGCACTATGGGAGATTAGAGACGATGATCCATGAGCACGAGTAAATGAGATGGAATGTTAGGGGAGTGGATGGATTCTAGTCAGAAGAGTACATAGATGCATAGTATAGTACCAGCAGTACATCGGGCTTATAGTATCGCCAGGGATTGTTGTTGTACTGTTGATCGACAGTTATAAGTTCAGCTATAACATATCTTACTTTTGAAAGCGTTCTACGCTTGTATCGAATCTTATTATATATGATCATTACTTTTGCAGAACTGTCATTATTTTCCTGTCATTCTAATTCAACACCATGATTGCTATTCTATTTATCGCAACAGTTGTCTTGTATATACCATTGGACACTTGTAACCGTCACGGTATCATCGAGCGATTGTAAACCTTGATTCTACCAACCGCATTCTTTTCCAATTATGAATTGTTTGATTAAATCAGTTATTGTTTATTCATCAGCAATATGCCACCTAGACGAAACACGCGTGCGAATAGTTCCACTGACCGAGAAGGTCAACAGAATACACCCCCGACGGGTCATTTAGATCCGGTTGTAATACAGCTTTTGAACACCCTTACTCAACAAACTACTGCATTAGCACAACAACAACAACATATTCAACAGCAGTTGCTACAACAACAACAACATCAGCATCAGAAGCATCAACAGCAGCAACATCAGCAACAACAGCATCAGCAGCAACAACACCAGCAGGTATTACCCGTGGTTACGTTTAAATCTTTTCAAGCAGCAAAACCTCCAGAGTTTAAAGCTTTTACATTGATAGAGGTAACAGGAGAGAAGAAAACTGAGTATACTAGTTATTTTCTGAAAAATGTGGCAAGCTATTGGTGGGAAACTAGTAAGGCTTTGGAACAAGAAGGGTTAGTTACGTGGGAGAGATTTACAGAATTGTTCTTAGAGAAGTATTTTCCTGACTATATGCAAGATCAAATGGAGTTGAAATTTCTAGAACTAAAGCAGGGTAGTATGACTGTTTCTCAATATGAGACCAAGTTTACTGAGTTGTCTAGGTTTGTTCCGACATACGTGGAAACGGAGAAGAAGAAGGCCAAGAGGTTCCAACAGGGACTGAGGTCATGGATTCGTAGTAAGTTAGCAGTTCTGGAGTTAGATACATATGCAGCCATAGTACAGAAGGCAATGATTGCGGAAGGAGAGAGTGATTCATACATGAGAGAGAAAGAGAATAAGAAAAGAAAGATAGGGGCATCTGATAAGGTACAGCCACATGGAGATCTTCAGGGTCATTCAAACAAGAAGCCAGGATTTCAGATGGGTAGAGGTTCAAATTTCAGGAAGACATATACCGGGGATGCAGGACCAATCAATGTTCCATCCAACAACGATCGGCAAGTAGTTCCCAGACCTCCACTGCCAGAATGTAAGACATGCGGGAAGAGACACCCCAGAGTATGCCACAGACTGAGTGTTACATGTTTTAACTACAACCAGAAGGGTCATTATTCCAGGGATTGCAAGACAGGCGTTGTGTGTTATCGATGCAAGAAACCAGGTCATATGATTAAGGATTGCAGGGCACCAGTAACCGTGAACAACATGATTCGAGCGATAGAGGCACCTCCAGCTGTCAATGATCAGCCGCAAGCCAGAGCTTATAACATAACGATGAGGGAAGCAGATTGTGACACTGATGTGATAGCAGGTACACTTCTAATGAATTCAGAAGCTACTAAGTCGTTTATTTCTGAGACGTTTGCTCGTAATTCAAATTGCTTAATGGAACCTTTAAGTGGAGTGTTGAACATAGAGATAGTTAACCGAAATCGTATACCGGTTAGTTTATGTTATCCCCGTTGTGAAGATTGAGATTCAAGGGAATTGTTTTTATGTCGATTTGTTACCCTTTTGAGTTGAGAGAATTTGAGGTGATCTTAGGAATGGATTGGTTAATGGAATATGATGTGCGCCTTGATAGACTGTAGCATTAATTAAAGTTTGTGGAGAAGTTCTAAGGCAGGAGGATGTATTTTTGCCAATGTTGCAAATACACCACTAGCTTTCTGGTTGACTTTCATGCATGACACCTTGGTTTTTCTTCTTCCACCAATTGGATCGTCTTTGTGTTCTTTTAATAAAATCAATACGTTACAGCTTATATTTTGCATTTTATTACTCCACTGTGGCACAATCACTTAAATCAATATTAACTCCAACATCCCTTATCTATTCCCTCTTTATTCCTTGTTCTTAGAAAATGTTCTCGCGTTTCTTCGAATATTCTCAAATCAAATATAATAAAATTCCAAAATATTAAATCCTCAAATCCTCAAATTTAATATCTCATTTCTTGAATATAATAATATATAATTCGATGCCCGGTCAAATATTACACCAAAATAAAATTTGGAATTTCTGAATTCCGATCGTCTTTGCATACACTTATTTACTCCGTAGATCACTAATATGACTTCGGAATATCCACACTACGTCTCGTACATAGGTGGCATGAAAACTTTTCTTAATCCTCAAAATCACTATTTATCCACCAAATTCACTATTCACTGATGCACTTAATCATAAAAAAAAAAGTTTTAATTTTTCCAAAAATTCGGATTATTACAAATAACCTCGGTGCTTATGAATTAGCAAAAGCTGGAATTGACAGAAGTAGGTTTTTACAAGCTTGGGGTTAAATTAATTTTTGAAGAATATTGGAGTGGGCCTTTAATTTTCTCTGCTCGATTTTTTCAGGAGAATACGTTTTTAATTTTTTGGGGTTAATTAAAAGAGTTGTAGAGTAATGCTAGAGGCACAAAATTTGGTACAAAAATTTGTTACCAAATGACATGACATAGGTGATGTGGCAATTTGGAATGTTTTGATTGGTGTTGTTGGTGTGAATGCAGGAGGTCCCCTTATTATTACAATGAATCAGGAATTATCATGCGTATTTGGGAAGAATTTTGAGAACAAATTTGGTGTCTCTAGCATCTTCCTAATTAAAATTCCTATGCCAATGAAATCCTTTATTTCATGAGTACGGAGAATACAAAGAGTCCCATGAAGAACTTTCTAGTGGCTTTGTTTACTGTGTATGAGTAAATATCATTAACCTAATTTGTGCATATATAATGAGTGGATCATTTTCATCCTGGGCATATAGTTTTTCTTCTCTTTTAAAGTCAGATGGAGGGTATTAGGGTTCAATGGAGTCTTCCCCCTCACGGGTGCTACAAAATCAATGTTCACTTCTTCTTTACTGATCAGCCACTCCCAAATGGTAATGTCTCGGGTATTGGGGTGGTGATTAGGAATCATAAAGGAAAGATTGTTCGTATGGTAGCAGGCTCTTTAGGTATTCGAGAACAGAGGTTGAATGAGCATTATGCTATGCTGGAGGGCCTCAAGAGAGCGTTTTTGGAGGACAGATTTGAAATCGAAGTTGAAACAGGCCACGAGGATGCGTACTGAGAGTGGAGAAATGTTGAGACTCATGGTGCTGTGAACCAGCATAGGTACATCATTCAGCAACTTACTCAGAGGCGAGGCGTGCATATAGAAACTTTCTCATGGACATCTCTCCGATAGCTCTCTCAGCAAATGCTCTAGCTGCTTATCTTGCTCGCTATGGTGCCGAGACATGGGATAGAATGGTGATTCTGGCGGGCCCTGTTGGACGAGTATTTGAGCTCTGGTGTGATGATATGGGCTTAGGCCCGATTGGGGATCAGTTTATGGCTGTACACGAGCTTGACATTATGGATGAAGTGGAAGATGCTGATATTGTCCAGGGTGATGAGGAAGTTTTGGCTCAGAAAATTCTCTAGTCTTGTTTGGGTGGTCGCGAATAGTTCTTCTCTCTGAGTTATAGTATCTAAGTTCTGTAATCTTTCATGCTTTATAGTTTTCCTGAGTTGCTTTATGTTAAGTCTTGTGTTCTCTGTCGTTTTATTTCCTAGGCTGGTAGTGGTTTTTATTGGGTCTCTTGTAAAAGTCTTTATGTAAAAGGCTGGTTTTTATAGGGTAATTTTTATAATTTTTGTAGGGTAATCAAAATAAAACAACTTAAATCTAATTAATTCATCTCACAAGAACAAGCGCATAGAACTTAGCATAAGCTTGAGTCATCTAAACGTGATCTAAGGGCTCCTTATATATAACAAAACTTTAGTATACGATTCAAAACTATAAATATTCAAATATATGAGGACCGTTAGATATAATATTAAAAAGTGTATTTGATTAATAATAGGATAATATTTAAATACTAAAAGGTGTATTTTGATAATTTAAACCAATTATAAATGAGTTTTCTATATTAAATAGAAATCTTTATGTAAAAAATCGTAATTATCTTTTCTTTTTAATTTATGGATAGTTCCAGTTAGATAATCAATCAATACTATTATATAATAGACGAAACATTAAAAGTTTGGTTGGTCGGTATGGTACGTTGTGATTTTACTTATTTGCCCTTAATTAACTGTATTTCGTATTTTTATTTAATTAACCTTACTTATTTATAGAAATATATTATTAAATAATAATATTACCTATTTATAATCAATTACCCTTTTCACCTAAAATACATTATTTTTTCTAACAAATTCCCCCTACTTTTTCAAATATATCACAGACAATTACCTTTTTTTAACTAAAACATGTTTGTTTTTCTATTTTTCTTTACTAAAACCCCTCATTTTCCAAAAATATCACGGACAAACCTTTAGTTATTTATTTTTAAACCTATTTTAATATTATAATTATTTTTTTAAAAGTTTACCTATTTTAACATGTCTACTTATTTTTCTTAACAAATGTAATTATTAAAAATATTAAAACATAAATAATCAAATACCTATTTATAACCAATTATCTTTTCAACTAAAACACATTATATATTTTTTCTAACAAAGTCCATCCTTTTCTAAATATATCACGGGAAATTGCCTTTTGCAATTTACTTTTTCTATTTTTTCACACTAAAATCCATTCTTTTTCCAAAAATATCACAGAAAACCCTTTACTTATTTATTTTAAAACATATTTAAATAGTTTTAATTTTTAAATTTTAAAACCTCATTTTCCAAAAATATCACAGGCATTTACCTTTTTAAACTAAATATATGTTACATTTTTTATTTTTTCTTACTAAAACCCATCATTTTCCAAAAATATAACGGGCAAACCCATACTTATTTATTTTAAAATTTGTTTTAATGTTTTTAATTAATTAAAAGTGTTTAGCTATTTTAACATGCCTACTTATTTTTTGCACAATTACAATTAATAAAATATTAATAAAATAATAATAAAATAACAATTAACAATCTGTGCATCGCACGAGTTTTAAGCTAGTAATTATTAAACCATCATTAAATTAAAGATAATTTTGTTAGCTTCGCGTGGGCGTTAGCTTCGCTTGGGCTGTAAAATCGTTAAAATATGTTGTCTAAAACTCAAGATAGAGTCCAAACACTAAAGTGATTATCTAAATTTTAATAAATATATTTTTTTAATTATTGTAGCACCAATTTAATTTTTTTCCTAATTCTTTTAAATTTATAAATTCTATGTTTATTTCAATAAAATATTAAAATCAATTTAAGAAAAAATTAAAATCGATCTGGTCCATGTACAATCACTATACGACCAAATTAATAATTATAGTTAGATTTTAAATAGATCGATGAGAATTGTTAGATCTAATATTAAAAAGTGTATCTGATTAATAATAGAATTATATTTAAATACTAAAAAAATGTATTTTGATAATTTAAATTTTTTTTACGTAATAAATCTTAAATATCTTTTCTCTTGAATTTATGTATAGTTTCGGTTAGATAATAATTGTTAAACCAAATATCAAGATAACAATTCATATCGATTACAATATTAAAAATTATCAGTATAATGCTCATGTATATCATACTAACAATGATACACGTGGACTCTAGGAGAACTCCAGTACATGAATAAGTTTAAACACTTTTTTTAAGGAACATAACAATTTGATTAATCCAAATTATAATTATACTATTTTACATATAACAAACATAAAAGGATAATATCAAAATATTATTAAAATATTGAGGGTTTTCATATCCATAAATGATAATTTTGAATATAATAATTATATTAAAATGTGTATTTGATTAAATGTAGAATTATATTTAAATACTAAGAAATGTGGTTTGATAATTTAAACCAATTATAAATTGGTTTTCTATATTGAATTGAATTCTTTATGTAAAAATTCTTAACCATCCTTTCTTTTCGGTTTATGGATAGGTCAACTGGTCAAGTTAGATAATAATTATTAAACCATCATTAAATTAAAGATAATTTCGTTAGTTTCGCATGAGTTGTAAAATCGTCAAAATTCAATTTCTAAAACTCAGGATAGACCAAAAATAGAAAAGTGAATATCTAAATTTTAATAAATATTTTTTATTATTATTGTAGCACCAATTTATTTATTTTTCCACTAATTCTTTTAAATATAGAAATTTTATGTTTTTTTCAATAAAGTATTAAAATTAATTAAAAAAAAATTCAAATCGATAAAGAATATAATAATATGAGAATAAAATTTTATATAATCATAACATAATTTTTATTCTGTTTAATAATTTTTAAGTAATATTGTATTTTAAAATTTTATATACACTGTAAATAAAACCGAAACATTAAAAGTAAAAGCAGTTAGTAAGATACTTATATCAGTATACTTGATATCCTCATTATATTAAATCCTTATATATAATAATATATAATAAGCATAATAGGGATCTTTTCCAAAATTTTGGTCGTACAGTCCTTGACAACCAAATTAATAAGGACCATTAGATCTTAACTAAATAAATGAAAATCGTTAGATCAAATATTAAAAAAGTGTATTTTATTAATAATAGGATTATATTAAAATTCTAAAAAGTCTATTTTGATAATTTAAACCAAATATTATAAAAAAAATTATAAAATTGTGCATATTTTTTATCCTATTTTATTAAGTTTTAGATCATAACTAATCAAATATTATTTATTATTAAATAATAAATTATACGTAAATGTTGATTTTGTTTTATAAGAACTCACAGAGACCTAATTTCATTGTTAGCAGGAATATATTCATATTAAAAAAAAAATCGTATTTTGAAATTTTAGACTCAGCTAAAGAAGATGCCAAACTTTTTTAACCTATATACATTGTAAATTATTAAATTCGAAACTTTAAAAGTTTGTTAATCAATTAGTATAGTACTTTTTTGAAAAATCGTACTTTACAAAAAATATTATCAAATAACCTATGTCTGCAAGAAAAAAAATGAAAAAAATTCTTATTTTTCAAAAAAAAAATGTAATTTTTAATATGTTGTTGGTAGATTCAAACCTTAGATCATTCTACATGATAATTTTACTGTTATATCTAACGTTTCTCAACAATTTAATTTGAAAGATTCAATGTATTGGGTGATCAAACAAAGCGACCAAGACTTATAAGGAAACTTTCATTATTTCGTCTTTAATATAATAAAATAGATATTTACGGGATATACTATAAAAAAATGAATTTTAAACAGAATTTTGATCGTCGTGTACTACATTAAAAGAAGAACTATTACAAAAAAAAGTTATATTTTAATTGATAATTTATTTTCTCAAAAGTTCAAAGTTCCCGCATCATTAACATGTTACAAAAAAGAGTATATTATATTTTAGCAATAAATATTTAAAAAAATTAAAAAATAATTTTTTTTATAAATATTAAAAAAAATTAATGATGTTATCCTGGTAGTTTGGTCTTAAATACCGCCAAAACATTCTCAACCGTTAGATCCAATACTTTTAAAAATAGATGATCAAGATTATATCATATAAAAAGAAGTTATTATCTAAAAATGATATAAGTTAAAAGATATTATATTTGGATTGGATTTTCCGAAAAGTCAAAAAAAAAATAGTTGTAATTAAATAAAGAAAACTCATTTAATACCAAAATAATAAAAATCGTTTAATCTTAAATATATAGGTAAAAACCGTTAGATTTAACATTAAAAATTGTATTTGGTTAATAAAGGGCATTCTAATAATCTAAACTACATATAAGTAGATTTCCTAAATCGAATAGAATTCTCAACATTAAATTTCGTCACTTTATTCTCTTTTTAGTTTTAGAATAGTTTTTAATTGAAAAAGAACTATTAAACCACAACTATATTAAAGATTATTTTGTGAATTTCATGTGGACTATAAAATTGGCCAAATCTAACTTTTATAACTCAATATAAACAAATATTAAATTGAACGTGTAAAATATAATAAATATCAAATTTTTAACTATAATTGTTTTGGCTAAATCTTTTTTAACAATAATTTAATCATGTAAACTAATAACTTTTAAATATAAAAATATTCATAAATAAATTTAATTATAAATATTAAAAAAACAATTGTGTATTACATGAGTAATAAAAATATAATTATAAACAGAATAATCAATCAATATACTTATATAAAGGAGAAGACGGGGGCGGTGAGGTGGAGCCTCTAGAATCGCTTCGTTCTATTTTTCTAATTTTCTCAATTTTTCACAATTTTTAATTTTAATAATTACAACTTCCTTTATTATTTTCGATTTTGTAGGAAGGAAATTGAAAATTACACTTTTATTATTTTCAAACTTGATAGAACTTTCTTTTATTATTTTCAAACTTGATAGAACTTTCTTTGATTTAGAAAATTACAACTTCTCTATTATTTTCGAATTTATAGGACTTGATAGAACTTTCTTTGATTTAGAAAATTACAACTTCCTTATTATTTTCGAATTTGTAGGCTTGATAGAACTTTCTTTTATTATTTTCAAACTTGATAGAACTTTCTTTGATTTAGAAAATTACAACTTCCTTATTATTTTTGAATTTGTAGGACTTGATAGAACTTTCTTTAATTTAGAAAATTTCTTTGATTTAGAAAATTTTCTCAATTTTTCACAATTTTTAATTTTAATAATTACAACTTCCTTTATTATTTTCGATTTTGTAGGAAGGAAATTGAAAATTACACTTTTATTATTTTCAAACTTGATAGAACTTTCTTTTATTATTTTCAAACTTGATAGAACTTTCTTTGATTTAGAAAATTACAACTTCCTTATTATTTTCGAATTTATAGGACTTGATAGAACTTTCTTTGATTTAGAAAATTACAACTTCCTTATTATTTTCGAATTTGTAGGCTTGATAGAACTTTCTTTTATTATTTTCAAACTTGATAGAACTTTCTTTGATTTAGAAAATTAAAACTTCCTTATTATTTTCGAATTTGTAGGACTTGATAGAACTTTCTTTAATTTAGAAAATTTCTTTGATTTAGAAAATTATAACTTCCTTATTATTTTCGAATTTGTAGGACTTGATAGAACTTTCTTTGATTTAGAAAATTACAACTTCCTTATTATTTTCGAATTTGTAGGCTTGATAGAACTTTATTTTATTATTTTCAAACTTGATAGAACTTTCTTTAATTTAGATAATTACAACTTCCTTATTATTTTCGAATTTGTAGGCTTGATAGAACTTTCTTTAATTATTTTCAAACTTGATAGAACTTTATTTGATTTAGAAAATTACAACTTCCTTATTATTTTCGAATTTGTAGGACTTGATAGAACTTTCTTTTATTTAGAAAATTACAACTTCCTTATTATTTTCGAATTTGTAGGCTCTTATGTTAATAATTGCAATTTTCTTTTTTATTATTTTCAATCTTAATAGAACTTTCTTTTCCTTATTATTTTCGAATTTGTAGGCTTGATAGAACTTTCTTTAATTATTTTCAAACTTGATAGAACTTTCTTTGATTTAGAAAATTACAACTTCCTTATTATTTTCGAATTTGTAGGACTTGATAGAACTTTATTTTATTTAGAAAATTACAACTTCCTTATTATTTTCGAATTTGTAGGCTCTTATGTTAATAATTGCAATTTTCTTTTTTATTATTTTCAATCTTAATAGAACTTTCTTTTATTATTTTCAAACTTGATAGAATTTTCTTTGATTTAGAAAATTACAACTTCCTTATTATTTTTGAATTTTTAGGATATTATGTTAATAATTGTAATTTTCTCTTTTATTATTTTCAATCTTGATAGAACTTTCTTTTATTATTTTCAAACTTGATAAAACGTTCTTTTATTATTTTCAAACTTGATAGAACTTTCTTTTATTATTTTCAAACTTTATAGAACTTTTCTTTTATAACACTTCTTGACTTTTAAACATAATGGATTTCCATGTTATTCACCTTACAAACACCTATAAATTAAAGGTCATTCATAACAAAAAATCTACACCGGAATTTTTTTACATAGCTTCAAATTTTTACAACCATATTTACAATCAGTACAACTATGGCCTACACCATGTTGGATGCTTTGAACGACAACAACTATACCTGGATGATAAGAGTACGAGTGTGTAGAATGTAGGAATCTGTCAATCCAAATACTGAAGAACTGATCAGTATTGACATGATTTTGATCGATGAAAAGGTTAATAAATCAATATACTTATAACTTATTAGTTTGTCAAATTGTATGATGTTATTAACTTTTCTAAGATATGTTGTATGACAGGAAAATTTGATCCATGCTACGATCCCGAAGATTCTGGTCTCTCGGTTCAAAAATCTTTTTAGAGGAAGGCTCCGTGTACAACATCAAAAATCTGAAAGTTATTTCAAATACAAGGAAATATAGACCACTATCACATGGGTCTAAATTGATCTTCATACGCATAACGTTGCCTAAGAGATTGGAAGAAGGCATCGTCAACATATCACTGCATGGATTTGAGTTCATATGTCCGGATATGATTGATGCACGTATTAATGACACCAACATACTCTCAGGTTTTTGATGTAGTAATATATTAGAGTAATATATAAGTAATACTATTATATAAATTATAATTCAAACTATCATGTTGTAATATTATTTTTTCTATGTTGATTTAGATGTTGTAGGCTGCTTGACCTACTTGGGGGCATTGAAGTTGTCAAAGACGGTTGGAAAAAAAAGAGATCTCAAAATTGTCACAAATTAGTAAGTTATGCATTATATTAATTTTAATATAACTGTTAATTGTTCTTTATTGTTCTTGTAATTTTATATTATTTCTTTGGTTACCCCAATTTATTTGTTTTACTTTTTTAATTCGTTCTAATTTTTTTATTAAACAGCTCCATCACCGGTACCATATCTTTGTGGGAAAAGTTGGCCGAGATGTTGATACAAATTTATACAAGGAGGATGGTGGACCCTATATAATAATTGTCACATCTACCCGGATAAAAAAATTTAAAAGTAATTATCTTTATTAATGTTTTTATAATATATAGTTTTAGAAATTGCACATATATAAATCTATCTTATCTCGATTGAACGAATATCATTAGATATTATACAAATATTTATTTCATTGATATTATTGATTTAATTCTTATATTAGTTTTTTAACCATTTATTTACTCATACAATTAGCTTTTCTACCACAAGAAATAGTAAAATTTATACAAATCTGAATACACCGTATGTGTCATCCCTGAGAAAATAGTAATATTATATGTTTATATTGATATTTATCAATATAATTTTTTTAATATATATATGGCAATGGTATCGGTCCAAAAAAATAAAAAATCAAACTCTATAAACAAAAGGACTATGTAAATAATTTATAATATTACTTAGCCAAATGCAAATTTTACATAATATATTTTATTTGATAATTTATATAATTTTATAGATATTTATTTCACAATTTTTATTCTAATATTCTTTTTCTTAATAAATATATTTTAATGCCGCTGCGAAGCGCGACTCAATAACCTAGTACTATTATATAAAGGAGAAGACGGAGGCGGCGAGGTGGCGCTCTCAGATCGCTTCGTTCTATTTTTCTAATTTTCTCAATTTTTTGAATTAATAATATTAAAAATTCGAAACAATCTCAATTTCCTTTTAAATGCTTACTATTAGAGGAAACATATAATATTCTTGCATTTAAAATCTCTACTTATGGAGAAAGTAAAAATACAATAGATATTTACTAATGGAGGAAACTAAATATGACTAATGAAAGAAACTAAATATTCAATTATAATATTCTTTCCTTCAAAATATCTAAATTACAAAAAATGTGTATTACCTTACATTATTTTGAACTTTCCTCTAATATTATCTAAATATTCTCATAATATTTTTTTAATGAAATTATCATCTTAACATACTGCTCTCCTAAACTTTCTTTTATTATGTAATATAATAGAAAATACAGGAACGTTTTGGTAAATAAGAAATGTTAATAAATTAGATCGGTCTTGTATAAGAAATTAAGTAATTAATACCAAAAACTAGAAAAAATCTCAATTGTCTTTTAAATATTTACTAATTGAGGAAACTAAATATACAATTTTAATATTCTTGCATTTAAAATATCTACTAATGGAATATAATATTCTTGCATTTAAAATCTCTACTAATGGAGAAAGTAAATATACAATAGATATTTACTAATGGAGGAAACTAAATATCACTAATGGAGGAAACTAAATAATTGATTATAATATTCGTGTCTTCAAAATATCCAAATTATAAAAAAAAGTGTTTTACTTTACATTATGTTAAACTTTCATCTATTATTATCTAAATAATCTCATTATATTTTTTTTCAAATGAAATTAACATCTTAAAATTCTTTTCTCCTAAACTTTCTTTTTTTTATGTGATATAATAGAAAATACAGGAACATTTTGGTAAATAAGAAGTTTAGAAATTAAATCGGTCTTGCATAAGAAATTAATTAATTAATACCAAAGATTAGAAAAAATCTCAATTGCCTTTTAAATATTTACTAATGGAGGAAACTAAATATACAATTTCAATATTCTTGCACTTAAAATCTCTACTAATGGAGGAAAGTAAATATAATATTATTGCATTTAAAATCTCTACTAATGGAGAAATTAAATATATAATAGATCTTTACTAATATGTGGCGCTCTCAGATCGCTTCGTTCTATTTTTCTAATTTTCTCAATTTTTTGAATTAATAATATTAAAGATTCAAAAAAATCTCAATTACAATCGATCAATCAATCAATCAATCAATACTATATACTATTATATAAATGAGAAGACAGGGCGGTGAGGTGGCGCTCTCAGATCGCTTCGTTCTATTTTTCTAATTTTCTCAATTTTTTTAATTAATAATATTAAAAATTCGAAACAATCTCAATTTACTTTTAAATACTTGCTAATAGAGGAAACATATAATATTTTTGCATTTAAAATCCCTACTAATGGAGAAAGTAAATATACAATAGATCTTTACTAATTGAGAAACTAAATATCACTAATGGAAGAAACTAAATTTTCAATTATAATATTCTTGCCTTCAAAATATCTAAATAGAAAAAAAAGTGTATTACCTTACATTATTTTGAACTTTCCTCTATTATTATCTAAATATTTTCATAATATTTTTTTTAATGAAATTACCATCTTAACATAGTACTCTCTTAAACTTTTTTTTATGTAATATAATAGAAAATACAGGAACGTTTTGGTAAATAAGAAGTTAATAAATTAGATCGGTCTTGCCTAAGAAATTAAGTAATTAATACCAAAAACTAGAAAAAATCTCAATTGCCTTTTGAATATTTACTAAAGGAGAAAACTAAATATACAATTTTAATATTTTTGCATTTAAAATTTCTACTAATAGAGAAAAGTAAATATAAATTCGTGCTTTTAAAATCTCTACTAATAGAAAAAATAAATATACAATAGATCTTTACTGATGGAGAAAACTAAATATCACTAATGGAGGAAACTAAATATTCGATTATAATATTTTTACCTTCAAAATATCTAAATTATAAAAAAAATGTATTACCTTATATTATTTTAAACTTTCTTCTATTATTATCTAAATATTCTCATAATATTTCTTTTCAAATGAAATTAACATCTTAACATTCTCTTCTCCTAAACTTTTTTTTATGTGATATAATAGTGTTATGGATTAAAAAACGTACCTTGTAAATTAAATGCTAGGGTTTATGAGCGTTCAAGCTTTAATAACTGCTCTTGTGTTTCGGGACTAAATCGGTCCTCACAAGATGCCTACGTATCTCTGCTGTATAGAGAATCAAGTCAATAAAAACGTAGTTCTAGGATGAGGGACGTGGGTCCTTATATAGGCGTCTGGAGCCTTGTATTTAGAGTAAGTTTAGGAGACTAAACTGATAAGATTTGTAATTGATAACTGATTAGGAGTATATTACTTGGCTGACAAGTATTATCCTTATCTGATAAGTGTTATGACTCATCATATTATTTGATTGGGATTCTGGATCCTTCTATGAAGATTTTATTATATTTTGGACTCATTTAATGAGCTGATAATTTCCCTTATTTATTAATTACGAAATTAATAAATAATTAGGGTTTCGGGCCTTTTATCGGGCCTAATTCTTTGACCAAACTAGGTCTAATTAATATATCATTAATTATTTCTAGGGTTATATTTCAACCCATATCATTTGCCCCCCAATTTCTAGGAAAATCAATCGAGATTTTAGTAGAAATTTATTTCATATTTTTCCAGAAATTTTTCATCTTTCAAGGCATTTTTCAACCTCAAATTGTCGTGAAATTGGGCCATTTTGACCAAGGATCCAGGTCATTTTCGACCAGGATTCCAAGTCATTTTCGACCAGGAGTCGAGGTCGAATTCGACCTGGAATGGGAACGAGGTCGACAACATCGACCAGGAATTACAATGTATTTTCGAGCTCAAAGTTTCGACCTCAACCTCGTGTAATTTCGACCAGAAACTTTATTCAGTTTTTCGACCTTAAACTATCTTCAGATCGAACGTGTCGAACTCATTTTTTAGTTCGATTTCGAACAGGTTTGTTCGACCAGGATGCAGTGTAAATTCGAGCAGGAATCCTGGTCGAAATCGACCAGGATAGGATGGCGAGGTCGACTATGTCGACTAGGTATTCTAGCTATTTTTCGAATAGGATTTTTCGTGCTTGGTTTTTGCATTGTTTCGACCTGGAATTTCGATCAGGATCTCTATGCATTTTCGAGTAGAAACTTCGACTAGAATTGGAATGAGGTCAAACGTTTCGACCAGGAATTTTAGGTCAAATTCGACCTCAAAATTTCGACCTCACTCCTTTGCCTTTTCGAGCAGGACCTATAGCTTAATTTCGATCAGAAAAGTATTGAGGTTGAACACTTCGACCAGAAAGTTTAGGTCTTTTTCGACCTCAAATTTTCGACCAGGAATTGGTATTATTTCGATCTCATTCCCAGTATTCATTTTCGACTAGGAAGTGGAGTGAGGTTGAACATGTCGACCTTGATTTTTATCATGAATTCGACCAGGAATTTTCGACCAGGAATCCAAGCTATTTTCGACCAAGTTCTTTGACCAGGAATTCTAGGTCTTTTTCGACCTCAACCTCGATCTCGATCTTTGGCATTTTCGACTTTGAATGCACTTTATTGCCTTAGAATTATTTCTAAACTTTAAGTTAGAATTCTCCCAAGCTTTCATCCTTTTTTGGGCCTTGATTTCATATTGGGCCTTGGGCCTAGTTCTTGAACCCTCTTTAAATTTTTAAACCTTTCTTTTACTTGGGCCTTGATTTCATATTGGGCCTTGGGCCTTGTCTTTTATCGATCGTAACTCTTTGGGCCTTAATTCCAGAAGCCCAAAGAGTAATTGTGGGTTTTGACTGGCTGCAACCGGTTAGTCTTCCCTAAACGGTTGAGTTTCCAGTTACTTCGCCTATAAAAGAGTGAGGTTTCACTTTCTACTCCCCACTCGAATCTTTCCAAAAATTTCTTTCCTTAAACCTCACTGTCTTTCTCTCTTTTTTCTCTCTTTTTCTCCGTAGTCATGCGATTTCCGGCGAGTTTTTGTGGCGGTGTTCTTTTATTTCTGGGTTTCAATCTCCTTCCCAAGAAGGTTTCTGGGTTTTGATCTTCTTCCCAAGAAGATTTCTGGGTTTTGATCTTCTTCCCAAGAAGATTTATGGGCTTTGATCTTCTTCCCAAGAAGATTTCTGGGCTTTGATCTTCTTCCCAAGAAGATTTCTGGGCTTTCACCTTCATTCCTTGAAGATTTTTTGTTGAAGATGTAAGAATGGCCGATCGTTCTGCTAGCCGTCTTCAGAAAATGAATCAAGCGTCCAAAAGAGGTATCATCATTCGTTCTCCCACTATGACCTTGCAAGATATGATATTAGAACGTAGTGATGTATATCCCTCAGTGTCGCATTTAGATTCATTTATCCATAGCAATAGATTTAATGATGCTGATGCAATTGCTAATTACAAGAATATGTATAGAATTAGGCCACCTTATAGTTTAGTCCTAGCTGAACCTGGGGATCGTTCCTGCCATTGGCGCCCAAATGCTCTTTGCATTTACAAGGGGGTCCTGGCTGCAGGTGTTCGATTCCCATTCCATCCTTTCATTCCTCAACTTCTAGCTGATGTAGGAATCAATCCTTGTCAACTCCCTCCCAATGCTTGGAGACTTATTATGTGCTTTATTGTTTTGTGCTTGAAAAACAATTTCCCTCTTTCTGTTGCTCTCTTTAGAAGGATTTTTCAATTTAAAAATAGCTCTTCCAAAACTTTGGGTTGGGTATATATTAGTCATCGACCCACAACACCCCCCATCTTTCACCCAAAATCCATTCCCGACAACAATCCCAAGTGGAGAAATGAATTTATGTATTTGGTGTGGGATGGAGGGGACTGGGGCACCTTATTCCAAAGCTCATTTAGTAAAGTTTCGGATGGTAGTCCTGGTGACATAGTTCTGACTGAGGAGGAGGCCCTTGCCTATGCTGAACTCACCAAGGATAAGTATGCCACCATGGCTTGGGAGCTCCTGGACGAGTTTCTTCTTAAGTCTCTGGAACTTTCAAGAGTTTCTGAAAAGGGTAATTCTTTTTCTTATTTTCTTATAGTTGTATCAAGATTGCCTTATACCAATTGTTTTCCTTGACTTTTGTTCGCAGCTGCTGAGTTTATCAACAAGCAGAATGAGCCAGAAGGCGGGCATACGGCAAGGATCAAGAGGGCTTGCTTGAAGGATCCTAGGCTGACCGAGCAAGGCCCTGCTATTTTGAGGCCTCATGTGGCTGAGGTTGATGAGGTCGAGGCCTCAACTAAGAGTTCTGTATGGCGCCCCAACTGGGGGATAAGGAAAAAGGACACCATAGTGGGGGTGTCTGCTCATGCTGTTGAATGGTCACACCATTCATTGACTCCTTGTGACTACAAGGATTTTGTCTCTAACTCCACCCTGGAAGGGGCAGAGTCTGCAGGAGCCCAGGCTTTTGCTGCTGTAAGCTTCTTTTTTTCTTTCTTTCTTTTTTTATGCCCCAAGTTATTATTTCTAACTTGTGTTTTATTTGTAGGCTAATGCCAATTTCCAAGGGGCTTTATTTCAAGCCAAAGCCTGGCGCTCATCTTCAGAGGCCAACAAGGCTAAGTATGATCAAGCCCAGGTGGAGGTTGGTTCTCTTAAAGCTTCCTTGGATCGAAGGGATAAGGAGCTGTTGGAGGCTCAAGCTGAGTTGGTCAAGCTAAGGAAGGGGAAGGATCGCATCATTGATGAGTACTTTGATTCTGCTGAGTATCAGGAGATCATTACTCAGCATGATGATCTTCTTTTCCCCGTCCAGTTCACTCAAGGATGGGATGAGGCTTTGGCTGAGGTATCGAGGAGAATTCCTGGATCCCTTACTATTTCTGACTTCCCCAGCCCCCATGCTCCTAATCAGTTAGAGAAAGCCTTGGCTGGAGTGGATGATATGGATGAGGATGACAGGATTCTCAATCCTGAACATGCCTCCAAGCCTGGTGAAGAGTTAGAGGAATCCAGCTCCGGTGAGGAGGAGTCTGGTGAAGAGGAGGAGGATTCTGGAGAGGAAGAGTCCGGTGAGGAGGAGGCTTCTGAGGATGAGCAAGGAGGGGATGGTGCTCAACCATAGCTATCTGTAGCTTTTATTTATTTTATGTAATTCTGCCTTTGGGCATAACTTTTAACTTTATTGAAAGTCATTTATTTTCTTCATGTCTTTTAATGTTTTATGTTTGCGTACTTAATTAGTACTTTGAACCATATAAACATCAAGATGCCATGCTTTGTAGAACATTCTTGAAATTGCTGAATGAATATTTAAATTGAAGAAATGGGTGTAACCCTTACATAGTATGCTACTTCTACCTCAAGTTTAAAAACTTGGATTGGTTTCATTGACCTTATTTCTACTTATCGTGATAGTGAGTCCAATTAGGACACACTTAAACATAATAAACTTTCAAGTTTGCAGCATGCCAAGTTCTAGGCACTTCAATCCCTTCCATAGTTTCCAGCTTGTATGAGCCTCGTCCATACACATTCTTGACCCGATAGGGCCCTTCCCAGTTTGGGGCTAACTTTCCCTTTTGTCCAACTCCAGATGCTTCAATTTTTCTAAGGACCAAGTCCCCTTGACGAAAGAATCTCTCTTTAACCCTTAGGTTATAGTAGAAAGATGCTCGTTTCTGATGTTCAACTATCTTGGCATTCGCCTCGTCTCTAACTTCGTCAATTAGATCTAAGGCTAGCCTCAAGCCTTCTTCATTTGCCTCTGGTTCATAAGCCTCAACCCTAGGAGATGTGTGAGTAATCTCCACTGGAACCACTGCCTCGGCCCCATAAGCCAGCAAGAAGGGGGTAGCTCCAGTGGTGACTTTACAAGTAGTACGATATGCCCATAGTATGGGAAGCAACATCTACCCAAGTAATCCTGGAGCGTTCAACTCTTTTCTTCAGTCCATCTAGGATAATTCGATTTGCAACTTCAGCTTGCCCATTTGCTTGAGGATGGGCAACAGAAGTGAAGCGCAACTTGATATCATTCTCATCACAATACTTCTTGAACTCGTCATTGTTGAATTGAGTTCCATTGTCCGTAACCAGTATTCGTGGAATTCCATATCTGTATATCACATTTTCCCAAAAGAAGTGCATCACTTGCTTGGTGGTTATCTTGGCCAAAGGTTTAGCCTCAATCCACTTGGTGAAGTAGTCGATTGCTACTATCAGAAATTTTCTTTGTGCACTTGCCATTGGAAATGGCCCAAGTATATCCATTCCCCACATAGCAAAATGGATAGGTGAGTTTACGGATGTCAACATCTCAGGTGGTTACCTAACCACTGGTGCATGTTTCTGGCACCGTTCACATTTCTTCACATAACTTTTTGCATCAGCAAGCATACTTGGCCAATAGAAACCTAGACGAGTGACTTTATGAGCCAGGGCTCTGCCCCCCAAGTGTTGTCCACAAATCCCTTCATGCACTTCCTTTAGGGCCAATTCTGCCTCTTGAGGTCTCAAGCACTTCAAATATGGAATAACAAAAGATTTCTTATATAGAATTCCCTCAATTAGGGCATACCTTAGTGCTCTACTTTCGTGCTTCTGTGGTGTCATTAGGTAGCCACCCAGTTTCTAAATGAGCTTTGATCGGATCAATCCAACAACTGGTAATACTAATGGGTGCTACCAACTTTCCGTTGATGCTTGGGGTTTTCAAGACCTGGAAGTATACACTCCCTGCATAATTTTTAAAATGATGTTGAATCCAGCTAAGTGTGCCTTTGGCGTAGGTTCAAGAAAGTTTTTAGGCCTGATGGTTTCCAAGAGAGGAATCGAGGTTAACCCCGACAAAATCAAAGCAAGTCTAGACATGGAACCACCACGGTCTGTCAAGGATGTTCAGAAGTTAACAGGAAGAGTGGAAGCATTAGGAAGATTTATCTCCAAGTCAGGAGAGAAGTGCTTACCCTTCTTCAAAGCACTCAAGAACGTGAAATTTTTTGAGTGGACAACAGAAAGCCAGGAGGCCTTTGAAGCCTTGAAGAAGTACATGGCTGAGGCACCATTGTTGGTAAAACCAAAACCAGGAGATACCCTCTACCTATACCTAGCAGTTTCTAACATTGCCCTTGGAGCTGTTTTGGTAAAGGAAGAACTGAAAGTTTAGAAACCTATCTATTACGTGAGTAAGATTCTACATGGAGCAGAAATAAACTACTCTACGATAGAGAAGTTTGCCTTAGCCGTAATTATGGCCTCAAGAAAGCTACGTCCATACTTCCAGGCACACAAGATAGAGGTCTTGACCAATCAGCTTCTAAGAAGCATCTTGCACAGTCCTCAAGTTAGTGGAAGGTTGATCAAGTGGACTATTGAATTGGGGGAATTTGACATCAAGTATAAGCCTCAAACGGCAATAAAAGCTCAAGCACTCGCTGACTTCATGGTTGAATGCACCATTGACAACTAGGAAGTCGGGGGGCAGGAAGTAGTAATGGAAGACAAGAAAGATGAGGACATGGTGTCCAAAGAATGGTGGGTACTCTATTTTGATGGAGCATCAAAAACAAAATCAAGTGGAGCAGGTTTGGTGCTATAAAGTCCTGATGGATTTTTCATAGAGTATGCACTGAAGCTAGAATTCCCAACGACAAACAATGAAGCTGAGTATGAAGCCCTGATAGCTGGCTTAGGGCTGGCTAGAGCCCTGAGAGTTAAGACTCTGAAAGTGTGTGGAGACTCGAGGTTGGTAGTTTCCCAAGTAAATAGAGAGTTTGAGGCTAGAGATGAAGTCATGGCCAAGTATTTGAAACTTATCAAGGCCATTATGACTCAGTTTGATGAGTGTTATGTGGAACACGTTCCAAGAGAAGAAAACATGAAGGTTGATGCTTTGTCTAAGTTTGCTTCTTCTGAAATCGAGAACTATGCAGGGAGTGTATACTTCCAAGTCTTGAAGAACCCAAGCATTAATGGGAAGTTGATAGCACCCATTGATATGGCTAGTTGTTGGATGGATCCCATCAAATCTCATTTGGAAACTGGTTGGTTACCTAACGATACTTCAGAAGCACGAAAGTTATATGTGAGAGCACTAAGGTATACCTTGATTGAGGGAATCTTATACAAAAAATCTTTCATCATCCCTTACTTGAAATGTTTGAGACCTCAAGAGGCAGAATTGGCCCTAAGGGAGGTACATGAAGGGATCTGTGGACAACACTTGGGGGGCAGGGCCCTTGCTCATAAAATCACTAGTCTAGGTTTCTACTGGCCGAGTGTGCTTGCAGATGCAAAAAACTATGTGAATAAGTGTGAACGGTGCCAAAAGCATGCACCAGTGGTTAGACAACCACTAGAGATGTTGACATCCATAAACTCACCTATTCCATTTGCCATGTAGGGAATGGATATACTTGGACCATTTCCAATGGCAAGTGCACAAAGAAAGTTCTTGATAGTGGCAATCGACTACTTCACTAAGTGGATTGAGGCTAAACCTTTAGCCAAGATAACCACCAAGCAAGTAATGCATTTCTTTTGGGAGAATGTGATATGCAGATACGGGATTCCACGAATCTTGGTCACAGATAATGGAACTCAGTTTAACAATGAGGATTTCAAGAAGTACTGTGAGGAGAATGATATTAAGCTACGTTTCACTTCTGTTGCTCACCCTCAAGCAAATGGGCAAGCAAAAGTGGCGAATCGAATTATCCTGGATGGACTGAAGAAAAGAGTTGAGCGCTCTAGAAACACTTGGGTGGACGAATTGCTCCCCATACTATGGGCATATCGTACTACTTGTAAAGTCACCACTGGAGCAACCCCGTTTTTGTTAGCATATGGGGCAGAAGCAGTGGTTCCAGTGGAGATCACTCACACATCTCCAAGAGTTGAAGCTTATGAACTAGAAACAAATGAAGAAGGCTTAAGGCTGGCTTTAGATCTAATCGATGAAGTTAGAGATGAGGCAAATGCCATGATAGTTGAACATCAGAAGAATGCATCTTTCTACTATAACTTAAGGGTTAAAGAAAGATTCTTTCGTCAAGGAGACTTGGTTCTCCGAAAGATTGAAGCATCCGGAGTTGAACATAAAGGAAAGTTGGCCCCAAATTGGGAAGGACCGTATCGGGTCAAGAATATGTTTGGGCGAGGCTCATATAAGTTGGAAACCCTCGAAGGGATTGAAGTGCCAAGAACTTGGCATGCTGCAAACTTAAAAGTTTACTATGTTTAGTGTTTCCTAACTGGACTCACTATTAGGACGAGTATAAATAAGGTCGATGAAACCAATCCGAGTTTTTAACTCGAGAAAGAAATTAGAGTATTATGTAAGGGTTGAACCCATTTTCAAAGTTATGATTCTATTCAACATTTTCATATTTTTATGGTAGTTTATCTGCATCAAGTGTTGACAAAACATGAAAGAAAGGACGATAGATTAAAAACTTACCAAAAGTAAAGTTATGCCCGAAGGCAGAGATTACACAAATAAAACTTACCAAAAGTTAAGTTATGCCCAAAGGCAGATATTACATAAATAAAAGCCACAAACGGCTACAAAAGAAAAAACTACACAAACTAGGCTTCTCCTCCCTTGTCACCGGTATCAGCCTCCTCTTCTTCTGAGCTAGAGCCAGAACCAGAGTGAGTAGCTGCAGAATCAATGCCAGCTGCCTGACCAGGGGGAGATGAATGCCCTAGATCCAGAATTCTGTCATCCTTGTCCATATCATCCTCTCCAGCCAAAGCCCTCTCTAAAGGAAATGGAGCATAAGGGCTCGGGAAGTCAGAAAGGCTAAGTGACCCAGGAATCTTCTCCAACACATCCGCTAAGGCACCATCCCATCCCTTGGTAAACTGAACTAGGAAGAGGAGCTCGTCATGCTTACCGATTAAGTCCTTGTACTCCTGAGAGTCAAGGTACTCATCGATAAAGTCATCCTTGCTCCTCCTAAGCGCAACCAGCTCAGCTTAGGAATCAGCCAACTCCTTCTCCCTCCTAGCCAGGGTAGCCTTGAGAGAGCCCATTTCCTCCTAAGGCTTCTCAAACTTGCCTTGGTTGGCCTCGGAAGATGAGCGCCAAGCCTTGGCTTGAAAGAGAGCCCCTTGGAAGTTAGCATTAGTCTGCAAACAAAACAAAAGTCAAGAAAGAAATTCACAACATGATTAAGTAAACTACAAAAAGAAAAGGAAAATAAAGGTTACCACGGCCATGGCCTGAGAACCTGCATGCTCCACTCCCTCAATAGTAGAGTTGGTCACAAAGTCCTTGTAGTCACAAGGAGTAAGTGAGTGATAAGAACACTCAGTAGCATGTTTGGACACCCCAACGACAGTGTCCTTCTTTCTAATACCCCAGTTGGGGCGCCAAACAGAGGCCTTGGATGAGGGAGGAGCCTCAACCTCCTCCACAGAATCCTCGTGAGGCCTTAGAAATGCTGGGCCATCAAAAGCACCCCGAGGATCTTTGCCTCCCAAACGAGCCCTTTTCATCCTGGCAGTTTCTCCATCTGCGGGCTCGTTGCCTTTATTTATAAAGGCCGCAGCTGCAAAAGCAAATGAGAAAGAAACAATGGGTATGAGAAAATCTTAGATAAATAAAAGAAACTAAGGAATGAGAGTTACCCTTGTCTGATACGTTCGATAAGCCCAGAGACATGAGGAGAAACTCGTCCAGAAGCTCCCAAGCCATGGTAGCATAGTTGTCCTTGGTTAGCTCAGCATAGGAATGAGCCTCCTCCTCAGTCAGGACTATCTCATTGGGACTATCGTCCGAGACTCTACTAAACGACTTACGGAATAGGGTACCCCAATCCCCTCCTTCTCAAACTAGATACATAAACTCATTTTTCCATCTTGGGTTATTATCAGGAATGGACTTGGGATGAAAAATTGGAGGTGTGGAAGCCCTGTGGTTAATGTAAACCCAACCCGGGGAAATTCCAGAACTATTCTTAAATTGAAAGATTTTTCTAAATAAAGAAACAGAAAGAGGAAAATTGTTATTTAAACAAAGAACTATAAAAGTCATTATAATTCTCGAAGCATTGGGAGGAAGTTGGCAAGGATTAATCCTAACGTCTGCTAATAATTTGGGAATGAAATCATGAAAAGGAAATCTAAGTCCTGCAACAATGGCGTCCTTGTAAATGCAGAGAGCATCAGGACGCCAATGGCAAGAACGATCTCCTGGGCCAGCCGGGACAAGTCTAAGAGGGGATTTAATTCTATACATTTTGTTATAATCCCTAATCTTATCGACTTCATGAAACTTATTACTACAGTCAAAAGAATCTAAGTGAGATACAGAGGGGTAGTCATCGCCACGTTCACTAATCATATCTTGCAAGGACATATATGAAGAGTGAATAGTGATGGTACCTCTCTTAGAAGCTTGATTCATCTTTTGAAGACGTTGGGCAGTACGATCAGCCATCTTCAAATCTTCAAAGAAATTCCAGAAATCTTCAAATCTTCAAGGGAAATTTCCATAAATCTTCAAAACTTCAAGAAGAAATTCCAGAAATCTTCAAATCTTCAAGAATAAAGCCCAGAAATCTTCAAACGTTGAAGAATAAAACCCAGAAAAAGATGAATGTGACTGAAGAAAACTCGCCGGAAATCGCCTCACCACGGAGAAACTAGAGAGAAATTTTTAGAAATCGAAAATGAGAAGTGAAGAGTAAAATGGAAATCTCACTCTTTTATAACTGAAGTAGTCGGTTACCCAACCGGTCAAGAGAAGGGCAACCGACTACAACCAGTCAAGGCCCATAAATCATTTACTGGGCTTCGAAAATCGAGACCCAAGAATGATTAAGGCCCAATACAAGATAATGCCCAATAAAGGTAGAGGCCCAGAGGAAATCAAGGCCCAAAAGAATTTGAGGCCCTAAACAGATAATATATAACCCAAAGAATCTAAGACCAATTTGAGGTCGAAGAAGTACTAGATCGAGGTCCAAAGACTGAGGTCGAAAACATGTATGAAATTGAAGTCGATTTGTTCGACCTAAGACCAAATTGAGGTCGAAAAAGTATAAATTCGAGGTCGAAAGAACCTTAGATCGAGGTCGAAAGGCTGAGATTGAAAATATATATGAAATTGAAGTCGATTTGTTCGACCTAAGACCAAATTGAGGTCGAAAAAGTATAAATTCGAGGTCGAAAGAACCTTAGATCGAGGTCGAAAGGCTGAGATCGAAAATATACATGAAATTGAAGTCGATTTGTTCGACCTAAGACCAAATTGAGGTCGAAAAAGTATAAAACTGAGGTCGAAAGAACCCTATACCGAGGTCGAATGACTGAGGTCGAAATAATACTGGAAATCGAGTTCGAATCCTTCGACCTCATACCAATTCGAGGTCGAAAATGGCTGGATCGAGGTCGAACGACTGAGGTCGAAATCATACTGGAAATCGAGTTCGAATCCTTC
Organism: Heracleum sosnowskyi; assembly: GCA_030848705.1. Taxonomy (NCBI): domain Eukaryota; kingdom Viridiplantae; phylum Streptophyta; class Magnoliopsida; order Apiales; family Apiaceae; genus Heracleum; species Heracleum sosnowskyi. The sequence goes on along the minus strand of CM061241.1, from coordinate 104,307,142 downwards.
GACCTCATACCAATTCGAGGTCAAAAAAGACCTGAAATGAGGTCGAATTTGAGGTCGAAAAAACCTAAAATGAGGTCGAATTTGAGGTCAAAAAAGACCTGAAATGAGGTCGAATTTGAGGTCGAAAAAGACCTGAAATGAGGTCGAAATTGAGGTCGAAAATACCCTTAAAAATAAAAAATTGCGAGGAACAATACGCAATAACTTCTGTGAAAACCCCGGAAAGATTTTCTCAGAAGTTGGGGGGCAAATGATATGAACAGAAAAGTAATCGTAGAAATGTAATTAATTATGTATTAATTAGACCTAGATTGGTCCGAGAAAATGGCCCAATAAACAAGGCCCGAAACCCTAATTATTTATTAATAAATAGGGAAAATATATAGCTCATAAAAAAGTCCAAAATATGATAATTTCTTCAAAGAAGGATCTATAATCTCAATCAAAGGAAACAATGAGTCACAGTCCTTATCCTACAACAAGGAAAAGACTTGCCCGCCAAGAAATACAATGTTTATCCACTGTCAAGAAGGAGACTTATTCGCTAAGTCTCCTAAACATACCCTAAATACAAGGCTCCTGACGCCTATATAAAGGACCCGATCCTTCAATCAGAACTACGTCTTTGGCTTGATTCTCAATTACGAATTGAGATACGTTGGCATCTTATGAGGACAGATTTAGTCACGAAACACGAGAAAAACCATTAAAGCTCGAAACTCTCTAACCCTAGCATTAAATTCGTAAGCACAGTTTTATTCCAAAACAACATTATATTCAATGGTTCTCATCTATTTATTTTAAGATCCAATGTTTATTACTTTTTAATAGTACTATCATTCATTAACGACCAAAACTCTAGACTTTTTTTAATATATTTAGAAATAAAAATATTATTTTTTTATTTGATACGTTGTTGATTAAGTTCGAATATCTCACGTTCTCATTTATTTATTTTAAAGTTTAATGATTCTTATTTATTTTTATGGTATTGTACCGTGACAACCAAAATTATGGATTAAATATAAAAAGATATATTTTTGGATAAATTATTTCGTGCTTCAAAACACATATATTTTGTGTATAGTTATTCAAATTTATATGATTCAAAATTTAAGCTCTTTTTTAAATTTTGAAATAGGTAATATTAATATGTTTTTGAGGTGATTCGAAACTTAAAATTTTGTTAGTATGTTATGAGCATGAGTGTAAAATCCCGTAATTTTTTTTATTATTAGATATTATATATTTAAGTAATTTTTTTTCATTTGAACATATATTTTATTTAGAAAATTCTAGAATTATCATTTTACAAGTTATTTGATTTGAGATAAGATTTGTTATTATCGGAAAGAAGTGCGAAAATATTTTATAAAATCGATATCTTTTTATTTTAGTTAATTATGTGTGGAGAATATTTATAATTTATATATTACTTGGAGATGTTTAGAATTACCTAAATTATGTTTAGGATTTGTGTACCTACATATTAAACCATTTAGAATAGAAAAGGTTGTGCAGAAATTTCAGCGAATAGCCGAACAAGTACGTCTTGTCTTCTATACTCTTGCAACTCTTATCTCCGTGCTTTTGTTTGTTAATTAATTATTGTTTATCAATTTCGTGTTACTCTTTGATTCTTTGATGTCATCAGCATGTGAATTCCATCATTATATGTTGATAACTATTTTATATATGTTTCTGCTCGTAATTAATTTATTATTTAATCTATTTATCTTGTGTGTTTAGGAATTAGTACTGTGATTAAACTTGTTTTTATCGCATGTATTACATGATTCAATCTCTGGGCAGGAAGTGATTTTAATGTTTAAACCAAATCAAATTGTTTATACAATATTATTTTAATATTATTTGTTGTTTCGTGCTTCTATGTGTTACGAGCATGTTAAATTATTAAATTGTTATTACATTAATATGTGAAGTAGTTACAGGTCTAACTTGTGTGTATAATTAATTCTTAAAAGCTAGAAACAATGATAATCGTTCTGCATTTTAACATGTTAACCTGGACAGTCAGTTGTGTGCCATGATTGGGCTTTAACCCATTTGTTTTCTATTTGTTTTGATTTTATTGCTTAAGCCTCTGATCCGGTTCTTAATTAATTTAGAGTGAATGTTTTATTGTTAAACATGTGTTTAATTGCTTTACATGTATAAAAGTATGTGTTCAATAAATGATTAATTATTTTTGTGTTATTTAATTAAAATTTTAGGATTTGTTCGTGTTTAAATTTTGGTTTCGGTCGACTTCGAGGTAAGTACTTTTTGAATTATTTTTATTTTCGGAAAATATATTTTGATTTTGCTTTGAATTTCGTATAAGATATAAGAATTATGTTTCGAACTGTATAAGATATAAGAAATAAGATACGAGAATCTTCGAATCCCTCGGTCTCTACGTGATATGGCACTACTAGAAAAACGTTAATAGACATCGCCCCTTTTACATCGGTTAAGAAAACCACCGATGTTAAATATATTTTTAACATCAAAAATTTTAAAAACGATGTTAAATAGCTTTCTAGACATCGATTCTTAAAAGAACTGATGTCTTTATGTATATTTAGAAAAGTAAAATATACGCGACAATGTTTTCCCCCTTTCTAATATAATATTTCCTCTTAGAAAATTTTATTCCCCCTCCCCCAAAACTTTTCCCCCTATCCCCAAAACATTTCCCCCTAAAAACACAAACATTTTCCCCCAAAACCCACACACACAACACAAATATTTTCCCCCAAAATCTTTCAGCCCCCCTTATCATATCTCTCTCTCTCTACAATCATTTTTGAATCTCTCTTTTATATACCTACATATAAATTGATCTGAGAATATGTGTGGAGGAGCAATCATTTCCGACTTCATGCTGCCGAGCCGTACAACTCGTCGGGTCAACGCCGCCGATCTGCTGTGGGATCCAAGTGCGAAGAATGATAAGACACGAACATACAATTACTATTCTAAGCCTTTGATTGCTGACCTTGACGAGGATTTTGAGGCTGATTTTCAAGGGTTTAATGATGATGAGATTCTTGTTAAGCCTCTCTCTTTCTCTCCCAAAGGTATATCTCGTTCTCTCTCATTTTTACATTCATCTCTATTATTATATATTGTGTTGTGTGTATTTATGATTTTAATTGATTGATCTAATTATATACCTGATTTATCTAGATTTTTGAGTTTTTTTTATTGTTTTGTTGTTGATGCTTACATAATTCGTACTATCAAGATTATTGCTTGTAATTGATTGATTGGAATTGTTTATAATCATGGCCTTGATACATAGAAGATACAGGATCATTGTGTTTTTATATAGATATAAATTTATTTACCCCTCTACCATGAATGATTGGTACAAACTAACAAAAGTTTATTTTTTAATCACTGTTTTTTTGAACGTGATATTTATGTTGAGATGATGACTTTAATGCTTTTGGTGTTCATAGCGGCCGACATGGGTTTATAGTGGCAATAATAGGTGTGGAGAATGTCAGGAATGGAATGATAAGAGATGGGACCGGATTTGTTACCTTTCCGGTTAAGTACCAATGTGTTGTTTTTAGGCCTTTTAAAGGTGAAATCTTGGAAGTTGTTGTCACTATGGTTAATAAGGTAGGTGCCTTGATGTTTATGTGATTTCAATTAGATAATTTTTTTTAGTGTCGTGTATGTTAATGATTTAAAATTTTGCAGATGGGATTTTTTGCTGAAGCCGGACCTGTGCAGTTTTTTGTCTCTAATCACGTGAGTTTAAGATTCAAATTAAATTTAAGATTTCTCCGCGCTATAATTGCAACGCAACACTAACCTCTAGAAATTATTTAACTGGATAGTGCTTGTGCATTCAGGGCTTTGTCGAAACTTTCAGTATTTCTTCGGTCTAAGGTTTACTGTGTGCATATTTGTAGTGAGATGACAGGTTTAAATCTTACTGGAGAATTACCTGATGAATTTGCAAGCCTGGCTAATCTACTCAGAATGTAAGGATCTTTATTTTGGTTTGTGTATTTAATTGGTACGCTCAAATGCCGTATAAGTGATTGCATCCTGTACATAGTATTTACCTTGAACCTGTTTGGTCAACTCTCAAATTAGGCTTTTTTTTTGCTAAATACAAATTAGGTAATTACGTATCAAAATGGTGAGTATGATGAATTATATATTCACTAACTCTGATTTAAGAAGTCCTATGTAAAAGAATTAGGTTCTTGGAGTCAGTCTTCTGCGTTGAAGTATATTGACATGCCAAGACTCTTTTGCTCAAGCTTAAATATTATGGTGCCTTTAAATTATTGTAAAATTGAAGCATAACATTGACTTAACAGAGACTTTTGTATTTGTTATACTTTAAGAGCTGGGTCATGTCACTTCTGACTTCTTTAGTTATTGGGAAGATTGCATCCTGTATAAAGTTTTGGTAAGCAAAGCAGCTTAAGAAGTCAACTCACTAAGAATGTGATAGGATGATTTACTCTAATTCTCAAGACAATAGGCTAGTAGATACTTCTATTTCAATTTACTTTTGTTCTATGAATGCATGGTACTTAAATGATGATTAACCTTAGCTCACAACGATTTCTATTTTATATTTTTATATTGCAACAATTAGAGGAAGTAGTTGTTAAGCCTAACTACCACCGTTTATTTCCTGGTGGTCCCCGTAAAATTTTGTTTTTATTTTTGTTTGGCTCACAACGATTTCTATTTTATATTTTTATATTGCAACAATTAGAGGAAGTAGTTGTTAAGCCTAACTACCACCGTTTATTTCCTGGTGGTCCCCGTAAAATTTTGTTTTTATTTTTTTTTGGATAGATCTTGCTGATGCCAAGTGAAGGAAATTACCTTGATGGATTGGGGCAATGCCATTGTGAAGGAAATCAGCAAGGATGAAGTAGTTGCTAATGCAAGTCTGTTTGTAGTTTGTAGTTTGTACTTAATGAGATTGTTTAGTTTTCTTGTCGGAGTACAGGTGGTTTGTAAGCTAGTTTGGTACATTGTTTGATGTATTATTTTGGTTATGCTAGTTGGTGTAAAGATTGTATGTTTGGTGTTTGGTAATGGCAAGTGATTAACTATTTTCTTATGTTGGTGTTTTAGTTTGATTTGAGTTTTGTTTACATATATAAAGAATATTGTATGCTAAATAAAACATGAACATGTGACATCAAATATTAAAAATAAACTGATGTCATTTGATGGACAATTAAAATGAAAATATTAAAAAATCGATGTAAAAGAGGGGAAATGATGTTATCTCTTTATACAAAACCGATGTAAAAGAGGGGTAAAGACATCGTAAATTTGGTAGAAACTGATGTCTAGAGACTTCTAATACATCGGCTAAAAACCGATGTCTATAGTCATGACCTTTCTCTACACCCACATACACATCGGCCGAATTTTTTCCAGACATCGGTTTTTAGCCGTTGTCTATTAACGTTTTTCTAGTAGTGTGGACAGAAAAGTAATTATAGAAATATAATTGAAAAGTCAATGGAAAGGCCGATATTTAAGGCCCGACACCTTAATTATTCATTAATTTTGTAATTAATGAATGGGGAAAATATACAGCTCATGAAAAGAGTCCAAATTATGGCAAATTGGTCAAAGAAGGATCCAGAATCCCAATTAAAGGCAATTAATGAGTCATAGCCTTTATCGACAAGGAAACGAATTCTTCAGCAAGAAATACAATGTTTATCCAAAATCAAAAAGAAGACTTATTCGCTAAGTCTCCTAAACATACCATAAATACTAAGGCTCCAGACGCCTATATAAGGTCCCTGATCCTACAATCAGAACTATGTCTTTGGCTTGATTCTCAATAACGATTTGAGATACATAGGCATCTTGTGAGGACCGATTTAGTCCGGAAACACGAGTGCATCCATTAAAGCTCGAAAGCTCATTAATCCTAGCAATTAATATACAAGTACGTTTTTTAATCCATAACATTTGGCGCCGTCTGTGGGAAGACAACATCAACCATGTCAAACACACGAAGAACAGCTCGGGATAATCAAACTCCTAAGGATCGCCCTATCACCTCCGAGGCTGATCAGCCACCGCCAACTACTGGCACTCAAGGGGCGAATATCCCCACCAACACTCAAGGACCGGAAATCCCCATTTCGGTTGAAGGGACGAATCCCCTGCAGATGGTCATTCATGGATCTAATCCACAAGAGACCGTTCACCAGCAACCAATCACGACCTCCCCGCTGCTCATGAGTGCACCAAGGAGCCTTCAACTCCATACTACTGATCTCCCTCAATACGCGAATCAGACTTTGGGGATGCCAAGCTATGGCATGCCCCCTCGACCCATGGCGGGAGGTAGTGGAACTAATCCGATCTACCATGAGGCATATTTGGCCCCTTATATTCAAGGTCTGGGACCCCAAACTCGCCAGACCCATTTCTTTCAAGATTACTCGGGCCCATACACCGAGGATGAGGGTTACACAACTGGGGAGGATGTCGCCCCAAGAAGGAGACGTTCTTCCCAGACCAATCGGGAACAACCCCAAACTACTAGGGAGAAACTTGCAGCCCATGAGGCAGAGACTGCAAGGCTAAAAAAACTCCTTGCTGAGGAGGAGGCCGCTCAATCTCGAGGCCGAACAACTGAAGGGATCCCAATAATCAACTTGGATCCACCGGTAAGAAGAACCAAGAGGGCCGAAGCCCCAAGGGGTGATCCTAGTATTCTTTTGCCCCTAGGAGATCCTGATGATCCTACACCACCGTTTACTCAAGACATCATGAAAACGGCTATATCCAGAAAATTTAAGATGCCTTCGATCAAAGCCTATGATGGAACGGGAGATCCCGCAAATCATGTAAGGACCTTCTCCAATGCACTGCTGTTGCAGCCAACCAACGATGCGGTCAAGTGTAGGGCGTTTCCACAAACATTGGCGGGCATGGCCCAACGTTGGTATAGCCGTCTTCCTCCCAACTCAATTGGGTCTTTCAAAGAACTAAGCAAAGCTTTTATCAATCAGTTCATTAGTGGAAGGGTGCATGAGAAAAGTTCTGCATCGATCATGGCAATCCAGCAAGGAAAGAATGAAGCCTTAAGGGACTACATCAATCGATTCACTCGAGAGGCTTTGAAAGTCCCAGACTTAGAGGACAGGGTGGCTATGATAGCCCTGCAACAAGGAACTACTGATGACCACTTCAAAAGGTCGTTGGCTAAACATCCACCCGAGAGCATGCTGAAGCTCCAAGATAGAGCTGGAAAATTTATCAAGACTGAAGAAAGCATGAGAAAGTATGAACCCACTGCTGGCGGTAGTGGAAACTCAAAGAAAAGAAAAGAAAATCAGGAGTACGACGTCAAGGAAAAGTTCCCCAGAACATCAAAGAACTCCGATTCTCCTCCCAAGAGAAACAATTTTGGGCCAAAATTCACAGAATATGCAAGATTGAATACTCCCAGGAGTCAAATTCTGATGGAGATAGCCAAGGAAGAAGATCTCAAGTGGCCAAAGCCAATGAGGGATGATTTGTCAAAACGGAACCAAAATCAGTTTTGTCGGTTCCACAAATAAGTCAGTCATGACACCGACGATTGTAGACAATTGAAAGATGAGATTGAGTTTCTGATACGAAGAGGAAAACTCAGCAAATTCACCAAGGATGGAAATCAAGGGAGTCAAAGAGGAAACTATGAAAGGAAGGATTACGACAAAAGGGACAACGACCAAGATCGTAACCCTAAGCCCCGAGGGCCAGTTATCAACATGATATTCGGAGGACCAACTGCTGCTGGGTCCTCCCGAAACTCAAGAAAGGTTTATGCCCGAGAGGTAATGACTGTGGTTGGAGAAGCACCGAAGCGTGCCAGAACAGAAGTGTCAATAGGTTTTGATGATTCAGACTTGGAAGGGGTGAAGTTCCCCCATGATGATCCTCTTGTCATAGTACCTGTGATAGGCAACTCCGAAACAAAGAGAGTCATGGTTGACAATGGAGCTTTAGTGGATATCTTGTTCCACGATGCGTTTATCAAGATGGGTTACACTGATTCTCAGCTAACACCCTCAAATATGCCTATATACAGATTCAACGGGGTGGAATCAAAAGTGGAAGGCACTATCCAACTCCCAATGACCATGGGGAAAGGGATGAATACGTCTACTCAGATGTTGAACTTCATAGTTATAAAAGCGACTTCAACCTACAATGCAATCCTGGGAAGGACTGGTCTTCATGCGTTCAAGGCTGTTGCCTCATCTTATCATCTAAAAATCAAGTTCCCAACGAGGAATGGGATTGGTGAAGAACGAGGAGACCAAAAGATGGCTAGAAGTTGTTATGTAGCCGCGTTAAGGCCTGATGGAACCGGGGGGCAAGTTCTCTTAATTGAAGACATGAATATCAGCGACAACGAGGACAGAAGGGGGAAACCAGCTGAGGACTTGGTCCCAATTCCCCTAGTCCCAGGAGAACCAGAGAAGGTGACTTATATTGGGGCACTACTGCCCGAACCATTGAAGAGCAAACTCACGTCTTTTCTTCAAGAAAACAATGACGTTTTTGCTTGGACAGCGGCCGACATGCCAGGGATTGATCCCCAATTGATAACTCAAAAACTGAATGTGGATCCTGAAAGGAAGACGGTGAAACATAAAAAGAGGAATTTTGCTCCAGAGAGGCTTGAAGCCATTAAACAGGAAGTTAATAAACTTTTGGAAGCTGGGTTCATTGAGGAAATCCAATTCCCAGAGTGGTTGGCTAACCCCGTGATGGTCAAAAAGGCTAACGGAAAATGGAGGATGTGCGTCGACTTCACTGACTTGAATGATGCATGTCCTAAGGATTGTTTTCCCTTACCAAGGATTGATGCACTAATAGATGCTACAGCTGGACACGAGATGCTTAGCTTCATGGATGGCTTCAGTGGATACAATCAAATCAAGATGCATGAGGATGACATCGCAAAAGTATCATTCATCACTGACTTTGGTGTTTTCTGCTTCTTAGTCATGGCATTTGGACTTAAGAATGCAGGGGCAACATACCAAAGATTGGCGAACAAAATTTTTGGACACCTAATTGGGAAAACCATGGAGGTCTACGTAGATGACATGTTAGTCAAGAGCCTCGATAAGGCCGATCACATTAAGCACCTCCGAGAGGCATTTGAAGTGCTAAGGCACCACAAGATGATGTTGAATCCAGCTAAGTGTGCCTTTGGTGTAGGCTCGGGAAAGTTTTTAGGCCTGATGGTTTCCAAGAGAGGAACCGAGGCCAATCCCGACAAAATCAAAGCAATTCTAGACATGGAGCCACCACGAACTGTCAAAGATGTCCAGAAATTAACGGGAAGAGTGGCAGCATTGGGAAGATTCATCTCCAAGTCAGGAGAGAAGTGTTTACCCTTCTTTAAAGCACTCAAGAAAGTGAAATTTTTTGAATGGACAACTGAAAGCCAAGAGGCCTTTGAGGCCCTGAAGAAATACATGGCCGAGCCACCACTATTGGCCAAACTAAAACCAGGAGAGGTTCTTTATCTATACTTGGCAGTATCCAACACTGCCCTGGGAGCTGTTTTGGTAAAAGAAGAGTTAAAGGTTCAGAAACCCATCTACTACGTGAGCAAGATCCTACACGGGGCAGAAATAAACTACTCTACCATAGAGAAGTTTGCCTTAGCCTTGATAATGGCCTCAAGAAAGCTACGCCCGTACTTCCAGGCTCACAAGATAGAGGTCTTGACTGATCAAACTCTAAGAAACATCTTGCATAGCCCTCAAGTTAGTGGAAGATTGATCAAATGGGCCATTGAATTGGGCGAATTCGACATCAAGTATAAGCCTCGAACGGCCATAAAAGCTCAAGCACTTGCTGACTTCATGGTTGAATGTACCATTGACAACCAAGAAGTCGGGGGGCAGGAAGCAATAATGGAAGACAAGGAAGCTGAAGACATAATCTCCAAAGAATGTTGGGTGCTCTATTTTGATGGAGCATCAAAAACAAAATCAAGTGGAGCCGGTTTAGTGATACAAAGTCCTGATGGATTCCTTATAGAGTATGCACTAAAACTTGACTTCCCAACGACAAACAATGAGGCTGAGTATGAAGCTCTGATAGCTGGTTTAGGGCTGGCTGGAGCCTTGAGGGTCAAAACTCTGAAAGTATGTGGAGATTCGAGGCTAGTGGTTTCCCAAGTAAATGGGGAATTTGAGGCCAGAGATGAAGTCATTGCCAAGTACTTGAAACTTGTCAAGGCCATCATGACTCAGTTCGACGAATGCTATGTAGAGCACATTCCAAGGGAAGAAAACATGAAGGCTGATGCCTTGTCTAAATTTGCTTCTTCCGAAATTGAAAACTATGCAGGGAGTGTATACTTCCAAGTCCTGAGGACCCCAAGCATCAACGGAAAGTTGGTAGCACCCATTGATGTTGCTAGTTGTTGGATAGATCCCATCAAGGCTCATCTGGAAACTGGGTGGTTACCCAACGACACTTCAGAAGCACGAAAGCTATACGTCAGAGCACTAAGGTATACCCTGATTGAGGGAATCCTATACAAGAAGTCTTTCATCATTCCATATCTGAAATGTTTAAGACCTCAAGAGGCAGAATTGGCCCTGAAGGAGGTACATGAAGGAATTTGTGGGCAACACTTGGGGGGCAGAGCCCTTGCTCATAAAGTCACCCGTCTAGGTTTCTATTGGCCAAACATACTTGCTGATGCTAAAAGCTATGTGAAGAAATGTGAACGGTGCCAGAAACAACGGTGCCAGAAACATGCACCAGTGGTTAGGCAACCACCAGAGATGTTGACATCCATAAACTCACCAATCCCCTTTGCCATGTGGGGAATGGATATACTTGGGCCAATTCCAATGGCAAGTGCTCAAAGAAAGTTCTTGATAGTAGCAATCGACTACTTCACCAAGTGGATTGAGGCTAAACCATTAGCCAAGATAACCACCAAGCAAGTGATGCATTTCTTCTAGGAAAATGTGATATGCATGTATGGAATTCCACGAGTCCTGGTTACGGACAATGGAACTCAGTTTAACAATGATGAGTTCAAGAAATATTGTGATGAGAACAATATCAAGTTGCGCTTCACTTCTGTTGCCCATCCTCAAGCAAATGGGCAAGCTGAGGTTGCAAATCGAATTATCCTAGATGGACTAAAGAAAAGAGTTGAACGCTCCAGAAACACTTGGGTAGACGAATTGCTCCCCATACTATGGGCATATCGTACTACTTGTAAAGTCACCACTGGAGCTACCCCCTTCCTATTGGCATATGGGGCAGAGGCAGTGGTTCCAGTGGAGATTACTCACACATCTCCAAGAGTTGAGGCTTATGAGCCAGAAACAAATGAGGAAGGCTTGAGGCTGGCCTTAGATTTGATTGATGAAGTTAGAGATGAGGCAAATGCCAAGATAGTTCAGCATCAGAAACGAGCATCTTTCTATTACAACCTAAGGGTTAAAGAAAGGTTCTTTCGACAAGGAGACCTAGTTCTTCGAAAGATTGAGGCATCCGGAGTCGGACAAAAAGGCAAGTTGGCCCCAAATTGGGAAGGACCATATCGCGTCAAGAACGTGTTTGGTCGAGGCTTGTACAAACTAGAAACCCTTGAAGGGCATGAGGTGCCAAGGACTTGACATGCCTCCAATTTGAAAGTTTATTATGTTTAAGGTGTTTCCTAAGAGGACTCACTACTAGAAATAAGGTTTGATAAAACCAACCCAAGTTTTTAAAACTTGAGTATTATGTAAGGGTTGAACCCATTTCTCAAAGTTATGAATTCCATATTCTTATGTTTTCATTATATGTGAATTGCATTATGATAGACATGTTAACTAAGCATGCAAAGTCAAGAATCAAGAAAACAATACAAGCATGCAAAGTCAGCAGAGGTGTCACCTAGGGGTGATGAATGTCCTGGGTCTAAAATCCTGGCATCATCCTCCTCCATGTCATCCACTCCAGCCAAGATACGCTCCAAGGGAGTAGGAGGGTGAGGAGCAGGAAAGTCAGCAGCATCAAAGACTCCAGGATGCTTGGCCAAGATAGCCTGAACAGCATCCTCCCATCCTGACGTATGCTGAACTGGGAAGAGAATCTCGTCATGCTTCTCGATCAAGTCCTTGTACTCCTGAGAGTCAAGATACTCATCGATGCAATCATCCTTACTCTTCCTCAGCTCAACAATGTCAGCCTGAGCATCAGCAAGCTCCTTCTCCCTCCTAGCAAGAGTCTCCTTAAGAGACTTCAGCTCCTCCTCAGACCTCTCCAATTTGACCCCGTTGGCCTCAGAGGAGGTACGCCAAGCCTTGGCTTGGAACAATGCCCCCTGGAAGTTGGCATTGGTCTGCCAAAGAATAAAAGTTAGAAAAATAAAGCAAATACTTCAAAGAAAAAGAATAGCTAAGGTAAAAGAAATTTACCGGAGCAATAGCTTGAGCTCCTAAGTGCTCAACACCCTCGAGGGTGGAATCTGCAACAAAATCCTTGTTGTCACAAGGAGTAAGAGAATGGTACGACCAGTCCACAACATGTTTGGACACCCCAGTAATGGTGTCCTTCTTCCTAATACCCCAATTGGGGCGCCACACTGAAGACTTGGCAGACACAGGAATGTCAGCCTCGTCCACAGAAAGAATCAGGAAGCTGGGAACACTAGCCTTCCCCCTTGGATCAACTCCAATCCTAGCCCTTTTCATCCTGGATGTCTCTACATCCTTGGGCTCATTGGTCTTGTTGATAAAGGCCGCAGCTACAAGAAAATCCAGAAAATGGTTAGCAGAAAATCACAAAGGAAAGAAAATAGACATAAAGAAAAGGGATAAGTAAAATACCCTTATCATGAACAGTGGAGAGCCCAACAGACTTGAGGACAAACTCATCCAGTAGCTCCCAAGCCACGGTAGTCCCATTATCCTTGATAAGCTCTGAGTAGGCATGAGATTCCTCCTCAGTCAAGACAATGTTGTTGGGACTACCATCTGAAACTCTCCTAAAAGATCTACGGAACAGGGTTCCCCAATCCCCTCCTTCCCAGATAAGATACATAAACTCATTCTTCCATTTGGGGTTATTATCTGGGATAGATTTTGGGTGAAAAATAAAAGGGAAACCAACCCTATGGCTAATATATACCCAACCCAAGTTGTTGGCAGAGCTATTTTTAAACTAGAAAATCCTTCTAAACAAGGGTACAGAAAGAGGGAGGTTTTTATGAAGACATAAAACCATAAAGTAGTGGATTATCCTCCAAGCATTTGGAGGTAATTGACAAGGGTTAATTTGGACATCTGCCAAGAGTCTAGGGATGAACTCATGAAATGGGAACCTAAGGCCGGCAACTATGACATCCTTATAAATACACAAAGCATTTGGCCTCCAGTGACATGAACGGTCACCGGCACCAGCAGGAACTAGTCTTAAAGGGGTCTTTACCCTATACATCTTATTATAATCCTTAATCAGATCTACTTCGTGAAACTTATTGCTACAATCATATGAATCTAAAGCAGATACTGACGGGTATTCATCCCCACGTTCATTAATCATATCATGCAAAGACATGTATTTTGAACGAATAGGAGTGGGGGTACCTCTTTTTGATGCGGAGTTCATCTTTTGAAGACGTTGGGAAGCTCGATCAACCATTTCTAACCCAGAAAGTCTTTAAATCTTCAAGAAAAATTGCCCAGAAATCTTCAAAAGAGCCCAGAAATCTTCAACAAAAAACCAGAATCTTCAAAGAAACCCAGAATCTTCAAAGAAATCTTCAAATCTTCAAAGCAAAACCCAGAATCTTCAAAGAATTCTTCAAATCTTCAAGTGAAAAACCCAGAAAACGGTGAGATTCAACGGAAAATCTCGTCGGGAATCGCCTTGTGGTGGAACCCTAGCAGAGCAATTTAGAGAAAACTTTGGAGAAAATTCAGCAGAATATCTTTGAGAAAATAGAATGTGAGGAATGAATGGAAACAAATGAGAATTCCCCCTTTTATAGGGATGACAGCCGGTCACTGGGCCGGTTGAAGGAAATGCAACCGACATTAGCCGGTACGGCCCATAAAAGGCTACATGCCCAATTAACAAACTTGAACAGTGAAAGTCTTGGGCCCAACTAAGCCCATAACTAAAATGAACAAAATTTTCGATTGAAATCGAATAAGTTCGAATAAAAGCCCAAAATGGCTCTCATATTCGACCAAAAACCTGGTCGAAAGGCTAAAGGCCCAATTGCTAAAAAAAGCTAAAGGCCCGATTAATAAATAAAGGCTTTAGGCCCAAATGAAGTTCTGTATACGTAGGCATTAAAAGCCCAAAATTAACCAAGTATTCGACCAGAATCCTGGTCGAAATAGTTCGAACAGGTCCCAAAATGGAACAAAACTTCGATTAGACCCCGGGTCGAAAGTGTTCGATTAGGGCCTAAAATTGAAGTCATGTTCGACCACAATCCTGGTCGAAATCATTCGACCAGGCACCAAAATTGAAGTCATGTTCGACCACAATCCTGGTCGAAATCATTCGACCAGGCACCAAAATTAAAGTCAATTTCGACCACAATCCTGGTCGAAATTATTCGACCAGGAGGGAAAATGAGGCTTTTCTTCGACTAGAAACCTGGTCGAAAGCATTCGACCAGGAAGCAAAATGGGAATGAAAATTCGACCACAATCCTGGTCGAAATTATTCGACCAGGAGGGAAAATGAGGCATTACTTCGACCAGGAGGAAAAAGCTAGCCAAAATTCGACCAGAATCCTGGTCGAAGGTGTTCGACCAGGACCCAAAAGTGAGGTCGAATTCGACCAGGATCCTGGTCGAAAATGAACTGCAAAATCAAAAATTGATTTATCTTCTATGGAATTGATGAAAAATCCCGATTCCTGTTTTGAGAAATTACAAAATTGATTTAGAACTATATGTTCGTCAAACCAGGTCACAATACGAAAGAAAATTTCGTAACTCCCGAATAAATTAACTTCTACGATAATCCAAGAGAGATTTTCTTAGAAGTTGGGGGGCAAATGATATGGACAGAAAAGTAATTATAGAAATATAATTGAAAAGTCAATGGAAAGGCCGATATTTAAGGCCCGACACCTTAATTATTCATTAATTTCATAATTAATGAATGGGGAAAATATACAGCTCATGAAAAGAGTCCAAATTATGGCAAATTGGTCAAAGAAGGATCCAAAATCCCAATTAAAGGCAATTAATGAGTCATATCCTTTATCGACAAGGAAACGAATTCTTCAGCAAGAAATACAATGTTTATCCAAAATCAAAAAGAAGACTTATTCGCTAAGTCTCCTAAACATACCATAAATACTAAGGCTCCAGACGCCTATATAAGGTCCCTGATCCTACAATCAGAACTACGTCTTTGGCTTGATTCTCAAT
The DNA here is from genome assembly GCA_030848705.1 of Heracleum sosnowskyi. Classification (NCBI taxonomy): domain Eukaryota; kingdom Viridiplantae; phylum Streptophyta; class Magnoliopsida; order Apiales; family Apiaceae; genus Heracleum; species Heracleum sosnowskyi. The sequence continues at coordinate 104,291,705 of CM061241.1, read as the reverse complement.
AACGATTTGAGATAGGTAGGCATCTTGTGAGGACCGATTTAGTCCAGAAACACGAGTGCAGCCATTAAAGCTCGAAAGCTCATTAATCCTAGCAATGAATATACAAGTACGTTTTTTAATCCATAACACTACGTTATCGAACCCGTTCGTAATTTACGCTATAGTTCCGGAACTAGCCTTAGATACCCTTAGTAGGCGCACAAGTGTGCAACTTTAGATACCTATTAAAGGGGCATAATTATTGAACTTTAGATGCCGGTCACTGGCAAAGTGTGGCGTATAAGAATAAGAATAAGATCCCGACTACTAGGAAAGTGTGGCCGTAGAGCAAGACTGTGGTTATTTATAAGAATTTCGTTTCTGTTTTAAATTATGTTTCTGTTTTGGATTTGGAAAATATAAACTTTGGGCTGGATTTGTTTTTGTAAAGGTTTTCAAAATTACTATTGTTTTGAGAAATCTATTTTATTAAAACGCCCACTGATTTTCGAGAATATCGGTAAGTCAATCTGTTACTTGTTGAGCTTTGTAGCTCACCCCTTTCCTAACATTTCAGGTTCGTTCGTTGTGGAAGCTAAGTAAGAATATGGATGTGAACCTGTGAATTTCGTGCTACGTGATTTGATGTAATTTATTGAATAAGATTTATCGTGCTATTAGAAGACTTTTTGTTAAATGCAAGATACCGATTATTGAAATTGTGGAGCTGCGACTCTAATTTTTATGTTTTTGAATTATATTATAATTATAAAATGTTACTATATGTGAATTGCATTCATTATAATTTAACTTAAACTTATGTTTTCATTATATGTGAATTGCATTCTGATAGACATGTTAACTAAGCATGCAAAGTCAAGAATCAAGAAAACAATACAAGCCATGAATGGCCACAAAATACAAATAAAAACTAAACTTACAAAAGTTTAAGTTAAGCCCGAAGGGTGGAAATACATAGAAAAACAATACAAAGCCATGGAAGGCCATAAGTAAATTACAAACTACGGTTGCGCTTCACCATCCTTGTCTCCCGCATCTGTCTCCTCCCCTGATCTAGAGCCAGAAGAATGCTCATCAGCATCATGGTCATCAGCAGAGGTGTCACCTAGGGGTGATGAATGTCCTGGGTCTAAAATCCTGGCATCATCCTCCTCCATGTCATCCACTCCAGCCAAGATACGCTCCAAGGGAGTAGGAGGGTGAGGAGCAGGAAAGTCAGCAGCATCAAAGACTCCAGGATGCTTGGCCAAGATAGCCTGAACAGCATCCTCCCATCTTGACGTATGCTGAACTGGGAAGAGAATCTCGTCATGCTTCTCGATCAAGTCCTTGTACTCCTGAGAGTCAAGATACTCATCGATGCAATCATCCTTACTCTTCCTCAGCTCAACAATGTCAGCCTGAGCATCAACAAGCTCCTTCTCCCTCCTAGCAAGAGTCTCCTTAAGAGACTTCAGCTCCTCCTCAGACCTCTCCAATTTGACCCCGTTGGCCTCAGAGGAGGTACGCCAAGCCTTGGCTTGGAACAATGCCCCCTGGAAGTTGGCATTGGTCTGCCAAAGAATAAAAGTTAGAAAAATAAAGCAAATACTTCAAAGAAAAAGAATAGCTAAGGTAAAAGAAATTTACCGCAGCAATAGCTTGAGCTCCTAAGTGCTCAACACCCTCGAGGGTGGAATCTGCAACGAAATCCTTGTAGTCACAAGGAGTAAGAGAATGGTACGACCAGTCCACAGCATGTTTGGACACCCCAGTAATGGTGTCCTTCTTCCTAATACCCCAATTGGGGCGCCACACTGAAGACTTGGCAGACACAGGAATGTCAGCCTCGTCCACAGAAAGAATCAGGAAGCTGGGAACACTAGCCTTCCCCCTTGGATCATCTCCAATCCTAGCCCTTTTCATCCTGGATGTCTCCACATCCTTGGGCTCATTGGTCTTGTTGATAAAGGCCGCAGCTACAAGAAAATCCAGAAAATGGTTAGCAGAAAATCACAAAGGAAAGAAAATAGACATAAAGAAAAGGGATAAGTAAAATACCCTTATCATGAACAGTGGAGAGCCCAACAGACTTGAGGACAAACTCATCCAGTAGCTCCCAAGCCACGGTAGTCCCATTATCCTTGATAAGCTCTGAGTAGGCATGAGATTCCTCCTCAGTCAAGACAATGTTGTTGGGACTACCATCTGAAACTCTCCCAAAAGATCTACGGAACAGGGTTCCCCAATCCCCTCCTTCCCAGATAAGATACATAAACTCATTCTTCCATTTGGGGTTATTATCTGGGATAGATTTTGGGTGAAAAATAAAAGGGAAACCAACCCTATGGCTAATATATACCCAACCCAAGTTGTTGGCAGAGCTATTTTTAAACTGGAAAATCCTTCTAAACAAGGGTACAAAAAGAGGGAGGTTTTTATGAAGACATAAAACCATAAAGCAGTGGATTATCCTCCAAGCATTTGGAGGTAATTGACAAGGGTTAATTTGGACATCTGCCAAGAGTCTAGGGATGAACTCATGAAATGGGAACCTAAGGCCGGCAACTATGACATCCTTATAAATACACAAAGCATTTGGCCTCCAGTGACATGAACGGTCACCGGCACCAGCAGGAACTAGTCTTAAAGGGGTCTTTACCCTATACATCTTATTATAATCCTTAATCAGATCTACTTCGTGAAACTTATTGCTACAATCATATGAATCTAAAGTAGATACTAACGGGTATTCATCCCCACGTTCATTAATCATATCATGCAAAGACATGTATTTTGAACGAATAGGAGTGGGGGTACCTCTTTTTGATGCGGAGTTCATCTTTTGAAGACGTTGGGAAGCTCGATCAACCATTTCTAACCCAGAAAGTCTTTAAATCTTTAAGAAAAATTGCCCAGAAATCTTCAAAAGAGCCCAGAAATCTTCAACAAAAAACCAGAATCTTCAAAGAAACCCAGAATCTTCAAAGAAATCTTCAAATCTTCAAAGCAAAACCCAGAATCTTCAAAGAATTCTTCAAATCTTCAAGTGAAAAACCCAGAAAATGGTGAGATTCAACGGAAAATCTCGTCGGGAATCGCCTTGTGGTGGAACCCTAGCAGAGCAATTTAGAGAAAACTTTGGAGAAAATTCAGCAGAATATCTTTGAGAAAATAGAATCTGAGGAATGAATGGAAACAAATGAGAATTCCCCCTTTTATAGGGATGACAGCCGGTCACTGGGCCGGTTGAAGGAAAGGCAACCGGCATTAGCCGGTACGGCCCATAAAAGGCTACATGCCCAATTAACAAACTTGAACAGTGAAAGTCTTGGGCCCAACTAAGCCCATAACTAAAATGAACAAAATTTTCGATTGAAATCGAATAAGTTCGAATAAAAGCCCAAAATGGCTCTCATATTCGACCAAAAACCTGGTCGAAAGGCTAAAGGCCCAATTGCTAAAAAAAGCTAAAGGCCCGATTAATAAATAAAGGCTTTAGGCCCAAATGAAGTTCTGTATACGTAGGCATTAAAAGCCCAAAATTAACCAAGTATTCAACCAGAATCCTGGTCGAAATAGTTCGAACAGGTCCCAAAATGGAACAAAACTTCGATTAGACCCCGGGTCGAAAGTGTTCGATTAGGGCCTAAAATTGAAGTCATGTTCGACCACAATCCTGGTCGAAATCATTCGACCAGGCACCAAAATTGAAGTCATGTTCGACCACAATCCTGGTCGAAATCATTCGACCAGGCACCAAAATTAAAGTCAATTTCGACCACAATCCTGGTCGAAATTATTCGACCAGGAGGGAAAATGAGGCTTTTCTTCGACTAGAAACCTGGTCGAAAGCATTCGACCAGGAAGCAAAATGGGAATGAAAATTCGACCACAATCCTGGTCGAAATTATTCGACCAGGAGGGAAAATGAGGCATTACTTCGACCAGGAGGAAAAAGCTAGCCAAAATTCGACCAGAATCCTGGTCGAAGGTGTTCGACCAGGACCCAAAAGTGAGGTCGAATTCGACCAGGATCCTGGTCGAAAATGAACTGAAAAATCAAAAATTGATTTATCTTCTATGGAATTGATGAAAAATCCCGATTCCTGTTTTGAGAAATTACAAAATTGATTTAGAACTATATGTTCGTCAAACCAGGTCACAATACGAAAGAAAATTTCGTAACTCCCGAATAAATTAACTTCTACGATAATCCAAGAGAGATTTTCTTAGAAGTTGGGGGGCAAATGATATGGACAGAAAAGTAATTATAGAAATATAATTGAAAAGTCAATGTAAAGGCCGATATTTAAGGCCCGACACCTTAATTATTCATTAATTTCATAATTAATGAATGGGGAAAATATACAGCTCATGAAAAGAGTCCAAATTATGGCAAATTGGTCAAAGAAGGATCCAGAATCCCAATTAAAGGCAATTAATGAGTCATAGCCTTTATCGACAAGGAAACGAATTCTTCAGCAAGAAATACAATGTTTATCCAAAATCAAAAAGAAGACTTATTCGCTAAGTCTCCTAAACATACCATAAATACTAAGGCTCCAGACGCCTATATAAGGTCCCTGATCCTACAATCAGAACTACGTCTTTGGCTTGATTCTCAATAACGATTTGAGATAGGTAGGCATCTTGTGAGGACCGATTTAGTCCGGAAACACGAGTGCAGCCATTAAAGCTCGAAAGCTCATTAATCCTAGCAATTAATATACAAGTATGTTTTTTAATCCATAACACTACGTTATCGAACCCGTTCGTAATTTACGCTATAGTTCCGGAACTAGCCTTAGATACCCTTAGTAGGCGCACAAGTGTGCAACTTTAGATACCTATTAAAGGGGCGTAATTATTGAACTTTAGATGCCGGTCACTGGCAAAGTGTGGCGTATAAGAATAAGAATAAGATCCCGACTACTAGGAAAGTGTGGCCGTAGAGCAAGACTGTGGTTATTTATAAGAATTTCGTTTCTGTTTTAAATTATGTTTCTGTTTTGGATTTTGAAAATATAAACTTTGGGCTGGATTTGTTTTTGTAAAGGTTTTCAAAATTACTATTGTTTTGAGAAATCTATTTTATTAAAACGCCCACTGATTTTCGAGAATATCGGTAAGTCAATCTGTTACTTGTTGTGCTTTGTAGCTCACCCCTTTCCTAACATTTCAGGTTCGTTCGTTGTGGAAGCTAGGTAAGAATATGAATGTGAACCTGTGAATTTCGTGCTACGTGATTTGATGTAATTTATTGAATAAGATTTATCGTGCTATTAGAAGACTTTTTGTTAAATGCAAGATACCGATTATTGAAATTATGGAGCTGCGACTCTAATTTTTATGTTTTTGAATTATTGACTTTGACCGTTGCTTTGACTTTTGTGAAATTTTGTATTTATTGAATAAAATAGTGCACTTTTATTTTATTTTGGTTTAGAAATAATGGTCCGAAAAGTCGGGCTGTTACAATGAGACTCCTGAGATAGTAATTGATTATTTGAGTGTATTACATAAGTATCTAATTATACAAGAAAAGTTAAAATTTGCAACATAAATCCATTTACAAACCTCTCATGTTATAAATAACATAGGGTCCATATGTATTATTGTTATCTATGATATACATGAGCATTATATTAATAATTTTTTAATGTTATAATTGATATGAATCGATATCTCGATCTTTGATTTAAAAATTATTATCTAATTGGAACTAATCATAAATTGAAAAAAAGAGTTACGAATTTTTATATAGAAAATTCTATTCAATGAAAAAAAAAATCGAATTATATTTGTTTTAAATTATCAAAATACACTTTTTAGTATTTAAATATAATCATATTATTAATCAAATATAGTTTTTAATATTAGATCTAACGGTCATACATACTACCAAAGTTTTAGATAAGAACCCTTACGCTTATTATATATAAGGATATAATAGTAGGGTTCTGGTCCCTGAAAATTGATTGTCAGGGATCATTTATTTAAAAATCTGTTCCTGAACCGTTGGATCAACATTCCGACGATCAGGATTAAAAAAAAAAATTTAGTCACTCCACGTATATTTTCCGCGGAACCCTATTCCTCCGCGCAAATTTATCGCGGAGCCCTGTACCCGCTCCGCGATTATTTTCCGTGGAGCTTCTGAAAGAAAGATATGTACACTGCCTTACTACATATCTAAATCTTAAACACCAGAAAATGAAGAACATTAATACATATCTAAATCTCCCCCCCCCCATTCTAACCCTGATTCTCCACCCTCATTTCTTATCCCTTCCGAATTTCGATTCACTTTTCTATTCACTCCTTTTCTTAAATTTCAGCAATCTTCTCTCTCTTTTTCTGTGATGTCTTGGCCGTTTTTGAGATCTCCTTTTCTGATACAGTATCAAGTATCAAATCTGAGGAGCCTCTCTCGTCGAATTCGAAAATTGCTAGCAGTAAGTACTCTTAATTTGCATTTACCTGCAAATTCGAACAAATATTAAGTAAGGATGATGTGTTCTTTCAAGATTCAAGAAATGAAGCATCAAACAATGAACTGGATTTTTATTTTTAAGATGATGGTCTCGGACTTTAAAAAAAGAAATGAAGAAATTTTCAAGTAAATCTGTGTTTCGGCTAATTTGCGAGATTCTAAATGATTGAGTTTTTTGTTGTGTGCCTCCTGTACAAGACCATACTTTGGGGTTACCAAAGGACAGTATAAATCTGGGTTTGATTAAGGCAAGAAATTGGTTGGGAGATGGGTGAAAAAGATTGGATTTTTATGTGAATTTGTGTGTGTGATTTGGTTTTGGTGTTAGTTGTGTGAATTAACAAGGCAGTGTACTCCTCGGAAAATAATCGCGGAGCGGGTACAGGTCTCTGCGATAAATTTGTGCGGAGGAATAGGGCTCCGCGGAACAAATACGCGGAGTGACTAATTTTTTTTTTTTTAATCCTGATCGTCGGAATGTTGATCCAACGATTCAGGAACAGATTGTTAAATAAATGGCCCCTGACAATCAATTGTCACGGACCAGGATCCATAATAGTATATATATACATATAATTAAGATTATGTTATTAATTTTTAAAAATAGTGATGTAATTTTTTATTTGTTGATATAGAAAAATATGAAAACATACTAAAAATATTATAAATTTGATTTCTAATCTAAATAATATTTAAACATGTAAAATTTAGTTGATAAGGTGTTTTATACAGAGAAAAATATGGAGAAAAAATATATGAAACAAGAGATTTGGAAATAATTGTGTAATTGTAATTTAAACATATTAAAGAATCTTCAAAAAATTGAAGTTGATAAAATTTTATTTTAGCAAAACTTTTATAAGAATTTACATTTTTAAAGAAATAACTAGACATTCTAACAAATTAAATTTTTAATAAATAATTTTTATAATTTAGAATATGCCAAAAAATAGAAATCTTATACTATTATTTAAATGAAAGATATTAATTAGCACACCCCTCTCCCCATAAAACTTTAAGTGTTCACAACTAGAAATTTTAAAGCCTAAGGAGTTAACATTCTATTATATCCTATATATAATTAGCATGGTTTGGTCGATAATTTTAAAATTATTAGACTAAGGTTCCATTCCTCACCAAACTTATTTATGTTAACACAATGCAAAGGATAAATAGAAAATTACACGTAATAACGTGTTTTGAGTAGATTTTAAGTTTAAACATTGTAGTATTTTCATTAAATCTAAACAAAAATACAAATTATTATGCGTTGAAATTTTTATTCAAAAATCTGGAGAATGATCAATAAATTATGATTGTATAGTAAAATATAATAAAAATATTTAATATATACATGTTAAAAACTAAATTCCATTTAAATAATTTAATATAATAACAAAGCATTTTTTCAAGTAATAAGTATCCTGTGCAGTATAAAACTAGTTCAATTAATATGACATATATAACCCAGCACCTTTTAGCTAAGTTCCGTAAACCAAAGTTGCCCACATATAGAGTTCAACATGTCTAACCTTCGATCTAAATCTATCACAAAACCCTAGGCGCCTACAAATAGAGTATCACAAAACCCTAGGGCCCACAAATAGAGTCATAATAGGGAGAAACTTTAAAAACGTCAACATGACTAACATTAATCAAGTATACAACATTAAACTATATATTTTAGGTAAAACATAATAAAAATGTAAATATTTTTATGAAACATATTTGTCAAACTATTTTATAGCTTAGTATATAGAAAAGTTTTCCCAATAATATTTTTATAGATTTTTGGTATTTTTGTCTATTATATTCTATTATTATTTATCAATAATAATGATTTAGAGCATCTTAACATTATTTCATATAAATTTTTTATTAAACCAAAAACACTATTATATTTAATTTAAATTAACCTCTTGAGTTAACATGCATAGTTCTACTTACAGATTACACGATCTAATAAAAAATTAGAAATATATTGAAAAAATTCACTATATCAAGACTTATTTTGTTTTGTGCTTTGATCAAAACATCATAGAAACAACATATATTAAGATATGAAATATATTTCACCAGGTGCAGATGGGGTTAATCCTTCTTAGCTAAATAAAATATCCCAGCTGAGAAATTCAAACAAATATGTATTAGGGTATATATCTCTCACACACGCACTATAATAATATATATATATATAAGTGAGAATGAATAGACCTAGTTAATACCGCCCGACTCCCCACCTCCTATCATTTCACGCTAGGTTTTGTGCAGCCCCCTGCTATTCTTCCTCGACCTGAGTAAAATGAGAATCCGCCAGAATTCTGAATTTGCCAACAGTCACTACTTGGAGGAGGTCTGCATACTAAATCAGAATCCGAGAGATATCTTAGGCCCATGGATTGAGTCACAATCTCAGGTGAAAAAATCTCGCCCCCCTTGTAATAATTAAATGTATATAGTTTATATCTATAGATCTGCCTACCTTATATGTTTTTGTCCCTTGTAACTATCAGTTTAGCGATATTTTTGGCTTTCTTTTTGGGTTTTCACTGGAACCCTAGTTAGTCTATCAGAAAATCAAATATCTAGATTTGCATAGAATTTTTCTAATTGCTGCAGACAGGACTGGTAGATTTGTTAATTTTGTTTGTACAAACCTGCGTATCTGATTTTGTGCTAAAAAATAATTTCATATCTGTGTATGCTTTGCAGTCTGATGGAGAAGATGATGATTTCTGTGGACTTGCGAGCTTCGGAAACACTGTTAAGGATTTGCTTAGGTAACAAATTGATGCTAGGATTTAATTTCAGTCCATATGTGCTCACTTAATTATGCATAAAATAACTAAGGCTTCTAATTTTTTAATTTATAGAATGTTAAATAGTAGTGCCAGATATGTGCTAATATATAAAAATATATCAATCTAGTTGTAGCTAATTTTTATTTTGCATATTTGTATATTCAGGGAAATAGTCGCAGCTGAGGAAGGGAAGGATAAAGCAGAAAATGAGCGAGCTGTATACTGCTCCTTTACTGATGCCAGCGGATTCAGCTGTGGAGCTGAAACGAATGCAGGATCTCAGTACTGTGAGGTTCATGTGCAGCTTCCTACAACTAGCAGAACCTGTTCTGGAACCAGTAAGAGTAGGGCAAAGAGAGTGAAAAGACGGCTGAAAAGGAAGAAGGAGGACTCAATCCCAGCTGGTGATGAGATAGTATACTATGCCGGATTTCCGGGTTTGAGACGAAAGAGAGGTTGTCCACAGCATAGAAGTGAGCAGGAAGCTGCAGCAACTGTTAACAAAGCTGATGAAAGTAATTGAAATGGCTGATCAAAGACAAGTGGATCTAGGTTATTATATCCTCCTCCATGCTTAGATTTTTAAATTTTGTTTTGATTGTTTGATTTTCATTAAGATTTATGGTATTACATTTAGTACTGGATAGTGCTGGTCTATTTCCTTTGTGGTACGCATATTTTGTGTGATGTTTTGAAATATGTATTACAGATTGATTGGTTCACTAGTTGGTAATTACCAATGATTTAAAGGTGCTACTAATGGTTTAAAGGTGCTACATGGTAATGACTATTAGCACAAATTGATCTTTAAATGATATATAAATGTCTTACAGGTTCAACCTGCGTTATTAGGTATTTTTAAAAAGTTTTGGATTAATACATCACTTAAAACTTTTATCAAATTGAACGACAAACTTGAATATTGGATTTTGACATGTTTTCTGATCTCATGACTAATATATTTGAGCCGATAATTACCTTCTTTTTACTATTTGTCTTTTTATGTGGGACATTTTGTCAGACTTTTGAAATTTATCTACTTTGTATGCCAATCACGGTGCATATGGAATTTTTTTGTTAAACCACATATATATACTTCGTTCATATGTAAATTGTTAAATAATAAAGTAAATTTAACAAAAACACAATACTACAACCTAGGTTGTGGCTAGATAATATATATAAAAAAGAATAACATATTTACTTACTAAAATTATTTATGTCCTAGTTATTAGCAATTTATATGTATGCCAATTAAGACAACTAATATTGTCATTTTGTAAATTTGGTTTTGTAATCTAAATAAAATATTAAGTATAAATTTCAATGCTTTACATAGTAATCTAATTTTGGTTCTCATCAACCTTTTTTTATAATTATTTACAAAAACAAGCAAAATACATTAAACAATATTAACTTAAAACCCTAACATCTATTAAACAACATTAACATATTAATTAAATAAGGAATTGAAAGGATCATTTGAAAACAAAAATAATCTAAAAAATAAAGTTACTTGAACAAAAAAACAACAACACCCAAGATGATCAATTTGTGACTCTACATGAACATACATGAGTATACTGGTAAATAAGAAATAAGATATTATTTAATTTATACATATATAAAACATTGGGTTATAATGTCAAGCAGTAGTTGAATTAAAAGCTAAAAATGAAACTATAATAAAATTGTTGATTATAAATAAATTATTTGTTCACATGGTTAATTATAGTTGATGTACCTATGTAATAGAACTTAGCACTAATAACAAAATTATACAAATATCATATGTGTAATAATCACTATAAGAAAACAGGCAAAATCGACCGACCAATGTTTAAATATTATATGTACTTTGAAATTTTTAGGCAAAATTTATAAGGACAAGTACTTGTGCCTAATATTTAGACAAAAAATGATTAAATCAAATGAATTACTAGAAAGATGACAGTGTCAACCATACAAAATCCTAATGTCTCTCCTTTGTTAAAACATTTAATATTTAAACATATTATTTTATTTTAAAGAATTTATTTAGGTTTACTCTTTCACAAACACCTTAGAAGTTGGATGCTTATTTAATTAGTTTTAAATTTTGGCCGATAGAGATATGTATAGATGTGTTTGGGCATTATTTATTAAAAGTCTTAATTTAATAAAAACACATTATTAGCCCATTTTAAAATACAAATGGTACATAAACACATGAAAAAAATACATACTAATTAGTCACATTAAACTATATAAAGGAATTTGATAAAAAAATGTAGAAGTTGCCGCTCAAAACACATATAGGTAGTAAGTAGCAAATTATATTCTATTATATTACATAAGAGTAAGATGGATAATAAGAGAAAAATATTACAAGATCTACAACTTTACTAAAAATTCCATAATAATAACGAGTAATATAAATAATTAAGATCAAGTTCAAATCTCACGAACAACATATTTAAATTTAATATTTAAAACTCTAAATATACTAATATAAGTTAAAGTGTTCGAATTAAATAAATAACATATAAAATCTAATATTTATAACTTCAAAATTAAGAATTATAATAAAAGAGCACTAACATAAGTCTATAATAAATAAGTAAATAAAATTATATATAAAGATCTACAACTATACTAAAATGTCTATGATAATAACGAGTAAAAAAGATAATTTAAAATTATTATAAAAGTTCTCGGTAACAACATATTTAAATTTAATATTTATAATTTTAAATATGTTAATATAGGTTAATATAGAGGTTTGAGGTTCGAATGCGCCAACAACATATTAATTTAGTTTTACTAAAAGTTGTTCTCAACCGACAAAAAAATATGATAATTAATATTTATAATACTAGCTTATACCCGTGATATACACATTTTTTTTTAAATTTATAGTAATATTAATTCAAGATATTATCTTTAATTTTATGATGATTTAGTTATTATTATTCATCTGAAATTACTACTTTCAAGAACTGTAGAGAAAATTATGAATTTTTACCTTAACAATTCTATTCAACTTAGAAAATATACTCATATTTGGTTTATATTGTTAAAATTTAATTTTTAGTATTTAAATATAATTCTAATAACATTCGAATACACTTTTTAATATTGGTTTTAACTGTTTTTATTTATTTATTTCAAAATTAACGGTCCTTATTAGTTTGACGGTACATGTACCAAAGTTTTAGAAAAGATCCCGTGATTCTTTTTTTAATATCTATAAATATATTATTTATATATATTTTTAATATTTTTATGTTATTAATTTTTAGACTTTATTTATTAGATTTAAGACGTTCAATTAACTATTGAGTTATAAAAATCAGATCTGAACACACACGAAACTCACAAAATAATGTTTAGTGATGATTTAATAAATTTTTTCCCAATTAAAAATATCCTGAAGATTTTTTACATTAATAATTTCTATTCAACTTAGGAAATCTATTTATATATGGTTTAAATTATAAAAATACTCTTTTTAGTATTTGAATATAATTCTACTAACAATCAAATACACTTTTTAATATTACATGGTTTTCATCTATATATTATAAGATCAAACAAAATAAAATGTAGTGAAGGTTTAACAATTTTTATACAATTAAAACTATACCAAAACTGAAGATAGAAGAAAATGAAAAAATTTTACGCTAAAAATTTTGTTCGATTTAGGAAATTCTCATATAGTTGGTTTAAATTGTCAAGATAAATTTTTTAGTACTTTTAATATAATTCAACTAATAACCAAATACATTTTTTCATATTCTATCCATCGATTCTCATTGTCTTTTTATTAAGTTATAATTATTTCTAATCCAATTCTAATACTAATTATATTTCCACTTTTGATTTATATCATTTTTAGATAATAATTTATAATTTTATATGTTATAATTTTGATCGTCTATTTTTAAAAATATTAGATCCAATGGTTGAGATTGTTTTGGCGGTACATGACCAGATTTTTGTTTTGGATAATATCCCCCTTACGCTTATTGTATACTAGCTTAAAACTCGTGTGATGCACGAATTATTTTTAATAATTGTTAATTTTATTATTTATATTTTATATTTTATTAATTGCATTTGTTAAAAAAATAAGTAGGCATGTTAAACTTTTTAAAATAATTAAAAGTATTAAAATATATTTTAAAATAAATAAGTAATAGTTTGCCCGTGATATTTTGGAAAAAGAAGGGGTTTAGTAAGGAAAAATAGAAAATAACATGTTTTCGTTGAATTTTAAAATATAAAAGTAACGGTTTACCCGTGATATTTTTGGAAAAAGAGGGGTTTTAGTAAGAAAAATAGGAAAATTAAAATTATTAAAATAGGTTTTAAAATAAATAATAATGGTTTGCCGGTGATATATTTGAAAAAGGAGCGATTTTAGTAAGGAAAATAGAAAAAATAACATATTTTAGCTGAAAAAGGTAATTACTCGTGATTTTTTTAGAAAAAGAGGGGAAAGATAATTGTCAATTAAAAGTATTAAAATAGGTTTTAAAATAAATAAGTAAGGGTTTGCCCGTGATATATTTGGAAAATAATGGATTTTAGTAAGGAAAATAGAAAAAGTAACATGTTTTAGCTGAAAAAGGTAATTGCGCGTGATTATTTTAGAAAAAAAGGGATTTTGTTAGAAAAAATAGGAAAAATAATGTATTTTAAGTGAAAGGTAACTGAAAGGTAACTGATTATGATAATGTTTATAATAATTAAATAAACAATTAAATAAGGCAATTACCTTACCAAAAAAACATGTATCAAAAAACAGGTACCAAAAAATAGGTACCTGTTATTAAAATAAATAACTTTGTCAAAGAATTCAGGTGGTTTAGGTATTACTCCTCTCCATGTTAAAAACAAAACATACTCGCGAAATGGCGGTATAAGTGGATAACGGACAGGCATGCCAATTGGAATAAACTCATCAAAGCTAAGTATGATTGTAGAGCAATGGATGATCTGGGAGCTGCTATAAGGAATAAAAATGCCTCTGCATCCTTGCTAGGTATAAGCAGTATTAAAAATATAGAGGGGTTCTCCGGGGCCTTGGATGTAAATGAGTTTATGTGGGATATGAATGATGGCTCAACGGCACTATTTTGGGAGGACAAGTGGCTTGAGAGTTGTGCTTTATATCAATCCTTTTCTAGACTCTATCTCCTTTCTAAGATTCAGAATGTCTCGGTTCAAAGTTTTTGTGATACTTGGATGAATCCACAAACAGAGTCACACATGCTTTGGAATAGACAATTACGAGATTGGGAGCTAGATGAAGCAGTAAAGTTAAATACAATTATTGATTCAATAGTTTTTTCTCCAGGGCTAGACTCTTTGGCGTGGTTGAAATCTAAACACCCGTACTCCTCTGCGGATGGTAAAGGTATGTTGTTGGGTAGTTCGGGCTCAACTAATGTTGTGTGGAGTCGTATATGGAAGCTAAAGGTTCCACCTAAAATTCAGTATTTTCTTTGAAAAATAGAGCATGATATTCTTCCCACAAAATCTTTTTTGACCAAAAGGATGTCTAGTCCTTTCCCAGATGTAAACTGTGTTATTTGTCAAAACGGAGTTGAAGACCAAGAGCATCTACTTTGGAACTGCTGCTTAGCAATAAAGATTTAGAAGCTGGTATTGGATTGGTGGGGTTTTAGTAATAGGATAAACTCGTTTGGAAAGAATCAATTTTGGACTTCCTTTAACTCGTTCAGTAATAATAGAGATAAAATGGTCCGGGCCATTGCAATTTCGTCAACACTATGGTCTCTATGACTGAACATGAATGTTAAAGTATTCGAGGTTGTCCGTTATAAGGTTGAATAAGTTTTTTTTATCTAATTAAGCTCAGAGCTCAGAAGTGGTGCCAAACAGCTTCAATACTGAGAAGTGACCACATTACAATATGGAATGTTCACCCATTGAGAGCTGTTTCGAGAAGTAGTAATGTTCTCTTCAGGGCCGTGGTTGATATGAATTATAAACTTATTGGTTTCTCTGATGGATCTTTCAAGATCGATAGCAACGGGGCTATCAGTGCAAGTATGGGTGGTTACCTAAAGGATGATAAAGACAGTTTAAAATTCATTTTTTTCGGGTCCAATCATTAGTTCGAATTCTTTGCAGACAGAATTGCAGGTTGTGGTCCATCTCTTATATGTTGTTTGTAATAGTATATACTCATATGAGAGTTGTCTGTTCTACTTAGACAATGATGAAGCTGTTAATTATCTGTTGAAAGTGAAATCGGGTTGTCTATTTAAAAATCTGTTATCCGATGATGAATGGATTAATTGTGTGTGCAAGCCAAATATATGCTTTAAGCATATCAGTAGAGACTTAAATATCGGGGCATATGATTTATCGAAACAAGGTCGTACAAGGGGTTATCTACTTCAAGGGTGGTGTTAGTGGTGGGCGTACTCCTTTGGGCTTTGGTGCATTACGAGCATGGTAAACATTTTTTAAATAGCCCATCAATATTTGATCTGAAAGGTTTATCCTGGTAGGAATCAGTGCAGAAGTCTAAAGGTTCAGGCTTCATTGTGATTGTTTTGTAAGTTGTGCATTGGTTTTATTAGGGAGTTTCTTACTTCTATATAATGACGCTGAGTTGGGAATTTGGTTTTATTTATATTTCTTCTCTTGATAACTAGAAAATGGAGTTCTCGGTTGTTCAATGGAGAATGCCTACGGTCGGAGCTGTTAAAGTAAATGTCTCTGGGTTTTTTTACAGATGAACCATTTCCTAATGGCAATCGTTCAGGAATTGGAGGGGCTATCAGGGATCATAGAGGAATGATGCTTCGACTTTTTGCTGGCTCGTTAGGTATGGAGGATATAAGGGAGAATGAGTTCTATGCCATGTTCAAGGGGTTAATCAGAGCTTATCTAGCAGGTATGGATGTGGTGGAACTTGAAACTGATAACCTCGCAGCTCACTGGGAATGGGATAATTCCCTGAACAATGGCATTCCACAAGAGTATATCTATGTGGTTCAACAGTTTAATCAACGTAAGGCAGACATTAACCTCTTTTTGGTCACCAGGGCGTCGATAGGGATTCTAACGCACTGCCGAGGCACTTGGCTAGGCACGGTGCTGAGAACTATCACATGATGGTTAGGATCACTACTGGTAGGATTCATGAAATCTGGTGCCGGTCTTGGGAAGAGTTGGTGAACAGTTTGAAACTGTTTTTTAGGAAGAGTTGGATGGCGAAATTGCAGAGGAGAATGTTGAAGTAGTTGAAGTAGTGGCTCTAGTGTGTTGTGGTGTTGATTATGAAGTGGTGGTTTGATTTTGTATCTTTTCTCTGTTTGTTTGTATTTTTTAGTGGGGGGAAGTTGTACTTCTTGGGTTGGTTTTCTGGCTATCTAGTACTTAGTCTATGCATTTCATAAAATGGCCATTTTCTATCCTATTTTAATATTAGATTTTGCCTTTCAAAAAAAACAAAAACTTTTAATGTTTCGTCTTTATTATTTAAGAGTAGATTAAAAATCGTGCGATGCACAGTTTATTTTTGATAATTTTTATTATATTATTTAAGTTTTGATATTTTATTAATTACATTTGTTGAAAAAAATAAGTAGACATATTAATTTTTTTTAATAATTAAAAGCATTAGATAGCTTTTAAAATAAATAAATAAAGGGTTTGCCCATGATATTTTGAGAAAAAAGAGAAATTTTAGTTAGAAAAATAAAAAAAGTAAGTTGAAAAAGGTAATTGTCTGTGATATTTTTTGTTTCTCTCAATATTCTATTACCTTTATCTTCAATTAATTATTTTATTTGAATGGAAAGTTATAAAAATTTATGATAAACATTGGATTTTATAAATAATATTACCATTTTATATATATATATATATGTCTCTGTTGTGGAATAAAATCCGTACTTACGAATTTAATGCAAGGGTTTAAGAGCTTTCAAGCTTTAATGGCTGATCTCGTGTTTCGTGGCTAAATCTAACCTCACAAGATGCCTACGTATCTCAATCAATGCTGAGAATCAAGCCAAAAAATGTAGTTCTAATGTGAAGGATCAGGGTCCTTTTATAGGCGTCATGAGCCTTGCATTTAGAGTAGAATTAGGTGACTTGGGGGCCAAGTCACTTTCTTAGATCAGGATTGTGAATCCTATTTTGTAGGAGGCTGACTCCTATTAGGTTTGTATGTCTTGAAGGCTAATCTTTGAAGTATTTCACACACTTTGGACTCTTTTTATGAGCTGCAAATTTTCCCTTTTTATTAATTACGAAATTAATAAATAAATAGGGTTTCAGGCCTTATTAATTGGGCTTAACTCTTGGACCAATCTAGGTCTAATTAATACGTCATTAATTACGTTTTCAAGGCTGTTTTTGGCCCATATCATTTGCCCCCCAACTTCTAAGAAAATCTTTTTTAGATTATCATAGAAGTTATTTTGACTTTCTTCGAGATTTAAAGAGTCTCTTTCGCATTTCTCGTAATTGTCCGGTCCTTCGAACATATAGTTCCAAATTGATTTCGTTTGCTTTAATCTCCCAAAATAGAAATCAAAAGTTATAATTAATTTCTTGGAGAATCATACAAAATTAAAAAATTCTGCACAATTTCGACCAAGAATCGAGGTCGAATTTCTGTGTCTTTTTGGCTCCTGGTCGAACACCTTGGACCAGAATGAGGTCATAGGGTTTCGACCAGGATTGTGGTCGAATATTTGTGCCATTTTGGCTCCTGGTCGAACACCTTCGACCAGAATGAGGTCGTAGGGTTTCGACCAGAATTGTGGTCGAATATTTGTGCCATTTTGGCTCCTGGTCGAACACCTTCGACCAGAATGAGGTCGTAGGGTTTCGACCAAGACTGTGGTCGAATATTTGTGCCATTTTGGCTCCTGGTCGAACTATCTCGACCAGGATTGAAGTTGTAGGGTTCGACCTCGTTTGAGGTCGAACATTTCGCCTATTTTGGCTCCTTGTCGAACTATCTCGACCAGGATTGAAGTTGTAGGATTTGACCTCGTTTGAGGTCGAACATTTCACCCATTTTGGCTCCTGGTCGAACTATCTCGACCATGATTGAAGTTGTAGGGTTCGACCTCGTTTGAGGTCGAACATTTCACCTATTTTGGCTCCTGGTCGAACTATCTCGACCAGGATTGAGGTTGTAGAGAAGAAATACTTATTTTCTTTTCAGTAACTTATTTATTTTTGGGCCGTTCTCTCTTGGGCTTTGCCTGAAGTTTATTGGTCTGTACCGGATAATGCCGGTTGTCCTCCCTTTTGACTGGCCCAGTGACCGGTTGTACTTTCTATATAAGTGTAGAGTCTTATTCGACATTTCTTACTTCTCACTTCTCATTTCTCAAAGTCACTCTGTTAGAATTCTTCTCAAAATTTTCTCTGCAAAGCTCTGCTAGGGTTCTGCAGTAAGGCGATTCCCGACGAGTTTTTCCGATTGATATTCATCGATTTCTGGAATTTTTACTTGAAGATTTCTGGTTTTTTTGCTTTGAAGATTTCTGGGTTTATCTTTGAATATTTGAAGTTTTTCTGGGTTTCCGTTTGAAGATTTGAAGAATTTTTTATGGGTTTCCAACTTTCAAATGGCTGATCGTGCTTCCCAACGTCTTCAAAAAATGAATTCTGCTTCCAAACGAGGTACCCCCATTTCTATTCTTTCTAATTACATGTCTTTACATGATATGATCAACGAACGTGGGGATGAATACCCGTCTGTTTCCGCCTTAGATTCATATGATTGTAGCAATAAATTTCATGATGTAGATAAAATTAAGGATTACAATAAAATCTATAGGGTTAAGGCTCCCTTAAAGTTAGTTCCCGCCGGTGCCGGTGACCGTTCTTGTCATTGGCGGTCTAATGCTCTGTGTATCTATAAAGATGCTATAGTTGTCGGTCTTAGGTTTCCATTTCACGAATTTATACCTAGACTTCTGGCTGATGTTCAAATAAATCCCTGTCAATTACCTCCAAATGCCTGGAGGATAATTCATTGTTTTATGGTTTTGTGCTTACGCAACAATTTTCCTCTTTCCATCCCTTTATTTAGAAAAATATTCCAATTTAAGAATAGTTCCGCGAGTAATTTGGGTTGGGTGAACATTAGTCACCGAGTTGGCCTTCCCTTCATTTTCCACCCAAAATCTATTCCTGATAACAACCCTAGGTGGAAAAGTGAATTTATGTACCTCGTTTGGGAAGGTGGGGATTGGGGAACTTTATTCCGCAAATCGTTTGGTAGAGTTGTGGATGGTAGTCCTAGCAACATAACTTTGAATGATGAGGAGTCACATGCCTATTCTGAGCTAATCAAAGACAATGGGACTACTGTGGCTTGGGAGCTTCTGGACGAATTTGTCCTCAAGTCTATTCACCTTTCAAGTGTTTCAGACAAAGGTAAATTTCTTTACTTTCTTTGTTTATTTTATTTTCTTTTTGAGATTTCCTATAACCATTCTTTGTTTGTTTTTACAGCTGTGGTCTTTATCAACAAAACTAATGAGCCCAAAGATGATGAGACTTCCAGGATAGGAGGTGATCCTCATGGAAAACCTGATGCTCTCAGTTTTCGGATCCCTCCCCAGATTCATGTGGATGAGGCAGATATTCCTATATCTTCAAAGTCCTCGGTTTGGCGCCCCAACTGGGGTATTAGGAAAAGGAACACCGTTGCTGGGGTGTCCAAAAATGTTGTTGAGTGGTCATACCATTCACTCACTCCCTACGACTACAAGGATTTTGTTGCAAATTCTACTATCGAGGGAGTTGAGCATCTGGGCGCTCAAGCCATAGATGCGGTACTTTTCTCCCTTTGTTCTTTTTAATCTTTTTTCTTTTCTCACAAATCTTTATCTCACTTTGAATTACTTTTGTTTTGGCAGAGCAACGCCAATTTTCAGGGGGCCCTTTTTCAGGCTAAAGCTTAGCGTACCTCTTCTGAAGCCAACAAGGCTAGGCTTGATAAGTCTGAGGATGAGGTGAAGTCTTTGAAGGAGGCTTTAGCGAGAAAGGAGAAGGAGCTTGTGGATGCTCAGGCTGAGTTGGTTGAGCTGAGAAGGAGCATGGATGATTACATTGATGAGTACCTTGACTCCCAGGAGTACAAGGACCTGATAGAGAAACATGACGAGATTCTTTTCCCAGTCCAGTACTCTGCAGGATGGGAGGATGATATTCAGGTCGTCTCAGCTAAGCATCCCGAAGCTTTTGATCCTACTCACTTCCCAACTCCTCACCCTCCTACTCCTCTAGAGTGCATTCTGGCTGGGACAGCTAACATGGAGGAGGATGATAGGATTTTGGATCCTGAGCATACTTCGCCTCTTGGTGACACACCTGTCAATGATCCCGAGGCCACTGATCCCAGTTCTGGCTCCAGCTCAGGGGAGGAGACTAATACTGGAAGAAAAGGCGGGGGTAATTAGTTCTTAGATATGATTGTCTTTAATGGCCGCATGTGGCTTATTTTACCTTTCATGTATTTTCAGCCTTCAGGCTTAACTTAAACTCTTTTATGTAAGTTTAATCTCATATCCTTTAGTTTCTTCAAATTCTTAGCTTTGTATGTTTATTAACATTTTATGCATATAAATTGTCAAAAAATATTGGAACGTTGAATGAAAACATATCTTGAAAATGGGTTCAACCCTTACATAATACTCTACTTTCTACCCCGAGTTAAAAACTCAGATTGGTTTTGTCGACCTTATTTCTACTTGTCCTAGCAGTGAGTCCGGTGAGGAAACACTAAACATAATATGAGCCTCGCCCAAACACGTTCTTGACTCGGTATGGCCCTTCCCAATTTGGAGCCAACTTTCCTTTTTGTCCAACCCCGGATGCCTCAATCTTTCGGAGGACTAAATCTCTTTAACGAAAGAATCTCTCTTTAACCCTTAAGTTATAATAGAAAGATGTTTGTTTCTGATGTTCAACTACCTTAGCATTTGCCTCATCTCTAACTTCATCAATTAGATCCAAAGCCAGCCTCATGCCTTCTTCATTTGCCTCTGGCTCGTAGGCTTCTACTCTCGGAGAAGTGTGAGTAATCTCCACCGGAACCACTGCTTCTGCTCCATATGCTAGCAGAAATGGAGTTGCCCCAGTGGTGACCTTACAAGTGGTACGATATGCCCATAGAAGTGAAGCGTAGTTCAATATCATTCTCTTCATAATACTTTTTGAAATTTTCGTGATTGAACTGAGTTCCATTATCCATGACCAAGATTCGTGGAATCTCATACCTGCATATTACATTCTCCCAAAAGAACTACATTACTTGCTTGGTGGTTATCTTGGCTAAAGGTTTAGCCTCAATCCACTTGGTGAAGTAGTCAATCGCCACTATCAAGAATTTTCTTTGTGCACTTACCACTGGAAATGGTCCAAGTATATCCATTCCCCACATGGCAAATGGAACAGGTGAATTTATAGACGTCAACATCTCAGGTGGTTGTCTAACCACTGGTGCATGCTTTTGGCATCATTCACACCTCTTTACATAGCTTTTTGCATCTGTAAGTACATTTGGCCAATAGAAACCTAGGCGAGTGATTTTATTAGCAAGGGCCCTGCCCCCAAGTGCTGCCCACAAATTCCTTCATGTACTTCCCTTAGGGCTAATTCTGCCTCCTGGGGTCTCAAACATTTCAAGTAGGGGACAACGAAAGACTTTTTATACAAGATTCCCTCAATCAAGGCGTACCTTAGTGCTCTCACATATAACTTTCGTGCCTCTGAAGTATCGTTAGGTAGCCAACCAGTTTCTAGATGTGACTTGATGGGATCCATCCAACATCTAGCAACATTAATGGGTGCTATTAACTTTCCATTGATGCTTGGGTCTTCAAGACTTGGAAGTATACACTTCCTGCATAATTCTCAATTTCAGAAAAAGCAAACTTGGACAAGGCATCAGCCTTCATGTTTTCTTCTCTAGGAATGTGTTCCACATAACACTCATCAAATTGAGTCATGATGGCTTTGACAAGTTTCAGATACTTAGCCATGACTTCATCTCTAGCCTCAAATTCTCCATTCACATGGGAAACTACCAGCCTCGAGTCTCCACATACTTTAAGAGTCTTAACTCTCAAGGCTCCAGCCAGCTCTAAGCCAACTATCAGGGATTCGTACTCAGCTTCATTGTTTGTCGTTGGGAAGTCCAGCTTTAGTGCATACTCTATGAGAAATCCATCGGGACTTTGTAGCACCAAACCTGCTCCACTTGATTTTTTTTGATGCCCCATCAAAATGGAGTACCCAACATTCTTTGGAGACCATGTCTTCATCTTTCTTGTCTTCTTCTTTTCCTTCAAATACTACTTCATGCCCCCCGACTTCCTGGTTGTCAATAGTGCATTAAACCATGAAGTCAGCGAGTGCTTGAGCTTTTATTACTGTTCGAGGCTTATACTTGATGTAAAACTCTCCCAACTCTATAGGAGATTGGTCAAGACTTCTATCTTGTGTGCCTGGAAGTATGGGAGTAATTTTCTTGAGGCCATGATCAGGGCTAACGCAAACTTCTTTATCATAGATTAGTTTATTTATGCTCTGTGTAGAATCTTGCTTACATAGTAGATGGGTTTCTGAACCTTCAACTCTTCCCTAACCAAAACGGCTCCTAAGGCAGTGTTCGAGACTGCCAAGTATAAGTAAAGAATCTCTCCCGGTTTTGGTTTTGCCAATAATGGTGCTTTAGCCATGTTAGATATAATTGCTGACGTTTGTTTATCAGTGTTTAAGCAACAGGTACTGACCAGAGTTTATCAGAAGCCGGTCAGAGTTTAATTAAACTCTGACAGGGTGAAAGTTGAATTAGCTGTCGGTGCTGAATTGAAGATTCTAGAAGCAATATATTCTGAAGATGGAAAGAAGCAGAATATATTGATACAGCTAAGGAAACGGAATAGAAGATAAGAAGCAATCCTTAATTGATATAACTTGTATAGCTAATTTGTAGGAATATCAATTAGATAAGGATTGTGTAACTGTGTACTATATAAACACAGATAGGTTATCCCTAGAAGGGATGCGATTATTGAATTATTATTCTTGTAACCTAGAAGCTCTTTGTGATTCATTAACATCATAAAGAGAGAAGCTGTTAATACGATTACAGTTTTATTGATTCATAAACAGTGTTCTTGATTATTGTTATTCTCATACATACTTGATTATATTGTGTATTCGGCCTAACAATTGGTATCAGAGCCAAGGCTGTTTAATATATACAGTTTTACGATTCAAACACAATATTAATCATGTCTGAAGAAAATCAAACTGCTCCTAAGGCTGAACAGGTTAAGCCCAATTCTGTGAGTCGATATGAAACAATCAGGGTTCCAATTCTCAGGCCAGTAGAGTATCCGATTTGGAAGGTTAAGATGACCATGTTTCTGGAGGCTACAGATCCAGAATACCTTGACAGAATCTATGATGGTCCTCATATGCCAACTAAATTGTCCCCTGTTGTTGATGGACAAGAACAAAAGACTGTTCCAAAGGAAAAGAAAGATATGACTCCTGAGGACATCTCATCAATTGCAAAAGATGCAAAGGTTAGACATCTTCTCCACAGTGCTTTAGATAATGTTATGTCTAACAGAGTAATTGGCTGCAAAACTGCCAAAGAGATATGGGATGCTTTAGAAGTCAGATGCCAGGGAACAGGTGCTATCAAGAAGAACAGAAAGACAATACTCACACAGGAGTATGAGCACTTTGATTCAAGAACTAATGAAACCTTGACTGAGACTTATGACATATTTTGCAAACTGTTGAATGATCTGTCTTTGGTTGATAAAGAATATGAACTTGAAGAGTCTAATCTCAAGTTTCTGTTATCTCTACCTGAAAAGTGGGATTTAAAGGCAACAACAATCAGAGATAATTATGATCTTGCTGATACAGATCTTGATGAGATCTATGGATTGTTAAAGACTCATGAACTTGAGATAGAAGAAAGAAACAGGAGATCCAGCAAGAAGACAAAATCTATTGCTCTCAAAGTTGAGGAGAAGCCCATTAAGAAGGAATCATCAAGGAAGAAAGCCAAGGGAAAGGCTTTAGTCATTAAATCTGAGAGTGAGTCATCAAACACTGATGATGACTCAAACTCTGATGAAGCTTCTGACTCTGAGGATGATGAAGAACAGATGATGCAAATGGCTGCATTGATGGTGAAGACCTTCAAGAAGATGGGATTCAAGAATTTCAAGAAGGGAAAGAGATTCTCAAGGAAAGATTCAAACTCTGATAAGAGAAGTTTTAGAAAGTCTGATGGAAGGGAGACCAAGTCTGTCAAGAAGGATAAATCTGAAATCCAGTGCTACAGGTGTAAGGAGATGGGTCACTATGCCCCAGAGTGCAAGAAAGGCAAATCTGAGAAAGCACTCATTTCTAAAGGCAAAGACTGGGCAGATACTTCAGACTCTGATGATGGAGAAAATTATGCTCTTATGGCAACTGTCAGAGATGAGACTGAATCATCTGAAAATAAGGTACCCCTAACTACTTATGCTTATGATACTGATAATATATCTGAGTTAAGAGTATATCTGAAAAGTGTTCATGTTAGCTATAGGGATCAGACTTTAGAGAATGAGAGAATTAAATCTGAGAATCTTAGTCTTAAAGATAGAAACAAGTTTCTTGAAGGAGAACTTGAAAGTATGAAGCAGATTCAAAAAGAAAGAGATGATGCTGTTTATGTTGAACAGGAGTTGCTTAAAAGGTATAGGCAACTAGAATCTGATTTAGAGAAGGAAAGAAAAATAATCAAGACTTGGACAGATTCTGGAAGAGACACTCATCAAGTGTTTCAGACTGATTCTGTAGGTTTAGGTTATTGTGAAAATGATGAACTTAGGTTTAAAGACAAGGTTAAGGTAAAACCACAACTTAAACCTGTGAAATTTGTTCCAGAAGCCAATAAGTTAAAATCTGTTGTAATAAGGGAAGCTGATATGAAATCAGATGAAGCCTGTGAAAAACAGGAAAATATTATAACAGAAAACCTTATGGAAATAGAAGCTGTTAGAAAACCAGTAAAAACTTGTGAAAAACAGGTTAATGTTGGTTTGATGACAGGGAAACAGTTCAATCATAAGCTGAAAGAAGTAAAATCTGCTATGAAACCAAAAGGGTCCAAGAAGAATAGGAATGGAAAGATAGGCATAAATAATAGAAATAATCATTTGCCTAATGCTGGTGCTTCAAGGAAAACATGTTACAATTGTGGTAGTTCTAATCATCTTGCTAGATTTTGCACTAAGAACAAACATATTAATTCTTTATCTTCTACATCAGGAGTAAAGAATGATTATGTTAGAGTTAGACCACAGACTTTATGCACACACTGTGGGAGCACTTGGCATTCCATTTATACTTGCAAGAGTTATCATGCTATTTATCATAACTATTATGAGCTAAAACCCAATCTGAAGTGGGTTAGAGCAAACTCTGCAAGTGTAAAGTCTGACAATGTTAGCTTAAACTTTGTTGATAGTAATTCCGCTGCAAAAGCTAACACTGTTAAGAAAGACAAAGGATCCAAGCAAGTCTGGGTCCTTAAAACTAACACTTAGTATTTGTTTGTGATTGCAGGGTATAATAGAGAGCACACTTATCTTGGACAGTGGATGCTCAGGACATATGACTGGAAATAAAGCCCTGCTATCAAACTTTGAGGAGAAAGCTGGCCCAAAAGTTTCCTATGGAGATGGCAACATAGGACACACTCTAGGATATGGCAATATTAATCTTGGAAGTGTCATCATTACAAATGTAGCTCTAGTCTCAGGACTCAAGCATAATCTGTTATCTGTGAGTCAAATCTGTGACAGAGGAAACCATGTAGATTTCCATAGTGAATACTGTGAAGTCATCAGTAAATCTACTGGAAAAGTTGTTCTAGTTGGACATAGGCGCAATAACATTTATGAAGCAAGTTTGGTAACAAACTCTGATGGAAAAACAGTGTGTCTGACTGCAAGAATGTCATATGAAGAGAGTTGGAATTGGCACAAGAAGCTCTCTCATCTCAATTTGAACAACATAAATGAGCTAATAAGAAAGGATCTTGTAAGGGGACTTCCAAAATCTATACTCAGTCTAGATGGCTTATGTGATTCTTGTCAAAAAGCCAAGCAAAGGAAGTCATCTTTCAAGAGCAAATCTGAATCTTCAGTAGTGGAACCTTATCATCTTCTACATGTTGATCTCTTTGGACCAGTGAATGTGATGTCCATGGGCAGAAAGAAATATGCTCTAGTAATTGTTGATGAATATACTAGATATATATGGGTGTATTTCTTGTCAAAGAAGGATGAAACTGCTCAAACTCTGATGGATCATGTAAATCTACTGGACAAAGGATCACAGCACAAAGTCAAAATTATAAGAAGTGATAATGGAACTGAATTCAGAAACTCAATCATGGAAGCTTTCTGCAAGGAAAGAGGAGTGAAACAAGAGTTTTCTGCACCTGGAACTCCACAGCAAAATGGTGTAGTTGAAAGGAAGAACAGAACTTTAATTGAAGCAGCCAGAACTATGCTTGAAGAAGCAAAATTACCAACTTATTTCTGGGCAGAAGCTGTTCAAACTGCTTGTTTTACTCAAAATGCTACACTGATCAACAAGCATGGGAAAACACCATATGAGATGGTGAAAAATAAGAAGCCAAATTTGAAATATTTTCACATATTTGGATGCAAATGCTTTGTGTTGAAGACTCATCCTGAACAGTTGACAAAGTTCGAGTTAAAAGCTGATGAAGGAATCTTTGTTGGCTATCCATTGTCAACAAAAGCATTCAGAGTTTATAATCTAAGAACTAAGGTGATCATGGAATCCATACATGTGTCATTTGATGACAAGAAAATAATTGGACTTGAAGACAAGGATGGATATGATCAACTACGTTTTGAAAATGAAGATCTATTCTCTGATGATATAAACTCTGATGAAGCAGGTTTGACAAACTCTGACGAAGCATACTCTGAACATTTACTGGTAAATACTGGAGAAACTGGAAATTCTCAAATTGAACAAAATAGAGAACCAGTTGAGGGGGAGCGTGAAGAAGCTCAACAAGACACAGCAAGTGAGTCAGTTGAGGAAACTGATTCAAACTCTGACAGTTCAAACTCTGAACCATCCAATTCAGGGGGAGCCTCAGATAATGCAGAAAATCAACATATGAATCAGGAGAGCATGGATCAAGGGGGAGGATTCAATAATAATGCAAGAAACCACTTACCAACAGCAAGAAAGTGGACACAGGCACACACACCTGATCTCATAATTGGAGATCCTGATGCTAGTGTGAGAACTAGAAGTGCAACAAATAATGAGTGTCTGTATCATGCTTTCTTGTCTCAAACAGAACCAAAGAAAGTGGAGGAAGCTCTTCAAGATGCAAACTGGATAACAGCAATGCAAGAAGAGTTAAATGAATTTGAAAGAAATGAAGTCTGGACACTTGTACCTAGACCAAAGAATAGATCAATTGTAGGTACAAAGTGGGTTTTCAGAAATAAGACTGACAGTGAAGGTGTGATTACAAGAAACAAGGCTAGACTTGTGGCTAAAGGATATTCACAACAGGAAGGAATCGACTATGATGAAACCTTTGCTCCAGTTGCAAGATTGGAGGCCATAAGAATCTTTCTGGCCTATGCTGCACACAAGAAGTTTAAAGTTTTTCAGATGGATGTAAAAAGTGCTTTTCTCAATGGGAAGCTTGAAGAAGAAGTGTTTGTTGAACAACCACCAGGATTTGTAGATCCCAAGTATCCAGATCATGTCTACAAGCTTGACAAGGCATTATATGGACTAAAGCAAGCACCAAGAGCATGGTATGAAACTCTTGCTCAATTTCTTTTAGAAAGTGGGTTCACAAGAGGTACAATTGATAAAACCTTGTTTTATTTCAATTCTGGTGATGATCTGCTTTTAGTTCAAATTTATGTAGATGATATTATTTTTGGATCTACTAATGACAAACTCTGTAAGAAGTTTGCAAAGCTTATGCAATCCAAGTATCAAATGAGCATGATGGGAGAGCTTAGTTATTTTCTAGGCTTACAGGTCAAGCAAACAGATGATGGGATTTTTATCAATCAAGCAAAGTATACCAGAAATCTTCTAAAGAAATTTGGTATGCTTGATAGTTCATCTGCTACAACTCCCATGGCTACAGCAACGAAGCTAGACAAAGACACAGGAGCCTCAGTAGATATGACTAACTACAGAGGAATGATAGGGTCTTTACTGTATCTTACTGCAAGTAGACCTGATATCATGTATGCAACATGTCTTTGTGCAAGATTTCAAGCAGATCCAAGAGAGCCTCATCTAACAGCTGTAAAAAGGATTTTCAAATATCTCAAAGGAACCATAACCTTGGGTTTGTGGTATCCTAGAGAATCAGAGTTTAAGTTAATTGGTTACTCTGATGCAGATTTTGCAGGCTGTAAGATAGACAGAAAAAGTACAAGTGGAAGCTGTCAATTTTTAGGTGACAGATTAGTTTCTTGGTACAGCAAGAAACAGAAGTCGATTTCCACATCCACAGCTGAAGCAGAGTATATAGCAGCTGGTAGCTGTTGTGCACAGATTTTATGGATGAAGAATCAATTGCTGGATTATGGGTTAAGGTACTCTAAAATACCTATTTTCTGTGATAACCAAAGTGCTATTGCTATGACAGGAAATCCAGTACAGCACTCCATGACCAAGCACATCAGCATAAGGTATCATTTTATCAGAGAACATGTGGAAGAAGGGAACATTGAGCTTCATTTTGTGTCTACAGACCAACAACTTGCAGATATCTTCACCAAACCTTTGAGTGAAGCTACTTTTACAAGATTGGTAAATGAACTTGGGATGATCTCTGGTTCTGACTAGAGATACGGGTTAGACTCAAAATCTATACATGTTTGATTTTTAATGCTCATGATTCCTTGCATGTATTAACTGTTATGAGTACCAGTGTCATAAACTCTGTCGGTTAAACTCTGATGCTAAACTCTGTTAGTCATAAAAATGTTGGTCATACTCTGATTGTTACAGTTTAATGCTATACTCTGATTGTAATTTTGTCTGAAACATATGGACCAATGAAGAAATTTGTATGAAGCATAATTCTCAGTAAGTAATTATGAATCCTTAAGAGTTGTATAGATTCTGATCTCAAACATGTGTAGTAAGTTAACACAACATGATACTGTCTCTGTATTTATACCATCTCTTAGTTTATTAATCCTATACACTGAGTCTGTATTAGCTGTTTGCATTTTCTCTCATAAATTAATTGTATTAACTGATGAAAAGTCTAAACTCTGATTATTAATTGCAAATAATTCACCCTCAAATCAAAAGATGCCAAAAAGAGCACAAATTCCTTTGAGATCATGTTGTGCCTAGGAAGATCCAGGAACTTATTGTATGAAATAAGGGCTAAAATCTTTGATTTTTGGTGACTAGTGCCAACCACTGATTACTGGAAAAATAAAAAAAAATATATAAAAAAAAATAAAAAATAAAAAAAAAAAAATAAAAAAAAAAAAATATATATATATATAAAGGGGGTGAAAAATAAAAGACATATCCAAATGAAAGGATATCAGTACTACAGAGTTTAGATATAAAAAATCAGATTCTATGTTATACATGAGAGTTTAGGCAACCAGTTTTTACTAATTTAGTTTGTGGATTTTATGCACTTTGAGATGATCTAAATATTGATTTCGGTAAACTCTGCTATTGCACACACATATTTTCACATCTGTACAGATTGAGAAAAGAGTTTATTGACAAAGAAGGATAAATGGTAAACACTGATGTATTGTGTGACATATGCCGAGGTAACTTTGTTTTAATCTCTGATGGTTAAAATAATTTCTTTGTTTCAGACATTTTATAATTTTGAGATTAGACATTTGTTTTGAAAATTTAAAAAGAGTAGATTGGAAAGTTGTTCAAGAATGTTTGAAACAGAGGAGAGAGGTTAATTGCATAGAAAAGTGTAACAGGCGGTAATTATTGCTGTTTTTACTGCGCATGCGTATTGGAAACTGCCAATTATTTGCTGTCAGCGTATGCACGTTTGACATGTGTCCCACTCACATGATTATAGGAGTAAGACAGTTGTGTATTAATGATTAAAAACTCTTCAGTTTTTAATCTTTAATTTTCTTTTAAATACAATACACACATCTTCTGTTAAACTTTTCACATCTTACTCATACACATCTATTATCACACACACATAGTCACAAACACCTTTCTACACATAAACTCTGTTAAGCTTTCGCATCAATTACTTGTTCTTTCTTCAAAATCTTCTAATGGCAACCACAGCTTTCGTTTCGTCTGGGTTAGAGTTCGTTCCAAACAACTATACCGCACCACTAAACACTGCAAACGCACCAGAAGCATTTCATATGATTCAAAAGTTTCTTGCTCAGTCAGCGATTGGGCGTGCTTTAGTTGAACTAGCCAAACTTTCTGGTTTACAAATCAAGGCGTTCTGGGAGACAGGGGTTTATGATGATGGTGGTGAAACTGGGAGCCCATCCATAATCTTTGAGTTTGAAGAAACAGAGTATGTTATTACTGCTGGTACTGTTCGAGCTGCAATGGGGTTTCCTGAGTATCCTTCTTATACCATTGGAATGGGTGACTCTGATTTGCTAAGGATGATGAGAGAGATTGGGTATTCTGGTCCCTTGAATAAAATTGGACAACTGAAGCGACCGTTCTTAAGGAAGGAGTGGAGCTTCTTCTTTGATTGCATCACGAGAACGTTCGGAAAGAAATGCACAAACTGGGATGCCATTCCAACGGACAGTCTGCAAATCGGGTATTCTCTATTCTATGATAATCATTTTGATTTTGCCCGACTTGTCTTGAATAATTTAGGAGAGAAAATGACAGAGAATAGAGGAGTAGTATACTTTTCTAGATTTTGTCAGACTTTATTCTCTTACTGTGTTGAAGGGGTAGATGTTGTTAATGAAGATGTTTCTTGTTTTAAATTACACAAGAGAGTATTTTCTGATCTCATTAACAAAGATGTTAAGAAAGGAATTGTTGGAGACCTTTTGCTACCTGCTTCTGTGCAACAGTTTGTGGATGCTCAAGTAAATCCACAAACACAAGCTGAATCTCAACCAGAACCTTTAAACACAGAGTTACCTCCATCAACTTCTGTTAAACTTGCAAGGGGAGGTAGGACCAAACATATTGGTACTAAACCTGCAAGGAGACCATCTACTGAAGCTGGGGTATCAAGACCTGAAGCGATGCCTCAGAAGACAAGGCTAAAGAAAAGAAGAGCCAATAGGGCAAAGTCTGTTGCTGAAGCCTCAGAGACTGAAACTGATGAAGAAACTCTTCATCAGAGAAAAAGAAGACTAGTAGCTGCACATCTTTTTGGTGCTATAAATGTCAATATGGACAGAGTTTCTGAGGAAACTGAAGCTCCTGCATCAGAGAATGAGGAGATTGTGACTGAAACTGTTCCTCAAGATACTCCTGCAATTGTTGTTGAGGAGGATATTCTAAATACTAATGAGGACAGAGTGTTTGTAAACACTGAAGCTCCTGAAGTGTTTGTTCAGGAGGATGCTGCAAATAGTGAAGCTGTCAATCTAGACAGGATAAATACTGATGCTAATATGATGGATTTGGATATAGAAACTCCTACATCAATGGCTAATGATGTAGTTGAGGAAGCTGCTACTCATTTTGATAGCAGAGTTTTTTGATTTTGCAGCACACACCTCTATACATTCTGATCATTATACAGAGGGTGTGGAAGCTGATCAAGTAACTGATCAGGTAGAAGAATCTCTGGCCACTCACACTGAAATTTTTTCTTGTGATCTTGACAAAGGTGAGGAGGTTAATCAGATGATAAAAGTCACAGAGCCAATTCTTGATGAAGCTGTGATGGAAAAGGAACAAGAGGCTGCTGATGAGCTAAACTCTGAGAATGTTATTCCTGAAGCTGTAGAAGAGGAGAAAATTGATGAAGCTGCACAGTTTACTGCTGAAAATATTCTTCCTGAAAATGAAGCAGACAATAATGAAGAAGCTGGAAATGATGTTGAGGGTTCTCATTCACACCCTAGTATTCAAGTTTCATTGGCTGATGATGTCCATAGTGATGAAAGAAGGGAAGTCAATAGACAGACAAATGAGCATTTCCAGAATATGTACTACAACAAATGGGCTGATGCAGATTGTGTCTTCCCAGCACAAAGGGCTGCAGATTTTCTATCTGATTCTGTCAAGAAGATCTCAAATACTGATGTACTTACAAGCTTACAGGCAACTGTTGTTCAAGTCAAATCTCTTAATAATAGATTTGATGAGAATCAACAAATGCTTACAAATCTAAGGAATGAAGCCAGTATGAAGGATCTTACTTTCAAGTCTGACAGAACTTATTATTATACTATGCTCAAGCAGCAAGCCAAGGATTCTGAGGAAATTAAGAAGAGGCTTGGAAAAGTTGAGGAGAATCAGGCTGACATGTCTACTCAATTGAATTCTATTTCTAATGCTCTAGAATTGCTGACATCAGTACTACTTTCTGATGATGTCAAAAAGGGGGAGAGTGTATCTAAAGACAAATGCAAAGACACTCAAGCTCTGAGACTGAGGGATGATTCTACTGATGGGGGAAGCAAAGAAACTAAGAGAAAGATTTTTGTTCAAAGGCAAAGCAGGACAAGAGTAAACTCTGTTAGACAAACAAACTCTGACAAGATAAACTCTGGTGGTCAATCTACTTCAAAACTCAAAAGTTTAGTTGTTTCAACTAATCCATCTACTGATGAAGAGATTGCTGCTAAAATATTCATAAAAGAGCATGGAAAGAATGTTACTATTGAAGATATCCAGGCTGAAGAGCAAATGCTTGCTGAGGAACACAAGAAAAATCTTGAAGCTGGAATCTACAAGAAAAAGGAAATCAAGGCTCCTAGAAAGAAAGAAGTTGGTATTTCTATCAAAGAGAATACACAACAGAGTATACAATGTACAAGGAGACCTGTGATTGGAAATTCTGATAAGGGTAAAGGCATAATGATTGAAGAGCCTAACCTGAATAAGAAGTTTAAATCAACCTCTGACATTGCTCAAGTTGAAACAAGATTAGCTAAATCAACCTCTGACGCTGCTCAAGTTGATGTTTCTATTGAAGATATGACAACCTCTGACGTTGCTCAAGTTGTACAGAAATCTACACTACTTCCAGGATTCAGTAAACCAAAGATTCTTGAAGACTTAAAGCTTGAAGCTGTAAATTTCTCAAAAACCAGAACAGTATTGGGAAAAGAAGCCTATGATAAATCTGGACTAGGTTCACACAGAGAGAGAAGAACAAATAACAGATCTCAAGACAACATTTCACTGGCAGAATCTGGTATTATTACTCAAGAAAATCTTGATATGCTAGACTCTGTTCAAATGATCTTTCATAAGGTGTTGAAGAAGGAATTTTTGTTGTACTTTATGAATGATGGAAGAGTTTATAAGGTTGCAGAGTCTGACATAAATCTTAAATCTTATCAAGAATTGGAGTATGTTCTGTACTTGTTAAAAGTCAAAAATAGAAATACTCACAATGCTGCTTCGGTTATCAGAGAAAAGATGCTAAGATCGAAGATGATGCTTGGAGGAGGAGTATCAAGTGCATACATTCCCAAATACAGAAATGCACATGGGAAGATTGTTGAGATGAAAAGAAACAGTGCTAAGTTCAGAACAGCACTGGGTACAAAAGTTCTTGAATTCAATTTAGAATCTGATAAAGCTTATTATATTAAGCTAGGGAATGAGATGAGGAAGAATTCCATCTATTCTCTGAGAGCTGCAATTTATCAGACTGGAGAATTTGATCCAGAGTTGAAAGAAGTGAAGAAGATCATGGTGGAAGAGCTAGAAAGAGCTGAAAAGAAATTGCTATCAGACTATATCAGAACAGTGCCTGATATTCAAGAAATCAAGTAAAGTCTGACTGTAAGTTTTTAATATATTTTCTATTCTAAGTCAAATTTAAACTCTGTTTTAAATTAAACTCTGTTATATGTTAAACACTGCATTTGTTAAATGTTTTTGACATCATCAATTATATGTTTAACTTGTACATTTTATTATGAACAAGTTGGGGGAGATTGTTAGATATAATTGCTGACGTTTGTTTATCAGTGTTTAAGCAACAGGTACTGACCAGAGTTTATCAGAAGCCGGTCAGAGTTTAATTAAACTCTGACAGGGTGAAAGTTGAATTAGCTGTCGGTGCTGAATTGAAGATTCTAGAAGCAATATATTCTGAAGATGGAAAGAAGCAGAATATATTGATACAGCTAAGGAAACGGAATAGAAGATAAGAAGCAATCCTTAATTGATATAACTTGTATAGCTAATTTGTAGGAATATCAATTAGATAAGGATTGTGTAACTGTGTACTATATAAACACAGATAGGTTATCCCTAGAAGGGATGCGATTATTGAATTATTATTCTTGTAACCTAGAAGCTCTTTGTGATTCATTAACATCATAAAGAGAGAAGCTGTTAATACGATTACAGTTTTATTGATTCATAAACAGTGTTCTTGATTATTGTTATTCTCATACATACTTGATTATATTGTGTATTCGGCCTAACAAGCCATGTATTTTTTCAAGGCCTCAAAGGCTTCTTGGCTTTCGGTTGTCCATTCAAAATTCTTCATGTTTTTCAGTGCTTTGAAAAAAGGCAAACACTTCTCTCCTGACTTAGAGATGAATCTTCCCAATGCTGTCGCTCTTCCTGTTAACTTCCGAACATCCTTGACGGACTGTGGTGGTTCCATGTCCAGAATTGCTTTGATTTTATTGGGGTTATCCTCAATTCCTTATTTAGAGAACATCAGGCCTAAAAACTTTCCTGACCCTACGCCCAAGGCGCACTTAGCTGGATTTAACATCATCTTATGGTGCCTCAGTACCTCAAATGCTTCTGGTAGATGGTTTATATGATCTGCCTTCTCGAGGCTTTTAACCAACATGTCGTCCACATAGACTTCCATGGTTTTTCCAATCAGGTGTTCGAAAATTTTGTTCACCAACCTTTGATATGTCGCACCTGCATTCTTGAGACCAAATGCCATAACCAAATAACAGTAAACACCAAAGTCAATGATGAAAGATACCTTGGAGATGTCATCCATGTGCATTTTGATTTGGTTGTATCCGCTGAAGCCATCCATGAAACTCAACATCTCATGCCCAGCCATGGCATCTATTAGAGTATTAATTCTTGGCAAGAGAAAACAATCCTTAGGACATGCATCATTCAAATCTGTGAAGTCCACACACATCCTCCATTTTCCATTGGCCTTCTTGGCCATTACCGGGTTAGTCAACCATTCAGGAAATTGAATTTCTTCAATGAACCCTGCTTCCAAGAGCTTATCTACTTCCTGCTTTATAGCCTCTTGCCTCTTTGGGGCAAAGTTTCTCTTCTTTTGCTTCACTGTCTTTCTTTCAGGATCTACGTTTAACTTGTGAGTTAATAACTGAGGATCAATCTCTGTCATATCGGCCGCTGTCCAAGCAAAAACATCATTGTTTTCTTGAAGAAAAGATATGATCTTGCCCTTCAAGGATTCAGGTAACAATGCTCCAACGTAGGTAACTTTGTCTGGTTCGCTAGGAACTAAGGGAATTGGAATTAAATCCTCAGCCAGTTTCCCTCTTCTTTCTTCATTATCTCTAGTATCCATGTCTTCAATGGGGAGAATCTGCCCCCCAACTCCATCGGGCCTCAAAGCAACTACATAACAACTTCTAGCCATTTTTTGGTCACCTCGTTCCTCACCAATTCCATTTCTTGTTTGGGAACTTGATTTTCAGATGGTAAGACAAGGGAGGACATAAGCTTTCCTTGAGTTTCGGGAGGACCCAGCAGCAATTGGTCCTCTGAATATCATGTTGATGATAGGCCCTCGGGGTTTGGGATTACGATCTTGATCGTTGTCCCTTTTGTCGTAATCCTTCCTTTCATAGTTTCCTCTTTGATTCCCTCGATTCCCATCCTTAGTGAACTTGTCAAGTTTTCCTCTTCGAATCAAGAACTCGATCTCATCTTTCAGTTGTCTGCAATCATTCGTATCATGACAAACTTCTTTGTGGAACCGACAGAATTGATTCTGATTTCTTTTAGACAAGTCAGTCCTTAGTGGCTTCGGTCATCGGAGATCTTCCTCCTTTGCAATTTCCATCAGAATTTGGCTTTTAGGGGTGTTCAATCTTGCATACTCCGTGAACCTTGGTCCAAAATTGTTCTTTTTGGGTGAAGAGTCAGAATCCTTTGACGTCCTAGGATACTTTTTCTTAACATCATATTCTTGAGTCTCTTTTCTTTTCTTTGCGTTCCCGCTTCCGCTAGCAGCAGGTTCATATTTCCTCATGCTTTATTCAGCCTTGATATATTTTTCAGCCCGATCTTGTAACTTTAACATGCTTTCCGGTGGATGCTTAGCGAATGACCTTTTAAAATGGTCATCAGTGGTTCCTTGCTGTAAGGCTATCATCGCTACTTTGTCCTCCAGATCCGGGACCTTTAGGGCCTCTCTAGTAAATCGATTTATGTAGTCCCTCAAGGCTTCATTCCTTCCTTGCTGGATTTCCATGAGAGATGCATATCTCTTCTCATGCACCCTTCCACTAACAAATTGGTTAATAAACGCCTTGCTTAGCTCCTTAAAAGATCCAATAGAATTGGGAGGTAGACGGCTGTATCAACGCTGAGTCATGCCCGCTAGGGTTTGTGGAAACGCTCTACATTTGTCTGCATCATTCGTGGGCTGTAACAACAATGCATTAGAGAAAGTCCTCACATGATTCGCGGGGTCTCCTGTTCCATCATAAGCTTTGATCATTGGCATCTTGAATTTTCTGGATATGTTAGCTTTCATGATATCCTGAGTAAAAGGTGGTGTAGGATCATCAAGATCTCCTATGGGTAACAACACAGTGGGATCACCCTTTGGGGCTTCAGACCTCTTGGTTCTTCTCGGTGCAGGATCTAAATTGATCACCAGGACTCTTCCAGTTGCTTGGCTTTGTGCATTTGTAGCCTCTTCTTCCGCCAGTAGTTTCTTGAGTCTTGCAGCCTTTGCCTCATGGGCCGCAATCCTTTCCTTGGTGGTTTGGGGTTGTTCCCGATTTGTTTGGGAAGAGCGTCTCCTCCTTGGGGCAACATCCCTCTCATCTCCAATTGAATAATTCTCTTACTCAGTATAAGGACCTGAGTAGTCTTAAATCAAAGGGGTCTGTCTAGTTTGAGTTTGCTGATTTTGGGGTCCCAGACCTTGAATATAAGGGGGCACATATGCTTCATGGTAGGTTGGATTGATACCACTGCTGCCCATCGTGGGTCGAGGTGGCATACCATAGGTTGGCATCCCTAGAGTTTGAGTCACGTATTGGGGAAGATCCGTGGTGTGAAGTTGAAGGCCACGTGGTGCATTCATGAGCAGTGGAGAGGTTGTGATCGGTTGCTGGAGAGTAGTCTCTTGAGGATTAGGTCGATGAACGACCATTTGCAGGGGATTCATCCCTTCAACCGAAATCGGGATTTCTGGTCCTTGGGTAGTGGTGAGGGGGATACTCGCCCCTTGAGTGTCAGTAGTGGGCGGTGGTTGGCTTCCATGAGTCTCCGTTTCAGAGGTAAGAAGAAATCCTTCAGAAGTCTGAGTTTCTTGATTTGTTCTTCGTGTATTTGTCATGGTTGATATTGTCTTCCCACAGACGGCGCCAAATGTTGTGGAATAAAATCCGTACTTACGAATTTAATGCTAGGGTCACAAGATGCCTACGTATCTCAATCAATGCTGAGAATCAAGCCAAAAAATGTAGTTCTAATGTGAAGGATCATGGTCCTTATATAGGCGTCAGGAGCTCTGCATTTAGAGTAGAATTAGGTGACTTGGGGGCCAAGTCACCTTCTTAGATCAGGATTGTGAATCATATTTTGTAGGAGGCTGACTCCTATTAGGTTTGTATGCCTTGGAGACTAATCTTTGAAGTATTTTACACATTTTGGACTCTTTTTATGAGCTATAGATTTTCCGTTTTTATTAATTACGAAATTAATAAATAATTAAGGTTTCAGGCCTTATTAATTGGGCTTAACTCTTTGACCAATATCTAGGTCTAATTAATACGTCAGTAATTATGTTTTCAAGGCTGTTTTTGGCCCATATCAGTCTCCCGTGTTATTTTTAGATAATTATTTATTTTAGTCAGAAAATATAAAATAGGTGAAGTGCTAAAAAAGGAAATTAGTTATTTATTGATAATTATATAAAATTATATTACCTTTTTATATATGTTGCATGTGTTATATTTAGAAGATTAGTTGTTTAAGTTAGAAAATATAAAATAGGTAATGTGTTTTAGCTGAAAAATTCAACTGGTTATTTATTATAATTATATATAATTATTTTATATATACATCGCACATGTTATTTTTAGAAGATGAGATGTTATATTTATAAAATATGAAGTAGATAATGTGTTTTTACTGGAGGTAATGACTGTTGTAGGGAGTTATGTTGCCTTTATAACTATAAAGTTCAACATTTGAGTTGTTGTCTTCGAACCTTGCCCCATTGTCATAGGGAGTTAGATTGTTCCTTCCACCTTTGATTCTACTCCATTGAATCCGTAAATGGGCATATTTGAGGGTGTCAACTGAGAATCAGTGTAGCCCATTTTGATGAAAGCATCATGAAACAAGATGTCTACCGAAGCTCCATTATCAACCAAGACCCTCTTTGTCTCAGAATTGCCTATCACAGGTATGATGACTAGGGGGTCGTCATGAGGAAATTTCACTCCCTCCAAGTCAGAATCATCAAAACTTATGGCTATTTCTGTCTTGGCACGCTTCGGTGCTTCTCCTACAACAGTCATTACCTCTCGGGCATAAGCTTTCCTTGAGTTTCGGGAGGACCCAGCAGCAATTGGTCCTCTGAATATCATGTTGATGATAGGCCCTCGGGGTTTGGGATTACGATCTTGATCGTTGTCCCTTTTGTCGTAATCCTTCCTTTCATAGTTTCCTCTTTGATTCCCTCGATTCCCATCCTTAGTGAACTTGTCAAGTTTTCCTCTTCGAATCAAGAACTCGATCTCATCTTTCAGTTGTCTGCAATCATTCGTATCATGACAAACTTCTTTGTGGAACCGACAGAATTGATTCTGATTTCTTTTAGACAAGTCAGTCCTTAGTGGCTTCGGTCATCGGAGATCTTCCTCCTTTGCAATTTCCATCAGAGTTTGGCTTTTAGGGGTGTTCAATCTTGCATACTCCGTGAACCTTGGTCCAAAATTGTTCTTTTTGGGTGAAGAGTCAGAATCCTTTGACGTCCTAGGATACTTTTTCTTAACATCATATTCTTGAGTCTCTTTTCTTTTCTTTGCGTTCCCGCTTCCGCTAGCAGCAGGTTCATATTTCCTCATGCTTTATTCAGCCTTGATATATTTTTCAGCCCGATCTTGTAACTTTAACATGCTTTCCGGTGGATGCTTAGCGAATGACCTTTTAAAATGGTCATCAGTGGTTCCTTGCTGTAAGGCTATCATCGCTACTTTGTCCTCCAGATCCGGGACCTTTAGGGCCTCTCTAGTAAATCGATTTATGTAGTCCCTCAAGGCTTCATTCCTTCCTTGCTGGATTTCCATGAGAGATGCATATCTCTTCTCATGCACCCTTCCACTAACAAATTGGTTAATAAACGCCTTGCTTAGCTCCTTAAAAGATCCAATAGAATTGGGAGGTAGACGGCTGTATCAACGCTGAGTCATGCCCGCTAGGGTTTGTGGAAACGCTCTACATTTGACTGCATCATTCGTGGGCTGTAACAACAATGCATTAGAGAAAGTCCTCACATGATTCGCGGGGTCTCCTGTTCCATCATAAGCTTTGATCATTGGCATCTTGAATTTTCTGGATATGTTAGCTTTCATGATATCCTGAGTAAAAGGTGGTGTAGGATCATCAAGATCTCCTATGGGTAACAACACAGTGGGATCACCCTTTGGGGCTTCAGACCTCTTGGTTCTTCTCGGTGCAGGATCTAAATTGATCACCGGGACTCTTCCAGTTGCTTGGCTTTGTGCATTTGTAGCCTCTTCTTCCGCCAGTAGTTTCTTGAGTCTTGCAGCCTTTGCCTCATGGGCCGCAATCCTTTCCTTGGTGGTTTGGGGTTGTTCCCGATTTGTTTGGGAAGAGCGTCTCCTCCTTGGGGCAACATCCCTCTCATCTCCAATTGAATAATTCTCTTACTCAGTATAAGGACCTGAGTAGTCTTAAATCAAAGGGGTCTGTCTAGTTTGAGTTTGCTGATTTTGGGGTCCCAGACCTTGAATATAAGGGGGCACATATGCTTCATGGTAGGTTGGATTGATACCACTGCTGCCCATCGTGGGTCGAGGTGGCATACCATAGGTTGGCATCCCTAGAGTTTGAGTCGCGTATTGGGGAAGATCCGTGGTGTGAAGTTGAAGGCCACGTGGTGCATTCATGAGCAGTGGAGAGGTTGTGATCGGTTGCTGGAGAGTAGTCTCTTGAGGATTAGGTCGATGAACGACCATTTGCAGGGGATTCATCCCTTCAACCGAAATCGGGATTTCTGGTCCTTGGGTAGTGGTGAGGGGGATACTCGCCCCTTGAGTGTCAGTAGTGGGCGGTGGTTGGCTTCCATGAGTCTCCGTTTCAGAGGTAAGAAGAAATCCTTCAGAAGTCTGAGTTTCTTGATTTGTTTTTCGTGTATTTGTCATGGTTGATATTGTCTTCCCACAGACGGCGCCAAATGTTGTGGAATAAAATCCGTACTTACGAATTTAATGCTAGGGTCACAAGATGCCTACGTATCTCAATCAATGCTGAGAATCAAGCCAAAAAACGTAGTTCTAATGTGAAGGATCAGGGTCCTTATATAGGCGTCAGGAGCTCTGCATTTAGAGTAGAATTAGGTGACTTGGGGGCCAAGTCACCTTCTTAGATCAGGATTGTGAATTATATTTTGTAGGAGGCTGACTCCTATTAGGTTTGTATGCCTTGGAGACTAATCTTTGAAGTATTTTACACATTTTGGACTCTTTTTATGAGCTGTAGATTTTCCGTTTTTATTAATTACGAAATTAATAAATAATTAAGGTTTCAGGCCTTATTAATTGGGCTTAACTCTTGGACCAATCTAGGTCTAATTAATACGTCAGTAATTATGTTTTCAAGGCTGTTTTTGGCCCATATCAGTCTCCCGTGTTATTTTTAGATAATTATTTATTTTAGTCAGAAAATATAAAATAGGTGAAGTGCTAAAAAAGGAAATTAGTTATTTATTGATAATTATATAAAATTATATTACCTTTTTATATATGTTGCATGTGTTATATTTAGAAGATTAGTTGTTTAAGTTAGAAAATATAAAATAGGTAATGTGTTTTAGCTGAAAAATTCAACTGGTTATTTATTATAATTATATATAATTATTTTATATATACATCGCACATGTTATTTTTAGAAGATGAGATGTTATATTTATAAAATATGAAGTAGATAATGTGTTTTTACTGGAAAAGATATTTGGTTATAAATATATAATAATATCACCATTATATATATGTTGTATGTGTTATTTTTAGAATATGAGCTGTTTTAATTAGAAAATATAAACAACAAATGCGCTGAAAATATAAAACAACAATGCGCTGAAAAAAGACAGTTAGTTATTTATTAATAATTATATTAAATTATGTTATTTTTTTATATACGTTGCCCGTGTTATTTTTAGAAGATGCATTGTTTAAGTTAGAAAATATAATGCCCTTGTTATTTTTAGAAAATGAGTTGTTTTAGTTAGGAAATATAAGACATGTAATGTGTTTTAGCTAGAAAAGGTAATTATTAGTTATTTGTAATTATAATATTATTATTTTATTTTATTTTATTAAATAAATTAACTATAGTGTTTTTAGAAAAAGTGGAATTTTAGTTAGAGAAAATATAAAAGGTACTATATATAATAATTTTTAGTATTTTATCCAATGACTCTCATTATATTGATATGGAAGATCCGTAAAATTGAGTGACAAAATATGGAGGACGAGACTACAAACCAAACTTTTAATGTTTCGTTTTAATATAATAGCATAGATAATATCTTAATTGCCCGTGCGATGCACAGATTTTTTTTAATAGTTGTTATTTTATTATTTATATTTTAATATTTTATTAATTGTATTTGTTAGAAAATAAGTAGACATTTTAAAATAGGTAAACTCTGTAAAATAGTTAAACACATTAAAATAGGTTTTAAAATAAATTGTAACTGCAAACCCGTGATATTTTTAGAAAAGTAGGGGTTTTAGTAAAAAAAAAATAGAAAACATACATGTTTTATTTTAAAAAGATAATTGCCGGTCACATTTTTGGAAAATGAGGGATTTGTTAAACAAATAAGTAGACATGTTAATATAGCTAAACTCTTTTAAATAATTAAAAGTATTAAAATATGTTTTAAAATAAATAGTAACAAATTTTTGAAAAAGGACGAGGTTTAGTAAGAAAAAATAGAAAGATGGTTTTAGTTGAAAAATGTAATTGTTGTGATATTCATGGGAAAAGAGGTAATTTTGTTAGAAAAATAGAAAAAATAATGTATTTTAGCTAAAAAGAGTAATTAGTTTTAAACATGTAATATTACTATTTAATAATTATTTTTTTATTGATAAGTAAGGGAAATTAAGTAAAACACGAATTATCAAAAAATTGTATCCGCCGACTAAACTTTTAATATTTCGTCTAGTCTATAATAAGATAGTATAAATTTTATTTTATTAAATGGAATTGCCCGTTATTTTTTTTGGAAAATGAGAGCTTTTAGTTAGGAGAAATTTTAGTTAGAGAATATAAAAAAGAAAATATGATTTGGCTAAAACTGATAATCGGTTAATTATTAATAGTTATAAGATTATCATTTTATTTTATTAAATGGATGCCCGTGATATTTTTGGAAAATGAGATATTTTAGTTAGGAAAAATAGTAAAAAATAGAAAAATAAAAATTTTAGTTAGAAAATATAAGAAAGAATATACAATTTGGCTAAAAAAAGGTAATTGATTAGTTATTAGCAGTTATATTATTATTATTTTGTTTTATTAAATGGACCTGGCCGTTATATATTTGAAAAATGAGATATTTTAGTTTGAAAAAATAGAAAGGCTACTCTATATTTAACTTATTAATAAATATTATATTTTATTAAATGAAATTGTCCATTGATCAAAAATCTAATGGTTGTGAATTGAGACTACAAACTGACTAAAAAACTGTTTTGTCTTTAATATAATAGTATACTAGACGGTGCACGACACGAGGCTTAAAAAATAATAAATTAAAAAATTTAATATTAAAATAAAAGTAAAAATTAATATTATAAATTATAAAATGAGAAACTTAAATATTAATTGGAACATAAAAAAATATTAAAAAATACAGATGGGGTTGAGGAAGATAAATGAGGTATTATTAATATTATTTTATAATAAAATAATATTAATAATAAGGACAGATAGAAAATCTAACATGTTTTAATTAAAAAAAGTAATTACCCGTGATATTTTTAGAAGTGTTTTAATTATATTAATTGTATTTATTAAAAAAATACGTTGACATGTTAAAATAAGTAAGTTTTTTTAATAAGGACAAATAGGAAAGCTAAAATGTATTAATTAAAAAATAATAATTACCTATAATATTTTTAGATGTGTTTTAATTATATTAATTGTATTTGTTAAAAAAATACGTTCACTTGTTAAAATAGGTAAGTTTTTTAAATAATTAAAAGTATTAAAATAAGTTTTAAAATATATAAGCAAGGGTTGCACTTGATATTTTTGGAAAAGAGAGATTTTAGTGATAAAAAATATAAAAGGTAATATATTTTAATTTAAAGGTAATTGCCCGTGATATTTTTGGAAAAGAAGTAGATTTTGTTAGAAAAAAAATATTTTAATTATAAAAGGCAATCATCTAGTTACTATTTTTATATTATTTTATTATTTATTAAATATAGTATTAAAATAGATTTTAAAATAAATAAGTAAGGATTGCACCTCATAATTTTGGAAAATAGAGATTTTAGTGATAACAAATATAAAAGATATTATGTTTTAATTTAAAGGTAATTGTCATGATAATTTTGGAAAAGGAGTAAATTTTGTTTGAAAAAAGCTTTCGTTATCCTAAAAAGAAAAAAAATATATTTGTAGCAGTATATCCTAAATTTAAACAAATTATATCCCACATTTCCATTTTTTTATTAG
The DNA here is from genome assembly GCA_030848705.1 of Heracleum sosnowskyi. Classification (NCBI taxonomy): domain Eukaryota; kingdom Viridiplantae; phylum Streptophyta; class Magnoliopsida; order Apiales; family Apiaceae; genus Heracleum; species Heracleum sosnowskyi. The sequence continues at coordinate 104,246,993 of CM061241.1, read as the reverse complement.
ATTTCAATATTATTTGATTTTTATGTAGTAAAATATAGTGAAATATTAATGTAGAATAAAATTTTCCCGAATTTTGATTATATTATTAATTTATTAATTAGAAAAGTACCGAAAACCAAAAACTAACCGAAAACCGAAAACCAAAACTTTAAATGTTTCGGCTTTAATAATATAGTATAGATATAAGGATTTAATTTAATTATACTACATTAACATATTAATTTAGATTTAATACTAAAAATTATTCTATACAAGGGTCAAGGTTCGACTAACAACATATTAAAATTATTTTTTATAATATAATAATATCCCTATAAGCAAATTAAAAAAATTTAAAAGTATAGTGTTTGCACCAGCTATAATCTATGTAGTACACATAATACATATTTACCATTTTTTTTATCAAAATATAATTATAAATTATAAATCTAGTAAATCAAAAATGAAATTATACAAAAAATATTGAAAATTATGAAATATTGCAACATTATTCTGCAGTAGAATCAAAATCCAAATTCAAAATTAAATTAATTTTTTTGTTCAAGTTTTAAGTATTAAATTTTTTATTAAATGTATATTTTGTAGTTTTTTATATGAGAATTAAATTTTATTTCTTGTAAAAATATTATTAATAATATAAAAATAATATAATAATACTGTGAGTTCCTCTGTGAAACAATGACTACATGTATATAGATATAAATATTAATTATGATATTCAATCTTCATTAATAGGTGTAATACGACTAAATTTATGCGACACAGGGGGGAGTTTGAGGGGTTTCTATCTAAATTTTATTAAGGGTAAACTTGATTTGGATTAGCAAATAACCTGTATTAATTAAGTAAAAAAATGAGGAATTTGTATTAATAATATACTTGCAATTATTCGCGGTTAGACAATAATTTAGACCAAGTACATTTGGAGAATGGTAATAAGTGTTGTATGAAAAATGTGGATGCAGGAAACTTGTAGGATAAAAATGTAGGTCTATTTTTCTTGATCACAAAAAAATAAAATGGTGAGAAATCTGAAAAAGCTGACAATATTAGAAAAACGGTAAAGCATAAGCAAAATAAATGTAAGCACATATTAAAATATATATTTACTTAAATAAGGGGATCAATGACATATTCTATCTTTTATTTATTCTTATCTTTACTGTGCTAAACCATCACACTATAAACAATTATGATAAAAAATAAATCTATTTCATTTAATATCTGAGAAGAGGATTCATCAAATTATTGCAAGTTAAAGAACTAGTATTGCACCTAATCTTCTACGGCCAAACAAAGATTTCTACAACCTAAATAGATGTTTTCTACAAATAAAATAGAGAGGGTATATGTGACTTATCTTTTACACTTAATAACAAAAAGATAATATAATCAACGATCATATTTTTGGAATATTAATTGCAAAAATGTATATACACATTGAAACCCAGTATTCCACATGAGTGTAATTAGTGTACCTCTATTTATAATGTGACTAGCTAAAATATGACAATGGAAGGAACTGACCATTAGACAGTATCCCTCCAAAACTCGTGTGAAACTCGTGTGCACAAAGTTAACCATTAATGCAACGCCTCTCTGTTGACCTCCTTCCATATCTGATATTCTGATGGGTATTGGTATTTGTATCATCCATGGCAAGGTCTAGCGTGTAATATGAAGATACAAGCAACTATATCAAATTTTAGGTGCTCTTTAGTTGTTGGATCCATCATTCTGATCAGTGAGAAGTGTGTGTGTGTGTTTTCAATATAAAGCCTTTGATGCTGAGTAACAGTGTCGTAAATTCTATAATGAAACAAATAATGTTAATCAGAGGAAGATATGCCTGAAGTAGTACACTAGCAGTAAAATATCTGACAACTTAATGAAATTCTTCTTGCAGCTATTGCAGCTATTGCTAAAGATTTCTTCACATTTAATTTTATAAGCAAATAAGATGATTAATATTTTAATACGGAAAGCTCGTTAAGAGATGGCGCGCGCATATATATATATATATATATATATAGGGAATTGGTCCACAGTCACGGATGGCTGTGAATTGACCACCAGCCACCCACCGCAATGCATCATTGCTGGGGTTCCGAACCCCCGCAATGCTCTTAACTTCTTTTTGGACAAAACTGTCCATTGACCCCGCAATGTTTCAATGCTCATTGCGGGTGTATTTAACTTTCTTTTATTTCCAGGACTGCCCTTATTGGGCTGAACATAACTTCTTGGGCTGGACTGGGCTTAATTTTAGGTTTATTATATTGACTTTTATTTTGTGTTTATTATATGGACTTTTATTTTATGTTAATATTATATTTACATTAATGTTATAAATAATAATTTTATTTTTCAAAATATAAAATTTAAAGTGTTTTGGATAATCAATTTTATTTGAATTATATAAATTTCAATTTACATTATTTTATATGTAAAATAAAAAAAAATTAATTTTAAAATTATAAAATATTACAAAAAATATTAATGTGCGACAAAATTTAAAATATCACTACACCAAAAATTGGCTTTTCCTACCAAGCATTTCCTACCAAAGCATTTCCTACCGAGTATTTCCTACCAATTTTCAAGTCAAAGGGTCATTTCCTACCGTCCCCGCATACGGTAGGAAATAACCCATGGGACCCACCCATTTCCTACCGTCGACGGTAGGAAATGGGTCACGTGGACCCACAATGCCACGTCAAGCGAGAAATGACGTCGTTTTGCTTCACTTATTTCCTACCGCCGAGAATTGGTAGGAAATGTTGTGATCATTTCCTACCACAGTTGGTAGGAAATAGGTGTTGTGGGTCTCATAAGCCACGTCAGTTGGTGTCTTATTTGACCCATTTCCTACCGTCGATAATTGGTAGGAAATGTTGTGCTCATTTCCTACCAAGGTTGGTAGGAAATAGGTGTTGTGGGTCTCATAAGCCACGTCAGTTGTTGTCTTTTTTGACCCATTTCCTACCGCCTTCGAAGCGGTAGGAAATGGGTCGTCTATTCAGCACACCAAAGACAGCGTGTCGTCCTCTCATTCGTTGACATGCCACGTGGCGCCCAAAATTTCACAAAAAAATCAAAAATGGCGCCCAAAATTTCATGAAAATTTCAAAAATGGCGCCACAACTCATTTCCTACCGCATGGCGGTAGGATATATTAACACTATTTCCTACCGTTCTGAACAATTTCTACCGCATTCTATTTATTAATTAATTTTAATATAAAATTTAGCATTTAGGGGTTAGGGGTTAGCTAGGGTTAGACAAATGTTTTTCAGAAATAATAATTTCGATGATCCAACCGTACGGATATCAATATCACTAAAATTACATCATGTATGTAAAGAATAAATTTTTTTTTTACTCCATTTGCGATGATTTTATAATGATAAAAGGTTTTCTACTAAATAATTAATTGTTACAAAATAAATTCTAAGTTTTTTAATTTATTTTGTTAAACATATTGTATGTTATTGCATGAAGTTACAAAATCAAAATGACATTTTACAATTTTTAAAAAAAAAAAAAATATTCACATTCTTCAATAACTGAACTTCCAAGGTTAAGGGTTGTAGTTTAGAGCTAAGATTTAGGGGTAACTCTAGGGTTGGAACTCATTTTTTTAAAAAAAATATTTGGAACGATCCAACCGTACAGATCTCAAAATCACTACAAATTACTCGCGTGTACCAAAAATTGTGATTTTTCAAATTGATTTGATGTGATTTTATAACGAATCACTACAAATTAATCACATTTTACTAATAGTTTGTATTGGTTCATTTTTTAAAAAATAATTTTTAATGATCCAACCGTACAAATCTCAGTATCACTATGAATAAATCATGTATGCTAAAAATTATAATTTTTAAAGGTTATTTGTAACGACTTTTTAATGAAAAAGTATAATATAATGTGTTATTGTCATAAAATTTGGAATGACCATACAACACAAGAAACACCTTGGCATAGTGGTTGGGATGTTGTGTGAATTCGCTGTCCACCCGGATTCGATTCCTTGTGAAATTAACATTTTTTCAGCAAACAAGTACCAAAACCTACCGCATGTTAGTAGGAAATGGGTATAATTTCACAAAAATTTCAAAACAAGGCGCCCAAACATGAAAATTTAAAAATTCCGCCCAAATCCAAAAATTCAAAAAATTCGCTTAAACTCAAAACCTACTACATGTCGGTAGGAAATGGTCCATAATTTCGCCCAAACTCAAAACCTAACGCATGTTGGTAGGAAATGAGCTGTAACGAAAAGTTAAATCTTATCTACATTTACGTTTATAAATTAATTATTTAATAATTACAAAAATAAAAAAAATTATTTTCATATCGTAAATACATCTTGGAATTCCATTTTCTTATAAAATTATAATGTGTGCAAAAAATTTGACCCTTTTAACTTCATTTGCCATGAATTTATAATGAAAATGTTTATTTTTTATAAATTTAGAGTACATATATGGTTAAATAAATATTGGATAACATTTTCAACAAGAAACATGTTTGGTAGCTAGAGTGGTTGGAGTGTTAGCTTTTGTTGAGTAGGTCTAAGGTTCGATTCCACGAGGAATTGAATTTATTTTTTAGCAAATTTCAAAAATGACATTTCACAAAAATTTCAAAACTGATGCCCAAAATTTCATGAAAATTTCAAAAATGGCGCCTAAACTCATTTCCTACCACATGGCGGTAGGATATATTAACACTATTTCCTACCGTTCTGAACAATTCCTACCGCATTCTATTTATTAATTAATTTTAATATAAAATTTAGAATTTATGGGTTAGCTAGGGTTAGACAAATGTTTTTCAAAAACAATAATTTCGATGATCCAACCGTACGGATATCAATATCACTAAAATTACATCATGTATGCAAAGAATAAAATTTTTTTTACTCCATTTGCAATGATTTTATAATGATAAAAGGTTTTCTACTAAATAATTAATTGTTACAAAATAAATTCTAAGTTTTTTAATTTATTTTTTTAAACATATTGTATGTTATTGCATGAAGTTACAAAAACAAAATGACATTTTACAATTTTGCTTTTAAAAAAAAATATTCAGATTCTTCAATAACTGAACTTCCAAGGTTAAGGGTTGAAGTTTAGGGTTAAGATTTAGGGGTAACTCTAGGGTTGGACCTCATTTTTTTTAAAAAAATATTTGGAATGATCCAACCGTACAGATCTCAAAATCACTACAAATTACTCGCGTGTACCAAAAATTGTGATTTTTCGAATTGATTTGATGTGATTTTATAAGGAATCACTACAAATTAGTCGCATTTTACTAATAGTTTGTATTGGTTCATTTTTTTAAAAATAATTTTTAATGATCCAACCGTACAAATCTCAGTATCACTATGAATAAATCATGTTTGCCAAAAATTATAATTTTTAAAGGTTATTTGTAACGACTTTTTAATGAAAAAGTATAATATAATGTGGTATTGTCATAAAATTTGGAATGACCATACAACACAAGAAACACCTTGGCATAGTGGTTGGGATGTTGTGTGAATTCGTTGTCCACCCGGGTTCGATTCCTTGTGAAATTAACATTTTTTCAGCAAACAAGTACCAAAACCTACTGCATGTTGGTAGGAAATGGGTATAATTCCACAAAAATTTCAAAACAAGGCGCCCAAACATGACAAATTAAAAATTCCGCCCAAATCCAAAAATTCAAAAAATTCGCTTAAACTCAAAACCTACTACATGTCGGTAGGAAATGGTCCATAATTTCGCCCAAACTCAAAACCTACCGCATGTCGGTAGGAAATGGTCCATAATTTCACAAAAAATTCAAAAGTGCGCCCAAACTAAAAATTCAAATTTTTTCCCCAAAATTATAAACTACTTCTCCACTTTCACTTTCATTTTATCTCTATCTATTCATCTACTTCACCAATATAATTCTCTTCATCTCCTTCACTTTAATCATCTCAATTTCCTCTTTCATCTCATATAAATCTCTTCATCTATTTCATTTCACATAAATCTCTTCATCTCATTCACTTTAATCATCTCAATTTCCTCCTTCATTTCAATCATTTAGGTATAAATTATTTTTATCTTTTATATATATATGTACTTCATTTACATATAATATGTGTGCATTTGTGTTTTGTTTTCTAATTAGTTCTTTGTTACATATCCTTACACTAAGTTGAAATTTTGTGTTTTTATTGTTCTTTGTTTGTTAATTGGTTCCACTTATTATGTAAATTGTTAGGATTTGAAGGCAAAAGAAATGGAGAAAACGAGATTGAAAGCAATTTTGAGGGTGATGGCATTTTAAAGGATGAAGGAGAAATAGATTGGTTAAGTTTTAATTTTTTTTCTTTTTTGTTGTAATGGTTATACTTATAGTATATTAGAACAAATATGTATTATAGTTGTGTTGAACACATATGTATTTGTTGTAAAGGGATTATATATTATGGCACGATAAGGACGGTAGGAAATGGTTGGTAGGAAATGCTAACAAGGACAGTAGGAAATGATCGGTAGGAAATGACATTCTACATGCATTCTGAAATAATTCCTACCAATGTGCTCAGGGATGCTCGGTAGGAAATGGGTATGCAGAATTTTCACAAATTCCACGTGGCAGCTGACTTGGATGGGTCCCACCCACGTGGCATCTGACATTTCAACTGACGTGGATGGGTCCCACGCCACGTCAGCATCCATGTTGGCACATGGGTCCCTGCCATGTGGCAGTCCAAGTCAGCATGTGGGGTCCCCATTGACCAAGTCAGTAGCATTTCCCACCAATGACATTTCCGACTTAAGCAATTCCTACCAACGCGGGTTGGTAGGAAATGACCCATTTCCTACCGATTTCGGGCCTTTTCCTACCGATTCGACGGTAGGAAAAGCCCGTTTTTGGTGTAGTGTATTGACATGTACCACAAAATTTAAATTATTGAATTAATTTAATTTTTTAATTTCTACAAATGATAAACTACTAATATAAAGTATAAACATTCAAAATATTGATTTGAAAATCAAATTAACATGTGTGTAATCATTTATTATGTTAAAAAAATAAAAATGAAAAACCTAGAACACAATTATTTGCGAACGAGTAATTATGTGTATGGTTTAACATGTGTTTCACCATAGAATATTTGGAAACATTAGTTATATTAAATTTATATTTAATATTGATTTTTATTAAATTTAAAAGCAATTTTGAAAAAAATATCAATAATATATATTTATATTAGAATGAGTAATCATATATTTTTTTCACGGTAGAATTAGAGATGCATGGTAAAATATTTTGAAACATTGTTTAGAATTAATTTTATTATTTTAAAAAATAAAATTAAAAATATCAATAACTCACAATTATTTTCGAACTAGTAATTATCTATAAGTTTTAACATGTGTTTCAACATAATTGGACCTAGAAAAATAATTAAATGTAATATATGTAATAAAAACCATCTCTAATAATGTATAAAACATATTTATGATTTTTATGCATTTATTTTAATTTTTGAGAATATATTAAGGGTTTAAAATAAAAAAACAAAAAAAAAATACCCCCAGCAATGAAACATTGCGGGGGGACTACGCTCAAACCAGCATTAAAAGCTAGACAGTTGGCGGGTGGCTGCATTAAATGCACCACCCCCCGCAATGAAACATTGTTGTGCTAAAAACCCCCGCAATGAAACATTACGGTGACAAGTGTTTGCATTTAATGCACTCCCCCCGCAATGTCTCATTGCGGTGGTACCCACACCCGCAATGTTTCATTGAGGGGTAGGCTGGCCACCTTAAACCCCGCAGCCCCTTCCCCTTTCCCCTTTTTTTCAAACAAACCCTATTTTGTTTTGGAGCTCAATTTTCAAATTTTTTGAAGATCTTTCAACTCAAGGTTAGTATTCTTATTAGTATGGCTTCATATTTATTTGGTGATTCTAGTTCATCTAGTGAGCATAAGGGTTACGATTATTATACACCTCCCGTTACCAAAAAACATGCTTTTCGTAAATTATTTGTTGATGATGAAATTATAGATGTTGATAGTTATGATAGTAAAGGAAAAACAAATGAAACTATTGATGGAGATGATAATGTTGGTGGAAATGATTGTGATTATAGTGAAGAAGATGAGGAAAATGATGAGGAAAATAATAGGGATAATACAAATGATTGTGATTTTACATTTTCGAATATCAATGATATTGTGCCTTGTGTTGGTATGAGTTTTGATACGTTAGATGAGGCGGAAAAGTTTTATAGGGATTATGGTCGAAATGTCGGATTCGATGTAATTATTCGAAATACTCATAAACATTCACGTAGTCATGATCCATCATCTCGTATGTTTATTTGTAAGAAAGGTGAAAGACTAGCACCGATATCTCATGGTAAAGGAAAACGAATTAGAGATTCAATTCCAAGAACGGGTTGTTGTGCAAGAATGTGTGTTGCTCATCAAGTGAAAATTAACAAATGGAAAATAACTTCGATCAAGTTGGTGCACAATCATGCTATGGTGACACCGGATAAGACACAATTTTTTAGACGGCCACAAAATATAGATCCCATCACCCGAGCATTGATTGAGTTGTTTAACAAATCGGGGATCGAGACGGCAAAAATTATGAGATTACTTAGTGAGACAAGTGGGGGTGTTCAAAATTTAGGGTTTTCTAATCAAGACATACGCAATGTCATACGTGATATTCAGCGTCGAGTGTTTGATGATGGTGATGCGGAGTGTGGTTTGCTCTTGTTACGACAATTACAACAAGAGAGCATTAATGGTGAATTTTTCTACCGTGTGGATGTGGATGACGAGAATCGTGTTAGGGGTTTGGTGTGGGTTGATCCTCGGTCCATGAACGCTTACAAGAATTTTGGCGATGTGGTTACATTCGACTCAACTTATCGAACGAACCACTATTGTATGCCTTTCATACCTATCACTTCCAAAATATTTTGTTTGGATTTGCACTTGTGAGGGTTGAGAAAGAGGAATCTTATAAATGGGTTTTAGAAACATGGTTGGAAGCCGTTGACAACAAAGCACCAATCACAATTATCACCGATCAAGATGTTGCTTTGGGAATGCTATTGCCAAGGTTATGCCACAAACAAAACATACATATTGTACATGGCATATAAGTAGTAAATTTCCGGAAAAATTATCTACTCTATACACCAATTATCCGGAATTCAAATCGGATTTTAATGCATGTGTGTACAAGTCCTTGACACCAACGGAATTCGAAGGTAGGTGGGAAGATTTAGTTGCGAAATACCAACTTCAAGATCATGTTTGGCTAAATCAAATGTTTAGTATTAAAGATCAATGGATTGGCGCTTATACAAAAGGATATTTTGCCGCCGGTATGACCACTACCTCAAGGAGCGAATCCATGAACTCTTTTTTTGATGAATATGTAAAAGCATCTACCGGATTGAAAGAATTCATTGAGAACTCACAAAAAGCTTTGGAGGCACAATATCTTAGAGAGGTTAAAGGCGATTACGAGACCGAAGAAACGGCAAGGAGGTTAGTATTGCGCTCATCCTTGGAAATTGAAGCATCCAAGATTTACACGAAAGAGATGTTTAAGCGCTTTCAAAAAGAATATATAAAAAGTGCATCTTATACAATGAAAAGGGCTTCAAATAGTGAAAGTTGGTTTAAAATGTACTTGGTTGAGAAGTCTACATTGCCGGAGAATAGTAGAAGAAGTTATCAGATATTTGTTTCTAGTGAAGGAACAATTGAATGTATTTGCAAGAATTTCGAACATTCCGGAATGCTTTGTAAACACATCATTCACTATCTAGTCAAGAAATATAGAACCAAGATACCAAGTATTTACATCATGCCTAGGTGGACAAGGGATGTCAACAAAATTGTGGGACCTTTACCGTACGTTCCTCCCGTTCTTGCTAATGTTGGTGAAACACAAACCGCAAGGTATAGTGCATTGTGTCAATCTTTTCAAAGTTTAGGTGCTATTGGTAGTTGTTCTGTCCCGCGCTACAAGTACATAATGAATGTGATTGAGAGAGAAAAGTGTAGCGTGAACAATATTTTTCCGATAGAGGAGAAAAACGAAAGAACACAAGAGTCATTTCGTCAAGAAGACTACCAACATGATCCGATTTTAGATCCTCTAATATCACAAACTAAGGGAAGAAAGAAACAAGAAAGATATAAAAGTGGTATCGAAACGTCTACTTCAAGTAACAAGCAAAGAAAGTGCGGAAAATGCGGGTTGATAGGAGGAAATCATGATAGAAGAAATTGTACTTTTCTACCCGGTCAATTTAAGTAATATTGTACTTTAATATTTGAATTTTATTATCTTAATTCATGTTAGGGATTTTTAATATTGTTTTTTTGTAATATTTGAACCTAATTTTACATTTTATGGGGTATAATTTTGTATTAAACTAAATTTAATTATAAAAAATAATTACAAATGAAAATAATTAAGTTAGTAAATATTCAAAACTAATAAAATAAAAATAAATGATTACATATTAAATGATTACATATTCAGAAAATAAATAAAATATTAAGAAATTCAGGGTGAACAGTTCCCCGCAATGAAACATTGCGGGTGTAAACAGTACCCGCAATGAAACATTGCGTGTGTGAACAGTTCCCCGCAATGATGCATTGCGGGGGGTCTTTTCTCCAGAAGATTTCCCCTGTTTTCCCCTGTGAATAGTGAATATTTAAGTATTTTCAATGTTTTTTTTTATTTTTCTTCAAAAAATGAGATAATTAATATTTTATTTATTTTCTGAATTTCTTTATTTTAATAATTCAAAATAGTGAATATTTAAGTATTTTCAATGTTTTTTTTTCTTCAAAAAATGAGATAATTAATATTTTATTTATTTTATGAATTTCTTTATTTTAATAATTCAAAATAGTGAATATTTAAGTATTTTCAATGTTTTTTTCTGCAGAAAATCGGGCATGACCGGTTCATTTATAGAAGTACCAGACCCTCTAACATAGGTCATTGTCCACTATCCTAAACCTGTGCAATTCCATAATCAAATTATTCAAATTAAATCCAAGACATAATCAAATAACACCTCTGAATAACAGTTAGAATCAAATAACATCATAACAAGTTATAATCGTATCATAACAAGCTAAAGACCCTTGTTCCTCCGATTAACCGCCTCATCTGGTAAATGTCGAGCTACACCTTTAAAAAGCTCCCAAGCAATGCGATACCTGAAGACCTGGATATCATCTGGATAATTCCAAACGGCCGTGTGCAATGGTATGCCATTAAGTATAGCGTCCATGTATTTGCAGACATACACGCCATAATCAGAGCCACCAATTTGTTTCGGTCGCTCTTTAACATACCTAACTTGCATGAAATTGTCTTCTTTATACCGCTGGTCATCCAAGAAATGAAGCATACACGGTATAATTTTTTCCTACAAAATTTACATACAATTAGTAACAGCACACTATAAATATATTTGTTAATCTTAAAAGTATAGGTTACCATGACATAAAACTCCTTTGAGTACACAACTCGAAGATTGCAATCACTCTCGTCCCTTAAAGGATCAAGTAGATTGACTTTCATCCTTTTAATGTCCACAACAAACAGAAACCAGTGAGATCCTATGCAGACGGGAAAGAAAGCATAATCGCAATCTACCAAGGGTGGCCCAGGAATCTGGGTTGATAAACTCCTGTAAATACGTTTCAGGCCAACCATTTCCTCAGGTGTTCTACATGATGGATGCATCTGCAACAATTAAGACAAATTATCAAGACATAAATTGATGAATTAAGAAATATTATGAAGAATTAAATAAATTCAGGATAAAATGCAATTGTGAAGGCATAAAATTACTGCAAGGTCTTTAATTTCCTTGACCGCTAAGGTCATGAAAAAACTGTGAGCAATGAAGAACCTCTTGGATGGTGGGAATAGCAATGGTTGGCTAGTACCATGGATTAACTCCTCCCTTCTCCTCAACAACTCAACATAAGCATCCACAATTGTGGTCTCCAGATCTCGGTTGGGTTGTAGGCATTGGACATTGCTCCAAGCAAGTCTATAAGTCTGCTCATGATCCAACCAAACATAATTACTCTTCTCACTCCACCAAACCTTGTACAGCAAGAGTACTTTTTTATTCTTCAGCGGCCTCATCAAATCACCCTTAGGCTTATGTCGCCGCATATCCATGTCCTTGAATTGATCTTCGTTTGAGAACATCTGCAAATACATGTCCGAATATGAGAAATATTCATAACAGTAAAAAAAATATTAACAGGAATTCAAGATACTTACACCAAGTAGCCTCGATAACCTCACAGCAGCAGCTACAGGACCAACGGTACTGGCAACCTCTGGAGGAGTAGGACATTGCCACCAAGTAACCGGTGTAGTAAGAGACGGTGTAGTAAGAGACGGTGGAGCAGGAGACGGCTGTGTAACGGGAGGGATAGTGGCAACCGGTGTAGTAAGAGACGGTGTAGTAAGAGACGGTGGAGCAGGAGACGGCTGTGTAACGGGAGGGATAGTGGCAACCGGTGTAGTAGGAGACGGCTGTGTAACGGGAGGGATAGTGGTAACCTGCAACGTTAAAAAATATATTATGTGTCATATATTCGATAAAGTACCTCAACAGCCGGCGGATGAGTTGCAAATAAAGATAAACACGAACAAGTACCTCAACAACCGGCGGAGGAGACCGCTCTGAATCCTGCTGTGAAGGTGAAGGAGCACTATCTCCAACCTAACATTCCATTCAGAGACATCATGCAAATATTCGATAAACTATTCTCTAAAGTGAAACAAAAAAGATTTGTACCTCAACATGAATAAGAGGAGGGTCAACTACTGGGTTCTGCTGTATAACAGGATCATCTGTACTCTCAACCTGCAATTACATGTCAATACATCAATCAGTGCCATATTTTCTCCTAAGTGACTCAAACTAAACCTAGCATCATTGTTACCTGACGAGGACGTTTATAGGAGACATCGTGCGTAGGTGAAGTAGGAGAATCAGTAGTCTCAATCTGTAAAAATAAGATTATGTAACATCCATACATATATTCATTAAACCATCTTCCAAAGTAAAACAATAACTAACAGTTATTACCTCACGCGGACGTTTTTGAGAGATAGCTAGAGGCTGTTGCGAAGAAGAAGCGCCGGGATCAAAATCACGCGAGGGTCTATCAAAAGAAGGTCTAGTATATGCATGACCCCTCCACTCGTTATTCCCACCCGCAATGCGTCATTGCGGGGCTCGTGACTGTTTAAATTCCCCCCGCAATCACTCATTGCGGGGATTGTGACTAGTAGAGGTGCGCACCTCTACCAGCTCATTGCGGGGATTGTGACTAGTAGAGGTGCGCACCTCTACCAGTTATTATTTTTCATAATTCAATTTTTTCGAATTAAAAAAATAAAAAATAATTTTTGATAATATATTTAATTAATTTAATTTTTTACCTTATCACAATAAAAAATCATTAAAATTTTATTTATAATCAATATTTAATAAATATTTTAGTGAATAACTTTTAAATTATTAGCTCTGATTATTAATTTTATAATTTTATTTTAATTTTTGATAATATAATTAATTATAAAAAACAAAAAATTAATATAAATTAATTTAATAAAAAATTATTTTTGTACAGACCCAATATAAAATTATATCTAAGCCCAATACAATTATATGCAAGCCCAATACTATTTACATTAAATCTATAAAACTTGGTCCAGCAAGAAAAGAAGGGCGTTTTGGTAACTGAGAACCCTCGCAATGTATCATTGCGGGGGTGCTGGGTGAGATCCCCCGCAATGTTTAGTTGCGGGTGGTGGTTACCACCCGCAATGTTTTGTTGCGGGTGGTGGTTGATAAATTCTCCAAACCACCTGTGGTTGTGGAAGGGGACCTAAATATATATATATATATATATATATATAGGGGGCTATTCTACTACAAACCACTCTTAGACTACAAACCTACAAACTAAATAATGTTTTTTCAAATCGCGTCGAAACATAGCACATATGGTATGCAAATCGATCGTTGGGAGATGGAAAAAATACGGTGAAGTCGGATTTCAAAAAAAACTCTCCGATTGACGGGAAAAGTCAAATTAAAAATGAAGGAGAATATGTGTGATTGAGTGTGGGAGGGTGTATTTTAGTTGTGTGTTGTGTATATAGGGGGGCCATTAGATTAGATTAATCTAAGGGCTTAAATTGGTTCTTAGTTTGTATTTTAAAAAAAGTTTGTATTTGATCACTAGCATATATATATATATATATATATATATATATATATATATATATATATATATATATATATATACTATTATATAATAGACAAAACATTAAAAGTTTGGTTGGTGAGTATGGTAGGTTGTGATTTTTTACTTAATTGCCCTTAATTAACTGTAATTCGTGTTTTACTTAATTAACCTTACTTATTTATAGAAATATATTATTAAATAATAATATTACATATTTATAACCAATTACCTTTTCACCTAAAATACATTATTTTTTCTAACAAACTCCCATACTTTTTCAAATATATCATGGGCAATTACCTTTTTTTAACTAAAGCATTTTAGTTTTTCTATTTTTCCTTACTAAAACCCCTTATTTCCCAAAAATATCACGTACAAACATTTAGTTGTTTATTTTTAAACCTATTTAATATTATAATTATTTTTTAAAAGTTTACCTATTTTAACATGTCTACTTATTTTTCTTAACAAATGCAATTACTAAAAATATTAAAATATAAATAATCAAATACCTATTTATAACCAATTACCTTTTCAGCTAAAACACATTATATATTTTTTCTAATAAAGTCCCTCGTTTTCTAAATATATCACGGGATATTGCCTTTTACAATTTACTTTTTTCTATTTTTCTCACTAAAATCCATTTTTTTTTCAAAAACATCACAGAAAACCCTTTACTTATTTATTTTAAAATGTATTTAAATGCTTTTAATGATTAAATTTTAAAACCTCATTTTCCAAAAATATCACGGGCATTTACCTTTCTAAACTAAATATATGTTACATTTTTTATTTTTTATTACTAAAACCCCTCATTTTCAAAAATATAACGGGCAAACCCATACTTATTTATTTTAAAATTTGTTTTAATGTTTTTAATTAATTAAAAGTGTTTAGCTATTTTAACATGTCTACTTATTTTTTGCACAATTACAATTAATAAAATATTAATAAAATAATAATAATATCCGTTCACCGCACGGGTTTTAAGCTAGTATATATATATATATATATATATATATATATATATATATATATGTATGGAACTATGGATATCTCCTAAAATTCTAGAAAGATCGAGAAGCCTTTTTAGAGAAGAAATATCCTTCTTTATCTCCTCTTTTGTGAGAGTCTTGTTTTTTCTCTTCATCTTCTTTTATTATTGGGTAAGGGTTTCTGTGGGAGGGGTGATCTATGGCTCAATATCAGGATATAGACGTCCAGATGGCTGATCTAGATATTGAATCGAAGGAGAATGGTAGCTTTGAGTTTACAGAGGAGGTAGTGGAGGTGACAAACAAATTTGATATGTGCCTTGTTGGTAGATTTTTAACGGAGAAAAACCTTAATGGTCGAGCAATGAAGGCTCGCTTGGCAGACATTTGGAAACCAACAATGGGTATTAACATTAAGGAAATTGAGGAATGGATTTTTTTGTTCCAGTTTTATCATGAGAAGGACATACAATGGGTTCTTGATGGTGGTCCATGGTCTTTTGATAATGCAATGTTGATAATCCAAGCGATACCTCCGGGTGAACAACCTTTAAAAGTTCCCCTCTGGTATATTAATTTCTGGATACAGATTCATGAACTCCCGGCTGGATTCATGTCAGAAACTGTGGGCAAACAGTTGGGAAACTTCTTTAGAGAGTTCATGGAGTATGATCCAAAAAATAGTAATAGCATATGGCGTGAGTACATGAGGATCCGAATCCGTTTGGATGTTAGGCGTCCGCTGAAAAGGAAGAAGAAAATTACAAGGAGGGATGGCTCTGCGTTTGTAGTTCTATGCAAATATGAGAGATTGGGAGAGTTCTGTTTCGTCTGTGGAATGTTAACTCATACGGAACGATTCTGCAGAAAGAATCTGGAGAGTAAGGAGGAGTCTGTGACGCGAGATTGGGGGAGCAGGTTACGGGCACCACCGCGTAGGGTGGGGATGCAGGGGAAAAGTAAGTGGTTGAGGGAGGAGGATGATCACGAGTGGGAGGCGCGTGTGGGAAGAGATAACTGCCAAGAGAAAATTAAGGATTTTGATTTACATGATAAGGGAAAGTCTGGGATGATGGGGTGAAATTCTAGGGATATGTTTTCTGATTTGAGCGGCAAACAAGTTAACAATAATTTTTCAAATAGTCGAGCTGGACATAGTCAGGATAAGGCAGGGGGGTAATGGGCTGGATCAGGAGGAATTAGATGGGCTGAATATTGAGGCAAGGAAAAGAAGTCGTAATGAGATAGATTATGCTGTACTAAAGGAAACTAGTTTGGGCCTGGAAAATATGGTAAATGGTGACAAACATATGGAAGCTACTCTTTCTAGTTCTGATTATGTAGTTTTATTTTCTATTTTTTTGGCTAAGCCTGTACAGCAGGCTAGCCATTCCAAATGAATTGCCTTAGTTGGAACTGTCGGGGGTTGGGAAACCCTCGAGCAATGAGGTGTTTGGGAGACGTTTTGCGATCCCAGAAACCAGACGTTGTTTTCCTTATTGAAACTCTTTCTTTAGACTCTCGAATAAATGATCTTTGCAAGAAATTTGGTTATGCTCAACATTTTACAGTAGATAGTATTGGCCGTAGCGGAGGCTTAGCTCTCATGTGGAAACATAATGTTCATTGTTCTATTGTAGGACATTCTTCTAATTATATCGATGCTCATATTTTAAGTCAAGGCGTAGCTGTTTGGAGGCTTACAAGCTTCTATGGTTATCCTGAGCGTTCTCGGAGAAGAGATTCTTGGTCTCTTATTCATTCTCTTAAATCTCTCTCGTCTTTACCATGGTGCATTGAAGGTGATTTCAACGATTTGTTAAGTTCTCATGATAAAAAAAGGCCCTAGTCCACATCCTCAATGGCTTTTGGATGGTTTTAAAAATGTTATTTCTGAGTGTGCTTTAACAGAAGTGGAGTTGAATGGTGGTTTGTACACCTGGGAAAAAAGTAAAGGTAAACCAAGCCGGGTCAGAGAAAAATTGGATCGTGTGTTTGGCTGCAATGATTGGTAGATGAAGTTCCCCTCGTGTAAGCTCTCTCTCCTTCACACTATTGTCTCTGATCATAATCCTATTTTACTGGATTTGGTATGTACTGATATCTCAATTACGAAGTTCAGATTTAAGTTCGAAAATACCTGGTTAAAAGAGCAATCGTTTCATGATGAGGTTGTGACTTTTTGGAAGAGTATTCCTGTTATGCATCTTCTTCCTCGGTTGGAGTAAATTTCTTCGTTTATGGCGAGATGGGGTCGTAACTTTTTTCACAAGTTTCGTGAGAAAATAAAAAAGAAAAAAGAGGTGTTGCAGACTTTGGCTAACTGCGAAGATGAGGCGTCTGTGAATGAGTATTTCATAGTCAAAAGTGAACTGGATAAGCTCCTTGAACATGAAGAGACTTATTGGCAGCAACGGGCAAAGAAATTTTGGTTAACAGAAGGTGATACGAATTCTAAGTACTTCCATGTTGCAGCTTCTCAAAGGAAAAGGAGTAGTAAGATTTCTTTTCTTATGAATAATGAAGGAATTAAAATGGACGATCAGCAAGGTATGTGTTCAGTTGTCAAGGATTATTTTGTTGATATTTTTGCTGGTGATTCTGATACAGTGCCTTTGATTAGTGGAGAAATACCACAGGTGATTAGTAATTTGAATAATGATAATCTGACTGCTAGTCTTGAGTTTGTGGAATTCAAACGAGCTATTTTCGAAATGCATCCAGATAAGAGTCCTGGTCCAGACGGCTTAAACCCGGCGTTCTATCAACACTTTTGGGACGTTATGGGCTTTGAAGTCTTTTTATGTTGTAAAGATTGGTTGGACAGGTCTAGAATTCCGAATGATTTAAACAACACCAACATAGTGCTGATCCCGAAGAATCAGAGTCCTAGTTCGGTAAAGGACCTTAGACCGATTGCACTGTGCAATGTCTTGTATAAGATAATGGCAAAGGTTTTATCGAATAGATTGAAGAAGCTTCTTCCGGGTATAATCAGTGAAAATCAGTCTGCTTTTGTTCCTGGACGGAGTATAAATGACAATGTTCTTGTAGCTTTTGAAGTTGTTCACTATATGAAGAGGAATCATAAAGGGCTATAAGGTGATGTTGCTCTCAAGTTGGACATAAGTAAAGCTTATGATCGGGTCAGTTGGAGATATCTGAGAGATGTGATGCGTAAAATGGGCTTCAGTAATAAATGGATTGACTGGGTTATGTTATTTGTCTCCACGGTCTCTTACAATATCTCTTTTAATAATGATATGATTGGTCCAATCATTCCTCATCGAGGTTTAAGACAGGGAGATCCTATCTCTCCGTATCTTTTCCTTTTTTGTGTAGAGGGTTTTTCTCATGCTCTGAATGCTGCAGCGAATATGGGTACAATTTCTGGGATTAAAGTGTGTAATAATGCTCCTAAAGTTACACATTTGCTTTTCGCTGACGATAGCTTTTTATTTTTCAAAGCTAATTTGTTTGAGGCTACTGTTGTTAAAGATATTATTCACAGGTATATATGAAGCTCTTTTAGGTCAAGCTATAAACTTACAGAAATCTGGCATTTTGTTTAGTACAAATGTGGATACTGCTACTAAAGCTAAGATTTCGGACATATTGAATGTTCGTGATAGTATTGAGAACAACAACTACTTGGGGTTGCCTTCCTTTGTAGGCAAATCAAAGAAAGCGGTGTTTAATTATCTGAAGGATAGAGTATGGAGTAAAATTGAAGGGTGGAACGAGAAACTATTATCTAAAGCTGGTAAAGCTATTATGATTAAAAGTGTTGCCCAAGCTATTCCCTCGTACTGCATGTCCTGTTTTCTGATCCCGAAGACTCTCTGTGAAGAAATTCAACGTATGCTAAATAATTTCTGGTGGAGCTCCAATTCGAGAGAGAAAAAAGGGATTATATGGCATAGATGGGAAGCACTGTGTTTGCCGAATGATAAGGGAGGAATGGGATTCAAAAATCTCTATGGTTTTAACTTAGCTTTGCTGGGAAAACATTGTTGGAATTTTATGTCTAAACCAGATACATTGGTTGCTAGACTTTATAAAGCCAGGTACTTCCCAAATTGCCATTTTCTGGAAGCTGATCAAGGTGCAGGGCGGAGCTACATTTGGGCAGGAATTTGGAAAGCAAAAGAAACGTTAAAGGATGGTTTTCGTTGGGTTATAGGAGATGGAGCTAAGGTGGATATCTATAAGCATAGGTGGCTAAGAGGTAAGGGGAATTTTATGGTGGAGAGAGGCTATGATCATGAAGTGGAAGGTCGAAGAGTCAATACTCTTTTTTGCCCTGGAACAAGGAACTGGGATGCTCCATTTATCAGGGGAATTTTTAATGAGGAGGATGCAGATGAAATTTTATGCACGCCAGTATCTAGTCATCTGCTGTGTGATAGGGTGGTCTGGCATGAAGCTAAGAATGGTATTTATAATACTAGAGATGGTTATCGTTATTGGTCTAACCATAATAGTTTAATGGTGAATGTTCCTGTGTCACAAGGATGGAGTAAAATCTGGAAGCTGATGATTCCGCATAAAGCTCGTGTGTTCATGTGGCGGTTAGGATGGAACAATCTGCCTGTTAGAGAAGCTCTATCTCATAAGGGGGTTCATTTAGATAATATTTGTCCTTTCTGTGCAATAGATGCTGAGACTACTGAGCACCTTTTTTTCGATTGTCAGTTTGCAAAGTCTTGCTGGTCTGAAGAGGGAATGAATATGTCAATACCTGGAGATCAATCTGTGTCATCTTGGCTGCTTAGCTTGTTAACGAATGCATCAAAGGAGGTCCTTACTAAAGTGGTTGCGATCCTGTGGGGCATTTGGTTCTTCAGAAAAAAGAAAATTTGGGAGAATAAAGTGGTGACAGCTCGAATGGTAGTGAACTGGGGCAAGACAAGAATTTCATACTGGTCTCAGGCTAAGAAACAAGTGCAGAATGTGGGTGTTAGAAACTCTACAAAGCCCAACCAAACGCATAAGTGGAAGAGACCAGATGCAGGCAATTTCAAATTAAATGTTGATGCTGCTGTTCCTATCGATGGTCAAGATTTTTCTATTGGTATGCTGGTTCGTGACAATACGGGAGTTTTTATCCAAGGTAAGGTTATGAAAATTGCAGGAAATGTTTCAGTTATGGAAGCCGAGTCCATAGGTGTGTTGGAGGCTCTCTCTTGGATCGATACTCTTGGGATGCATAACATTCAAGTTGAAACAGACTCGATGAAGACTGTGGCTGCTGTTCAGAGTGCAGAAACAAACTACCTTGAAGTGGGTAATATTACTGAGGCTTGCAAGTGGTGGTTGCGGGAAAGGGACGATGTGTGTGTAGTTTATGTTAGGAGACAGACAAACAAGGCTGCTCATTTGTTAGCTCATAGTTCTTGTTTGGTAGGTTACTCCAATGTTTTTTACTCTCCTCCATGTTTTTTGTTGGAGACTATGTTGATTGATTCATCCAGTTAATAAAGCTTATCTTTTGGTTTCAAAAAAAAATTACTATACTAATATTGACCAATACATGTTGACCTTCATTTCCTACACGCGCATTTTATAAACAACGTTGACCTTCACTCCAGTCTCCAGCAGTCCAGCCCATGCAATGTTGAAATAATGAAAAACATTAGGAAGCTGGCGCAGGCCGTGAGAGCTGAGACTGTCTTCTATTTTGCAAGTTTACAACTTTTACTCCTACTTTGACAATTTTTTAAGATTTGACCACAATCTTGGAGTACCCAATACGACTCAACCCAAAAATGCTTAATCACCAATTTTGTAAATATCAGGAGCTTTTGCTGCTGCTACCACTCTATAGTGCCGACTAGACCGATCTATAGAACACTACTATCCATAAATTCTTATCCATGCCACTTTCTGTCCATTGGAAATACGTAACTTGTTTTCTACTTGCTAGCATATATATGTTCCGATCAACCCACGAATATTTTCCGGAGTTTCCCCTTGATTTGTTTACATTTCTTGTTAAAAAATACAGCATGCACATGATTTTCAAAACTGCTAACTCAGACCCAAAATATTGGTTTGTTGCTTCCTATCCCTACCCATGATTATTGCCTCCATCGGCTCTGGAGCAACGGTTGTTAAATTCTTCTCCATCGTAGCCCACCAATATTGAGTTTTGCCCATTAATTCATTTATTCTCTAATCCAACAGTAAACATCCATATTTATATATATGTTGGGTTCTTATGAGGTTGCTTTTGGCAATGCAGACTCAAAAAACATGTCTAACAACTACAGGTTTCTCACCTTTAAAGGTATCATGTATCTCAACCTTATTCTAAAATTTTCATTTGTGAGTTATGAACTTCATTAATATAAACTGATGGAGGTTGCTAGCTTCTTCATTCATATGCTTATGTTTCATGTGTCGGAAAATCTTTTAATTTCAAAAATGAATCTTTACAAAGTTTTAATTTTTATGTGTAATTGGATCAACAAATTAAGTATGGCACCCAGCTTTATGAGATGTCAACTTTTGACATCCCAAATTAGCACCCCATGCATGACCGGTCTATTGGCATCCTAACAAATTTAATAGATCCGAAAAATGGTGCTATCTCACACTACACCAAAAATTGGCTTTTCCTACCAACTATTTCCTACCGAAGCATTTCCTCCCGAGTATTTCCTACCAATTTTCAGGTCAAAGGGTCATTTCTTACCGTCCCCGCATACGGTAGGAAATGACCCATGGGACCCACCCATTTCCTACCGTCAACGGTAGGAAATGGGTCATGTGGACCCACAATGTTTTGCATGACCCATTTCCTACCGTCGATAATTGGTAGGAAATGGTGTGCTCATTTCCTACCAAGGTTGGTAGGAAATAGGTGTTGTGGAAGCCACGTCGATTGTTGTCGTTTTTGACCCATTTCCTACCACCTTCGAAGCGGTAGAAAATGGGTCATCTATTCAGCACACCAAAGAAAGTGTGTCGTCATATGATTGGTTGACATGCCACGTGGCTATTTACTACCACTTATCAGTAGAAAAAGAGCTGTAACGGAAAGTTGAATCTTACCTACATTTTCATTTTTTTTTTGCTTGGTTGACAAAAGAAATTCAAAAAGAAGAAGAGAAGGAAAAGAAAGAGGAGAAAGAAGGAGAAGGAGAAAATTTTCAATGTAAGTTTACATTTGCAAGTTATTTAATTATTTGTTAGAAATGTTTATGTTAGATATTATTAATGTTTATGTATTAATTCAAATGTTTTATAGATAATAGATATGTATTACTTGAAATGTTTGTATAGATTATAGATATGTTTTACTTGAAATGTTTGTATAGATAATAGATATGTTTTACTTGAATTGTTTGTATAGATAATATATGTACATTATAGAAATGTTAAAAAAAATGTTAAGAAAATGGTGTTAAAGAGTTTAAATAAATGTAATGAAATGTGTTTTTATAATATTGTGGATGTCGACCGGAAGTAATCGTGATTGGATTAAACGTCATGTGGGAAATGATAAAATTACATTAACAATGGAGTACAAGAATGGTGTTAATGAGTTTTTAGATGTTGCAACTAAATTTGGGTTGGTTGGAGGTAAGACAAAGTGTCCTTGTGTTAAATGTAAAGCATCAAGGTGGCAAACTATAGATGATGTTACATATCATTTGTATGTCGATGGATTTTTGCCACATTATACCGTATGGACTTTTCACGGTATGAGTGTACCAAGAACCGAATCCGAACGACCACGTCGTCATCGTAGAACCGTACCAATTGATGTAGAACCACCGGTTGACATGAATGAGATGTTACGAGATGCCGTCGAGCAAGATTATTATAGTTTCAATGATATGGCGGGTACTAGTTCTCAAAATGCCGAAGAACCCCCAAATAGTGAAGCTTTCAAATTCTAAACCGATGTTAATATTTGTGGAGCTCCCTGTTAGGCCGAATACACAATATATAATCAAGTATGTATGAGAATAACAATCAAGAACACAGGTTTGTAAATCAACAAACTGAATTATATTAAATAATTCTCTCTTAGTGATGTTAATGAATCACAAAGAGCTACTAGGTTACAAGAATAATATATTCAATGTTCGCGTGTCCCTTCTAGGGATAACCTATCTGTGTTTATATAGTACACAGCTACATACAATCCTTATCTAATTGATACTCCTATAAATTAGCTATACAATTATTATCAATTAAGGATTGCTTCAGTCTTCTATTCCGTTTCCTTAGCTGTATCAATATATTCTGCTTCTTTCCATCTTCAGAATATATTGCTTCTATAATCTTTATCTTTGCACCGACAGCTTAAGTCAACTATCACCCTGTCAGACTTTAACAAACTCTGACCGGCTTCTATATAAACTCTGATATGTACCTGGTACTTTAAACACTGCTGAACAAACGTCAGCAATTATATCTAACAATCTCCCCCAACTTGTTCATACCAAAATGTACAAGTTAAACAGATAATTGATGATGTCAAAACATATAACAAATGCAGTGTTTAAAATATGTCAGAGTTTAATTTTAAAACAGAGTTTAAATTTAACTTAGAATAGAAAACATAAAAACTTACAGTCAGACTTTACTTGACTTCTTCAATATCAGGTACTGTCCTGAGATAATCGATCAGCAGTCTTCTTTCAGCCTTCTCTAGCTCATTCACCATAATCTCTTTTAGCTCTTTAAGTTCTGAATCACTCTCCCCCGTTTGGTAGATAGCAGCTCTTAGAGAATATATGATGTTTCTTCTCATATCATTTCCTAGCCGAATGTAATGAGCTTTGTCTGACTCTGGGTTGAATTCTAAAACTTTTGTTCCAAGTGCTGTTTTAAATCTAGCACTGTTTCTCTTCATCTCCACTAACTTTCCAGTATGATCTCTATACTTTGGAATGTAGACACTTGATACTCCTCCTCCAAGCATAGCTTTAGATCTCAGCATCTTTTCTCTCAAAACTTGAGCAACATCATGAGTATATCTGTTTTTGACTTTTAAAAGATAAAGTACATACTCCAGTTCTTCCCATGATTTGAGATTAACATCAGATTCTCCAACTTTATAAACTCTTCCATCACTCATGAAGTATAACAAAAACTGCTTCTTCAATATTCTGTGAAAAATCAACTGAACAGATTCTAACTTATCAAGGTTTTCTTGTGTAACCCCAATACCAGATTCTGCCAGTGAAATGTTATCTTGAGATCTGTTATTTATTCTTCTCTCTCTGTGTGATCCCAGTCCAGATTTATCAAAAGCTTCTTTTCCCAATACAGTTCTGGTTTCTGAGAATTTCACAGCTTCAAGCTTTAAGTCTTCAAGAATTTTAGGTTTGGTGAATCCTGAAAGTAGTGTAGATTTCTGTACAACTTGAGCAACGTCAGAGGTTGTCATAACTTTAGTAGAAACATCAACTTGAGCAGCGTCAGAGGTTGATTTAGCTAATCTTGTTTCAACTTGAGCAATGTCAGAGGTTGAATAAATCTTCTTAGGTAACTGTTCTTCTTCTACCAGTTTACCTTTTCCTTTGTCAGCATTATTAATCACAGGCCTCCTTGAGTACTGTAAACTCTGATCAGAGTTTACATTCTCTTTGATAACAATTCCTTTTTCTTTCTTTCTAGGAGCCTTGATTTCCTTCTGTTTGTAGATTCCAGCTTCAAGATTCTTCTTGTGTTCTTCAGCAAGCATTTGCTCTTCAGCTTGAATATCTTCAATTGTAATACCTTTTCCATGTTCTGCCATAAACATCTTAGCAGCAATTTCCTCATCTTTGGTAGGCTTATCAGAGATTATCAAACTTTTGTATCTTGAACCACTGGCAGAGTTTACATGTCCCTTTCCAGAGTTTGATCTTTTATCAGAGTTTGATCTTCTTGAAAGTAGTCTTCTATCATCATTTGATCTTAAGCTCTTTCCATCTCCTCCCTTGTTTCCACCATCATTACCATCATCCCTCCGTCTCAGAGTTTGAGTGTCTTTGCATTTGTCACTTGGTACACTCTCCCCCTTTTTGACATCATCAGAAAGTAGTACTGATGTCAACAACTCAATAGCAGTAGAAATTGATGTTAGTTGGGCAGACATAGCAGTCTGGTTGTCCTCAACTTTCCCAAGCCTCTTTTGAATGTCATCAGAGTCCTTAGCTTGCTTCTTAAACATGGAATTGTAGTAAGTCCTATCATTCTTCAGAGTGAGATCTCTCAGACCAACTTCATTCCTCAAAGCAGTGACTTCCTTATGAGACTCATCAAATCTGTTGTGAAGAGATTTAATTTGAATCACAGTAGCCTTCAGACTTGTAAGAATATCAGGACTAGAAATTGTCTTCACAGAATCTCCAAGAAAATCAGCAGCCCTCTGTGCTGAAAAGATACAATCTGCAGCAGCCCATCTATTGTAGTACATATCTTGAAAATGCTCAGCTGTTGCTCGATTGACCTCTCTTAACTCATCAGAGTTTGCTTGACTCTCAAATAACCCCTCTTGAGAATGAGCAGAACGATCATTATCATTATCAGTATCATTCTGTGCTGTATTCTCTGTTAATTTTTCTCCTATGTTCATTAAGACAAGTCTAGCAAAATCATAATTACTGTTAAATAGAAGTGAATACCCGATTTACAGACTGTCTATTGGAATGGCGTCCCAATTTGTGCATTTCTTCCCGAACGCTCTAGTTATGCAATCGAAAAAGAAACTCCATTCTTTTCGTAAGAGCGGTCGCTTCAGTTGGCCAATCTTTGCCAAAGACCCAGTATATCCAATAGCTTGCATCATTCTCTGAAGATCAGTATCACCAACAGCAATGGTGTACGCGTCAGAATTTGCAAAGCCCATTGCTTCACGAACAGTTCCTGGAGTTATGACAAACTCTGTCTCCTGGAACTCAAAAACTATGGATGGGGTACCAGAATCACCACCATCATCATAGACACCAGTCTCCCAGAAAGCTTTGATCTGAGATCCATAAAGCTTTGCAGGCTCCACTAAAGCACGCCCAATTTCTGACTGAGCAAGAAAGTTTTGTATGATATGAAACGCCTCTGGTGCAATGACAGTGTTTAATGGGGCTGAATAGTTATTAGGGACAAACTCAAGTCCAGAAGCAGTGAAAGCAGTTGAAGCCATTAGTAATGTCAAGAAATAAGCAGAAAATAGCTTCAAAAACACGAGAGAGTTTAAGAAAAGAAAGTGTTTATGAATATGTGTGAGTGAAACTAGAATACAATTGGAGTAAGTCGTGAAAAACTGTAACGGTTGTGTGTATAATGTATAAATATAAAATTTAAAATTAAAAACTGAACAGTTTTTAAACATTAAAACACAACTGTCTTACCCCGTATTCTGTGTAAATGAGACACGTGTCACACATACAATGGCTGACAGCAGTAATTGGCAATTTCCAATGCGCATGCGCAGTAAAAACAGCAATAATTACCGCCGATTACACTTTCCTATGTATGCAATCTCTCTCCACTCTTTAACACTTTTCTAGACCAATGCCCAAACATACTCTTTTGAAATACCAAAACAAATGTTTTTCCTCAAAATTATAAAATGTCTGAAACAAAGAAATTATTTTAACCATCAGAGATTAAAACAAAGTTACCTCGGCGTATTCCACACAATACATCAGTGTTTATCATTTATCCTTCTTTGTCAATAAACTCTTTTCGCAAACAGTACAGGTGTGCATAATTGTGTGTGTAGTAGCAGAGTTTACCGAAATCAAATATTTAGACCATCTCAAAGTGCATAAAATCCACAAACTTAAGTAATAAAAACTGGTTGCCTAAACTCTCATGTATTAAAAAAAATCTGATTTTATATCTAAACTCTGTAATACTGATATCCTTTCATTTGGATATATCTTTTATTTTTCACCCCCTGTATAGATATTTTTTTTTTTTTTTTTTTTTTTCCCCAGTAATCAGTGGTTGGCACTAGTCACCAAAAATCAAAGATTTTAGCCCTTATTTCATACAATAAGTTCCTGGATCTTCCTAGGCTCAACATGATCTCAAAGGAATTTGTGCTCTTTTTGGCATCTTTTGATTTGAGGGTGAATTATTTGCAATTAATAATCAGAGTTTAGACTTTTCATCAGTTAATGCAATTAATTTATGAGAGAAAATGCAAACAGCTAATACAGACTCAGTGTATAGGATCAATAAACTAAGAGATGCTATAAATACAGAGACAGTATCATGCTGTGTTAACTTACTGCACATATTTGAGATCAGAATCTATACAACTCTTAAGGATTCACAATTACTTACTGAGAATTATGTTCCATACAAGTTTCTTCATTGGTCCATATGTTTCAGACAAAATTACAATCAGAGTATAGCATTAGACTGTAACTATCAGAGTATGATCAACACTTTTATGACTAACAGAGTTTAGCATCAGAGTTTACTTTCAGAGTTTATGGCACTGGTACTCATAACAGTTAATACATGCAGGAATCATGAGCATAAAAATCAAACATGTATAGTTTTTGAGTCTAACCCGTATCTCTAGTCAAAACCAGAGATCATTCCAAGTTCATTTACCAATCTTGTAAAAGTAGCTTCACTCAAAGGTTTGGTGAAGATATCTGCAAGTTGTTGGTCTGTAGACACAAAATGAAGCTCAATGTTCCTTTCTTCCACATGTTCCCTGATAAAATGATACCTTATGCTGATGTGCTTGGTCATGGAGTGCTGTACTGGATTACCTGTCATAGCAATAGCACTTTGGTTATCACAGAAAATAGGTATTTTAGAGTACCTCAAACCATAATCCAGCAACTGATTCTTCATCCACAGAATCTGTGCACAACAGCTACCAGCAGCTATATACTCTGCTTCTGCAGTGGATGTGGAAATAGGCTTTTGTTTCTTGCTATACCAAGAAACCAATCTGTCACCTAAGAATTGACAGCTTCCACTTGTACTTTTTCTGTCTATCTTACAGCCTGCAAAATCTGCATCAGAGTAACCAATTAGCTTAAACTCTGATTCTCTAGGATACCACAAACCCAAGGTTATGGTTCCTTTGAGATATTTGAAAATCCTTTTTACAGCTGTTAGATGAGGCTCTCTGGGATCTGCTTGAAATCTTGCACAAAGACATGTTGCATACATGATATCAGGTCTACTTGCAGTAAGATACAGTAAAGACCCTATCATTCCTCTGTAGTTTGTCATATCTACTGAGGCTCCTGTGTCTTTGTCTAGCTTTGTTGCTGTAGCCATGGGAGTTGGAGCAGATGAACTATCAAGCATACCAAATTTCTTTAGAAGATTTCTGGTATACTTTGCTTGATTGATAAAAATCCCATCATCTGTTTGCTTGACCTGTAAGCCTAGAAAATAACTAAGCTCTCCCATCATGCTCATTTGGTACCTGGACTGCATAAGCTTTGCAAACTTCTTACAAAGTTTGTCATTAGTAGATCCAAAAATAATATCATCGACATAAATTTGAACTAAAAGCAAATCATCACCAGAATTGAAATAAAACAAGGTTTTATCAATTGTACCTCTTGTGAACCCACTTTCTAAAAGAAATTGAGCAAGAGTTTCATACCATGCTCTTGGTGCTTGCTTTAGTCCATATAATGCCTTGTCAAGCCTGTAGACATAATCTGGATGCTTGGGATCTACAAATCCAAGTGGTTGTTCAACAAACACTTCTTCTTCAAGCTTCCCATTGAGAAAAGCACTTTTTACATCCATCTGAAAGACTTTAAACTTCTTGTGTGCAGCATAGGCCAGAAAAATTCTTATGGCCTCCAATCTTGCAACTGGAGCAAAGGTTTCATCATAGTCAATTCCTTCCTGTTGTGAATAACCTTTAGCCACAAGTCTAGCCTTGTTTCTTGTAATCACACCTTCACTGTCAGTCTTGTTTCTGAAAACCCACTTTGTACCTACAATTGATCTATTCTTTGGTCTAGGTACAAGTGTCCAGACTTCATTTCTTTCAAATTCATTTAACTCTTCTTGCATTGCTGTAATCCAATTAGCATCTTGAAGAGCTTCCTCCACTTTCTTTGGTTCTGTTTGAGACAAGAAAGCATGATACAGACACTCATTATTTGTTGCACTTCTAGTTCTCACACTAGCATCAGGATCTCCAATTATGAGATCAGGTGTGTGTGCCTGTGTCCACTTTCTTGCTGTTGGTAAGTGGTTTCTTGCATCATTATTGGATCCTCCCCCTTGATCCATGCTCTCCTGATTCATATGTTGACTTTCTGCAGTATCTGAGGCTCCCCCTGAATTGGATGGCTCAGAGTTTGAACTGTCAGAGTTTGAATCAGTTTCCTCAACTGACTCACTTGCTGTGTCTTGTTGAGCTTCTTCACGCTCCCCCTCAACTGGTTCTCTATTTTGTTCAATTTGAGAATTTCCAGTTTCTCCAGTATTTACCAGTAGAGGTTCAGAGTATGCTTCGTCAGAGTTTGTCAGAACCGCTTCATCAGAGTTTGTCGGTACTGCTTCATCAGAGTTTACATCATCAGAGAATAAATCTTCATTTTCAAAACGCAGTTGATCATATCCATCTAAGTCATCAAGTCCAGTTATTTTCTTGTCATCAAATGACACATGTATGGATTCCATGATCACTTTAGTTCTCAGATTGTAGACTCTGAATACTTTTGTTGACAATGGATAGCCAACAAAGATTCCTTCATCAGCTTTCAACTCGAACTTGGTCAACTATTCAGGATGAGTCTTCAACACAAAGCATTTGCATCCAAAGATATGAAAATATTTCAAATTTGGCTTCTTATTTTTCACCATCTCATATGGTGTTTTCCCATGCTTGTTGATCAATGTTGCATTTTGAGTAAAACAAGCAGTTTGAACAGCTTCTGCCCAGAAATAAGTTGGTAATTTTGCTTCTTCAAGCATAGTTCTGGCTGCTTCAATTAAAGTTCTGTTCTTTCTTTCAACTACACCATTTTGCTGTGGAGTTCCAGGTGCAGAAAATTCTTGTTTCACTCCTCTTTCCTTGCAGAAAGCTTCCATGATTGAGTTTCTGAATTCAGTTCCATTATCACTCCTTATAATTTTGACTTTGTGTTGTGATCCTTTGTCCAGTAGATTTACATGATCCATCAGAGTTTGAGCAGTTTCATCCTTCTTTGATAAGAAATACACCCATGTATATCTAGTATATTCATCAACAATTACTAGAGCATATTTCTTTCTGCCCATAGACATCACATTCACTAGTCCAAAGAGATCAATATGTAGAAGATGATAAGGTTCCACTACTGAAGATTCAGATTTGCTCTTGAAAGATGACTTCCTTTGCTTAGCCTTTTGACAAGAATCACATAGGCCATCTAGACTGAGTATTGATTTTGGGAGTCCCCTTACAAGATCCTTTCTTATTAGCTCATTGATGTTGTTCAAATTGAGATGAGAGAGCTTCTTATGCCAATTCCAACTCTCTTCATTTGACATTCTTGCAGTCAGACACACTGTTTTTCCATCAGAGTTTGTTACCAAACTTGCTTCATAAATGTTGTTGCGCCTGTGTCCAACTAGAACAACTTTTCCAGTAGATTTACTGATAACTTCACAGTATTCAGTATGAAAATCTACATGGTTTCCTCTATCACAGATTTGACTCACAGATAGCAGATTATGCTTGAGTCCTGAGACTAGAGCTACATTTGTGATGATGACACTTCCAAGATTTATATTGCCATATCCCAGAGTGTGTCCTATGTTGCCATCTCCATAGGAAACCTTTGGGCCAGCCTTCTCCTTAAAGTCTGATAGCAGGGCTTTATTTCCAGTCATATGTCCTGAGCATCCATTGTCCAAGATAAGTGTGCTCTCTTTTATACCCTGCAATCACAAACAAACACTAAGTGTTAGTTTTAAGGACCCAGACTTGCTTGGATCCTTTGTCTTTCTTAACAGTGTTAGTTTTTGCAGCAGAATTACTATCAACAGAGTTTAAACTAACATTGTCAGACTTTACACTTGCAGAGTTTGCTCTAACCCACTTCAGATTGGGTTTTAGCTCATAATAGTTGTGATAAATAGCATGATAACTCTTGCAAGTATAAATGGAATACCAAGTGCTCCCACAGTGTGTGCATAAAGTCTGTGGTCTAACCCTAACATAATCATTCTTTACTCCTGATGTAGAAGGTAAAGAATTGATATTTTTATTCTTTGTGCAGTAATTAGCAAGATGATTAGAACTACCACAATTATAACATGTTTTCCTTGGAGCAGCACCAGTAGGCAAATGATTATTTCTTTTATTTATGCCTATCTTTCCATTCCTATTCTTCTTGGACCCTTTTGGTTTCATGGCAGATTTTACCTCTTTCAGCTTATGATTGAACTGTTTTCCTGTCATCAAGCCAACATTAACCTGTTTTTCACAAGTTTTTACTGGTTTTCTAACAGTTTCTATTTCCATAAGATTTTCTGTTATAATATTTTCCTGTTTTTCACAGGCTTCATCTGATTCCATATCAGCTTCTCTTATTACAACAGATTTTAACTTATTGGCTTCTGGAACAAATTTCACAGGTTTAAGTTGTGGTTTTACCTTAACCTTGTCTTTAAACCTAAGTTCATCATTTTCACAATAGCCTAAACCTACAGAATCTGTCTGAAACACTTGATGAGTGTCTCTTCCAGAATCTGTCCAAGTCTTGATTATTTTTCTTTCTTTTTCTAGATCAGATTCTAATTGCTTATATCTTTTCAGCAACTCCTGTTCTACATAAACAGCATCATCTCTTTCTTTTTGAATCTGCTTCATCTTTTCAAGTTCTCCTTCAAGAAACTTGTTTCTATCTTTAAGACTAAGATTTTCAGCTTTAATTCTCTCATTCTCTAAAGTCTGATCCCTATAACTAACATGTACGCTTTTCAGATATACTCTTAACTCAGATATATTATCAGTATCATAAGCATAAGTAGTTAGGGGTACCTTATTTTCAGATGATTCAGTCTCATCTCTGACAGTTGCCATAAGAGCATAATTTTCTCCATCATCAGAGTCTGAAGTATCTGCCCAGTCTTTGCCTTTAGAGATGAGTGCTTTCTCAGTTTTGCCTTTCTTGCACTCTGGAGCATAGTGACCCATCTCCTTACACTTGTAGCACTGGATTTCAGATTTATCCTTCTTGCCAGACTTGGTATATCCTCCATCAGACTTTCTGAAATTTCTCTTATCAGAGTTTGAATCTTTCCTTGAGAATCTCTTTCCTTTCTTGAAGTTCTTGAATCCCATCTTCTTGAAGGTCTTCACCATCAATGCAGCCATTTGCATCATTTGTTCTTCATCATCCTCAGAGTCAGAAGCTTCATCAGAGTTTGAGTCATCATCAGAGTTTGATGACTCACTTTCAGATTTAATGACTAAAGCCTTTCCCTTGGCTTTCTTCCTTGATGATTCCTTCTTGATGGGCTTCTCCTCAACTTTGAGAGCAACAGATTTTGTCTTTTTACTTATTCTTCTATTTCTTTGTTCTATCTCCAGTTCATGAGTTTTCAACAACCCATAGATTTCATCAAGATCTGTATCAGCAAGTTCATAATTATCTCTTATTGTTGTTGTCTTTAGATCCCACTTTTCAGGCAGAGATAACAGAAACTTGAGATTAGACTCTTCAAGCTCATATTCTTTATCAACCAGAGACAGATCATTCAATAGTTTGCAAAATCTGTCATAAGTCTCAGTCAAGGTTTCATTAGTTCTTGAATCAAAGTGCTCATACTCCTGTGTGAGTATTGTCTTTCTGTTCTTCTTAATAGCACCTGTTCCCTGGCATCTGACTTCTAAAGCATCCCATATCTCTTTGGCAGTTTTGCAGCCAATTACTCTGTTAGACATAACATTATCTAAAGCACTGTGGAGAAGATGTCTAACCTTTGCATCTTTTGCAATTGATGAGATGTCCTCAGGAGTCATATCTTTCTTTTCCTTTGGAACAGTCTTTTGTTCTTGACCATCAACAACAGGGGCTAGTTTGGTTGGATTATGAGGACCATCATAAATTCTGTCAAGATATTCTGGATCTGTAGCCTCCAGAAACATGGTCATCTTCACCTTCCAAATTGGATACTCTACTGCTCTGAGTATTGGAACCCTGATTGTTTCATATCGACTCACAGAATTTGGCTTAACCTGTTCAGCCTTGGGAGCAGTTTGATTTTCTTCAGACATGATTATTACTGTGTTTGAATCGTAAAACTGTATATATTAAACAGCCTTGGCTCTGATACCAATTGTTAGGCTGAATACACAATATATAATCAAGTATGTATGAGAATAACAATCAAGAACACAGGTTTGTAAATCAACAAACTGAATTATATTAAATAATTCTCTCTTAGTGATGTTAATGAATCACAAAGAGCTACTAGGTTACAAGAATAATATATTCAATGTTCGCGTGTCCCTTCTAGGGATAACCTATCTGTGTTTATATAGTACACAGCTACATACAATCCTTATCTAATTGATACTCCTATAAATTAGCTATACAATTATTATCAATTAAGGATTGCTTCAGTCTTCTATTCCGTTTCCTTAGCTGTATCAATATATTCTGCTTCTTTCCATCTTCAGAATATATTGCTTCTAGAATCTTTATCTTTGCACCGACAGCTTAAGTCAACTATCACCCTGTCAGACTTTAACAAACTCTGACCGGCTTCTATATAAACTCTGATATGTACCTGGTACTTTAAACACTGATGAACAAACGTCAGCAATTATATCTAACACTCCCATTTATCCCGGAAACAAAGAGTACACAAGACTTTCCTTTAGTACGAGATTGTTACATTTCAAAGATGTATCCAAGTGTAGCGAGAAAGCATTCAACTTGTTACTCAAAATCATTGGTGATGTACTTCCAAAAAAGCATGCACTATCGAATACTGTTAATCCCAAATGACCTAACAGAATTGTAGAAGGGGGGTTGAATACAATTCTAGATATTTTCTTGAACTTAAAATTAAATAATGAAAACTGAACTGATTAAATAAAAACACAAGAAGTAAATAATTTAGTTGGATTGTTTGATGATCCAACTGAAGTGTTTTTATTGCGGAAATTATCTGTGATACAAAGATGTACACAGCTGCTCAGTTACAAGAATGTAGAGAAGTATGCTCTCAAAGATAGCTAATACAATCTGTTTGTTTTTCTTCTCTTACTTATAAAGTAACTGCTACACTTGGTTATATAAGCCCAAGTTTACAACTCTATTTTTGGCTACACTAAAAGTACAATGAGTAACCGCCAATAGTTTGCTTTTCATCCCTTTGTCCAGTGGTCCTTGGAGATCTTTGTCTTCTGTCTATAATAGTGCATTCCAAGAACCCAATTGGAAACTGGGATGTTTCTTTATTTCCAATGTCCATTTTAATGGTTTTCAATGCACTGTACCCTTCTACATCACCTTTTGAGCAGTCAGAGAACTGTCACTATCACTTTGTCAACTATTCAGAAAAGCAACAATGATTCGTTGATAGTAGGGAGATGTGTTTCGTTGATAGCTTTATTCTTCATTCCGTTGATGGTGTATTCCTCGTTTCGTTGATAGAGTAATCTTCATTCCGTTGACATGTCTTCACTTAGGCAAAATTACAAGGCATAATATATTTACAATTCACCAACCTATTTTGCCTATCTAGTACTTAGTCAACATGACTTAGAAAACCTATCTAATACCTACAAAAAAATGCATATCAAACTATGAAGTATTGTACAATGCAGTTGCTGCATCACTCATTTCATTGATGAGCTACCTGTCAATGGATTGCTGCATAGCATACCATTCCGTTGACAGCTACAAATTACTTTACACAAATTCTACTAAGTGTTTTATGTTTATCATCAAGAACAACATTTTCCTAACAATCTCCCCCAATTTATGACTGATAGAATAACACCCATAAATCAAGAGACTTGATGATAACAAAAACACTCAGATACATCATAAATTACAAAAGTAGAAAATGCATTAAGCTTCATAATGTTTTAGGTAAAATACAAGACTTACAAGACTAATGCCCAAAAGTGCTCCTCTAGTCTGAGCAAATGATTCATCTGTGTCTTCTTTGTGGCATAGGCTTCTTCCCTCTCTTAGAGTTGTTTTCCTCAATTTGGACATGTAGCTCTGTAAAAGATTTTCTCTTCTTCATCTTGATCACCAAGCATGGATTGCATAAACTTTAGAGTTTGATTAGATGCCTTATCCAGCTGGTCTTCCATCCTGAAGAATCTTCTGCAATTGTCCTTGTCCTTAAATTCCATCATCCAGTATGGTTGAAGATGGATCTTCTTTCCTGTTGAGGGCACTCTAAGAATCCTGGGAAGAGCCTCAGGCTTGTTCCAGCTAGCCTTTATCTGACAAATTTTGGAGACCACCTCAGACTTGGTTGTTTTGGTGAAGCCAAAGTCCTTCTTCAAGCATCTAAAAACCGAGAGTAGTGTTTGATAGTCTTCTCCTAAAATTCTGTAGAGAGGCCACACTTGTTATCTACCACCCTTGAATATAAAAACTAGTCTCTCAGGCAATTTTTGAGAAGCTGCAATGTCCCTTACTTCCACCAGGTTGTCTATATCAAGATGTAAACTGGATTCTTCCCTGATGTCAGCAATGTACATGCAGTCCTCTGGATTTGCAGGGGGTTTCTGATGTTGTGGCTTTCTCACAAACACTGGCTTTGACTTGACAACCCTTTTCTTTGTCTTCATTGGTTGATCCTTCTCAAATAGGAACTTTGGAAAGTAGGCCTCATCAAATTCAAAAGGCTCCTCTTTTGTCATTATTGGTTGATCATGAAAGTTGACAGGATGTGCAGGATCACAAGCCAACTTTCCCTCAAGAGGTAGATCAACAGGAATTTGATGCGCAATTGTTGTGGGAGAGTCTTGAGCAGTGTCCTGGGAATCATCTTTATCAAAGTTCAGATTCCTTTTAGCTCTAGCCTTTGGTTGCCTTACACTCTTCCTTTGTTTTCCAGCTTCCTTAGCTTCATCCTTAGCTTTTTCTTCCTGTGGGGTTTCTTCATCTTCAAGTGATTGAGCAACTGCAAGTGCTTGCATTGCTGCCCTTTCAGATTCTTCAGCTTTGGCCTTAGCAAAATTTGGGTGACCAACCCAAATGCAAATTTCCTTGCTATCCCTGTAGATGATGGCCCTTTTGTTCCTTATGCTTGGATGATTGCTCTCTTTGCTTTCAGTGATCAGCTTCCCTAGGACTTTGAACTCATCTGGCTTAGGTGGAGGATAAAATATCCTTGCAATGTTTTTGCCCTTGGGTTTGGCAGGTGATAATCGAGATATCCCTCTTGCATCCACATCCCTAAAGCATGAAGATTGCCCTTTATCATTTCTTGAATCTTGAAAGACTCCATGTTGAAGGGGTTCTATAACATATGAACTCTTGAACTGTGGCTCCATTGATACAACCAGGTCATCTACACTAGTTGTGGAAACAACTTGATTTTCAATAAGAGGTGTAGAATGACATATCAACGGAATGGTAGTTTGAACTGTCAACGGTATGGATACCGTTGATGGAGAAACACTTGTCAACGAAAGAGGTTGTTTCGTTGATGAAGTCAATAAAGCATTTTGAGAAAGTGAAATTACAATTGAATCTGTGGTGATTGATATGAGATTGGGGTCCACAGATCTTCTTGCAGCTTCAGAAAAAATTGGTTGATGGCCCAACAAATCACTTAACAAGTGATGACCACCAGCTTCAGAGTGGGGCTTCTCCAAGATAAGAGTTGGAGAATCAGGAATAGATGAGTGGATCATGTCCACATCTAATGACTGAGTTGGTGAATTTAGTGTAGTTGGTTCAAGATTGATGTTTAGAGAATGGGACTGTAACCCCAGAGTAATAATAGGGGTTACATCAAACTGAATTTGTGAAACTGGAAGTGTTGCTTCCAGAGTGTGTGCACCCTGTGTACCCTTGGATTTTTGCTTCAATCTCCTTTGGTATTGGGAAAATGTAGACTGTGGGCTTGAGGTGTCCCTTACCCTCTTGGAGTGTGCTCTTGGAGGAGAGCTTGTTTCAATAATCACATCCTTTTGGGAGGATGCAACTAGACTTGTGTTTAAATCCATTTTACTCATTGTGCCTTGTTGGGAAGACACAATGGGGCTTGGCTGGGACACACTATCCTTTCCTTCCTTATTCTTGGGGTTTCTTTGATTTTCACCCCTTCCCTCACCTCTCACAACTCCAGAATCACTCCCCTTTGGTTGTGAAGTAGTTTTTGCAACAGGTGCCTTTTGAGAAGCACCTGAGGTTGGCTTGGAGGATTTCTTAGATTTAGATTTTGCTGCTGGGGCAGGAGCCTGTTGGGACACAGCTACAGACTCCATAGCAACATGGGTGGGTGAAACAATAGAAGTAACAATTACACTAACAGGGTTAGAAGTAGTTACCTCAATGATGGGTAGATACACCACTGGGACATCACCATTGTGGTTAAGTCTCAGTATATCTGTCAAAACCCTCTTCTCTTGCACAAAACACTCAAACCTGGAAACAGGGTTAGAGATAACTAATGGTGCTGGACTAACATGATTAGCCAACATCATCAGAAACCTAGCATAATAGATATTATTTTTCCTATTAGCCTTATCACCCAACTTAGCACCAATTTCATACATAAGTTGGGTGCTAAAGTTGTAATATCTATCAGTTAGGAGCATGGTTAAGAGAATCAACATAGAATTAGTTAATCCATCAAAATTGCTAATCTTTCCAGAAAATACCTTAATGAAAGCATCAACTAAATAACTGTATTCCTTAACCAAACCTCTCCTAATAATCTTACACAAATTATCAGTAGGCAAAGAGTAGTTTATAGAATTTAGCATGTTAATCATTTCAGTATATGTAGGCAAAGCATTACAGTTATTTTCAGGAATTTGTAGACATGCTTGCAATACATCAGAATTAACTATATACTCTTTACCTTGAATGGTGAATTGTAGTGTGCAGTTTGTTCCACTATACTCACATGAGGTCCAAATCTCCTCGATTATCTCATTGTAGAGCGGAGTTGAGTGAAACATTGCATAGCTTAGCTTGCAATTCTTCATGAAATCCATCATCTTGAAAAAGATGATGTTCGGGCTTTCCTTGACAACAAAAGGAATGGAGTTGTTCTTTTCATAAATGAACCTTCCTGCTGACATAAGCTTGACTATGGGTGCCATTGTTGAGTGAAGAAAAGCTTCGAACTGAATTGCTTGTTAGAGAGAAGAAGAAAGAAAAGCCTTTGGAATTTTTGAGAACAGGTAGAAAAGAATTAAAGAAAATAGAATTTCTTAAATACTCCCCCCAAAAATTTTCAGAAATTAAGTCCAATAATAAATGAAAATTACTGGATTGGCTTAAAAATATAACCGTTACAATTAAAATATTACCATGATTAATACTTACAGGGGTGTATGCATAGATCGTGGTAAAGGACGTGTAATTTCAACGGTTGAGATTAAAAGCGCTATATCAACGAATCAGAATTGGTCGTTTAAGGTCCCGTCTATTTCGTTGATAAAGCTGCGTTTCGTTGATATAAAAGAGCTATCAACGTAACACCCAGAAAAATGCTAAGACTATCAACGAAATGGTGCGTTTCGTTGACATAGTAATTTTGACTTAGACAAAATTGCACTTTTTCCTTAGAAAATTAATTCACAGAAAAACCTAGCAAATTTCTGGCTGCATTGTAACTTGCAAAAATCTCAAAAATAATTAGGAGAAATTTAGCATACATAGCTCACTTACTAGTCTTGAGAATGTTGATTCATCAAGTGGCTTGGTAAAGATGTCTGCAAGTTGTTGTTCACTTGGAACAAAATGTAACTCCACAGTACCATTCATAACATGTTCTCTAATGAAATGGTACTTGATGTCAATGTGCTTGTTCCTAGAATGCTGCACTGGATTCTCAGTAATGGCAATGGCACTAGTGTTGTCACAGAAAATAGGAATTTTCTCAACTCTTAATCCATAATCAAGTAGTTGATTTTCATCCATAAAATCTGTGCACAACAACTTCCAGCTGCAATATACTCAGCCTCAGCTGTGGAGGTAGAAACTGAGTTTTGTTTCTTGCTGAACCATGACACAAGCTTGTTTCCTGGGAATTGATAGGTGCCAGTTGTGCTTTTCCTGTCAATTTTAAATCCTGCATAATCTGCATCAGAATAACCAATTAGTTCAAAGCCAGATTCTCTAGGATACCAAATGCCAAGGTTTGGTGTTCCTTTGAGATATCTGAAAATTCTTTTAATAGAAACTAAATGGGATTCCCTAGGATCAGCTTGAAATCTAGCACATAGACATGTAGCAAACATAATATCAGGTCTACTAGCTGTTAAATATAAAAGTGAGCCTACCATGCCTCTGTAACTTGAAATGTCCACAGATTTTTCCTTAGTATTCAATTCAAGTTTAGTAGCAGTAGGCATGGGAGTTTTGGCAGGAGAGCAATCCATTAGATCAAATTTCTTCAGCAAATCATGAATGTACTTTGTTTGACTAATGAATATGCCTTCATTAACCTGTTTTACTTGAAGACCAAGAAAATAGGTTAATTCTCCCATCATGCTCATTTCATATTTACTTTGCATAAGCTTGGCAAACTTTTGACAAAGTTTCACATCTGTAGACCCAAAGATTATGTCATCTACATAAATTTGAACAAGTATAGTAGAGCCATTCACAATTCTGTGAAAGAGAGTTTTATCCACAGTACCTCTAGAGAAGTGATTCTCTAGAAGAAACTATGAAAGAGTGTCATACCAGGCTCTAGGTGCTTGCTTCAAACCATAGAGTTCTTTGAGGAGAAAGTATACATACTCTGGAAAATCATCATCTTCAAAACCAGGAGGTTGACTCACATATACCTCCTCTTCCAATTCCCCATTCAGAAAAGCAATCTTCACATCCATTTGATAGACCTTGAAATTGGCATGAGCTGCAGAGGCCAGAAAGATTCTTATTGCTTCTAGTCTTGCAACAGGAGCAAAGGTTTCATCAAAATCAATTCCTTCTTCCTGTGAGTAGCCTTTAGCAACTAGTCTAGCTTTATTCCTTGTGATAATGCCATTTTCATCCATCTTATTTCTGAACACCCATTTTGTGCATATGACACTCCTGTCTTTAGGCTTGGGCACCAGCTTCCAAACATTGTTTCTCTCAAATTGGTTTAGCTCCTCTTGCATAGCTAAAACCCAATCTGGATCTAGAAGTGCATCCTCAACTTTCTTTGGCTCATCTTGAGACAGAAAGCTACTATATAGGCATTCCTCTTGAGTTGCTCTTCTAGTTTGGACTTTTGAAGAAGCATCACCTATAATAAGTTCAAAGGGATGATCTTTAGTCCATTTCCTTGAGGGAGGAAGATTTGTTTTTGAAGAAGTAGCTTCATGATCATGGTTGCCTTGATTGGATAAATGTCCTTGAGAAACTCCCCCTGAGTTTGTTGTCCCTAATTGATCACTTCTAGAGGCATTTCTGTGACTGTCAACGGTATGACCATTTTGACTGTCAACGAAACGCTCATTCTGATTGTCAACGAAATGACCATTTGGTCTGCTAGCAGCTATTCTTTTCAATCTTAATGCAGCAATTTCATCTTCACTGCTGCTTTCATCTGTGCTAGATACAACAACTTTAGGTTGTTTCTCAATAGCCTTGACATGATTCACTTGATCTCCTTCCTCATTCTCAAAAGAAAGACTTTCATGGAAACCTTCATCACAGAGACCTTGAATTTTGAGATCATCAAAAACAACATGTACAGATTCCATAACAATGTTGGTTCTGAGATTATAGACTCTGTAAGCTTTCCCTGCTGCATATCCCACAAATATTGCTTCATCTGCCTTTGCTTCAAATTTCCCCAAATGCTCAGCTTGATTTCTCAGAACAAAGCACTTGCATCCAAAGACATGAAGAAATTCCAATAGTGGCTTCTTTCTTTTGAGTAACTGATAAGGGGTCATTCCTTTGGCTTGATTAATCAAAGAAATATTTTTAGTGAAGCAAGCTGTATTAACTGCCTCAGTCCAAAAATAAGTAGGTAACTTTGATTCATCTAGCATTGTCCTTGCAGCCTCAATAAGTGTTCTGTTTTTCCTTTCAACTACACCATTTTGCTATGGTGTTCTTGTTGCAGAAAACTCATGCAAAATACCATTTTCTTCACAGAACACCTTCATGCTTGAATTCTTGAATTCTGTCCCATTGTCACTCCTGATTCTTCTTACTTTGATGTCAGGATTGTTGTTTACCATCATGATGTGATTGATAATGATTTCACTTGCCTCATCCTTGGAGTGCAAAAAGAAAGTCCATGTAAATCTAGAAAAATCATCAACAATCACAAGACAGTATTTCTTCTTTGAAATGGACATGACATTTACAGGGCCAAATAAATCCATATGAAGTAACTCAAGCTGTTGGACAATTGATGACTCTGTCTTGCTTTTGAATGATGCCTTCTTTTGTTTCCCTTTTTGACAGGCATCACACAAACCATCCTTGGAGAATTCCACATGTGGAATTCCTCTAGCAAGATCTTTCCTCACCAAATCATTCATAACTTTGAAATTTAGATGAGATAATTTCTTGTGCCACAGCCAACTTTCATCCTTGCTTGCCTTGCTGAAAAGACAAGTGATGGTGTCTGGACTTGTGCTACTAAAGTCAACAATGTACACATTCCCTCTTCTGAATCCAGTCATGACCACATTGTTGTTTCCTACCTTAGAAACAACACAGACTTCTTTTGAAAAAGTAACTAAAAATCCTTTGTCACAAAGTTGGCTGATACTAAGCAAATTGTGCTTAAGACCATCCACCAATGCAACCTCATCTATTATGACATTCTCTTTTGAAATCAAGCCATATCCCTTAGTGTAGCCTTTGATGTCATCTCCAAAAGCAATACAAGGGCCAGCTCTTTCTTGGAACTCTGTGAGCAGGGTAGAATCACCAGTCATGTGTCTTGAACAACCACTATCCAAGTACCAAAGATTCATTTTGTTTCCCTGCACACAATAAAACCAAATCAAGTTGATTTTGGTACCCAAGTTTCCCTGGGTCCTGTCTTGTTAGCCTTTGATTTCCCTCTCAAATCATTTTTCACTTGTGGCTCAGATTGAGTTAAATCAACCTTTGTCTTAGGTGTTGATCTTTGAGGGTTGCTCACAGTTTCATTCACATCATGCATAGTTGGAGGAACAAACATGTTATTCCATGGCATTTGTGGCATGTTAAACATATTTATGTAAGGGTTAGGCACAAATGGCATACTAGCATATGGATTCTGATACTGTGCATATGGAGCAAACATGTTAGGCAGAACAGGCATTGTAGGCATAGAAACATTCAATGTAGACTTAGGCATTTTCACATTAGCAGGTTTCTTAACAAACTTGCAAT
The DNA here is from genome assembly GCA_030848705.1 of Heracleum sosnowskyi. Lineage (NCBI taxonomy): Eukaryota > Viridiplantae > Streptophyta > Magnoliopsida > Apiales > Apiaceae > Heracleum > Heracleum sosnowskyi. Next base: position 104,204,167 of record CM061241.1, on the reverse strand, counting down.
TAGTAGACAAATGACTAACACTTCCACAATTGACACATGTCTTTCTAGGAGCATATTTATCAGGTGTGTAATTTTTATGTTTGTTAATCCCTACTTTGCCATTCCTGTTATTCTTTTTATTGCCCTTAGCCTCAACTTGAATTTTCTCTACATTGTCTTTCAATTGCTTGTTAGACAAGTGACCTACATTAGCTCTTTCAATAGGCCTCTCAACTTTCTTTGATTTACTAGACTCACCTTGAACAAAGTTCTTGGTGATAGGACCATACTTGTTATTAAGTCTAGTGAGTTCTTCTTTTCTTTTCTCTGTCAACGAAACAGCTTGATCGGTTGATGGTTCATCTGTCAACGAAACTTTGCATTCCGTTGACATATCAACCTTCAACAAATGATCATTCTTTTTTGTTGACTCTTTTTCTGATTCTAGGACTTCATCAACATATCCTAGCTTCTCTTTGTTTTTCTTCCATGACTGCTCACAGAAGGATTCCATTCCTTGAACATTTATGATGTTATTAGCAACATTCCTAGAATCCTTCCATTTAGCAATCACTCTCTGTTCAGATTCTAATTGAACCTTAAGAATCTGTTCCCTTTCCAAGACTGCTTCAAGTTCCTTCTTAGCATCCCTACTGACACGCCTCATTTTCTCAAAATCAATGAGTTGTGCTTCTAACATGGCATTCCTATCACTTAAGAGCTGATTAGTCTCCTTAATTCTAGAATTCTCCTTTGTAAGTGATTTAAGAGAAACACGCAAATTGTACAATACAGTAGACATGTCATTAATTGTACTATTGCATTCCTCTAAAGAAAGCTCAGAAAGATTAGTAGTAGTTACCTGATTGCTTGAGGAACTTGCTTCTTGCTCATGATTGTCAGCCATTAGAGCCAAATTGACATATTCAACATCTTCATCAGAATCTTCATCATTACCAGCCCAATCATACTCTTTTGACACAAAAGCCTTTTCCTTTTGCTTGAGAAGTTCAAAATATTTCTTCTTGTAGTCAACAGGCTCAAAACTCCTGTTGCCCTTCTCAGCTTTAGGTTTTCTGCAATCCCCAGCAAAATGACCAAGGGTTCCACAGTTGAAACATTTAATCTTAGACTTGTCAACCCAATTACTTTTGTTAGGTTGAGAGTCTCTCCTTGGTGGTCTTGAGTCTGAGTTTCTCTTGAACTTTAACTTAGAGAATTTTCTTGACAGAAATGCAATATGGTCATCAATCTCATCTAAGTCATCCAAGTTGGCTGGCTCTTCCTCTTCTGTCAATTTTCCTTTGCCCTTGCTGACATCACTCTTGCAACTAGCTCGACTAGTTGTAGCTTTAACAGTCTCTTCATTGTCTTCTTCAATTTGGTTCACAGATGCAACCAATGTAACAGATCCACCCTTCCTCTGTACCTTCTCAATTTCTTCATCTTGCTCCATTTCCAGCTCATATGTCTTTAATGTTCCATAAGGCCTCTCAAGTGTGTAATCTTTGTACTCTTGTGTGTTTCTTAGAGAAACAGTCATAGGCTTCCATTCCTTTGGAAGAGCTCTAAGAAATTTGAGGTTTGAGTCTTTAGTTTGGTAGACCCTCCCATACAACTTTAATCCATTCAGAAGCTTTTGAAACCTACTAAACGTGTCATTTAGGGTTTCACCAGTTTTGAAATGAAAATGCTCATATTGTTGTATGAGGAGTTGCATTTTGGTTTCCCTTACTTGCTCAGTTCCTTCACAAAGTGTTCTAACAGTGTCCCATACTTCTTTAGCAGTGGTACAGTTGATAACATTGTCGAACATGTCTTGTTCCAAACCATTGAACAGAATGTTCATGGTTCTTTTATCCTTATGGACTTCTGCAGCATCTTCAGCAATCCATTCTGAGACAGGTTTAGGAATTTCTACATCAGGAGCATCATCTGGTAGTCCAACTCTAGATCCAATTCCCATAGGAACATGTGGACCTATCTCAATGCATTCTACATATCTCTCATCCATAGACATGAGATGTAAATGCATTTTTACTTTCCAGTGAAAGTAATTGTCCTTGTCTAGAACTGGTATCTTCACACCTGCATCCTTCTTCACTATGGTTTCTGTTTTGGTCTTGATCTTTAAAATTCTTGTATGTTAGAAGCTCGCTCTGATACCAATTGTTAATCCCAAATGACCTAACAGAATTGTAGAAGGGGGGTTGAATACAATTCTAGATATTTTCTTGAACTTAAAATTAAATAATGAAAACTGAACTGATTAAATAAAAACACAAGAAGTAAGTAATTCAGTTGGATTGTTTGATGATCCAACTGAAGTGTTTTAATTGCGGAAATTATTTGTGATACAAAGATGTACACAGCTGCTCAGTTACAAGAATGTAGAGAAGTATGCTCTCAAAGATAGCTAATACAATCTGTTTATTTTTCTTCTCTTACTTCTAAAGTAACTGCTACACTTGGTTATATAAGCCCAAGTTTACAACTCTATTTTTGGCTACACTAAAAGTACAATGAGTAACCGCCAATAGTTTGCTTTTCATCCCTTTGTCCAGTGGTCCTTGGAGATCTTTATCTTCTATCTATAATAGTTCATTCCAAGAACCCAATTGGAAACTGGGATGTTTCCTTATTTCCAATGTCCATTTTAATGGTTTCCAATGCACTGTACCCTTCTACGTCACCTTTTGAGCAGTCAGAGAACTGTCACTATCACTTTGTCAACTATTCAGAAAAGCAACAGTGATTCGTTGATAGTAGGGAGATGTGTTTCGTTGATAGCTTTATTCTTCATTCCGTTGATGGTGTATTCCTCGTTTCGTTGATAGAGTAATCTTCATTCCGTTGACATGTCTTCACTTAGGCAAAATTACAAGGCATAATATATTTACAATTCACCAACCTATTTTGCCTATCTAGTACTTAGTCAACATGACTTAGAAAACCTATCTAATACCTACAACAAAATGCATATCAAACTATGAAGTATTGTACAATGCAGTTGATGCATCACTCATTTCGTTGATGAGCTACCTGTCAACGGATTGCTGCAAAGCATACCATTCCGTTGACAGCTACAAATTACTTTACACAAATTCTACTAAGTGTTTTATGTTTATCATCAAGAACAACTTTTTCCTAACAAATACCTATTATGAAATAAAGAAGATGGTGATGAAATTGAATTTGGGTTATGACAAGATTGATGTGTTTGAAAATGATTTTATGTTATTTTATGGTAACGACTCAAAGAAAATGGCGTGTGACATTTACAATAGGAGTCGTTATAAAGATGAAAAGGGAAAAAATGGAGGTAACATACCTAGAAAGGTTTTAAGACATTTTCCTGTTATTCCTCGTCTACAACGGTTGTTCATGGGGGAACGTACGGCTAAACATATGACGTGGTACAAGAATACAGAAGTAAAAGAGGGCGAGTTAAGTCACCTCATGGACGGAGATGAATGGAAGAACTTTGACAAGAAATACCCATCGTTTGCTAAGGAGTTTCGTAATGTTCGACTCGGATTATCAAGTGATGGTTTCAATCCATTTGGAAATTCTGGAAAAAATGTGTACACATTATGGCCAGTTGTAGTAGTTGTGTATAATCTTCCTCCATCTATGTGTATGAAAAGACCCTACATGTACATGACTCTTCTAATTCCGGGTCCGAACTCTCCAAAAAAAGATCTCAACGTATTTTTAAGACCACTAATGGTTGAATTATTTATTTTGTGGCAAAGTGGAGTTGAAACCTATGATCAATCGCTAAAGCAAAATTTCAATATGAAGGCGACACTATTGTGGACAATTAGTGATTTTCTCGCTTTAGGTATGCTTAGTGGATGGTCAACAAAAGGAAAGTTGGGTTGTAACGTTTGTGTGGGAGATGTAAAAGGGTTCCAACTTACGCATTCAAAAAAATGTTGTTTCTATGGTACATACCGTACTTTTTTGGAAGAAAATGACCCTTTGCGGAAGAAAATTTCAAAATTTTCCACGATAGAGCATAATGTGTTTAAAAGGAGGTCCACGGGTGAGTCTTTTTTGTCTTCCATATTACAACTAGATTCCCCCCCCCCCCCCGGAAAAGCTTTTAAGATAAAAATGCCTATTGGTTACGGAAAAGAGCATCATTGGACTCACTTTTCTATGTTTTGGGAAACACCATATTGGTCGTCTCACAATTTATGACATTGTATTGATGTCATGCACACGGAAAAGAATGTGTTCGAAAATAATTTTTACACGGTTGTGGATGATAGGAAGAAGAGTAAAGATCACACAAATGCAAGAAAGGATTGCAAGCTCCTAGGAATAAGGCCCGATTTGTGGCTTGATGAAAATGGAGTGAAACCGAAAGCATCATACACACTTACTAGGCCTCAACTTAGACTTTTGTGCAATTGGATTTCGACACTAAAACTTCCGGATGGATGTGCTTCAAACATATCCAGTTACATCAAATGGGATACTTTAAGAATCACGGGTTTTAAATCACATGATTGTCATATTTTCATGCAAAAATTAATGCCTATTGTTTTTCATGAATTTTTGCCATCTTATATTATGGATGCTCTCTCGGCCCTCTCAAATTTCTTCCTCAATCTTTGCTCATCGATTTTACTATACAAGGATTTGGATTCTTTAGAGGAATCCATAAAAAGGACAATGTGTGTGCTTGAGACTATATTTCTGGCTAGTTTCTTTGATATAATGGAGTAATTACTCTTATACTTGGTTGAAGAATGTAGGCTTGGAGGACCGGTGTACTATCGATGGATGTATCCTTTTGAGAGGTTGTTGAAATTCATGAAAGATAAAGTAAAAAACAAGGCACGAGTGGAAGGTTCAATTGCAGAGAAATATGTTGAGGAAGAGATGGTCAACTTTTTCTAATTCTACTTTCGTTCCACCATAGATACGGTTCATAATGTTGTATGTCGTAATGAAATTATGATTGATGCACGAGATGAATCTATTTTAGAAGTTTTTAGATATCCGATTAAGACTAGTAAGAAAGAAGTCAATGGGTACCTGAATGATAATGATTTGAAGATTGCCGAATATTACGTACTTTTAAACATGCCGAAAGTTCAACCATATATTCGGTATAGTTAACTTTACACCTTATGTATTTTAATAATTCACACTAATTTATACTTATTTTATTTAAATTCATTTATTTTCAGGGAATATGATGCCCATGTACGTGAAGTTTTTCCGGGCGTGTCAAAAAGAACAATTAGAATCACTTCAAAAGTCCGAATTTAAACATTGATTTTGCACAATACGAGCCAATTTGAATTGTAAGAAATCAAAATGTTGATGAAGAAGAAGAAGAAGGTGAAGAAAAAGAAGAGGAAGGTGAAGAGGATGAAGATTACGAGACGGATGGTTACGAAGATATTGACTAGTTTCTATTGTAGTCCAAACATTTGTTTGCAATACTCTTATTCTTAATTAAATGTTATTTTATGCTTTCAGTTAGCAAATTTTATTTTTAATTCTTTTCTTGAAAAATATTGAATCTAGATATGCACAAAAACAAGTAATAGAACAATATGTAAAAAAACCCAGTAATTCCTACCGATTTGGACATTTCATACCGTCCTTACCATTCAAAAACCAGTAATTCCTACAAATTTTGACATTTCCTACCATCCTTACCATTCAAAAATTAGCAATTCCTACCGCATATGGCATATTTCCTACCGTATGGTAAGGACGGTAGGAAATACTTGGTAGGAAATGGCAGCCCGAATGGTAGGAAATAACATTTACACTGCCATATGATTTAAAACCTACCGTCGAATATCATTTCAAAAATGGCGCCCAAAATTTCACGAAAATTTCAAAAATGGCGCCTAAACTCATTTCCTACCGCACGACGGTAGGATATATTAACAATATTTCCTACCGTTATGAGCAATTCCTACCGCCTTCCATTTATTAATTAATTTTAGAATACAATTTAAAATTTAGGGGTTATCTAGGGTTAGACATATGTTTTTCAAAAAATAAAATCGATGATCCAACCGTACGGATATCAATATCACTAAAATTACATCATGTATGCAAAGAATAAATTTTTTTAAACTCCATTTGCAATGATTTTACAATGATAAATGGTTTTCAAATAAATAATTACTTATTACAAAATAAATTCTAAATTTTTTAATTTATTTTTTTAAACATATTGTATGTTCTAGCATGAAGTTACATAAACAAAATGACATTTACAATTTATTTAAAAAAAACAAAAGAAATTCACACTCTTTAATAACTGAAATTCCACGGTTAAGGGTTGTAGTTTAGAGTTAAGATTTAGGGATAAGTCTAGGATTGGACCTTATTTAAAAAAAAATTGAACAATCCAACCGTACGGATCTCAAAATCACTACACATTAGTCGTGTTTACCAAAAATTGTGATTTTTAAAATTGATTTGATGTGATTTTATAAGGAATCACTACAAAATAGGCACATTTTACTAATAGTTTGTATTGGTTCATTTTTTAAAAAAATAATTTTTAAGGATTCAGCCGTACAAATCTCAGTATCACTATGAATTAATCATGTATGCCAAAAATTATAATTTTTGAAGGTCATTTGTAATGATTTTTTAATGAAAAAGTATAAAATAACGTGGAGTGGTCATATAATTTTTAATGACCAAACTACACAAGAAACACCTTGGCAGAGTGGTTGGGATGTTGTGCATTCACGCTGAGCATGTGGGTTCGATTCCCACGGGAGCCCATTTCTTAGTTTTGCAAAATGGCGCCCAAATTTTACAAAAAAATTAAAATGCCACCCAAACTGATAACCTACCAAGATGAAGTAGGAAATGGCTCTCAAGGTGATTTCGAGGCGACTTCTCTCTTTAACATGGCGATTTCATCACTCGACTTCATCTTTTGGGTAAACTAATTCTCTCTCTCTGTCGATTTCTTGTTTTTTCTTGTTTTTTATGCATGTATAAAATCCTCTCACTACTAGAAAAACTGGATTAGACATCACACTTAACACATCAGTTAGAAAAGCCACTGATGTTAAAAGCATCTCTTAAATCGATAATTATAAAACTGATGTGTGTTAGTAATCTAGACATCAGTTACGTTTTAAAACGATGTCTAAAGTTCCTTTTTAAAAAAGAAAGTTGTGTGCTCCCCTTTTTGTTTTCCCCCCTTTAGTAAAATATCCCCCCCAAACCAAATTTCATCTCCCTCTATGCTCCTTTGATAACAACTTTCCCCTTTTCTAAAATATTAAAACATTCACAACAAAATAACATTACAAACAAAAACATAAAAATAAACTCCCCCTCTTTCTTCCCCATTTTTCTCGAAAACCCTAACCCCCTTTCAACTACAGCTCTAAATCGTTCGATTTTTTCAATTTTGGGGTTGTTTGGTTCATACTCTCAAGAACCCTAATATATTTCACATTAATTTATTTTCAAATTTTGGTTCATAGTCTTATTGGTTTCTTCAACAGATTCACTAAGCTTGGAGATTTCCTACGAGAGTCTAATTCCACAAATTGGCGGCATGTTTGTGCTGTTGAAGGTTGGGAATAGATCAAGTATGACTCTCTCTCTCTCTCTCTCTATATATATATATATATATATATATATATATATATATGTATATATCTGTATATCCTTCTCTCTCTCATATGTATTTGAAATTGAATGTTTGTATGTTTTAAGTTAATTGTATATACTTTTTGTTCGATAATACTTATTTTCATACTTATAAAAATCAGGTTAGTAAATTCCCTTTAAAATACTATAATTTCCTATTAAATCCACAATCTGTATGGCAGAAGTTGATTTAAATTACCTCTCCCCTTCATTAACAGATCGTTGAATGCAATGCCCTACCTACCCTTATTTTCATTGCTTATTAGTATATACATAACCATTATTGATCTAGAAAGAATAAAGTTATCTGCTTGGAGCAAAGAAAAAATATCATGTATTATGTTTATGAATTAGATCTGCACATACATGAGAAACAGATAAAATTTATAGTTCATCAGTCATGGCTAAAAGTTGTTGGTTTTATTCTCTTATGGGGTGATATAAAGTATGGTTTTGTAACCATCTGTGTGATATCTAATACGTCGTGGTTTGGTTTATGCAGAAAGAAGCTTTTTAATATGATAAACGATCTCCCATCAATATTTGAAGTTGTGACGGGGGCTTGTAAGAAACAGTCAAAGGAGAAGTCAGGTGTATCAAATCATAGCAGCAGTAAATCCAAGTCAAATCCCAAGGTAAAAAACGATTCTAACGTCTTTCTGAGAAGATCTATTATGTGTTACTGCTATGTACTTACTTTAAACATTTTGACTCTATCATTGTCGAACTCTACCTGTTGATGGGGATGATTTCTGATACAAGAGTGAGCTAGACCTTGTATCATTTTGTACATATCTCTAATAATAGCTTTGTGTGACTTACTGACTTGATAACTGCTTAGATAGAAATTTAAGCACTAGAATTGGTACCTTTTACAAACCATCACGGAAATGAATTCTTGAAATTAAGATGACAAATAATAACTCATATAAATCTATCCAACCTTTTGTCTTATAATGGTATCTAGAAATATTAGCCACTTTGTGCTTCAATTTTATAGAACTACAGCAGCACATGTATCTTTGCGCATTGTGGATTTTGGCAAGTTCTTTGGTTCTTGTACTCATCTGAAAATTTTGTAAGAGAGTATTAACTATGTAATAGTTTAAATTGGATACAGTGTATGCCAATTCAAGCATGTCACTGTTACAGGACACCCTTGTATTGTTATGAAACCAAGATTGCTGGGTTACAAATCTGCTGCTATCACATGTGAACAGTCATCTAATCTTTTTTGTAGATGAATGATTGTGTGAATAGCAAGCTCTAGGTTTTGTCAAATTTCATCAATGATGTCCTTTCCTTTCTTATTTGATGATGATTATTAGTAATAGAATTCACTGATAGCAGTACAGCTCTTGGTTCTCTGTTTATTTCAGGATCACCCCAGCCAGGGCTGAACATATCAAGCAGTACAAGTGCCCTGCTTGCAGCAACAAAAGGTCACGCGCTTGATTGTAGCCGAGACAACAGGATCCACTTGAAAATATGCTTTTGGTCATATTTGTGGTTCAGGGCGAATTATCGACTATTTATTGAGAGTTTAAAGGATGAGAATGATGGGCCTGCATTAAGTGCTTTTTTACTTATTAGTGGTTCCATTTTACTATTTCAGAGTCAGTGTTTTAGAATTCTTTTGTACATATGCTTGGAATCATCTATAATGTGATTATTGACCACTTTGGCCAAGTTCCTCAAGGACTCTCTTGCAATTAATTTTCTCTAAAGTGGTCATTGATATATATAATTACTTGGTTCAAGGACAATTCTTTTAATCACTGCAATGTCAAATAATTGCAGAAGGGTAATTGTGCACTCAAGTTATGGTTAAGTGGCATGATTTTTTTTCAAATACAAAACATCACCAAATTTGTTTTGAAGAATAAGTCTTTTCTGAATATGCATGTCAAGGGTGTCTTCTGCAAAACAACTTGTTCAGTACCTTATCAGAATCCTTGACTCATAATTACAATTTTGTATAAAGACTGACCTACATATATGATTTGTATTTCCTTCCACACCAGGTCATATACTGGGGTCAACTGAGCTGCAGGGACCAGTTACTTACAACTACAAGGAATTAAAATCAGCAACGAAGAATTTCAATGAAGAATATAAATTAGAAGAAGGAGGTTCTGTAGAATTTCAGGGACCAGTGAAGAATACAATTTTGTATTAGGGAATATGGCTTTGTCTTGGCACATTGCTTGTTAGTGCTTGTGCCCTAGAGACAATACTATAATGTTCTTAGGGAAGACATTTTGATTATTAATAAACATGTTCTATGGATTTTCTTTCAATTATATATTATGTCTTTATTAACTGCGATATAAATGTTAGAATAATAAATGTCCTTGGAATATAAGCATGAATTCTATATCTCTAAGTATGTGACTTAGAAATGAGATTATATGAATAGTGTTTATAATCCTAAAGAGATCCCTAGTCGAGTATTATTATTTGAGGACAATAATAATGCATTAAGACTAGTATGTTTGTTGACTGATGACCACATCTCATTGGTCATAAGTATGGTGATACTAAAGTCAAAGACATAAGTGCATGTTAGCAGAACATGGCACTGGATAGACCCACCGTGTGAATTCTTCATGGAAAATATTATCAAGTGTCATAAGAAATTCTCACAATGATAATGGTGTAATGATCCTTAGACTTGAAATCATTATATTTCTATATGAGAATTAATATACTTTGATTCTACTCAAAGTTACCTTTGACCGGGTAATGATAAAGGTGGACATTGGGTATATTATGAATCATATGAGAAATATGAATGATAGATATAGGATTTAACCCTCCTATTTTAGGAGTGATATTATTGGCCTCTTGATTGAGTGAGACTATGAAATGCATGGCCATGCTCAAATTGTGATTTGTTTAATAGTCTACTCATCGATCAAGTAAATCGTGATTAAATGTTGAAGAGGATGACATAAACCATGCCTCGAGTTTAATCTATAATATAAGGTTAAAAGGATTATATTACATGGAACATTATTCATTAAATGTTTAATTGGATCACCAATTATTATTATTACTTGGGTAGCAATGATGTATTACTAGATGCCGCTCATTGTTTATAATTTTATTATGAGATATTAAAATTATTGCCAACGTAATAATAACCTAAAGGGTCACACACAAAGAACGTTTTAAACGGAGCATTAATTAAATTTCGAATTTAATTGAATTATTATTATATTGAATTATTGGATTAATTAAGTAGGACTTGATTAATTATATAATAATTTGAATATAATAAATAATACTACTAATAATCAGATTGGGTTTTGGAAGCCCAATCAGATTAGGTATAGGCCCAGAATTCTCTCCATATAAATACATTAAGATGTATTATTTTAGGGTTAAGAAATTGAAAAAACGTTTTTAAGAAAAAAAACCCTAGCTGCTCTACATCAAAGAGAGGCTAGAGAGATAGAGAGAGAGTTCCGAGGGCAGTTCTTGGCTAGTACCAACTCCGGTGATCGTTGGACGATCGGGCGTTCGTGTGGACTGATTAGAGACGTGTATCGCAAGGCGGGACACGTGGTGATCATATCAAAGGACCTCCATTAGTCAGCCGTTCATAAAGCTTCAAAAGGTAAACGATTCTATTCACGAATTAAATATCGTTTTTCGCATGGATCATGCGGAGGGTTTCTATTTTTTATTATTTTACGCGTTTTTCCGTTGCGTTTTCATGCCCGGAACCCTTCAATGGCATCAGAGCTACTTGTGAAAAGTGTTTAATTCGTTTATATGTTTACTATTTTGATGATGAAAGCATGTTTGCGACTATCATGATTGATGCGTTGTTCTTATGAAAACATGAATATTGTATTGATGTATATACATAAATTGTATAATAATGATGATTGAGATGATCATATGATGATCATATAATCTGTATGTATACTGATATATACATGATATATTTTTGTTCTTGTTATGAGAATCGTATTCGATACGATTTCTGATTGGCTGCGCAGATTTGGTGAAATTTGCATACTGTCTCAGAATTTCGCCGAAAATACCTTTTCGGAAAGGGAAACGGGCGTCTGAAAAATACAGACTATGTCACTCATTCATCTGTAAGGCGTTTGACGTCATTTACTGTCTGTAAACAGCGATTTATTGTTTTCATAATTCTGATTTTAATTTTCTGATTTACACTTTATTTGATTTTGTGATTGGATCATGAAAAATATGATATGGTGTGATATGTTGATGCAATATGAGATGTTCTTAACTGTTAATTGAGCATGGTGTATGGTTATGGCCCTAAGACCCATAGGTTAGTGGTTTTTTTATTATGGTTTTGGTTTTAAATACGACTTGCATGTCGTTCATTCTTGTAATGATTAAATCTCGAATGTAACTCGAGTTTCTCTTGTAAGTTTATTAGATTAGCTTTTTCATATTATGTAATGTAATTGAAGACATGGAGACATAAAGTTATGAAGATTTGGAGGCATACCAAGGAGGCGATCAAAAGGAGTCATTACAATGTAGCATGAAGACATGTATTATTATGTTGTATTTCATACCACCATAGTTTGACCATGATTTTTCCTTTAGCATGGAAAAATCGCATAGGATTGGGCCATAACCAAGCACGTTTACTTTACGCACTTTACATATATGATGCATGTGATGACAATATGTATGCGTAGCTATAATTATTGTATGTATTAGATACATCACCCATGTCATGCCTGCTAAACAAGATAAAATCTGTAACGATTCAAGATTTTAAAATTGAACAAAACGAACATGAGATTCCTGTGTTTATGAAACACGGAAATAAGTATGAATTTTCGATTTTTTGATATGGGGCGATTTTGACAAAAATACAAGCAGCGCTTGTAAGAAAGGCGGGTTTTAAGTGAGGCCACTGTGACTCCTCCGTTGGACTGGAAATCAAACCATTGATGAATTTTGAATTGAAGTACTTAGTTCAAGGAAAAATTGGGAATCTCTTGATGATGGGATCATGGTCGTTTTAATAATAAAATCCCTAAATTTAAAATATTAAGTCACTTAGATGCCTTCCAATGGGTAACACTCGTCAAGACCTAGATCGAGAAAGAGTGGGTTCGCCAAAGCGAAGCACTCCAATCTATCGTGGTAAGGCGCGATGAAGTAAATGTGATACTTAACTGTTAGACCATTGGGTTAGACTTAACTAAGTTACCACAATATGATTGTGAACTTAGACGCATGGAGTTTGGTATGATTTATTGGATAAATGTGGACAAATGTTGTTCTACCAGACTTTCCGAGAGTTATATATGATATAATTGACAAGAGTTGTCTACCTAAATAAATCATGATTAAGTAATTATTAGAATGTTGCGTTCCTAACCAAAAAAGAGAAGTAAGGTTGTGCAAAACTTGTCAAGAATTCATATACCATGATTCAATGAACTGCCCACGTAAGAATTGAGTGTCCTCTACCGTTATTTGGAAGTGTTTTGTATATTTATTTAGAATAAAAACTATCTGCACTGGGATTTGACAAAATATATTGGATATAACAACAAATTTATTTCTCATACTTGTTTCATGATTTTAAAGATAGAAAAAAAAAAATATCATATTGAAGTTACCTAGTTTGTCCATGTTTTACTTTGAACCTTGCACATACTGCTCACGTTTTCATTATACTTTTTAAAAAAAAAAAATACATTTCTAAATAATGAACATGTTGAATGTTCATAATACGTTTTTATGAATTGATTAACATGTTTTTTTCTTTTTTTAGTTGCGATTAATGAACACAGATAATTATTAACAGCAATTTATATTAGTAAATGGAACTATATTGATTATAATTTTGAACTGTTCTTTGGAATGTTCTATAAATTGATATTTTATTTTATTTTTTCTATGTATAATAATGGATTTAAGTGGTAAAAAATTACATATTTCTCTCTGTAATTCTACTACATATTGGAATATTGAATTATTTTTTTATGTATGTAATAGATGTGAAATCTGATTGTCGAAAAATGACTTGCGAACATAAATATAGTTTGGATGTCAAGATTTCTGCATTGAGTAAAATACACTTAGATAAACTCAAGTTCCATTGATTCTATATAAAATTTCTATTAGACTTTTTTTGTACCATACCATAATAAAGGGAAAAAATAAATATTTGTGTTATATACCTCAATAAAATTATAGACGAAATATTGCTTTAATACTGTTAAACATTACTAGTGTCAAATTATTAATATTTGAAACAGAAGATATATCAAAATTCATGATAAAACATATAAGTAGTACGTATGTGTAGCATAGCTTGTGACACTTGTCATATTCCTTCGTCCTTATTCTCGAAAATCTTGTTCGCGTCTCCCCTTTCGTAAAAAATCCCACGATATTCATTGTGATCAAATGTAAGCATAGAAAACAAGAAGTGAATTCTCATATAATTCAGCTGAACCATTTGTTCATACTGTAAAAAATTAATCCATTACTATACAATAATAACAAGTATTATTAAAATGATTAAGATATAATTTTACTTACACTTTCAGGAACTATTTCAGTAACCCATGAATCAGAACCACCTCCCATATATGTCTCCATATGACGCATTTCAAATATTCCACAATCAACATCATTATAGTTCGTCTGCCATATCATTTTTAAACGTTCGGGAATCAAGAATTTGATATCCATTACTTTTTCATGTCCTTTTGTCTCCAGGTATTTAGTGAAATAGTTATGCTGTAATTAAGTAATCAAAATTGTTAATACATTTTATATGATTATATAGTGTTCTGTGATTAGAGCAATAGTATTACATGTTTTATAAAAATAAATGCTTACCAAGATAGTAATCTGATCTCCATATAGGTCGTGAACCATCTTTTCCGATTTCCTATTGTCTAGTATTTCCAATGAAGGAGCTTGCAAGTTGTAACATACAACATAATGATGATTGAAAATGAACATGGGAAAAAATATCTACGAGATAAGAAAAAACTTTAAGAATTAGGACGAATAACAATGATGCGAAATCACATAAAATAAAACCAAATGGGACAATCAACCAAAAATTTACCATGTCAATGTTTCCCAACGAAATACCATAGATATCAAAAATAATATCCATGTTCTCCTCAAATATTTTATACATGCTTTCAAATGGAATCTTTTTTGTAGCATCCACTATTCCAATCTGCACAATAAACATAATATATATTGTGAAGAAAAAAAATTAAAATTGTATTGATATTAAAATATTAATTTCTCACAGTATTTTGTGTGAAGAATAAAATTCTTTTTCACTGGTTTTGTGGTTTCTCATAATCAAATTTACTAAGTAAACAACACCACACATCTATGACCGACGTCATTATCATTTCTCCAAAATTCAACGATTGGAAATCTACACTGCAACCACGAATGTTGTTCCATTTGAAAAACACCTCACTACATAAACAAAACTGAGAGTTTTTAGAAAAAACTACAAAATGCATATCAAATATACGTTTTATAAAAAAATTATGTATTCTTACTTTGGATCTTCTCCATCAGCATTAACCAAATCCCATACAATGCTTTTCTGATTTTCCAACTAGTTGTCCAGAAATTTCAAATTGCGATTGATATACGAGTTATTTGATGAAGAAGATATCATGTAATTCTGTATATCCTGCTAAACAATCTTGTTTGACACAAAAGCAAATGCTTTTTCATGTAGACTAATAAATTTTGATGTCAAAAAAACAACAGAACAATCTCCGGGGAAACTAATGGTTGCATCAGTTAGATGTTGCATGCATTTTTCTTGTAAGTTATTAAATTCCTCAAGAGCTTCCTTTAGAACTGTCAGTAATATCTGTTATAAAGATGGTGTAATAAGATTTAACTGTTTGATACTTTATAAAATTAAAAAAGTCTCTTAAATCAAAGAAAATAACCTTAGGCGTTGCATCTTCATCATTTTTGAAATCACGATCTATATCTTCGCATACTATTTTTATGATTCTATTTGCAACTAAATTGTTTTCACCGACTTTAAACTCTTCAGATGTATGCACATTCATCGAATTGTTTAAACTAATGTTACCTGATAAATTATCAATTTTCACGTAAAGTATATCAGAATCTTTCCACCTAGTAAAAGCAGGCATGGTTGAGTTTGAATCATTACTTTCCCGTGAAATACTGTCCAATCCAAAAAACTGAAGAAAAACAATGAGTACCAAATAAAAAATTTCACCACTAGTTTAAAGATAATTAAAAAAAACGATCTTGAATCATAGTAAAAAAAAGTTAGATTGATATTATTGATCAGGTTTAGAGAATCTAACCAGCAAAAATGCAATAGAGCCCCTGATTTTTGAAGATTTCTGATCAGCATTCCATTCCATCCAAGATTCTTTTAAACATAAAAGAAGGAACTTGCACCAGTTAAATTGAAAACATTGATCAATATTGCCTGCGAACTGAATCATTTCAGTATTAACGTATCCCGTTTTTGATCCTCGAATAAGAATATTGCTCATCAGGACAATAAAGCTTAGCTTGAAATCTTCATTTACATCATCTTCCAATTTAATCGCATTGCAGATTGTGCTTGGCAATATTTTATTAGAGTTTCTCTCATTATGAAACTGTAATTTCCATTTTTCAAAAACTGTTTTATCTTCTAAAAAAGAAATATCCTTCCTTCCTCTTGGTAAACCTAAAACCTTCTCTACATCTTCTTCGGCAAATTTGAAAATCTTTCCATTAATATGAATTGAAGAAGAATCTGGTCGATAAGATTTAAGTATAAGAGTACTTATCTCATAAGGATATTCTTTGGTATCAAACTTCAATATCGAACCAAAACCTGTATCGTTTATCCATTTTTTTTGAAAATCGGATATAGAAGCCAATATAACATTCATCAATCCAGGTTGTAACGTTAGAATTGAACTTGTTTGGTGTTCCTTATCTATCAAGAGTGATACTGATGATGAATCCATAATATACCTGCACGTAAGATCATGGATTTGTTTATGTGTTACGATTCTAATAAGTATTCTATTAGTTATAAGAAGTATGAACAAAGATTACCTTGTGTTATCAGTGTTCACTTTTGTGTTTCTTCCGGCGTCTCTTTTAGGTTTAAGAGACTGAATGTTTCGTTTAGTTTTTATCATTATACGTGTTATATCAGTCCATCAGTGTTATATGATTACAGCTAGCAAATTTTCAAAATCGTGGATTTATTTACAAAATTATGAAATCACAATTATGCAATCAATATAGTACTGATTTAAATGTTGCCATGTTTAGATTCGTATATACCGTATAATGGACACAAAATCTAGTTTTATTGTCCTTGGTTCTTAAATGTATTTACCAGATTACCATTACTTTTTTTATTATTTTATGTAATAAATATAATCTAATGAATGGTCAGGATTTGAGTCTCTAGAGTCTCTTGATAAGGAGGTTCTCCCGTGAACCTTACCCTATATATATATTGAGTAACTGTTCCGACTGTTTTCCGTTCATTACTAGTGTTTTACAACTGTTTCTTATTATCTTTTAGTTATTCTGTTAATTTAGTCACCACTCTTACTGTAGACCACCTAGTGTCGTTGCCAGGAAATCCTTTGTAAGTCTCAGGTTAGAGCAGTGTTGGATAAGGGCGTTAGAGATAGGTATGAGTGTACTTAAGGTAAGAAGGTATGAACTAATATTCCCAGAATCTCTTTAGGTAATAAAACCAGTTATAACAAGATTAATGAATAGTCTCTTTAGGTCTAGTTCCTCAGTTAGCTCGAGGTCACCGATGACGTCGATCCCAGATTTCATAAACCAAGAAGAACATAGTTATGAAAACATTAGTCAAGATTTAGGTAATTGGAATATACCCAGTATAGATCCAAAACAAATCTATCAGTCAACTTTTACAGATAATTTTTGTTAGATCAGAATGCAATGATCGTCAGGAGCTAGACTCAACTGATCAGGATTGCTGACGTCATCAGGATTGCATGGTCGTCAGGATCAAGATACATATCAGGACTGGGATCAGGATTGATCATCAGGACTGGAAGCTAATCAGGATTCCTACTTCGAGTTATATTTGGAGTCTAGTTAAACATGGAAGTTTATTCTATCGGTTCCTGGTTTGTAGAATGTAGCTATCAATTATGGATAGGTTTCAATCTTTGTAATTGATTAGGACTTATCATTGATAGAGAAGCTGTGTAGTATATAAACACAGTTTTGGTTTCGATTTATGGACGTGAACATAATCGAGTATTTGTGAATCAAGTTAGAAGCTCTCAAGAACATAGAATTTCTTGAGAGAGTTTTTGTAAGCTAGCAGCTCTCAAGAACATCAGAATTTCTTGAGAGAGTTTGTAACAGTTTTATATCAGATTTAATAAAGCTGTTATATTTCTTTCATATTTGTGATATATACATTAAGAAGTCGAGTATCTTATACTATTGTATTCAACCCCCCTTCTACAATAGATTATTACTGGGCAACAATTGGTATCAGAGCAAACTGATTTAATTCTGAATCAGATACGATCTAAAGATGTCGACAACCAAGTATGAAAGCATGAAGATTCCCATCTTGAAGAAATCAGAATATCCAACATGGAGGGTAAAGATGCTGATGTACCTGGAGGCTATGGATCCTGACTATTTGGACAGGATTCGTGATGGACCATATATTCCTACAAGGATTGTAGAACGAACAGATACAGTACCTGAACATTATGTGGTCAAGGCTAAAAGTGAATGGACTCCAGAAGAAAAAGCTCATGTACTCAGGGAACCAAAGATAAAGAATATCTTGCACAATAGTCTTGATGCTGTCATGTCAAATAGAGTGATTGCGTGCAAGTCTTCAAAAGAAATCTGGGATACTTTGGAAACTCAGTGCCAGGGATCCGCATCTATCAAGAAAAACAGAAGGGCTCTTTTGATTCAAGAATATGAACAATTTGATGCAAGACCTGATGAGAGCCTAACTGATCTATATGATAGATTTCTGACACTATTGAACAGTTTATCTTTAGTTGACAAGGAATATAAAACTGAAGATTCAAACACCAAGTTTCTACGAGCTTTACCTGAAGAATGGGACACTCAGACCTCGATCATTAGACATCAGTATGATCTTAACATTGTGTCTCTTGATGAAATCTATGGGATGCTAAGAACTCATGATCTTGAAGTTCAACAGAGAATGAACAAGAAAAGCAGCAAGGCAAAATCAATTGCTTTGAAAACATAGGCTAAATCAAAAGGAAAAGCTATGGAGGTCTCTAGAAGTAAATCAAGAGTAGCTGAGTCAGATCCTGATGACTCTTCATCAGATACTGATGGCAATCCTGATGCCAATACTGATGATGATTCTTCTGACTCAGACATGGAAGAGATGGTTGCTATGATTGTCAGAAACTTCAGAAGGATGAAGTTCAGGAAGAGTAGAAGAAAAGGCAACTTTCAGAAAAAGACTTTCAATCCAAACAAAGATAAGTATATCAAAAAGGACAGCAAGGGTAGCAAATTTGACAATTCAAAGGTTAGATGCTACAAGTGCAATGGTATGGGTCACTTTGCTTCTGAGTGCAAGAAGACAAAGGCACTTATCACATCAAGCAAGGATTGGATGGACTCTTCCTCAGAATCTGATACTGAGGTGGTCAACTATGCTCTAATGGCCAACGCTGATGTAACTACTGCTCCTGATAATAAGGTACTAAATACTATCTTTGATTTTGATACTGATAATGCTTCTGAGTTAAGACGTTTTCTAAAGTCTTTACATATTAGCTTTAGAAGTCAAACTGCTGAAAATACTAGGATCTTATCTGAGATTTCTGAACTTAGAAAAGGAATGATATACAAGAAGCTGAATTTTCTCGTATGCAAGTAGTACAAAAAGAATGTGATAATGCGAATCACATGTATTTAGAGATGAAATCCAAATGTACTGCTCTTGAAAAGGAACTTGAATATGCTAATGAGAAAATCAGAACCTGGACAGACTCTAGTAGGAAATTTCATGAGATTAATACCTCTAAGAATTGGAAAGAGTGTCTAGGATATAAGTCAGATGAGGATAAGAAATTGAAAGAGAAAATTGTCATTGATGAGACAGTCAGTCCAAAGACCTATAGACATGTTTTAGATACAACCAAATCTAAGATTACTCCTGTTAATTTTGTTTTTGGTAAGGATTCCAATTCTACTTTTGAAAAGGGGTCTACTTCTACTCAAGGAATTAAAATTATAAAGTCTAAACCTGTCATGAATAAAGTTACTAAGAATGTAGGACTATTGTCTCAGAAACAGCTTAAGGATAAAATCTGTGAGGTGACAGATAAGAAAAAGGAAGCTACTGTTAAGAGAAACAGGAATGGTAAAGTTGGGATCAATAAAGAGAATGGTTATAAATATATCCCAAATGCTCCTAGAAAGTGTTGTTTTAACTGTGGTAACTCTAATCATCTTGATATTGATTGTAAGAAGAGTAAGAAGAAGAATGCTGATATTTCTAAGTCTGATATTAGGAATAAATCAGTATTTTATAAACCTCAGAAATCCTGTTTTCATTGTGGTAGTATATGGCATTCTATTTATACTTGTAAAGATTATCATGAGTTGTACTATAACTTCTATGATCCATTACCTAAAGTTGATAAAAATAGTGCAAACTCTGGTAGCATTGAGAATGTCATAGTGAAGCATGCTTTTGTTAATACTGATACTGACAAAGCAAATCCTGATGGAGTAAATCATGTCAGGACTGCTAAGGTCAGAAAGTCTTCTGCTGTCAAAGTTAACAAATTGCATGGAAAAGGAACCCAACATGTATGGGTTCCTAAATGTTCTAACTAGTGTGTTTCTATTCTGATTGCAGGGTAAAAAGAAAAATGTGTTAGTCATGGATAGTGGATGTTCTGTGCACATGACTGGAGACAAAGCCCTGTTATCAGAATATGAGGAAAAAGCTGACCCAACTGTGTATTATGGAGATGGCAACATTGGACAAACCTTGGGATATGGCAATATAATCATTGGAAATGTCATCATTGAAAAAGTAGCTCTAGTGAAAGGACTGAAACACAACTTGTTGAGTATTAGTCAAATCACTGACAGAGGTTATCATGTCAACTTCTATTCCACACATTGTGAAGTAGTCAGTAAAGCAACAGGAAAGATGGCACTGACTGGCTACAGGCATGGTAACATATATGAAGCCAACATTCAATCAAATACTGATGACTCCCCTACCTGTCTGATCAGTAAAGCATCAGTAGATGAAAGTTGGAATTGGCACAAGAAGCTTTCTCATCTCAACTTCAGCAATATCAATGAGTTGGTTAAGAAAGATTTAGTGAGAGGATTACCAAAAGTGTTATATACTCCTGATGGACTCTGTGATACATGTCAGAAAGCAAAACAAAGAAGGACATCATTCCAGAGTAAATCAGAATCCTCTATTGAAGAACCATATCACATGCTACATCTTGATCTATTTGGTCCAGTCAACATCATGTCCATCAGTAAGAAAAGGTACACTCTTGTAATTGTTGATGAATATTCTAGATTCACCTGGGTGTATTTTCTGCACAGAAAAGATGAGACTCCTGAAGTTCTGTTGGATCATGTAAGAATGATTGAGACAACCACAAAGTTCAAAGTCAAGATATTGAGAAGTGATAATGGTACTGAATTTAAGAATTCAAAGATGGAAGAGTTCTGCAAGTACAAAGGAATCATTCAACAATTCTCTGCTCCTGGCACACCTCAGCAAAATGGAGTAGTTGAAAGGAAAAATAGAACTCTTATTGAAGCTGGCAGAACTATGTTGGAAGAAGCAAAATTACCTACATATTTCTGGGCAGAAGCAGTCAACACATCATGCTACACTCAAAATCTCACATTAATAAACAGGCATGGTGTTACTCCTTATCAGTCACTCAAGGAGAAGAAACCAAGTCTGAAGCATCTGCATGTGTTTGGTTGTAAATGTTTTGTTCTCAGAACTCATCCTGAACAGCTAGGGAAATTTGAAACAAAGGCTGATGAAGGAATTTTCATAGGCTATCCTGCATCAAAAGCCTTCAGAGTTTTTAATTTGAGGACAAGGACTGTCATGGAGTCAATTCATGTATCTTTTGATGACAAGAAGATAGCTGGAATCAATGAAGACTCTCATGATAGATTGATTTTTGAAAATGAAGCTACCAAGGAACCTGAAGAAAGTGAATCAGATCCTGTCCATACATCAGATCCTGATGGGTCACCAAATCCTGATGACACACCAGATGCTGATGGTGCAAATACTTATGATGCAATCAATAGTGATACTTCTAGTAGTGCTAATATTGAGGGGGAGCAACAACATTCTACTACAAGTTCAGAGTCAACTCAATCATCAGGACAGAATTCTTCAGATACTGATTCAAGTGATGATCCTGATAACTTATCAGGAGGACATAGCAATAATTCAGGGGGAGCTTCAAGACAAGCAAGTTCTTCAAATCAAGATAACACCAATCCAGGGAGAGCATCTACGTCAAGAAACAATTTAAGACCAGCAAGGAAATGGACTGCAAGTCATACTCCTGATTTGATAATTGGGGATCCTGATGCAGGTGTTCAAACAAGAAGTGCAACTCAGAATGAATGTCTATACAATAACTTTCTATCTAAGGAGGAGCCAAAGAAAGTTGAAGATGCACTTAGAGATGCTGATTGGGTTACTGCAATGCAAGAGGAACTGAATGAATTTGAAAGAAATGAAGTCTGGAAACTGGTACCAAGACCAAAGAATAGATCAATTGTTGGTACAAAGTGGATTTTCAAGAACAAGACTGATTCTGATGGAGTAATAATCAGAAACAAAGCAAGACTAGTTGCAAAGGGGTATTCTCAACAAGAGGGAATTGATTATGATGAAACTTTTGCTCCTGTTGCAAGACTAGAAGCCATCAGGATATTTCTTGCTTATGCAGCACATAAGAAATTCAAGGTTTTCCAGATGGATGTTAAAAGTGCTTTCTTAAATGGAGAACTGGAGGAAGAAGTCTATGTTGAGCAACCTCCTGGTTTCATTGATCCTAAATATCCAGATCATGTCTACAGATTGGATAAGGCACTTTATGGACTAAAGCAAGCTCCAAGAGCATGGTATGAAACTTTAGCTCTATTTTTACTGGAAAGTGGATTCAAAAGAGGTGCTATTGATAAAACTCTATTTTATTTGAATCATGGTAAGGACTTGTTGTTAGTTCAGATTTATGTGGATGATATCATTTTTGGGTCAACAAACAATAAGCTGTGTGAAAAGTTTTCTAAGCTTATGCAGTCAAGATATCAAATGAGCATGATGGGAGAAATGAGTTACTTTCTTGGTCTTCAATTAAACAGACTGATGAAGGGATTTTTATCAATCAGTCTAAATATATAAGGAATTTATTGACAAGGTTTAACATGCAAGATAGTTCTCCTGCTACAACTCCCATAGCTACAGCTACCAAACTTGATCATGATCAAGGTGCTGAGGTAGATGTAACTCACTACAGAGGAATGATTGGCTCTTTATTGTATCTCACTGCAAGTAGACCAGATATCATGTTTGCAACCTGTCTGTGTGCAAGATTTCAAGCAAAACCTAGAGAACCCCGTCTGATTGCAGTCAAAAGAATTTTCAGATATCTCAAAGGCACTTCTTCACTTGGCCTTTGGTATGCAAGGGAATCAGATTTTGGGTTGTGTGGTTATTCAGATGCTGAATTTGAAGGATGCAAAATAGACAGGAAAAGTACTTCAGGAAGCTGTCAGTTTTTGGGTGGAAGACTAGTTTCATGGTTCAGTAAAAAGCAAAAATCCATTTCCACTTCAACTGCAGAAGCTGAGTACATTGCTGCAGGAAGTTGTTGTGCTCAGATAATGTGGATGAGAAATCAGTTGTTAGATTATGGCCTGTCATACTCAAAAATCCCTATTTATTGTGATAACCAAAGTGCTATTGCAATGACAGGAAATCCAGTTCAGCATTCTCTTACTAAACACATCAGTATTCGATATCACTTCATAAGAGAACAAGTTCTGGAAGGAACAATTGAACTTCATTTTGTTCCTACTGATCAACAACTAGCTGATATATTCACCAAGCCACTACCTGAAGCTACTTTCAATAAATTGGTGAATGAACTTGGAATGATGAATTTTGAGAATTTCTGAGGAAAGCTACAGGGAGGAAATCCTGATAACTGTCAAATCCTGATCGTTATTCAGAAAGGTGTGAAACTCAGTTACTTTTGACAAAGGGTATTCTGACACCATCTTGATGAGTTTTGAACATAATGGAATTACTCACTATGTGACTCCTGCAATTGTGGAGGAAGCCCTGCATTTACCTGTTCTTGGTGATGATATTCCTGCTAATGTTTCGGACTCTACTCTTTTTGAGTTTGTTACAAAGTTGGGCTACAATGGTGAAGTAAAGAGATATGGAAATCTCTTTAGGACAAAGCTTAAGAAGGAATGGAATTTCTTCTTTGATACGATCAGCCGCTATTTCCTGAACAATACATCAAATTTTAATGCTCTTCCATCAGGATCTCTTAAAATTGGGTACTCTCTTATCCACTCTACAGTGTTTGATTATGGGTCGTTTATCTTAAAAGCTTTAAGTGATAGGAAATCAGATAAGTTAGGTTCTGTCTGTTTTCTTAGATTTTTACAGTTGATATTTAATCACTTATGTCCTAATGTTGTTTTTGAGAATGATGTAGTTCTACCTATCTGTAGAATTACTGAGAATAATATTAAGTCCTTAGTCAACAGTGATAAGGCAAATGGTTTCATAGGAAATGCTTTTATTCCTGATGAGGTTAGGTTTTTCTTACATAGGAAAATGCCTACTCGTTATGGTTTAATTTATAATGCTATGGGGCAAGGCCAATCACACCTTGTTCCTAACCCAAGCATTCATCCTAAAGAGTCTAAACAGTCAACTGCCACCTCTATTGTCTCTCAAAAGACTTTAGTTGTAAAAGCAAAGAAGTCATCTAGAACTGATGTGTCAGGAAGGCAATCAGGTTCAAAGGATTTTTCCTCTACACCACTCACTAAAAAGAAGTTACAAGGGGGTGTACAAGGGGTCCTGGTGAAGAAAGCTGCAAAGGGAGGTGAGGCTGTTTCTGTTAAAAGAAAATTAGTGCTCAGGGATGAGACTGATTCAGAGGATGATTTACCTATATCCTCTGTGATGAATGTGAATAAGGAAGTTGTTGATACTGCTACTGCAGCTGTGGTTCCATTGTCTACACCACAGAAGAAAAGGAAGTTATCAAAAAGCAGGTATCATATTCCTTTAGAAAAGAAGCAGGATACTGATGTACATGACACTTCTATTCTGAATGAGCAATCAGTTTCTACTGCTCAAGCAAATCCTGATGTTAGTATTCTTGATGCTGCACCAAGTCAAGTGGTTTCTATTTCAGACTCTCCAGCACAGGACTCTCCAACAAAAAGACATGTTAATATTTCATGGGAGAAGTATGGTGCTGCTGCTTCCAATCTTGGGATAAAACATCCAATGGAAAAGCTAAGGAAGGCAGAAGAGTTAGTCTATCAGAGACAGAAGAAACTGAAAGGATCAAGCCCACAAGAACCTGAACCTCAAAGTGGTTCAGCAACTCTTTCTGATGATCCAGCCACACAAGAACCACTCAATCAAAGTTTGAGTGAAGGCTTAGCTCGTGGAATGGTCCCACAAGAACCATTTTCTCAAAGGGAGAATGCAGACATTGACATTCCAGCCACACAAGAACCATCTTCTCAAAGTGAAGATGCAGGCCAAGCTACAGTTTCTGAGAAATTTCCTGACAATGCTCAAGGGATTTCTGGTGCAGATGAAGTTCAAAGATTGGTCGAGGACACTGTCAATGAGGGAAGCACACAAGAACCTTTGACTCAAAGTGTTGAAGCAGCTTCTGAACCTCTAGCTCCACAAGAACCATTGGTAGCAACTACTGATGCAAGCATATCAAATCCTGACGGTGTTCATCCTGACGCTAGTGGTGCTCCTGATGTTGAACATATCCTGATACAGCCACTTCGTTCAAGACCAATGGATCATCCTATCACAGATTCACAGGATAAAATGAAAGGTATAGCTATTCCTGATCCTGATGATACTCATAGTACTGATGATGATGACTCTGATGATAGTAATGATGATGAGAATCAAAAAGAGAAGGAACAGCTTGCTACAGCACTCAAAGTTAGTCTTGGAACTAATTTTGGTTCATCAAGTACATATATGGCTGGCAAAGCTTCCACTGGGAAAGATCAGAGACAAGATTTTTCTATTCCTTCCTTTAATCCTGCTGAGGCACTTAGACAGAATGAATGGAAAAATTCATGGCACAGATCTACTGAATCTGTAAGTTATTCTTCTGCTTTGGAACATGCCTATGATGCAGTGAAATCTATAGAGAATCAAGACTTGAAGAATCATCTGAAGGCTACAACTCTGTTATCCAAAAGTCTAAAAAGTGAGATTGATTCTATCAAGAACTCAACTGAGTTGGTGAGGAATGATATTTCTCAAAATTTTACAAAGGTACCTACTGCTTTTCAGCTAAGGGTAGTAGAATCCCAAGTGAAATCTGTTATTTCTGAACAAACCTCTATCAACAGACGGATTGATTCTCTGGATACCAAGGTAACTGACATTCAAGCCTCTCTTTCCTTAATTTTGAATTTATTGTCAAATCCTGATGTCAAAAAGGGGGAGAAGGTTAGTCGGACAAAATACACACCTGATCTAGTATTAAGGAATAATGATGATGATACTGGAGATGATGGTAGTGACAAAGTGATACAAGGAGAAACCTCTGATGCTACTGTTATGAAGTCTATAATTCAAACTTCACAAAGTCAAACAACGCAGTCAACTCATGTTTCTAATTCTGGAGTAAAGACAGTAAGAATGTTGGTGCAATCTCAGATCCTGACGGAAGAACAAATCCTGACTCCTGGTCATGGACATACTCTTGCTACAATTCCTGAAGGTGATGAAGATATTTTTATTGATAATCCTGAAGATGCATCAAATTTATTCCAGAAGTTTTCTACAAAAGATGGCAGAATTGTTACTCTATATCACACTGATAAAAGAGTTCAACAATTATTTGCAAGAAAAGCACTCTCTACATCAAGTGAAGAATATCCTGATCTCTCACATGAAGAATTCTTAAGACAACAGAGAGAAATGATGGAAAGCTTTAATAACCCTGTTCCTGCTAGAGGTAGAGGAAGCAGAGGTAGGAGAGGAGCTAGAAGAAGTAGAAGAGGTTCTTCAACTCAAACAATAACTAGACAGACAAGGTCTAGAGGGTTAAGAATTGAAGAAATTCCTGAACCTATTCAAACTCTAGTAGTTCCTGACAGATCTACTTTTGGTGATGATGGAAATATTGAAGAAGAACCTGAATTGAGAAGAAAATCAAGAAAATCAACTCTCTGCAATACAAATCAAATTGAAGAATCTAATCCTGATGTTGTTCCTGATAATATTCAAGATCCTGATGATTCTGAAATTCTGCAAGAGATTGATTTGATAATTTTATCTACTGTGGTTGATTCTCACAACAAGGAAGTAGATGAAGAAGAAGAAGCCAGAAGAAGAGAAATTACAAGATCAACAAATAGAGATTTCAATCTCTATGTACAAAGGCTTAAACTCTCTAACAGAAGAAAGTGGAGGAACCCAAGTAGACAAGAATCTTCACTGGAAAGAAGCTATGCCTTTGAAAAGGAAAAGGATAAGAAGTGGAAACATATTAGTACACTAAGGTGTGATACACTTATCAATTTTCAGTCTGGAGGAATTATTACAAGAGCTTCAAGTGTTGTTGATTTATCTGAGATGGTTAGATCAAAAGCACTCTGGTTAAAGATGTTTTCAAATCTGAAGCAATTGACAAGTAATTCAAGAGGAGGTATTGGACACAGGGATGCTGAATATCTAAATATGTCATATGTTGATCCTTACTCCTTAACTGAAATTGGAGGTACTTTAACTTCTGAAAACCTGAACAATTTACTAGCTGTTGATATAGTTATAGATTGTCATGATGGTTTTGACAAGAAAGAAAAGCTTCTGTACTTCATGAAAGATGGTAGTGTGAAGATTCTATCTATTCAAGATCTGCTGATAAAAACTACACAGGAACTGAAATATGTTTATTATCTTTTGAGATCGAAGAATCAAATGTGCAAAGAATGGAGAGACATGATTTTGTCAACAATAAGAAGAAGACTGGATGGAAACAGTAATTTCAATGGTAATTATATTCCCATGTACTTAAATCAAAGAGGTCAGGATGTGGAAATGCAAAGGGGTACTTCTGTTAAAGAAGTAACTTTTGGCATGACACAACTTACTCTCAATCCTCATGGGAAGGAAATTGCTTATCTTTTGCTTGAAGAGCATAGTCTTCAGAAAAGCTCCATATTGAATCTCAGAGCAGCTATCTACCAGATTAATGAGGAAGATGAAGAACTCAGAAATCTTAAGGAAAGACTGATTCAAATTTTTGAAGAAAAAGAAGAAAATTTGTTATCCAACTTCTTGAAGATGAATTTGTTCTATCAAAGAATTTAAACAGATAAGTTGTTGCTGCAGATACTGTACATTTTGTATATATGTTTTTGACATCATTGAATCTTAGAAATCTATACTTTATTTCACAAAGTATGAGATTGGGGGAGATTGTTAGATCAGAATTCAATGATCGTCAGGAGCTAGACTCAACTGATCAGGATTGCTGACGTCATCAGGATTGCATGGTCGTCAGGATCAAGATACATATCAGGACTGGGATCAGGATTGATCATCAGGACTGGAAGCTAATCAGGATTCCTACTTCGAGTTATATTTGGAGTCTAGTTAAACATGGAAGTTTATTCTATCGGTTCCTGGTTTGTAGAATGTAGCTATCAATTATGGATAGGTTTCAATCTTTGTAATTGATTAGGACTTATCATTGATAGAGAAGCTGTGTAGTATATAAACACAGTTTTGGTTTCGATTTATGGACGTGAACATAATCGAGTATTTGTGAATCAAGTTAGAAGCTCTCAAGAACATAGAATTTCTTGAGAGAGTTTTTGTAAGCTAACAGCTCTCAAGAACATCAGAATTTCTTGAGAGAGTTTGTAACAGTTTTATATCAGATTTAATAAAGCTGTTATATTTCTTTCATATTTGTGATATATACATTAAGAAGTCGAGTATCTTATACTATTGTATTCAACCCCCCTTCTACAATAGATTATTACTGGGCAACAATTGGTATCAGAGCTAACTGATTTAATTCTGAATCAGATACGATCTAAAGATGTCGACAACCAAGTATGAAAGCATGAAGATTCCCATCTTGAAGAAATCAGAATATCCAACATGGAGGGTAAAGATGTTGATGTACCTGGAGGCTATGGATCCTGACTATTTGGACAGGATTCGTGATGGACCATATATTCCTACAAGGATTGTAGAACGAACAGATACAAAGAACACAAAAACTGTTCTCTTTTGACAAATGAAATTATAAAAAAATATAAAAAGAAAAATTATAATTTTATTCACATAAGATTAATACAAGTAGCAGTAAAACCATTATCAGTAAAAGGAATTAATTCTAGCATTCTTTTATGTTTAAGAGATGCAAGATATTTAAACTATGTCCCTAGTATATTAGGAATCATGGAATCTAGCCTCCATAATGGACCAGTCCACTTTAATTGTTTCCCAGACTTTACTTTAAGTCTGAATGACCCCAACCTATTAAAAGCATTAACATTAAATATTAAAACAGCTGGTGAAATCACTCATATGATTGAGGGATCCCAACCACTTGCATTGATTTATAGAATTTATTATAAAACAATGAAAACTAATTTGAATATTCATGCACTTAGTAAATGTCCAAAAGACAAAACTGTTTTAATTCAAAGTAGTACTAATGATGCTAATATCCATGTACCAAAAACAATACTTTAGAAAGATATTAACCTCCCTAGTCAATGGGTCTTAGATAATGAAATACCTTAGACACCATTAACAAACAGTATAATGAATCTAGATAACATAAAACAATATTTAGATGGAACTGTTAGAATAAGTTTTGATAATTATAGGAAACCACTTATGTTAGAAGAAATTGGTAATCAATCAGTAATATCGTCTAGAAAAGATTCTGATTTACTCAGTAAAGTAATGTCATCTAGACAAGACTCTGACCTACTAAGTAAAAAAAAATATTAAAGATATAAAATTAAAAGGTATCATCAATGAAGGACAAACTAGTCACCCCTTTTATAATCAATCTGAAGACGATAATGAACAATTATCTCCTACACAATCAGATTTTGAAACTAAACCTATTAATCATCAGTTAAGAACTATTAAAAGAAGTCAAAATCGATTGGAAATTCTTAACAGAAGATTTCAATTCAAAAGAAAATAGGTTAAAAAGATACCAATTTAGAGAAAATCATAGTCATAAAGACAGGGATAAAATAGTTAATAAATGGAAGATTTTATAACAAGAGAGAAAATTAATATTACTTTTTATTCTTGGTATGAAAAATACTATGGTAAATGCAATACAATTACTAAGACACGGTGGATTAAAGAAGATAAGTCTAAAATCTCATCTAGTCATCCTCCAATAGAAACAATAATAATTCCAGTAAAAGATACTTTAGTTATAGCTTCACCATTTAAAATGTCTGATGGACAGAATGACGAAAAGAAATTAATTGAACAAAATAATTTCACTAATCAGTATCTAGCTTCTCTAGGTAAACAATTAGATAAAATTGAAGATAAGATTAAGGATCCTAATATTACACAATATTTAGATCCAAACCTCATTAAAGAAAACAACCTAGAATGTAAAGAAAAACCCTTAATAAATTTACCTAGTAAAAGAGAAAATTTAAGCTTACCTAGTAAAGATAAAGAACTGATTAAAACATTAGATAAATTATTTAAGAAATTAGACAAACCATAATCCAGTAAAACTATAAGAGTCCTAGGCTTTCATGAAAGCTCTAAAGATAGTGATGATTTTACTGGTCTTAATCAATTTAAAAAACTAAGTTTCAATCAACCTAATCCCACAACCCAAACAAAGAATTGGTATCCTAGACCAACTCCTCCAGATTTACAATTCGAAGAAAGAAATTTAGATAATCAATTTTCTGTTTCAGCTAAAAAAATTTATGAATGGAATATTGACGGTCTTAGTGAACAAGCAATATTAAACAAATTAAACCATATGTCAATGGTAGCTAACTGTTATATAACAACACATAATCATTTAAACCAAAGTGAAATTGTTGAAATTTTAGCTAGTGGTTTCATAGGAACCTTAAGATCTTGGTGGGAAAAACATCTCACTGAAGATACTGGGTTTAACATAATTAATGCTATTCAATTAGATAATGATGGTCAGCCAATATTTGATGAAAGTATAGGAATCCCATCAGATGGAGTTAATACTTTAATTTACACAATAATAAAACATTTCATTTGAACTCCTAGTAATATTACTGAAAGAATCCATGATCAACTCAGTAACTTAACTTGTCCAACTCTAAGTGATTTCAGATGGTATAAACACGTCTTTATGTCTAGAGTTATGATGAGAGAAGATAGTAATAAATCTTTCTGGAAAGAGAAATTCATTAATGGATTACCTAATTTATTTCCACATAAAATTCGTGAAGAATTAAGTAAAAATTTAGGATTTATAAATTACGATGAATTAACTTATGGTGAAATAAGAAGTGTCATACAAAAATAGGTTTAAAAATGTGTATTGATCACAAAATCACTAAACAAGTTAATAAAGATAAAAACAAAGCTAAATATGAGTTAGGAACTTTTTGTGAGCAATATGGGTTACCACCCGTAGCCCCTTCCAGAAATAAACCTAAACACCATAATAAATATAAGAAATTTAATAAATATGTTAAAAAAGAAAGTAAAGAAGAATATTACAAAAAACCACAAAAATTTAAAAATAGAACATTTAACAATAACAAAAAATTTACTAAAAAATTTGATAAGAGTAAAGTTATTTGTCACAATTGTGGCCAACCAGGTCATTATAAAAATGAATGTAGAGTTAAAGATAAACTTAATCAACTACATATTTCCAATGAAGATACCGAGTTAATCCTTCAATTAATGAGAATTGAGAACGAATCTAGTGATAATAACGAACATTATACAGATATACATTCTCAATCAACTAGTACTAATAACACAGATAGTGATAATAGTAAACCAAACATTACTATAGGATGTACAGATAATTGTAACAAGAATTGTTGCACCAAAACCCTAAATGTATTATCAAAGATTCAAGAGGAAGAAACTAATTTACTAATAGAATTAATTAGTAAAATAACAGATCCCCAACTAAAGAAACAATATGTTAATAAACTAAAAACTTTATTAACACAAGATATCAAAACTGATAAGAAAAATTAAAAACCTAAATTTAGTCTTAATAAGACACTTGAAAGGTTTAAAAACCCAGTTAAAGAAATAACATTGATGGATTTAAATCAAGAAGTCAATATTTTAAAGAAAGAAATTTCTAATTTAAAACAAGAAATTCCAAAATTAAAAGAAGAAATTGAACAGATTAAAACTAATTCCAAATTATTAATCCATGATTCTTCTGAAGAAGAAGATCTAGAAGACAAATCCTCCGAAGTTATTGAACAACATGGACTTTCATTAAAAATGTTAAAAGATATTACTATTCAAAAATGGTATACTAACATTAAATTAATAATTAATAAAACTTTTATTATTAAAACATCTGCCCTTATTGATAGAGGAGCTTATTTAAATTGTATTCAAGAAGGACTAGTTCCAACAACTTATTATGAAAAAACTAATGAAAGACTAAGTTCAGCAAATGGTAGTCAAATGAATATAAAATACAAATTACCTAATGTTCATATTTGCCAAGACAATATTTGCTTTAATACCTCTTTTGTTTTAATAACAAACATGACTGATAAAATTATATTGGGGCTACCATTTATCTATTTACTCTATCCTTTTACAACTTCAACTAAAGGATTAGTCAGTAAACATCTAGGTCAAACAGTAACATTCAATTTTATCCTAGAAGAAAAAGATTTAAAAACTATCCAAGAACAATTAGTTACTAAGACTCTTGCAATATTAAATAATAAAAAGAACCATTTAAAACATTTAAAAAATGAAATTAAATATAAAAAAATTGAAGAACAATTAACCGATAATAAACTCTAAAATAAAATTGAACAATTCAATAAGACTTTATTAAAAGAAGTGTGTTCAGATGTTCCTCATGCCTTTTGGCATAGAAAGAAACATATAGTTAATTTACCTTATGCAAAGGAGTTTAAGGAACATTTAATTCCAAAAAAAGCTAGACCTATTCAAATGAATCATGAACAGCTAGAATATTGTAAAAAGGAAATTAACGAATTATTAAGCAAAGGCTTAATTAGAAATAGTAAATCACCTTGGTCATGTGCAGCCTTTTATGTTAATAAAAACGCTGAAAAAGAAAGAGGAGCACCAAGACTAGTAATCAACTATAAACCATTAAACGAAGTACTTGAATGGATTCGATATCCTTTACCTAATAAAAAAGATTTAATAAACAGATTAAATCAAGCAGTTATATTCAGTAAATTTGATCTAAAAAGTGGATTTTGGCAAATCCAAATCAATAGTGAAGATAGGTATAAAACTGCCTTTACTACTCGCTTTGGACATTATGAATGGAATGTATTTCCATTTGGGCTTAAGAATGGCCCTAGTGAGTTTCAGAATATTATGAACAACATATTCAACCCATTTAGTCATTTTACAATTGTTTATATTGACGATATTCTTGTTTATTCCAATTCAATTGAAGAACATTGGAAACATTTGAATTCCTTTTTCAAAACAGTTAAGACCAATGGATTAGTACTTTCACCTAGTAAGTGTTCATTATTTCAAACAAAAGTAAGATTTTTAGGTCATACCATTCAGTATGGTAAAATTAAACCAATAGATAGAGCCATAGAGTTTGCCAGTAAATTTCCTGATGAAATACTTGATAAAACTCAACTCCAAAGATTTTTAGGATCCCTTAACTATATAGGAGAATTCTATAAAGATCTTAGGAAACAATTTAAACCATTGTTTGAACGGTTACAGAGTAATCCCCCTCCTTGGACTTCTATTCATACTTCAATTGTCCGAGATACTAAAAAATATGTCAAGACACTTCCCTGCCTTGGTATAGCCAATCCTTCTGCATTCAAAATTGTAGAAACTGATGCCTCTGAAGTTGGATTTGGAGGAATTCTCAAACAAAAGTTAGATCCCTCTTCTCATGAAGAAATTGTTTGTTTTCATTCTGGCGCTTGGGATACCGCCCAACAAAACTATTCAACCATTAAAAAAGAAATTTTAAGCCTAGTTTTATGTATCAATAAATTTCAGCATGAACTGTTAAATCAAAAAAATTTAGTCAGAATTGATTGTCAGTCAGCAAAATATATTTTAGAAAAAGATGTTCAGAATATTGCATCAAAACATATTTTTGCCAGATGGCAAGCATTATTAAGCATATTTGATTTTGATATACAATATATTAAAGGAAGTGAAAATTCTATCCCTGATTTTCTAACCAGAGAGTTTCTACAAACAGGAGAGTCAAAATGAGTGTTAGAGGTGGAAGTAATTCCAGAGGACGAGGAGGAAGAGGAAGCTCTTCTTCTGTTAGTAATTTTAATCCCAGAAGTGCGATTATTCCTCATCCAGTTAATCCAGTCCAAGCTGTGGACATAGTAAACAGATTTCAAGTTTTAGGCCAAATACCCAGGCCTTTCAATACTGTTTTCGGATCTTCTGAAATTAGTAAAGCAGCTCCTAAATTTTATCCTTCTTTTACTCAATCAAATTCAGAATATTTAGTCAATTATGAAGTAAACTTATTTTTTGTAGAATACCCATCATTTGGTACAATTTCTTAAAATACCCAACATTTGTAATCTTCTATCCTCCGCATCAGCCTGCTTTTAACTTTTTTGGAATGTTACTCCCTTTGTCCCTCTCATTTCTTTACACTTTTCTTTTTGATACGTCCCTCTCATTTTTTTATATATCAAAAATAGTAATATTTTATAATATAAAATTCAATTACATTCACTACTTTTCTCCACTGTACCTACTTTATACCTTGGTCCCATCACTTTACTTATTTTTCTTACTTTTTCCTATTAATTTACATTTTTTATTAACCTCCATGTCGTCCCTTCTCAATGTAAAGAATTGAGGGGTATGGAGGGAGTATCTATTTTGTTTGTTTGCTCGTGCCAATTTTTTTTACATGTCATCTTAATTATTTTCATTTATATACGTAATCACATAACGTTATGTTATTAATAAAATTTTATATTGTGTTATTTTAATTTGAAATGTACTTGATTTATTAATAAATAATGATTTTATTAATATATTTATTAAAATTATTAAAAGAACTAAATATATTTTATTATATAAATATATAATATACTTGTGAACGATGCAGACAAAAAGAACAAGACCTAGTTCATGAGTATTTGATGTCTAATAATGAATTTTAATCTAATATTTTATTTTCAATGTTTATATAATGTATTTTATTTTAAAATATAATTTTAAAGCCAATTTCAATTATGTTAGTACATATTTTAATTACTAAATTTGTATATATAAATTAATGAAATTAGTAAATTATATAATTAATTAGGGTTCAATTTTTATTTTGTGTACAAATGTTTTTATTAAGTCAATATTTTCTATGCGACTCGGCTAATCAAAAGAAATAAAAATAGAAAAAAAGGTAAAAGGAGTCATGCTCATGTCTGATGTGGAGGAAAGAGGAGCACAGATGTTGGGTATTTTGAGAAAATGTATCAAAAAGATGGGTGTATTGAAAAAATGAACGGGAAAGGTGGATAGAACAGGAACCACCTCCAATAAATAGATAGAAAAAATTAAAGGCAAAACATTGTACTTCCCCTGCAAGGACAAAGCCAGATTCCAAATGTTGAGTTGAACGGTCGAGAACAAACTGAGCTAGTACACATACTGTTACCCAGACCATCTTCCTTTTGGTCTTTTTATCAAAACTTATCCTTGTATATATACTTCACCTTCACGTAAATATATGAACATGTGAGTGTGACTCATGCCTACTTTTTCTGTGTGTTCAGCAACTTGAATCTACTTGAGACCGAAAAGCATGGCGCACACAATAGTTTATAGCAGTTGTTAATGTTGAGCAACCAGCTCTCATCTAAAATCTTATAAGGTGTTAGAGAAATGTATTAAATGGATCTTATGTGCCCATCTTTGGGGCATGAATATTGGGATGGTAGGGAATCGAACTCGTGACCTCCGTCGACTAGAATTTTGATACCAAATTGAATAACCAGCTCATCTAAAACCTAAGACATTAGAGAAAGATCCCAAATAAATTTTATGTTATATTTTAAAAGTTAAGTACTTTCGAGACTTACGCTTACAACTTGACAATGAATGAATATATACCAGAACTTCTATCAGGTATATCATGCAGGCCACCCTACCTTAATAAAATAATCTAACATAATAACCATTCTTGCTTTTCCATTTTCTCGAATCTACTTATCGTATCAGCCACCCTGTTTATCTGTCCCCAGAAGAAAGTCACATTATCAGTCCTTTAATTGATCAAGATAAACGTCAAGGTCTCATTCTTTTTCCTTTCCTCGTTCTCCTTTTTAAGTGTTAATTTATTTTATTTTTGTAATGCCCTTTTCAAGAGTAATTGCTTGTAATACATATATACCATTTATTTATACACTCATGCTAACCAATACGACTAGATTCAAGACAAAAGAAATTCCCGAAGAAAGCTTACCCCTTTCCCTCAGTTTTGTATTTGTAATTAATTTTGAATAATAAATTAGTTATCTGCTTAAAAGTAAAAGAATAATATTCTAAACACTTAAAAATAATATCCCTAAGCTGCTCAAACCAATTAAGAGATCGACCCTTTACACTAAACCAGAAGACCACATGTTTTTCACAAATCAGGACCAAATTGTCCACACACCTCCATGCATTTCGAAAACCCCTTTAAATTTCTCCCATAATGCTTTCTTTCTTTATACCAAGATGATGACTTACAAAAAGTATATACGCATAGATTTCATTTGCAACTTTATCTTTCATTCTTTTGAATGCAAGAAAAGAAAGGTCGACCCCGCTAGCTATATATGACATAGACTCCAAATTATCGATATGCAATTTGTCGAAGTTAAGAATGAAAAAGAATTGGAGGTACTAGTTAGATTAGTTACAAAAGTAATTTAATACTACACACAACAGTGGGATATGGACAAAAATAATTTAATATGTAGAATATATATACACACACAACAATACTACATGTGAGCACTTAAAAATTGAAGGAGGTGTATAGGAAGCATGATCGAGAAAATGAGGTATTTGGCTAATACTTCTCGTAAGAGATATATTAAATATTTATAAGGAAAAAAATGTTCGTACATACTTTAAATTTTGTTCCTCAATGTGATAACTAAATTTATATAAAATATTTATATAACACATGATACACTACAACAAAAAAGGGCATTTACGACGGAATTTTTGTATTGAATTCGTCGTAAATGCCACCATTTACGACGGAATTTTTTCGTCGCTTTTGCTCAAGTAGAAAGTTCAGATTGCGTCATAAATTACAATTGTGTCGTAAGTTTGAACGAAGGGCCCCACATATTGAATAAATTAGTAACTAACTTACGACAGGAACAATTGTCGTATGTTATGTTCTTGAGACAGAAAGTTCGTCGCAATTTAACATCGGGACCCACCATCACTAATATCATAACTGAACTAACGACGCAAATTGTCGTCGTATATTGAGTGGGACCCATCTAATTTTTCAAATAATTATTAAAAAAAAGAAAATAAAATACTAAATAACTAAATTACGATGACTATCAATTATGAACAGTCGTCGTAAGTTCGTGTGCCCAGAATCCATTTTGCACTTATTTTCTTGTTTCCAGCCATTTTCGGCTTCCAAATTATATTCAAAAACTGTCCATTCACACATTACAATGTGCAATGCAATCCAAACCCTTATTGTAAACACCCTAAAACATAGAATGCACATATCAGAATACCATAGTTTACTTAAATTATGTCATAAATCCATAGTCATTCACATCCAAAAGTTTAAAACATTTTACACAAACTTAGATCATCATACAAACACCAACAAGCCAAATTCAAGTCATAATACAACTTAGAAAAACATACATCATCCATATTAAATTCACCGACACTAAAATTTAACCCCTAATAACAGGATCGCCACGAGAGACGATATCACAAAGTGGAGCACTCATATCACGATCATTGTCGGACTCAGTAGTGTCACCATTGCTCCCACCATCATCAAGATCAGCATCATCAGATGTTGGGGCCTTCCCCTGCAATATACACATAAATAATTACTAGAGCAAAAATACTGCCAAGACATAGAGTAGCATTTTAGTATACAGTCAAAAATACTGCCAAGAACTACTAGAGCAACTCAAAATATTAAAATGGCTAAACTAATCAACCATAAATATTATATAATACTCACATCCCATTGAATAAAAGAAGCACAGACGAAATAGTAATAAAACTCAAGAAATCAGTAAGCAGAATAGATGTAATAAAACTAAAAAAAACCCTATTCGCAACAACCAACTGATGAATTACAAAATACCTAAATCGGAATACATCACTATGTGTTGCCGTGTACATGAGTGGAAACTGTATAAAGGAGATTTTTACACAGAGCCATAGTGTTATACCAGAAAAAACACATAAACAGCTATTACAGCTGACATGTGGCCCTCTAACAGTCACATATGAGATCAATGAGGCGATGAGTTTTCTGATAGAAAGTAAGTCTTGCAATGCAAACAGTATCTGATTTGTGCTAGATAAAAACAATGACTCCAGATATGTCTATTCTACAATAACACTTACCCGACTTCCAAATCTCAACTAAGAAAATGTTAAAGCAGTGACTCCGGATATGTAGGTCAAGAGTATGCACCAGCCACTAAGGAAAATGTCGAAGGCCAATTATATACTCATACCACATATGCTAATAAACTGTCCACTGGTAATAAACTATAAATGCTAATATTATTCTTTTGTTTAAATAAATTATCCTATTAGTAAAAAATTTTAATTTACAGCTAAATATTATTTTAATTATCCTATTAGTATAAATTATTCTTTTGTGCTAAATGTGTGCTTATTAAATCAGAACAGACAAAAGGGTTTTCTGTCACTAAAATAGCCTTCGACTCTAATCTAAAGGCCATTTCATTAACATTATTATCACACAAAAGATACATTCTCAACCCAAGAAAAAAACAAGAAAATACTAATAAGAGCTTTTACCTTAGCCGCTCCTGGTCCATCCGTCTTATAAATATTGTTTAGCACATCGACCACGACCCGGATAATGGCATGTCGTGTCTCTCTAGTTATAGGATGGTCTGAAGGTAGAGAGGAGTCTCCTTCCACCACATCTCTTGCTAAAAGACGGATCTGCTCGGGTGTCAACATATACTCGTCCGGATTGGCTCGGGCCAGGGCCAGGGTCACATCCACGACTCGCATGAACATGTCATCATGTATGCGAGCCGAGGCAGATCTACCGGAGCTTCCTTCTCCTTTTCGAGGTCGTGGGGGACGTCCATTAGATTCTGTGATAATATAACATAGATATGTTATTACTATGAGTAAAAGACATCGCAAGTAATACAACAGAAATATACCATAAATATCAGAGGCTCGAAGCTGCGGATGTCCAAGAATCATGTTCTTTCGAACACCTACCGCCTCTATCCAACTTTGGATTTGGGTTTTCTTGGGATCAAGGCCTTTTTTTACACAAATGCTAATATAACGCTCTTGAAACACAATTTTCACATTACTGCAACAATTATCTTCATGACCTCAAAAGCCTTATATAAACTATTTTTTACTATATTACTACCATCAAATAATTACATTACACATTAATAAGGACAAAAATAAGGTAGTGGTTTGGCCATTTGGCTTTATATTACTGTCCCTAAATGACCAACAGATGAATCAGATTGGTCATTTAAAAACTTGCTTTCATTGGAGCAGGGTTTTATCAATTAAAAATCCTAAACTCTTGCATCAATGAGATTGGTCATTTAAGTTCAGCAACTGTATACTTCTATTACTCACACTTTAAACCAGCACTAAACAATTTACTCACAAAGTACTTGACCCATCCATTAAATAAAACTCATAACAGTTCACAATCCTTAAAAATAAACATGTAGCTAGTACTTGAGTCCAATTTGTTGTAGTGTTAAAACAGCATGTGAAGCTTTTTAATTGATTGAACACAAGGTCAGATGTACTGCCCTCGGTATTTTTAGCACACATACATACCCTCGGTATTTGTAGTACACATACATACCCACGTTATATTTTGTCAAGTTTCGAACCCCTAACATCCGATAATGAAGAAAAGGAAATATTGCTAAATAATTTCTAAATAAGAATTTTTTTTAATGTCATAAAAAATTTTAAAAAAAAAACTAACAGATCAAGAAAATTAATCACAAGGTCTGAACCTTAAACCTTTTTTCTGAATTTAACACTTCCCTTGAATGTTTGCAACAACACAACACCTACTTGAGATAAGGCTTTTAATTTTTTTAGAAAGTAAATCTAATAAGTACTCATGAAGAACGGGTTCGTTACTCAATATTACTGGATCCCAAAACGTAACGATCCCAAAATTTTGAATTCCTTTATTATATAAATATACATACCACTACGGAAAATATGGCCATTTACGAAGAAATTAATGCATATACATATTACATATTACTGGATAAAATAGGTATAATCTGAACACTTACAATGATCATTTTGGCGTCGTCGGTAATCCACTCACCCTTCATCTTCTCGTCTTTCAATGTGTGACACTCCTTATAGACAGAAAGATCATCCAACTTTCCATTGTGCGCCTTCATATAATCCTGTTCAAAAATTTTATAAACAAAAAATCAAATTTTCAATATATAGTAAAAGTAGACAATAAGAGTTCAATTTCATGCTAAAATATCATTTAGATCCAAAAAGTACATATAATTTACTGCCAAGAGAATTTGACATCATTTCAGATAGTAAGATGCATTGGAGTCTCTAAATTTAGCAAGATGCACTGTATTTTCCAAATTAAAAAACTGATATATATATATATATATATATATATATATATATATATATATATATAAATTTATCAAAGATCAAGTCAAGTATTGTGTTAAAATAGCATACCCGACGACGACGATCAAATGAACGTGCACCAGATGTATGAGGCACTTTCACAGCTTGTCGAGCCTTCTTACCAGCGGCAGACTTCTTCTTAAATTTCTCGCTTACCCAATTCTCAGCTAATCTGGACCAAACACCGGGTTTCATATATATGGGCCTGTGATTTGCATAAGTAGTCCCGCTAGCTCCCTCAATCTTCAAATCAGCCCTTTCCTTATCATCGGAAAGTGTACGGTGCAAGTTATCCCGCATGTGCGCACGTATAGAAGCCCTTGCCTCAGCTTTAGTGGCAAATCTCGGATCATATGTGTAGTAGCGCTGCAAAAAAGAATAAGTGGAAGGCATAAGACAAAATAAAAAGAC
The DNA here is from genome assembly GCA_030848705.1 of Heracleum sosnowskyi. NCBI lineage: Eukaryota > Viridiplantae > Streptophyta > Magnoliopsida > Apiales > Apiaceae > Heracleum > Heracleum sosnowskyi. The sequence continues at coordinate 104,162,625 of CM061241.1, read as the reverse complement.
CATATATATATCAAAGATGTGTGGCATACCAAGAACTCATTTATACACTTATCCCAGAATCCAGGGGATTTTCTATCAATTTCCAATGCACCAACACAACCATATGGCCAAAACATGCGCATAATCGCAAGTAAATTTCGCAATGCCATTGGACAATCTATCCTGAAATGTTGTCAGAGATATTATTGAAATGACAAGTGTTGACAAGTGGTCCATTAAGAAAAACTGAATAAAACCAGAACTTCACGACTAATTTAATCCTTACTTTACATGCAAAACTTACAAAATCTTATTAGTAACAGTTTGTCACTGAAAAAAAGTATATGTATATGTGATGGTTTCTTGATTTATTAATCAAGTGATTATAACTAAAAAGATATTACTTGGATTAGGAGTATATTCTAATGATGACTATTGAACATGTAAAAAATATTAAGAATACAAGTCTTTCAGAAATAACAACCAACAATCTATCTAACACTACAAACTAGAAACAAATATTCCATAGAATTCATAAAAGTTCTCGGAAAATTAGAGCGGATAGAAGTTTACAACAATCGCTTGCTACGCATCCGGACCCTTTTAATATTAAGTCTTGATAAGTAGATCTTGTAATCTCATATGAAACTCTTTAGGTAATCCATAAGTATCACAATCAAGCCACTGAACTGCAGAACAGAGAAAATGCATACTAGTGCATGCTTCAGCGTAAACGTTTATGATTGCTACTGTCGTTTTACAGTTTGAGCTGAAGGTCAAAGAAAGCACTTTAAGACTCGAGCAGCAGTTGAAAGAAGAGAAGGCTGCGAGATTGAATGCAGAGGTTTTGGTGCATGCTGCTCAAAGAAAATCAGAATACGAAATGAAGAAGCTAAGGGAAAGCTTAGAAAGAGCGGAGCAGGAGATTCGGAGCCAAGCTCAAAACACACTAATTGATAAGCTGAGGGAGAGATTAGATAGAGCAGAGCGGAAGCTCCGGGACTTGTTGACAACATTGATGGAGAAAGCAGAAAATGCTAGACGGCCAGTTGTATAAGCAGACACCAGGCCCCTTGTTTATCTTTAGCTATGAGAAAATTTACTGGACAAAGATTTTAGTAGCACTATAATATTAGTGTGTTAAATACGCTCCGCAAATAAATACCAAGACTTTTTTTTATTACGATATTTGAGAAAAAAAAATTAGAATTACATTTGATTGATTCCTAACTGTATTAGGTTATATAATCTTAGTTTCACAGAAAATAAATTACAAGGAAATTTCAAATACCTCAACTTAAATTGGTGCACATGTAAAAGGAAATTCCAAATTCTTATGGGTGAACAACCAAAAACACCTTATGTCCTCACTTTTAAGTTTGCAAGGTATTTAATTAATTTCTCTTCTAAAACTAATGCTTGTCTTTGTTATAAAAATACCTAAATTAATTTTTGTATACTTTAACACATAGAAGTGAGCGCATTTGTAAATAAATGCCTAAATTGACTATGTCGCAAAATCAGGTGACAAGAATCATACAATATGACTACTAAAAACAAACAACTGAAAAATTTCATACTTTTTTCCACGTAACTCTAGTGCTCACACTTGCTCAGTGTTAGGAATCACAAGATGATTTTGTATAGCAACAGTACTTGCGAAAGATTGGTAGTGATTAAAAATTGGAGATTATAGATGAGACTGTAGATATACATAGAACAAAAAACTAGATAGATAAAAATGAGATGAGATAGATTAAAGAAGATAGCATCGAGAGAGAAAATGATTGCAGCTGTAGAAAAAGATGAGATATTCAAGATAATAATAAGAAACAGATACAAGTTAAGTTTTCTATAGTCTAAACACTCAAAACATTGACTAGGTTTGACTTGTTTATTTTAAACTGAGACATGACTCTTCTAGACCTACTACTAGAAAAGCATTAGTATAAATCCTGACACTAACCTTCTATACATTACATTACACATACATCATAATACTACTACACAAGAAAAATAGAAGCCAATACTGCAGCTAATAACCCACTAATAATTTCCTTTGTTAATTTCTCAAATATAAGTGACGATAATCACATCCTAGATAAATTATTCAACAGTACCAATTCTTGTTAATATGTTCCACCACAAGTACAAACAAAAGCTGCTAATTAAGCCTATATATCTATATGGACGATGACAGAGGTAATGCATATATCCTTCAAACAATATGGACTTGCATATTCTAATTAATTAACTAAGCATATAAAAAATATTAAGAATCAAGTAAGTTGACAACTTACAAGTTACCCGCAATCCGAACAACCGTCGGGTCATCGGGGTATTTACCAAATCCACCAGGAGAATAGCCTCGTGTCTTATGTTTGCGAGGATCAGAATCCACCCCAAGTGGAAGTATCTGCCTCCCATCATCGTCCCAAAGAAGACATTCAGAATTTATATCATCTATACAACGACGTCTACGTCCTCTTCTTGCACCTCCCCTAGCACCTTCACGATTGCCTTCCCTGGCACCTTCACTACTACCGCCTTCCCTAGCACCAGTACCACTACCATCTCTGCCACCATGGGAACCGCTACTCTGCCCCCTAACACCACTACCATCGGTGTCTGGCATGCCCCCACTGCCATCGTTGACTCTCCGATCACCACTGTCATTGTTGTCCCCCCGGCCACCATTGCCATCAGTATTGTCCCCTAGACCACCACCATTGCCACTTCCTCGACCACCACCGCTTCCACTTCCCCCACCGCCAGTTCCACGACCACCACTATCACCCCGACCACTACCAGAACCTCTGCCACTAGCAGCCCTCCTCCCTACCATAATCCCTACAACACTGAAATGAAGTACAAACAAAACAAATCATTAGTTTACTTTTGTCTAACACTTCACAAGCATATATATTTTACGACCTAATGATACAATTATGGTAAGTCTTACAATTAACAATTATAAAAGATGACGTAGCCTCTACGGCATGTAACAATTGTACGTATATCTCCATATATAATTTTCAAATGGAACACCAATCTAACACACTAGCACGAGTAGAACATTGTGTAACTTAATCTCCCAATTAAGCCTACCTTGATTCAAGTTGTCTTGCTCCTAAAAATAAAATTCCGAAAAAATATAAGCACGACTAGCACAATAGCAATAGTATAGTAGTGCACTAGCATATATCACTATTTATAAGAAATTTTTTGTAAAATATACCTCAGATTTATAAGACTACTATATACAAAATTATATTCTTATACAGAGTAAGGCGTAAAAATTAAAAACATACCCAGTGAGAACTTCAATATTCTTTTTACCCAGTGAATGAATATTGATAACTCACTGATAAATATTGAAAAAAGTGATAAATATACATACCCAATTATAGATATGCATACCCATCAATATATAGATCAATTAAAAGCTAATTTTGAACCAAAACAAGTAATACCGGCCGGTGTAAATACTTGTAGTTAATAATACGACGGTGTATATAGACTTGCATGTTATCAATAGTTAAAAAATAACAACACAAAACGAAGACTATACCTTGAAATCATTGCGACGAGTGTCAGAATCATTTTGCTTGCAATCGGTTTGTAATAGGAAGAAAGAAAAGATCTATTTTTGGTTTGTAGTCGCAGCAGCAGCTGTGTAGATGAGATACTTTTACTAAAAAGTAAAAAAGGAGTAGGAGGGGTGTTTTTTAGGGTTTTTGGTGTGTAACGAATAGATACATTGGGTGGTCATTTCAATTTTTCCCCAAATTCTAACCGCCAAACCTTACGACGGTTTCCGTCGTATATTAATTTTTTAACGAAAAAACGCTACCAGGATTCGAACCAGGATCTCTCGTGTAGAATAAAGAGTTCCAAACCACATGAGACAAATGTTCCTTGCGAAGCTTTCCTGATTATTTGGACTATATGTTAATGGTTTATTTTTCTAAAGTATTTATTATATATAATTTATTAAAATTAAAAAAAAATCATTGATGAGATTATTTATAAAATTTCTTATATTTTGTATACACTTCACCGAAATATGTAATTTAGATATAAATTTAATTTTTTTATGTAATGTATTTAAGTTGGAATTGTGTTTATAGTTTAAATTTTAAGTATAACGACAATACAAACGAACATATAATAGTTAATATTGTTATTATGAGATGTTAGTTGATATGTAACCAAAATAATAACACAAATCTTGAATGCTTAAAAGAATCTCAACGATTGTGGTATCGTCATTCACGTAGCACTACATGTAACAGATTTTGATATTTGGTCCTTGGTGTCCCATTGATATATACGAACATACAATACTTACCATTGTTGTTGTGATTTGTTAATTGATATGCAACTAAAATATATAAATTAAAACAATAACACAATAGATCTTGTTTGCTTAATACACTCTTAACGATACATTATGTATAGTAATTTATATGATATTATTTGTAACAAATTTCGATGTAAGACTTTTGCTAATGATTTTTTGTTAATGTCGTTGTTAATTTTTAATAAGCTATATAGCATATTTTCATTGCATTGAAAACAATCTAAAATGATATCTATGATAGATCTATATCTTCTCTTATAAGAATAAATAAGTATGAACTCTAAAGAACCCTAAGAAACTTACGACGGAATAAACAAAGAACATCTGTCGTATGTTACCCAGAATTACGACGAGATTCTAGATCCGTCGTAACGTACCAAGAACATCCGTCGTAACAAAGAACATCCGTCGTATGTTACCCAGAATTACGACGAGATTCTAGATCCGTCGTAACTTACCAAGAACATCCGTCGTATGTTACCCAAAATTACGACGAGATTCTATATCCGTCGTAAGTTATCCAGAATAAAAAACAATGCAGCCTGCAATTTTTTTCTCCTGCTCTCTTTTATCATCAATTTCTCTAACACTAAACTTACCATTTCCAGATAAATTACAGAATTAAATCAAATAAATGAAAAAAGAAATATCCCGACAAACAAAAACAATCACTAACCTTATACGAAATAGAGTTAGTGAGCCGAAAATCTATTTATTCATTTAAAATTAGAAATATGCCTAGAATGATATTACATTCCATTTTTTTTTGCACCAACACATCACATTATACATTTGTAAGATTTCCTAACCTTTAAATCGGTTAAAAAGTTTGAATCGTGAAAAAATTAGTTCAAAATAGAGTTAGTGAGCCGAAAATCTATTTTATTCATTTAAAATTAGAAATTTGCCTAGAATGATACTTTACACATCACATTATACATTTGTAAGATTTCCTAACCTTTAAATCGGTTAAAAAGTTTGAATCGTGAAAAAAGTTAGTTCAAAATAGAGTTAGTGAGCTGAAAATCTATTTTATTCATTTAAAATTAGAAATTTGCCTAGAATGATATTATATTCCTTTTTTTTTGCACCAACACATCACATTATACATTTGTAAGATTTCTTAACCTTTAAATCGGTTAAAAAGTTTGAATCGTGAAAAAAGTTAGTTCAAAATAGAGTTAGTGAGCCGAAAATCCATTTAATTCATTTAAAATTAGAAATATACCTAGAATGATATTACATTCCAATTTTTTTGCACCAACACATCACATTATACATTTGTAAGATTTCCTAACCTTTAAATCGGTTAAAAAGTTTGAATCGTGAAAAAAGTTAGTTCAAAATAGAGTTAGTGAGACGAAAATCCATTTAATTCATTTAAAATTAGAAATATGCCTAGAATGATATTACATTTTTACTCATCTTCCGCTTCAATGCTATCATAACCATCTTCTTCTTCTTCTTCTTCTTCTTCACTTTCCCTTGCATTTTCTTCCTCTGCTTCACTTTCCACTTCATTTTGTTGCACTTGTTCTTCTTCTAGATCTTCTTCCATTTCGTATTGCGAAAAGTCAACGAATAACGACCTCGAGGAAAAATCTAATGCAATGGTATTTGAGACTTCTTCTTGAAGAGGTTCCGCATCAACATCTTTTGTTCTTCCACTCAACAATTGAGGTCTACATGTGATGATTGTGTGAATGTTACTATCGGGATTCCTCACACTAGGAGCATAGTACACTTGAGTGGCTTGACTAGAATGTAAACATCATCCCCTTTTAGTTTTGAATTAAGATCAATTAGGAGCACTCCGTTCTTGTCTTTCTTTACTCCCCTAACATGATCATACTAATGACATTTAAATAAAATCACTTGATTTCCGCCACCGTATGTTATTTTGAGAATCTCTTGCAAAGTCCCATAGTAATTGCTTCCACTATCACCATAACAACTGCCTTTCACAAGTACCCCAGAGCTTGATCTTCCTAGGTTGAATGAGTATCCATTGACTTTGCATCTTTTAAAAGAAATCACATAGGAAGTTGGGCCTTGCAACAAATATTGAAATCGTTCGTAGTGATGTTGTACCTGAAATGGAATAGTTTCGTCAAACACGTTTATATGAACAAATTTAAAAATTACTCAATTTGTTGTGTATAATAAAATACCTTGTTTTGCAACCATGTAGCTAAATGAGCCTTTAACATTGTATCCATCTCAGTATCACTCAATATATGTGCACTATGATTGCGAACCTCTTCTTCGAACATATTGAAAAAGTGATCATTTCATGTTAGTGCAGAATATTTAAACGTGTTAAAAAATGAAAGAAAATATTTGAATGCTTACGTGATATAAGGTGCAAGTTCATGCATGTTAGTGAGAATGTAATGTGTTGCAACCTTTAGGGAATTTTCATCTAAATTGTAACTGGTACATGCTCCCAAGAGCTCTACTGGATATGTGAATGCCTCTAGTTTATTTGGATCCCGTGAGTGATCATCCACCACATTACGACCTAGCAAGTTGTGTGATGTCTCAACTCCAGACTCGAAGTACATGGAACAGAAATGTGTCAACTCTTCATGTACATACTTTTCTACAATGGAACCTTCAACTCGTCCTTTGTTGCCCACTTTATGTTTCATTTTGCGTTGTAGCCTTTCAATATTATACATCCACCGTGTTGGGACAGGGCCAGCGAGTCTGCACTCTTCAAGTAAATGAACGGGAAGATGCTCCATTGGATCAAACATGGTTGGAAAAAATTTATTCTCTAAAGTCCAAATGATCCCAGCTATGTTTTTTTCCATTTGCCTCAAATTTGATTCGAGTAGTGTAGTTGAGCACAAGTCTTTGAAAAAATTTGAAAGATCATAAAGTACTTTGTTTATATCATCCGGAAGAAGTTCACGAAATACAGAAGGCAACAACTTTTGCATAAATACGTGAAAATCATGGGACTTCATGCCTTGGAATTTCAGCTGAGCTATCTTACAACATCTCTTCAAATTTGATGAACAACCATCTGGGAGTTTCAATCGATGCACCCATTTACATAACAATTTCAGCTGATCTCGGGTGAGTTCGTATCTAGCTCTAGGCCTTTGTTTACCATTCATCCATAGCTCTTGCTTGATGCCCATTGCTTTCAAATCATCTCTTGAGTTTGTGGTATCCTTTGTTTTGGAACTACAGAGAATAGTATGAAAAATATTTTCAAACACATTTTTCTCTGTATGCATGACATCAATGCAGTGACGCAGGCGCAATGAATCCCAATATGGCAGGTCAAAGAAGCTAGTGACATGTGTCCAGTTGTGTGAATCCCCAAATCCAATTGCCCTTTCTTTGCTGTGTGGTTTCCCAGGTGGTGGAAAAGTAATACCGGCAATCATGATACGAACAGTCCGACCTTTTCGTCGAATGTTTTAGCGTTTGTCGAGGAATCCCTTATGTAACCCATAAAAACTGGACTTCTTGTTGTATGGTAGTTTCTTAGCTTTGACATCACCCATACAAATATGACAGACCATCTTTCCATGGGTTGACCACCCACTGGCCATACCCAGTCCGGGAAAGTCACTGATAGTCCATATCAAAGCTGCACGCATCATGAAATTAGTCTTCGTAGAAGTATCAAATGTTTGCACCCCAACTTGCCACAAATTAAACAGTTCATCAATCAAAGGCCTAAGATAGACATTCAGATTCCTCACAGGATCATTTGGCCCGGGTACTAGTAGTGTCATGAACATGTATGGCTCCTTCATGGACATGGTATGTGGAAGGTTGTATACAAGTAGTACAACAGGCCAAACTGAGTATACAGTAGAAGTAACATTGTTGTACGGGGGAAATCCATCAGTTGCAAGACCAAGTCTAACATTATGAATCTCTGCTGCAAAATTCGGATAGTTCTTGTCAAATTCCTTCCATTCTTCTCCATCTGCAGGGTGACTAAGAACCCCTTCAGTCACTGTTCTGTTCTTGTGATACTTCATATGCTCAGTTGTATGGGTACACATGTACAAACGCTGTAGACGATGAGTGATTTTGAAGTATCTTAAGATCTTTCTCGGAATGGTAACGTTCCCGCCATTAGTTGCAACTTTGTATCGGCTCAACTCACAATACTTGCAATTTTCCAAATCTGTATCATCACCATAGAACAACATGCAGTCATTCTCATAGGCATGTATTTTTTCGTATCCCAAGTTCATCTTCTTGGCCATCTTCTTCACAACATAATAATTAAAAGGAAGTTTATGCCCCTCCGGAAACACATCTCCAAGTAAAAGGAGCATCTCATCAAATGCCTTATCACTACATTTATTATGATTCTTCCAATGTAGTAATCTCGTAACAAACTCTAGTTGCGAGTACTTGATATTGCCCGGATATATTGGTTCCCCGACGCTATTCACATTATCTAAAAATTTAGCTGTTTGCTCGTTCAGGTCCTCGTGGTTGCTATATTCCTCTCCAAAATCTTCCCCTCTAAAGGCATCCCTCAACATGTCAAATTCATCAAACACATCTTCACGATCAATCATTTCTTCATAACCCGGCCCACTTTCTTTTTCATGATAATGTCATACGGTGTAATTCTCTAGAAAACCGGTTGCAAATAAATGGAACTCGACATTGGGAATGAGTTGAATGAGTTGATTCCTACATGTATTACATGGACATCTAATTAAAAGTTCCGAATTATTCGGATCCTTACTATTTTTTTTGCAAATGCCAAGAAATCTTGAACTCCTTTAGTATATTCCAACGTGAAACCATAAACACCGGTTATAATTCGTTTAGAGATCCAACTAGTATCATAAGACATCTACAAATATAAAAAAAAATACAAATCAATAACACAAGTGCACACACATATATCTTGAACATGTAATGAAGTTAACAATAAATAACGTATATATATATATATATATATATATATATGCATTTAAATAAAGTAGAGGAATTTAAAATTGAAGCCTTACATTGATGATTGTTGTAATCGCGGTTGCTATGTCATTGTATGAACTAAATGATATGGAGATGTGTTTTTGTTAAAAAGAAAGAGGGGAATAATGTGGGAGTTAGAGGGGAAACTAGCTACTGATCAATTTTACACAGGCTAATTTACGATGGAATATATGATTCTGTCGTAAGTTAATTTAAAATATTATTTTTTAAACGGCTAATTTGGTAAAGGACAGTAGGATAAGAAATGGGTGGTGAATTTTGGACGGGCGAATTTACGACGAAAAATAATATTCCGTCGTAAGAAACCTTACGACGGAAAATTCGTCGTATCTTCCGTCCTCAAACGACGGCGTTTTATCCTACGAAAAATTTATCTATTTTATAATAAAATCTAATTTCGGCAAAATAATAAAATAATAAACTTCCGACGGAAAACCAACTCCGTCGTAAGATCATACGACGTCGTTTTAGTTGGCGCGCTAATTTCCCTCTTTTTTGTTTGGTTGGTGCTAAATTTTATTAATAAAATAATAAACTTACGACGGAATTTTCGTTTCCGTCGTAACAACTTACGACGGAATTTTCGTTTCCGTCGTAAATACGGCGCGGTTGTTCGTCGTAAATGTCCTTATTTGTTGTAGTGATATAACACTTCTAACACATATAACACTTTTAATTAGTTAAAATTAACAATCTATTATTAACTAAACAATATTATCAACAAATTGCACTTAGGAAAAGAGTTGTCCCTACTTGCCCAACCAAGTGGCAAGCTATATATACGAATTGAATGGTTGCCCTCAAGTTAGGAGGCTAAACTTGTAGCTAGGTTGAAATAAAAAATAAATTAACGCATATCAAAGTTATTTAGAATTTAAATTTGTAGAAATAGTATCCAAATTTTGGCATAGTATTTCCGTAAGACAATTAATGATATGATAGCCATGTGAAAAAATTTGAAAAGTTGTAGCATGAAGAATTATTTACAACTTTTGAATTTATTAAATTGGCATGACCAATTACATCTATACTATATTATTAAAGACGAAACATTAAAAGTTTTGGTCGGTCGGTCGGTCGGTCGGTATTTGGGCCGATTCACGGGCCTATCTATAATCAATTTATTAATAACCAATTACCTTTTCACTACATTACCTATTTTATATTTATTTTTTAAACCAAACCAACTCATCTTCTAAAAATAAAACGGGCAACATATATATTATATGGTAATATTATTATATATTTATAAATGATTACCTTTTTCAGCTAAAACACATTATTTATATATTTTTTTACCTAAAACAATTCATCTTATAGGACACATATATGGAAACCAAGTTATTGATAACCAATTACCTTTTTTAGCTAAATTATATTACCTATTTCATATATCTATTTAACTAAAACAAATGATTTTCTAAAAATAAGACAGATAATATATATATAAAATGATAATATTATTATATATTTATAACCGACAGCTAAAACACATTATGTGTTTTATATTTTCTAACTAAAATAACTTATCTTCTAAATATAATACATGCAAAATAAATATACAATGGTAATATTGTTTTATATAAATATTAATAAATAACAAGTTATTCTTTTCAGCTAAAACAAATTACCACTTTTATATTTTCTAACTTAAACAACTAATTTTCTAAAAGTAATGCAGACGTATATATAAAAAATTAATATAATTTTATATAATTGTTAATAAGTAAGTAATTGTCTTTTTAAGGATATTACCTGTTTATATTTTTTAACTGAAACAACTCATGTTCAAATTAAAAATAACACGGGCAAAAGATAGATATATTGGTAATATTATTATATTAAACTTATAAAATTCATGTTTATTATAATTTTTTTAACATTCAATTTAAACGAGATAATTAATTAAAATAAAAGTAATAGTATACTCAAATAAACTCGGTATATTGAACAAGCACATATTTTGATATTTGCACTTGAGTCCCTTTTTAGATTTTTAAGAGTAAAAAAATACGAATCATTATATATGCTATTTTAAAATATTTTATATTTTAATATCTAAAATACTACTATTGATTACGTCAATAATATATTAAATTTAAATATTATATTGTTAGATTTATAAATCCAATATATATATATATATATATATATTAAAATTTTATCAAATTATATGTAATAACTAAAATCTAAATAAAAAATAAGAAAATATTAAAGAAGACCGTGCATCGCACGGGATATAAGCTAGTAATAAGTAGATCGAAAATGAGAAAAATGTAACGTAGTTTTAAATGTTGGAAACAGGTGGACACCAAATATCTTATTAGCAAATATATATGAACCGGAACTAATATTCCCTCTTTCCCTTCCTAGGGATAATCGATAGTTAGGTTCTTTGCACTTACTTAAGTTGGGCAGCAATGATTAGGAGGAAATGAAAAAAAGTGAGTTGAAAATGGGTAAAAGAAGAGAGAGTATATATTAGTGAAGTTAATTATCAAAAAACATTCTCCCCTCCAAACTTGGGGGTCCAACTTCAAACCCTCTTGCAAAATTCTAAATGGGTTATGTAATTGTAGGTTTTTCGAGCGTGACATACACCTTTTTTAGAATGGAAGTTTCTCTATTATTAATGTTCCCATATGAATGTGTCATATTACATTTGTAATTACAACAATTTTATACCCTAATAATATGTTCTACTTTCCAAAGTTACCCTGGAAATACAAGAAATATAGTGAAGGCAGTCAAAAAAGCTAAAGATATTTACCAAACTCCCAAGTCCTCATACTAACTATCGATCCCTCATCCATCATTGAAGAAGCGGATCTCTTCAATAATACTACAGAGCTGATTATGTGCGTATGTATGTTGATTATATATGTAATGTAATTGCTTCTATATATATATATACACTTAAATTACACATATATATCTTAATTTTTCCAAGTTCATTATATATAATTATATACTATGAGAAATGCTATAGTTCTCCTAAAAACATTTTCGTAAACGTTTCCAAATACTGAACTAATTGAATGTACCTTAAAAATTAAGAAAGTCTCTATGTATATACGCTTCACGAAACAAAAACAAAAATTAAGCAAGTATGTACCCTTCCTTGTGGGCGAAGAAAGAGTGTTTGTGGAAGGGCGTATATGTCATGTGAAGAAAAGACCTGTCCTCCTTGAAAAGACAAAATAAAACACATGAGAGGAGAAATGTGAACAAGGAAAAGATGAGAAGAGAGAGAAGAAAATACCAAGTCTTTTTTGCCCCCAAAAGGAACATGCATGGCAAGGCAATCTCGAGACCTATATATAAACCCAAATAACAAACATTCAAACAAGCAAAGAAAAGAATTAACCGCTCGCTTGGCTTTATATATACGGCTAGAACTTATATATCTGTTCCAACACTACCTTTTATTCCCCCCTCCCCACTTGATCTCTTTCTTTCTCTCTCCCTCTGTCTTTCTCTCTCAAATCATGGCAATTTATTGTAAGATAATTGCCATGTTACACATTATTCTCGTAATCATCTCTTTTTCTTTTTCAGGTATCTAATTCTTCCGTTATGCATGTGTAAATATATATGTATGTGTAGGTAAATATTAAGCAGGTTGTCCAATGATCAGATTCTTCTTTTTTTTGCAGGATTTAGTTTTCTAGCACAAGTCCAATCTTTTGGAATCAATTATGGCCAAATAGGCAACAATCTACCTCAACCGGAAAAAGTTCTTGAGCTTTTAAGATCATTAAGGATCACTAAAGCAAGAATTTACGACACAAACCCCCAAATTCTGACTGCATTTACACACTCGGGCGTGGAACTAAGTGTGACAGTTGCAAATGAAATGCTAGGTGTTTTAATGGATCCACAACAAGCCCTCCAATGGGTAAGTACTCACATTAAACCATATGTTCCGGCTACTAAAATCACCGGAATTGCTGTTGGCAATGAGGTCTTCACTGGAGACGACACGTCACTTGTGGCTAAACTTGTACCAGCCATTATTAGTATTCATGGAGCTTTAGTTCAACTCGGGCTTGATCAAAATATTCAAGTTTCAACCCCTTCTTCTCTAGCAGTTCTTGCCAACTCCTTCCCTCCATCAGCCGGTTGTTTCCAACCAGAGCTCACCGGAATCATGACACAGTTTCTGCACTTTTTGTCGACAACTAAATCCCCATTTTGGATCAATGCATACCCATATTTTGCATACAAAGATTCCCCTAACGGGATTTCTTTGGACTATGTCTTATTTAACCCAAATGTCGGAATGGTTGATCCTTACACAAAACTACACTATGACAACATGTTATATGCTCAAGTAGACTCTGTTCTATTTGCCATGCTAAGATTAGGCTTCGGAGGCATTGAAGTTCGGGTTTCGGAAACCGGCTGGCCATCAAAAGGTGACCAAAATGAAGTCGGTGCAACTGCACAAAATGCAGCTACTTATAATAGGAACTTGTTGAGAAGACAATACGGGAATGAAGGGACTCCTTTACGGCCAAAAATGAGACTTGAAGTGTATTTATTTGCATTGTTCAATGAAAACATGAAGCCGGGGCCGACTTCAGAAAGAAACTATGGTTTGTACCAACCTGATTTAAGCATGGCCTACAATGTTGGCCTATTGAGTTCGTCAAGTACTTCATCAACACCAACTTCCACTTCCACTTCCACCTCAACCTCCGCTTCCACTTCAACCGCTTCCATTTCACTAACATCTTCTGCAAGTCACGATCATAAGGTAAATCCGATCCATTGAGTTTCCTTTTGATTAGTTCTATTTTATTATTGACCCCTTCTTTGTGAAAGTTATTTTACACGACTTTTAAACTTGTCGCGCGGTAATTGTATGTATACACATGTTGATGTATCATAAAGTTGAAACACATGATTGTTTTTATTGCTGTAGAGCTGGAATGTGATGAGATGGCTAGCTAGAGAACATGCACATTTACACATCTCCACTCCATTGATGCATGTACATATAATAGCTTGATTTTGTACTTAATGTTGTTTTGTGTTCCTTTTGGCTTGTAGCAGGTGTCAAACATGGGATATCAAAGCTTGGTTTATTGGATGTTTGTATATTTGTCGGCCTTTCACCTAATAACGAGGAGATGATTAATTCAGTGATTATACATTTTCACTCGAAAATTCGGGTCCTTTTTGGGAAAATATATTTTTCGCCATCGTCCAGATATGATCCGAAAATGATCGACAAATCCTAAATCAATATCATCAACTCTTCCGTTCTCAACAAGCAAAAGAATTCAAACTGGAGTAGGCATCTCATATATATAAGCCACGGCGGACCGACTGATCATGAGACATGCCATTGGTTTTATAACTAGATATATATGTAGGTATGTAATTTAGTTAATACATACATATTAGTAGATAGAAATGTTGTTGCGCAGAAAAAAAAATGTATGTACAAATATCTATATCATGGAAAGATATTGTTGAGTTAAAAATTTATTTTATTGTTCAAAGAAAGTAAACAAGGACCATCTGAATCTGATTCACAAGACTAGGTCTCATTGGTTGCAAAACAAAGGTGCCCACTTTTGGACGTGGATTCCATAAGTCTACTGCATGCTCTTTAATTAATTTCCCTGTGATGAATGGAAAAATATAAAAACTATATATATATATATATATATAGGTTAATTTCATCCCCATGGAAAATAAAAACTATAGCTTCGGGTTGAAAAATTAAAAGTAAATATATTTTTGAAGATAATGTAATTTAAGAATTGCAAAAGGTTACACTTTGTTTGGTTTACCATACAGTGTGCTTTATTCGCCGGGACAAACTCAAATCGTCAGCATTTGGTCAGTAGCCATCCCTTTAATTTCTTAAAGGAGATTTAGATTCCCATCAACTTAGAATATCAGATATGGAGCATAAGCATCCATATATAATTATATATACTAGCTTATAACCCGTGTCAAGCACGGGCCAAGTATAAGTCGACATTAAAATATTAGTATTAATAAATTATTAATAAATATTATTTAAAATGTATTTCTCGAGAATTGAATGATAAAAATATATAATAAATAAATAACTATTTAATTATGTAGTTATAGACAATCGAACTGTGCATAAAGCTAAAGAAATTAAAGTAAATAAATAAATCTTGTATGAAACTATTGAATTTAAAGTAAATAAATAAATCTTGTATAATTATGTAGTTGTAAGGATTCGAACCCTGGATGAAGGTAAATAATTTAAAGTAAATAAATCATGTATAATTATGTAGTTGCGAGGAATCGAACCCGGGTTAAGTGATAACCAAATTTGGTACTTTGGTACCAAATTTGGTACTTTAGTACCGCGCGCCATTTTCACATTGTTTTGCTTATTAATAAAGAGTATAGATGATGCGACCAGGCTTATAACATATGATTGTCGACCACAATAGTACTATATGATCACATTCTACGTACTTAATTCGTTTAAGAACCACTTCGTTAATTAATTTACTTATACAATATACAAATATTGAACCTTTAGTTTAAATTTTATTAAATAAAAACTCGGCTAATTAGATATATATGCGTCCTAAATCAAAATGACGTAGAGAATGATCAGGTACTTCGACTCCGCTTTCATATGTTGTTTAACACTCAGTTCAAGCCGAGTTTCAAACTTATACTACTGTTTCCAACTCAGTTACATATATACTAGCTCCTACTTCACCTTAAAAAATCTTGTAAACTTAAGACGATATCTAAGATCATGTTCAAAATCTTTACTCTTTCCCTTTCTTCGTGTCTAGAATGAATGAATGTGTGTGTTGATTGGGTGCATGTTTCAGTACTCACCTTTCTCACATCAGCTAACATGGTGCACATGCCTCCCAACAATACATGCATGTTAACTACTCCAACTACATTCAGATATTTATCAGTAGACTGACACAGTTTTTAAGGTACATTCTCCTTGGTTGATTGACCGTTGGAAAAATTAAAGACTATATTAAGATTCAGTGATATTATTATGTCCATCAAATTAATTTCAAGTCTTCAGCGAATTTGAATAAAAAGAAAACTAATGTTAATTCTACGGAACTTTCATGAAAATGAGAATGAGAATAAAATAAAATTTCAAGCAGAATGACGTATTTGATTTATCTATCTAAAGAGAATGAGACAAAAGACCAAGACTCGGCTGAATACTAAACTTGTTGTCATACATGAAGTTATAATTTGTCAATGATCACTTCACTAACTTATGAGGATTACTGTTGTAGTCATTCCAGTCATATAAGGCTATCTCCGATCATATCATTTTATTAAAAAACAATTTTATCTTCAAATTTTTACTTTTTTAACTTTAAATCACTATTTCATCTCCTGCCATTACTCTAAATATTTCTTCAAACTCACTTTAGATCATCTCCAACCATAACTTTATAATAAATCAACTTTATTTTTAAATATTTCATCACTCATTTATTATAAAATCATTACTTTATATTAATAGTATTGCTTTATATTTGAAGTTGAAGATAAAGTTATAGAATATTACTTTATATTTGAAGATAAAGTCATTGGAGACGTATTTGTCCATCTTTAACTTCAAATATGAAGTTAAAGCATCACCATTGGAGATGCCCTAAGTGAATTAAAACTTCATAATTAATGACTTTAGTGATTTAAGTCTTTATTTGTACTTTTAAGTAACAGCTAATTATATTTCTGAGATTCCCCATGGCAACTGCATATTCTTTGTCTTGACATGAATTACAATTACACCTTTGAGAATATAACGAATTGGATTATAACCGGAAGCATGTGCCCAATATACTACTCCCATAATGATGTATGAGCCGTCAAATTTGCAAGCTTTTTAATGTATTAAGCTTGACTTTAACATTTAACCACAAGATATAAGATATTGGGTGATAAATAAGTATAATATATAAGTGTGTGATTGAGATAATCTTAAATAAATGTTATAAAATGTAATTTCATTTTTTTGGAACATCCCAAAAAAGAAAGTGACTCAAACAAAATGGGACGGAGGAAGTACATGACAAAACATCATTTGAATACTACACTAAAATGAGTGAAAGTGATGTAGTTCAGGATCAAATCGAGAACTAATCAGCACAAACTCAGATCTGATCACAAAGAAGAATGTCAAAAGAGGGATTTATGCGGCATAAGAAAGATAAATAAGAAGAGAAAGATAGAGAGAGTAATTTGTCAAAATATGATATGATATTTTATTTATGATATTTTCCACTTGTATAAAAATGCCTAGCACAATAAACTTTAAAATATTTATTCTGATAAAATTGCCCGGTCAGTTACCAAATTCTAGCAATATTAAACTTAGTAATGTTGTATCAAGACTCCCCTCCATAGCATCTTTATCCTCAAAGATCAGAATCTGGAAACTGCTTCACAAAATTAGGATAGAACATCCAGGTTGCTTCTTCAGGAGGAAGTCCCGTCCATTTAACCAGTACTTTGGTAGCAGCAACACGGCCGTGCTTAACCATTACATGTTCAAGAATAGCTTCGAGTACTTTTGGTATATTGGAATCTAAGGGAAAATCAGGAAGAGTAGCAGCAGTAGCAGAATGATCAAAACATTTTTTCAGTTGAGAAACATGGAAAACTGAATGTATTTGAGCAGACTCGGTTAATTTCAACTTGTAGGTTATAAGCGTGAGCTTTATCTTAATATTGTCCATATATTTAAGTTATTTTGTATTTGGAGTTTAAATAATAAGAGTTGGAGATTAATTTGATTAAAATTCGGATTTGATGACTCACTTGGGCATGTTTAGGTCATAACTGGAGTTCTAGAAGTCCGATTGAGACGATTCAACAGCCCACGGAAAGCTTATGAGAAGGGCTTTCTCTCAGAAGTGGCCTTGATATCGAAACCCAGCTGTATCAGTCCAGAAACAGAGTCCAGCAGTCAGTTACGAATTTCCTTTGTTAGAATTCAATTCTGTTTAGGAAATCTCTTTGTATTTGTATTAAATAAATAAAAATACTTTTATTATAGATATTATTAGATTTTAGATCAGACCTAGTGGAGGGAGATAACGCGAGAGAGAAGAAGCCGCACAAGGGAAGAAGAGAAACCATCAACATAGAAGGATTCAGTCATTGAAGACATTCAATTGGCTTTGTTTTTTCTCTTATCTTTTTATATCTCTTCTTATGAATATGTGTTGGTTATATTGGGATTATATTGATACTCTGATTATGAACTAATTTTATAAAGTTAGGATTTTTATGGAACCCTAGTATGGGATTGTTGGTGTTTTGATAAGAATTATTGTATGCAGTTCACGGTTTATTCGTTCAAGTGGTTTTCATGATATATTATTTGCTATTGTTTGGCCAACTCGCGTAGATAGTTGAGTTAATTATAATACTGAGAGGGTTATGGTTAACTGACACAATACTTGAATGGTGCATGATTATATCTGTTGATACTAATTTTGTGACGGTATAGACATATATTGTTACCTTGCATTGCCGTGTGAAATTGGTGTTTTATCGTATTCTTGAGATTAAATTGACATAGACATATGTTAGTTTAGTTTATATAATTTATACCATGGTGATTTCGAGAGAAACCTATGATCATTGAATTTCTTGTTAGTAGGGTGTGAATTTGCTATAATATTACACTACTTTATCACCAACATGAACATATTAGGGGGAAGTAATTATTCTTACTTATTTTCTCGTATCTAAAACACATCCAAATCTCTTTGCTACTATATTATTAATTAGTTAATTTAGTTGTTAATTGATTAGTTACTATACAAAACCCAATCTTTTAATCTATCGAATTGTTTGATATTACTTGCGATTAATACAAATATATTCACTACTATATTACTTATTTGCGATTGTGTACACTTGCACATCTGTATTTTACGCAAGAGTAGGCAACCTGGACCACCTTGTCAATGATTTGAAAAGGACCATAATATTTTGGAGCCAACTTGGCAGAAGGTCATTTGTCCACAGAAGATTGCCGATAAGATTGAAGTTTTAAATACACCCAATCGTTAATCTCAAAATGGCGATCCGTTCTGTTTTTATTAGCATGTTGTTGAATTCTATTTTGAGCTCGCTATAACTGAAACTGTAAGCATCTTCATGATGTCTTCTCGTTGCTTCAAACTTCGATCAACCGCTGCATTATGAGATTCGCCAGGAAGGTAGGGTAAATGCAAGGGAGGGGTCTGCACCTACATGATTTCATACGGAGTAGAAGAAATAGCCGTATAAAACGAAGTAATGTACCATCATTCGGCTAAAGGAAGCCACTTACTCCAAGTGTGAGGACGCTCATTACACATGCATCGTAGATAAGTTTCAAGGCATCTATTCACCACCTTTGTTTGGCCATCAGTTTGCGGATGATAAGCCGTGGACTTCAGCAACTCAACACCCTATAATTTAAATAATTCAGTCCAGAAATCACTCAAAAAGATGGATCATCTGTCACTTACAATTGAATCGGGTAGCCCGTGGAGTTTATAGACTTGATCCATAAAAACTTGGGCCATATCCAAAGCGGAGAAAGGGTGAGACAAAGGGATGAAATGGGCAGCCTTACTTAACCTGTCAACAACGAAAAAAATTACATCCTTCCTGAAAGATAATGGTAAACCTTCTATGAAATCCATAGATATAGCAGACCAAACCCTAGTAGGAATAAGAAGAGACTGTAACAAGCCCGGGTAGCCAGAATTGTCATACTTGCACCGCTGGCACACATCACAAGTTCTGACATGGTGTTGTATGTCCTTATTCATTCCCGTCCAAAAAATAATGATTTAAGCCTTTTTAAGGTAGCATCTCGACCTGAATGGCCACCTAAAGGAGAATTGTGCATCCACTTCAACAAGGCCATTTTTACAGCGGAATCTCAACCCACCACAAGTTTTCCCTTTCTCCGAAGTTGATCATTAGTCCAAGAAAAACTCGGATGAGATTTAGGATTCTGGTGCAACTCTTAAATAATTTGTACTAGATTAGGATCAGTGGTCCAAGTGTGGGATATTTGTTGATATAGATCATCAGTTGTGCCTCCATTAATAACCATAAGCAATAATTCAGAGCTTTGAAGTCTGGACAAGGCATCAGCCACTTTAGTGTCCTGCCCTTTTTTGTATTGTATCTCAAAGTCATACCCCATTAATTTTGCCATCCAATCATGCTGAGAAGGAGTAGAGATTCGTTGTTCAAGAAAGAACTTCAAACTTTTCTGATCCGTTTTGATCAAAAAATGTTGATTAAGCAGGTAAGAACTCCATTTTTGTACAGCAAAGACTACCGCAATCAATTCTCTCTCATATGTTGATTTAGCTTGATGTTGCGGACTAAGAGCCTTGTTGATATAAGAGAAAGGATGATTATCTTGCATCAAAACAGCCCATATTCCGTAGCCTGGCGCATCGATTTCAATAACAAATGTTTTGTTGAAATCAGGTAATGCAAGAATTGGAGCAGTGCAAAGCAAATGTTTTAATGTGTCGAATGTTGATTGAGCTTCGTCATTCCACCCAAATTTATCTCGTTTTAAGAGGTCTGTTAAAGGTTTGGTAACCTGCCCATAAATTTTAATAAACCTTCTATAATAACCAGACATGCCTAAACAACTTGTGAGTTGCTTCAATTTACGTGGGACAGGCCAATTGGATACAGCAGCGATCTTAGCTGGATCTGTAGCCATACCTTCAATTGATATAAAACGACCTAAATACTCCACCTTTGGGACAACAAAAGAACATTTACTCATTTTTAAGAAAAGAGTGTTTTGCCTCAGCAGAGATAAAGTTGTTGTCGGGTGAATAATATGATCTTCAAAACTGCGACTGTAAATCAAGATATCATCGAAGAATACCAACACAAAATTTATGAGAAAAGGCTTAAAGATGTGGTTCATGAGACCTTGGAATGATGACGGGGAATTTGTATGGCCGAACGGCATCACTACAAATTCATAATGACCTTCATGTGTCTTAAAGTATGTCTTATATATGTCATTTGCATCCATTCTCAACTGATGATAACCAGCCCTTAAGTCTAACTTTGAGAAAGACGGATGTGAGGGATAATTCAATATCTAATAAAATTGTGTAATATCAATGTATCATACGCCTACAATATTTTTCTTATATTATTAACATAATATAGATTCTAAACCATTGTAAACATTACACCTATCTTCGATAATATATAGTACTCGTTCGACTAGTAAAGCATATAAATTTAAAAACACTTAGCAAGAAAGAAAAAAGATTATTATTGAATCAAAACGTTACATCTGTATGTGGAAAGTATATTTTCTAAATATACAAGTGTAGAGTGTTCATAATTATTGTATACATTCATATACAATGCGAAGACGTGTGTTTGTTGAATTATTACATATAGGATTCTTATATAATACTCAAAACATACAATTCAACCAAACATGGTTGCGATATTCTGCAAGTGCCCACAGTGGAAATATGTTCCTATACTCCGCATAATGTAGCATACAGTTCTTCATGTAGACTCCAGTGATTTCCTGTAGTTATAAATATCGATGATTACTGAAACCATATACTACCGAAGAACAAACATTATGGCTAGAGAAGTTGAAAAAGGGAAAGGCAAGATAATATTGTTCAATTGATGTTATATAAATTACTTGTTGCGGGAAGTCTCCATTGTCCATTTGTGCATTAATCAGCAACTTAGCTGCTCTATGTAATGGGGTTGGATCTCTCGCAGCCTGGAAGTTAGTTCAACAAGAGAATCAAGGAAATTCATACTTAATTTCGAGCTACATCTCATGGTCTGGTAACTTTTGGAATATCGATTACTGTTATCTTTATCTTGACGATAAAAGTAAATATTGTATGTACCTGTCCACCAACCATGAGCCCGAGCATGGCCCAAGATGTTTGTACTAGGTTTGTCCGGTTCCCTGGCAATGGCACGAATTTCTGCAAAAACCAACACCAAGATGGGAAAAGAACAAGTAGAAAGAAATATTCTTCGGGAAAAATGTTAGCTCATCAATAAAAACACATCAATGAGTTCTTTAAGAATATTTTTGGGATGTGTAGCATTACTCTTTTTTCGTATGTCATTTTTCAATGTTAGCTCCTTCCTCATTTCAATATTGAATTAATAAAACAAATTATGGAAATATGAATGAAAATTTTATATATTAATTAATTACAATTTCTTGATATGGGTTAAAAATTTAAAATCGAATACTAAAATGGGACAGTAAGTATATCACAAATTAGAATTGATTTATGAGCTTATTGCAATTTTTAACCCATAACTTTGGAAAAAAACACGTTTAAGTATTCACATTTTTTTCGTGGCAGTGTATCTTCTTTGCTTTAATTCTGCTTTCAGTTTGCAACCCCGAAACCCAATTCCGTCAAAAATGATGTTGTTAACATTAAATGTAAGTGGTATTTTGGTCATTTTATTATTCAAAATATTCATTTAATATAAAATATATTAACTGATTTTATGATAAATATATTATAATTTTATTTTATAAAGTAATGATGTAATTGTACATTTTTAATTTTTTTTAAGAAACAATATTATGCAAAAAAATATATATGGGATTAGATTGTTTGAAAATTTAAAAATTATAGTCATGATGTTAGAATATGAGATTAAAATTCTTATATTACAATTATCTTAATTAAATATAGCACACAATATTATTATTCAAGAATAATAATATTTTGGTCAATTAAATGAAATTAGAATAAACTTTTTTATGTAAAATCAAAATTTATATAATGTACTTACATAAATGCCCTTCTATTTTTAACGTTAACGTCCAAATAAACGGTGTTAAGTAACCAGCTCAGTTAAAACCTTAAGGTGTCGGAGTAATGCCCCAACAGGATCTTATACTCTTGTACTTATACTTATATATTCAACATTCCCCCTCAATCGTGCGATACATTTCGTCATGATTGACAGAGCAGATAGACAACAATATTTAAATTAAATAATGTGGGTGGGAAGGCTCGAACCTGAGACCTCTTCATAAACCGAGCTCTGATCATGTTGGGGCCTTACTCTCACACCTTAATGTTTTAGATGAGCTGGTTACTTAACATGGTATCAGAGTTCGGTTTAGGGAGAGGTCTAAGGTTCGAGCCTTTCCACTCGCGCGTTATATTTAGTTGATGTTCTCTCTAGTCAATGGTGACGAAACGTATCGTACAATTGAGGGGGAGTGTTGAAAACAAACGGAAAGGGGTGGAAACTGAAAAAGGATATGAAGTTTTGGAGGTTAAGCTCTTGATTTATATATCATGGCCTTGTGTCTTTATAGTTATGCACTCGACAGGCTCAGCTGCACAGATTGTGGCAACTCAACACTTTAGTGTGAACAAATTACCTCGTTCGGGCATGATTCAAGACTCTCTCCCCAACCGCCCTCTTCATTCTGTGTAGAAAGATAAAATTGAACAGCTTTGCGTACTGCTTCACTGTTACTATATGTCTTCCCTGCCGAGATTAACCCTGATAGGGCGAAATATGTGCCATACAAAAAGCAAATTCCCCAGTAACCATACCTGTCAAAGTTTGTATTCAGCTCTCTGTTAACTGTTATGATCTCTTCATGTATATATTCATATATATTAGTTATTCTAAGAACATAACTCACCATGAACCGTTTGGCCATTGTGTTCCTTCAAGATACTGCACCGCTTTAGCCACAGAAACATTTATTTCTTTCTCTCTATAACCTTGATACAAATTTTTAAATGCTACTAGAGCTTGGATTATAGATGCAGTGCATTCAACGTGCCTAAACCACAACAACATCGATCAAATGCAATTGTCAGTAGGTGTTAGGTAAGAAATGAGAAAACTGGAAATCTAAGGATAATGTTCTTACTCCTTCTCCACAACAATGTCAGCAAAAAACTCTGAAGGATTCAGTATCTAGTAAATTAAATAAGAATATCATTAGCTTGTAAATTTAGCTTTAAACGCAAAAAAAAAAAAACAAATGTCTTCACTTTAAACAGGAAAATAAGTTGGTCACACTAGAATTTAACCTCCAAGTATGGTTTTGGAACTGGTGGCTCCCATACGGCAAAACCACCGCTTTCAGGACTCTGCAATAAAAGAGTCAAAGCAAAAAAAACACAAACAAACTAAGAAACAAACAAAAATGATGATCAAATATAAACCTATAAACTCGAGTAGACTTTTTTTTAACTTTTTCAAATTCATCAAAAATAACAAAATGAAGGATTCAGTCCATACTTGTAAGTAGAGAAGGAAATCTATGGCATCATGTAGTCTTTGAACATCAGACTTCTCTCCTGCAATGTTCTCTGGCATCTGCGAAAGTGATAGTAGACACTGCAGGAAAAACAAACTTATACCTTTTTCTAATGTCTAGTAATATCAACCATATATCCAAGGAATTTAATATACCTTCAGCGCTTCAGCTGTGCAGTCAGAGACGCCCAAGCTCTGATCTTGATCTGAGAAGGTCCATGATCCTTTAGTGAACTTGCGATGCATACTTATGAAATCTCCAGATAGATTTTCTTTTACCTGAAAATTACTTGTTCACAATAAATATTTTTAAGAACATAAATTTTTTAGTGTAAAGGAAAAACCTGTGATTCTTTAATGTAGAAATGAGCCTTTTTAAGAGAATCTTCATATTCTTCGACCATTCCAGTTGCCATAATTGCTTGAGTTGCAAGAACACAGTCCCACAGTTGACTACCAAAGCTCTGCAATTTCATACCATCCTCAGCTAGCCACAGGAAGTCCGGAACTCGAGCAAGGTGGTGTTTGAACTCATCGCCATCAGGATTCACTGCCCACCAGCACATCATTTGTAAACTCTGCATGGACAAGAGGTGTTGAGTAATAAATTCATTTACAAGTTTGATGCCCAGTTTTCTCTGTTGTTTCATTTTGTTTGCTGGTAGAACTAACCTTCTCTATGCATCCACTGGTTATGTATCTGCTCTCTACTGCTCCATAACGCATTAGTTCAATAACTCTTTCTAGACCTTTCTCTCGTAATTTGGTAAAAGGCCAACAGTTGATGATCGGTTCAGTAAGGTAGTAAAGTCCATCCCAGAGCAGATCTTGAACAAAGCTATGTGGATAGTAGAGATCCTCCTTGCAACAGTTATGCCGCTGTTTGTTCCAGTTTATCTCCTCGTAAGGGATTGGGTAAATTTCTTGTCTTAGATCTAACACAAGGCCCGTGATTGGTCCATGATATTTTCTCCCATACAAATAGGACATCGGCATGTAAGTTGTGCGGCAGTAGATGAACATGTTTGCTGCGTAGTGAAATAAGTGGTAGGATAATTAGGTGACATATTGAAAAAAATATATGACCGGAAGGAACGTAAACGTAATGAAAATGCTAAAGATCCCAAATTAGTTCATAGAACGGATCTAAAACGTCACTTGTTTTGTTTAGATTGGCCAAGTTAATTAATAACAATGGATCTCCTCTATTCACAATTTCACATAGATTTCACCAAAATAAAACATTCCAAATTGACATGTCATCAAAGTCATGTCATTTGAGAACAAATTTTAGATACATAATCTGGAACCTCTAACATCACTCAAATGTAATTATTACCAACCAGGATGAAAAGGGAATGATGTGGGGAACAGCCAAAACTCCGGAGGTAATGGGTTACATCCTTCCCATTCATACACTCCAAGAACCTTTAATTAAAAAAACGCAGAAAATAATATTACAATTTGAAAATGATTAAGAGGATGAAGCCACTCTTGCTTTATGTAATCTTGCATGAAGGGAAAATGTCTATGGTTGAACTTTTACCGAGAGATAGACCTTTCCCCATGAGGGGATAGAAGAAGCACCGCCCTGATCTAAGATCCACTTTCTTGCTCTCTCAACTGCACCTCCACCATCACTAAGTCCTTCCCCGAGTAACCGTAATGCGACATAGCTGAGCACTGTGCCAATCATAGTGCTATGACCCTCAATATAGAAACCCCATCCACCATCTTTGTTCTGTAAAGGTCATATATACCATTTGTTTAACTTAAGGATAATTTGTATACTTTAGCCAGTACGTTAATCATATACTAATAATGGCGTTTAAGTTATTACTTGGTGATTGTACATATAACGAATCATCTCCTTCATGTGTTCTTGAGTTAGAACTGTATTAATTTTTCCACTGATATACAACGCGATGATCTGCAAATTTTTAGATCTAATATATAGATTAGAAATTGTAACATCTTCACTTATATATGTTTCTGTTTATGTAGTAACTGTGAATATATGAGAAATAATTTAACTGAGGAGCCCCTGTGAAAAACATAATGTCGCTCGTCGGTCACTGATTACACTTACAAGGGGTGGTGTAAAGAACAGGGGACCTGCATTTTCAGCTGGCCAGTGACCATCATATGCTTGAATAGCACGATTTAACCTAAGAGCTTTCTTCACAGCAGTCGTGGCTGCTTCGCAATTTACATCCTCGTTTTCTCCCAGTCTGATTGGCGGTAGCCCCAAAACATCGATTCCATTCTCCTTAATAAGCTACGGATGAGAAACAAAATCAGTTAAAGCTTAGATCTTTATAATGTGAACATCTCAAACTATATTATTTCCAAGGCATAATGACAAAATGAAAGAAGCAATTGATCTCACGTCATTTCTTTTCTTTAAACATGCATGCAGATTCATTGTGGGCAGTTTATGTTTATATAGTACCGAATCTTATCATCAAATTTATTGACAATGGTCTCTAAAATATTTATAAGTTGTGAAAATTGATGATATATGACCTGCATCCTCATAAGCAGATCACCGCAGGGGTGAGCTCCATTACTGGTGCGGTTAATTCTAAAAAGCTCTCGAGCTTTTTCAACATCTTCTCGCTCTTCAGGAGTTCCTGCATCAGGTTCGTATTCCCAGATTTGTCTGCCTACAAAGTTGTTGGTGCTATACAAATATGGTCCTTTGCCCTCCGCAATCTTGAGCTTCCACATTCTTTATTAATTTCGATAGTATTAGTACATGCTGAAGATATGTAGCTGAGTGGTTTTTATATAGGAATACTATTGCGATATAATTTATCTCTTTTTTTTTCCTTTTTCAATGTAATCAAAGAGAAATTTCTTCATAGTGCTAGATTTGACAACATCTTTGTTTTTCTTTTGGCAAAATTAATGTATGGAGCCTGGTTAGCTCAACTACCTTTTTAATATCACTAAAAAGGTATCGAGTAGGGAAAATGTGAAATCCATTGCAAATTATTTTTGTACGGCTACTTTACAAAACCATTACTGTTGTGAAAACTGAATTTGGAAAACGGAATTTGAAAAGAATACAAATATATACTATAGATAATCATCTTTATTTTTTAAAAAAAAATATTAAACCCTAATATGGCTATAATATTTGATTGTTTTGAAAATTGATGGGAGTATGTAGAGTTGAGAAAAAACCGAATTAAAATCGAAACTGAACCGATACCGATAAAAACCGAATTGTAGAAAACCGAAACCGAGTTGAAACCAAACCGAAATCGAAAATTAAAAAACCGAACCGTTTTTGAGATTTCGATTTCGGTTTTAGGTCCAAACCGAACCGAAAAAAACTGAACCGATCCGATTAATAAAAATAAATAAATATATTATATATTCTACTAGACTAATTTTTATGAGTAGTGGGAGTAGATTAATAAAGATCTTGACATTCCTTTTAATAATTACACTATTTTGTTCTTGTTTTTGAAGTTTTAATTTGTAATAGTTGATTAATAAATGTAGTTTACTAAACTTCTATATCTAAGTGTTTTATATGTTTGTTTTATTTTTGGATGTGACGATTTTTCTTGGCTTTCTTGGAAAAACTCTTTACTTATAAAAAGACTTTAAATAGGGTCGAGATTGTTGAATTTCTAACATTATCTTATATACATCTCAAAGAAAATATTTTTGAAGATCATGTTAAATTTTCATTATTCTTGAATCATGTTGGACTTAAATAATTTATTATGAAAACTTTTTATGTTTATTTTGGACGAAAAAATAATTTGTAATCATTTTATTTATTTTGTTATGTTTATTTGATACGGTTTTAAAACCGAAACCGAACTGATTGTAACCGATCCGGTCATTTTTAAATCAAAACCGAATCGTTGATTTCGGTTACGATTTCCGTTTTCGATTTTAAAAAACGAGAATATGCGATTTCAATTTTGATTTTAATCTAAAATCGAACCGATCTGATCCGCGTCCTCGGAGTATGTGATAGAATAATCATGTTACTGAATCCGAAAGAAATTGATGAACCGAAATGGGTGGCAACTGGCAATCATCTGCATATAGTAAAACCTTCGTCCGAGAATATTCACATGTTAATTTATCTCTGATAAAAAGATAATTTCATTAGACCATCTTTTTATGAAGAATGGATACCATATTCTTTTTTTTTTCTTTTCTTTGCTTAAAAAATGGATACCATATTCAAAGTTTGTCAAGGACAGCCATATTTCTAGCACCACTTTAACAGTTTAACTGAAGAAAACGTTAAAGATTAAATGCAGAAAATGACAGCGCGTGTACGATGATTAGCAGCTATTAAGTTATTGACAATATATATGAACCGAAAAACGTGTACCACATAAGAACAGTGCATTTATACCATTCACTAAATGCATGCACGCAAAAATCAAATCTCCAAGACTCCAATCAAACTAGTCCTTTTTATCTTCTTCTTTTTAGGAGAAGCAGTCATTACAAGAAAAAAATCAATAGACATGGGTTTCTGGTACATGTCTATGTTGTTTGCCGACTGATATCTTTGTGGTATGTTTATCTTAGACATCGACTAAAAACCAATATCTATACTTACATACACATCGATTATAACTTAAATTCACATATGTTTTAAATTATACACACAACATATATGTGTGTTATTGATGAAATAAAAATATTAATTAATATTTTTGGGTTGTAAGTGAGATTTCAACTTTTTATAGTTATAATAATAAGTATCAAAATTATGTGACAAAACTATTTTAGGATTCAAATTATATCAAATAATTTATATTTTGGATTTTAAACATAAATATCCATATTGTTTATTAGACTTAGTTTTTTTTAATGAATAGTTCAATTAGAAAAACAAAATTACAAATTAATTAATAGCAAATTCTTTTTTTTTCCTGAAAGACAATATAGCACCTTATATAAATAAGGGTAATGACCTTATATAACCTAAAATAAAATGAGAGGGTTCAAAATGCCCCAAAGCAGAAACGTGGCCTTATTTACCCTGCAGATGTGCTATTTCATCTAACTTATCTACTGAATTTGTTACTTCGTCTGGCGTATCTGGCAGATACGGTCCTCGAATCACCGCGTCACTCACAAATCCTCCACCTCAACGTGAATAAGCAAAGAAAGAGATGGCATATAGCTGTAGTATATAATTTAAGTGCAACTGTTTATGCATTACATTTAATTGGTCCCACATCCCACATGAACCTTAGAGCAGCTTCAGCGTGAGGGCGTTTGTTATATTGGTCCATGTTAATTGACCCGGACAGTGTATTTAGCATTATAGTGAAACAAAAATAAATGGGCACGCCCACCATAGTGGTCATGGTCGTTTGTTTACTTTTCCTTTTTTTATTATTTCTCTTTCATATGCATGCAAAGTAAAGTAGTCATAGAACTCGTTCTTTTTTACATTTTAACTAAAAATATAATATAATATGAATAAATTGGGTCCTACAAAATAGGGTAAGTGGGCTTTGCATCGGAGGGGGCTGATCACTTTTTTTTTTGTCCGATTTATATTACATGGCATACAATGGGGTCCAAAAATAGTTAAAATGTGCGGTCATGCAAGGTGCTCTTACCATTTGTTGGGACCAAGATATTTACACTCTCATCTTTGTTAATGTGGTACACCCACCCACTCATTACGGCCGTCCAAACAAAGTATTCCACAAGCTGATACGTCACACAAAATAAGGCACGTACTGTACTGGGTATTTAGAGCAACTCCAACCGAACACTAAATCATTATAATAGTGATAGGTATAGTGTCAAAGCAAACTCCAATAGAACACATAGTGACCCAAGGTCACCAAATTAGTTTTGGGTTACCAAATTTGGTGACAAAAGTACATTTGGTGATCTTTTGACACCAAATTTGGTGACTTTCAAAATTCCAACAATACCCCTATGTTTGTAAACAAAACAAATTTCTTCATCTATGTCCTACTAAAGTTAATTGTTTTTGTAAATTTTAACTTAAGATTTTATCAATTGAAACTTCTTTTCTTCTTAACTCTTGTTAATTCTAAACTATTTTTTTGTATCTTTTTATTCGAATCTTTTTAATTTTTACTTTTTAATTTTTTTTACTTTAAACTTTCACAATTTTTTTTTAAATCATGAATTATAAACAACACACTAGATTTAATTATAAAAATAAATTCATAAATTCATAATAATAAATAGGAAGTTATTTATAATATAAAAAATGAACAAAGTTAGAATATTCTATTTTTATAGGTGAAAGATTCTTTTTAGTGACAAATATAGTATCCTTGGTTGGAGTTCATTTTATGGATGGTATCTTTTTTACACCAAAATAGTGTTATAGTTACACTATTTTGGTGTTCTCGATAGAGATGGTCTTAAGGCCATCTTTTTAGAAATGAGTATTTTGGTTATTAAAGTTAAAAATGAGGTATTTTGGTCGATTTCTTTATAAATAATTATAATATCATCTATAAAAAATAAAAAATGCTTTACTCGTACAATACTATACGCTTTTCAGAAAAAAAAACGTACAGACAAAACAGTACTGTACAAGAGGTTCATGTCATCATATTTTTAACCATGATCAATTTTTTTCGTAGTATGTATTATTTGGTTGATTTTATTTACTAAAAAATATGTTGAATGGTTAAATTTAAAAAAAGGTAAAAGTTGCTTGGTTTTTTTGTAAATAACTCAAAATACAACAATTTATCAAGAAATTAAATTTTATTATGGTGCCTATCAAAAATAAAATTTCACCCTTGTGGCAGAATGGCAGAAATTTAATTATTTTTTATCAACTCGAGACCAAGTAAATTATATTTATACTAGTTTACTAAGCCGCGCTTCGCAGCGGCTTTATAATAATATCTCTAAATTTGCTCAAAAAATATTCTACAAAATAAATTTTTAAATAAAATAATATTTCTATTATAAAATTAAGTTTTGTTTTGAATTATATATATATATATATATATATATATGAGTTACCTTGTATACAGGTGTATCAACTTTTAACTATAAATTCAAAACTAATAACGTACACACATAAACATATAAATCAATTCACAACTGAATGTACATGAAAATCACCTTGCTCGACCTATTATTTTAACTGATTAACTGATGAATCCCCCTCCTTATTAATCCATGTCTTAACTCAATCAACACTAATAGCAAATACAGTAACTTGTTTTGTCAAAGATTTTAATATGATCCTACATTAGGATACAAACAAACGTAATAAGATAAATAACATAAAGGAAAAAGTCTCATACTCATGTACTCATATACATACTTTTAACATGAACAAACAAAAAAGTAAAGAAGAACAATGTTGACAACAAAAATTGCAGTAGACAATTAACAGAGTTTAGGTGTATATTTATACTATTAATTAGCTGTTTGTATGAAAGTATTAAAGGTAATTAATTATTTAGCAAGTAATTACTTAATTTCTTATGCAAGACCGATCTAATTTCTTAACTTCTTATTTACCAATATGTTCTTGTATTTTCTATTATATTACATTAAAAATATAGTTTAGGAGAGCAGAATGCTAAAATGGTAATTTCATTTGAAAATAAATATTATGAGAATATCTAGATAATAATAAAAGTAAGTTTAAAATAATGTAAAGTAATACACTTTTTTTTAATTTAGATATTTGAATGCAAGAATATTATAATTGATTATTTAGTTTCCTCCATTTATAATATTTAGTTTCCTCCATTAGTAAAGTTCTATTGTATATTTACTTTCTTCATTAGTATTGATTTTAAATGCAAGAATATTATATTTACTTTCCTCCATTAGTAGAGATTTTAAATGCAAGAATATTGAAATTGTATATTTAGTTTCCTCCATTAGTAAATATTTAAAAGGCAATTGAGATTTTTTCTAATCTTTGGTATTAATTACTTAATTTCTTATGCAAAACTGATCTAATTTCTTAACTTCTTATTTACCAAAACGTTCCTGTATTTTCTATTATATCACATAAAAAAAGAAGAAAGTTTAGGAGAAGAGAATGTTAATATGTTAATTTCATTTGAAAAGAAATATTATGAGAATATTTAGATAATAATAGAGGAAAGTTTAAAATAATGGAAGGTAATACACTTTTCTTTATAATTTAGATATTTTAAAGGCAAGAATATTATAATCGAATATTTAGTTTCCTCCATTAGTGATATTTAGTTTCCTACATCAGTAAAGATCTATTGTATATTTACTTTCCTTATTAGTAGAGATTTTAAATGCAAGAATATTATATTTACTTTCTCTATTAGTAGAGATTTTAAATGCAAGAATATTGAAATTGTATATTTAGTTTCTCAATTAGTAAATATTTAAAAGGCAATTGAGATTTTTATTCTTGTTTTTGGTATTAATTACTTAATTTCTTATGCAAGACCGATCTAATTTATTAACTTCTTATTTACCAAAATGTTCCTGTATTTTCTATTATATTACATAAAAAAGAAAGTTTAGGAGAGTAGTATGTTAAGATATTAGTTTCATTAAAAAAATATTATGAGAATATTTAGATAATAATAGAGGAAAGTTCAAAATAATGTAAGGTAATACATTTTTTTTCTAATTTAGATATTTTGAAGGCAAGAATATTATAAGTGAATATTTAGTTTCTTACATTAGTGATATTTAGTTTCCTCCATTAGTAAAGATCTATTGTATATTTACTTTCTCCATTAGTAGGGATTTTAAATGCAAGAATATTATATGTTTCCTCTATTAGTAAGTATTTAAAAGGTAATTGAGATTTTTTTGAATTTTTAAAATTATTAATTCAAAAAATTGAAAAAATTAGAAAAATAGAACGAAGCGATCTATAATAGTATTAGTATTGATTTAGCAAAAAAAAAAGTAAATTATATTTATGTATTAATAAATCGTAAAGGCCCCATCAAATTGGGCCGGACTGGATCCACATCCCGGCTTGCAATTTGGGCTCAGAGCCTAACGCAACTAAACCACCCTGTTTCAAATTTCTCTTTTTCATTGGATTAGTTTCTCAATTGCTCTCGCTCACTTCCTCTGTGCCCCGTTCTCAATTCTCAGGTAATTTTAGCTTCAAAGAGTTCCTAATAGTAATCTTTATATGCTGATTGTTTTATTAAAACTGTGTATGTGTTATAATGTCATGGATCTATATTTCTGCAATTAGAGGTGTATTTATATATAATTTGTATGAGTTTAACAATCTGTTAGTCGCACTTTATTATTTACGTTCTTTAGTTATATCATTTCACTTGATTAAGGATTTTTGTGATTGATTTTCATAAGTTTATTGTGACATTCATATTATCTTCGTTCTTAATGTGATGTAAAAAGCTCTTGTTGTTCTAATGCTGGAAGACGTTATTAATGTTGTTTGTCCCTAAAGAGAAACTTGTTGTTTTTCGTAAAATACTGGGTTCTTGTTAACCTTTGCGTGTCTCTCAAAGTATAATTCATTCTAATATTGGCTGGGAATGAAATCTTCAAGCATTTAAAAATAACTTGATCAAAAGCGCAACACAATACATGTACAGAATTAAGATATTCCATATTCCTTAAGTGAATATATTATAAACTCTGAGCCTAAGTCGAGGATAGTACTGCGATATATAAGTTTCATGAGCAAAAGAAATGCAACAGTTAAGGGGAGATCTCCCAAATAATTTTATTCAATTAGGTTTCTTGTTCCTTAGAAAATAAATACTACACTAACAAGGTTGAAAAATTGTATGTACTCAAAGGACTATTGCAATAATTTTATTTTTTATATTGGGACTCACAACGATAACTTATGCATTCTAGTAACTTAGTAACTAAAACCTCAATTATTGTACAGATTATGTACAGATTAGGTGTTGTGATATGTACAGATTATATAGACATTTGTACACATGATTAGGTGACTGACTCGTCGCAGTGTTGAGTGTACACATGATATTAGTGACATTAATAAAAAGCATACACCATTTTTAGAGTCATAAATTATCAAACAAATATTATATGTGTTGAATATTTCTTATTGTATTTTGTGATTATATAATAGTTATTATAGAAATTAGAAAATTTTATGTTGTATTTTATTATTATTTTTGTGTAGTAAAAATATTTTTTGGTGTTATAAATTTTTTATGCTCAGTTTTTTGCATGTTACATCATTTTTTTATTTTGTGTTTTTTATGTTTTGTAATTTTTTACATTAATTTATTTCATGTTTTCAGTTTTTGATTTTTTTGTATTCTATATATTATATATAATATGTTTTTTGTGATATTTTTCGTGTTTTATAATATAAGTATGTTAATATTCTATAATTTTAGATTGTGCTTTATAATATTGTTTCTGTGTAATGTTATTATTTTCATTTTAATTATGTATGTTTTTTCTTATATTAATCTGTACATAACATATTATATATAAGAAATGAAGAACGTTACCACTCAATTATCTTTTCCGATTCACATGTGTAGGTTTACGTATGTAGTGCTTTTCACGGTATTTATAATACACCTCCTAAATCCCATGCTTCGTTAATCAACTTAATTAATTACCATATCATCCTTTATCTTGGAATCCTATATTATACAAGTTTATAGTTCCCACAAGGTGTGTATCACTTATGAAAATAAATATTGTTTATTTATTGACATATGAAAGAAAGTAGCTTCACCGGGCGGTGAGTTGTTCCAAAGAAAAGGGGTGAAAATAGTAGCGACTGGGGAACAATTCGTTAATGAGTTCGTCAATAATTCGGAAGAGTGGAAGTTTGTGCAGTCGAATCTGGAGATCATCGGCAACACCAGGCGGCCTTATTTCCTCCACTCCTTGGTCCGCCACTCAGCTTCGCCTTAAATTTTGCGGTTCTGATGTAACTACTACTTTGTTTCTACTATATATACACCTATACATCTATGCATTTGTATCTCTAGTTGTACGGTAATATCTATAGACGGTAGTTATTTTCCAATATATTTCTTATTACTTTTTGTGTAGGTGAGACCAGGAAATGTTATTGAAAGGAAAGGGAAAATATATCAGGTACTGAATGCTCTTTTAAAAGAATTGCCATTATCTTAATTCAATATCATATCATGATACAGTAGTAGTGATTATTTATGCTACATATTTTCTTCCTTGAGGAGTTAAGGTCGTGAAAATGATGCATAGGACACCAGGAAAAGGAGGAGCTCTCATACAGGTTTCTTTCTTTCTGCCTCCTCTTGGCATCATTTAATATACATATACTACACCTCTTACCTTACAATTTACTAAAGTTCTCTTAAGTTTTCAGGGTCTATGAATCTGTTTTGACCCAAACCTTATAACATACAATTGTTCTTAATGATTGTTCCACAAACAATATAATTGTAGTACCTTATCGACTGAAGCTAAGCTCATCAGTTTCGAATCATATGCTCATAGGTTACACAGATGCCATGTTCAGTTTTCATTTGAGATATTCTCAATGGTACCATTGGCGTATTGGCTTTTC
This sequence comes from Heracleum sosnowskyi, assembly GCA_030848705.1. Lineage (NCBI taxonomy): Eukaryota > Viridiplantae > Streptophyta > Magnoliopsida > Apiales > Apiaceae > Heracleum > Heracleum sosnowskyi. Next base: position 104,126,425 of record CM061241.1, on the reverse strand, counting down.
CTAGTCATACCATCTTGCATTTTGACTCTCATGATACACCTCAACTTTTGACTTCATTAGTCTTTTACCCGCTCAGTACAATAAATATGTTCATCTTATGAGATTTGGATATCGACTTACCATGCATCTTTTAGCTTGTACTGTTCGCTTCTATCTTTCTTTTTTGTTTACGTCTTATTTGCACCTCTTTGAAAAATCTTTCTCCTTTGATTTTGTTTCTCAGGTTGAACTTCGTGATGTTGATAGTGGAAATAAGGTCAATGAAAGATTGCGAACAGATGAGGCGATTGAAAGTATGTCTCTTAAATTTACTTAGCTAGCTTTCGCTCAGAGGCAAGTGGGTTAAATTTGAAATTGATCAAGTTTTGGTTCTATTATAAAACAGTAAGTAGTTGAAGTAGCTGGTATGACCTGAAGAAATAAGCATAATGTTCAGGCCATTAGGCCAGAGATATATTTGTCAAAAGTCGGTAATGGGCTTGCCTTAAGGTTTTCATGTGCAGAGATTATTCTGAAAAATTTTATGTATAACGAACACATCTAACATTTAGGAATTCTACAGTTTATCTGCTCTGCTTCTTTTACCGTCAGGCTACTCTGGTTATCACTTTTGCAAATCTTTAATGTTCAATTCACTTAATTAAGGTTTAGCCTTTTTGTGTATTTCATCATCCTATGGCTTGAAATCATAGGTACCTTTAGTATCGACTATCTAGGTTCTTTCTTAAGTAGTGGTTTCCTAAAGTTAAATACCAGCTTTACTTGGTGTTACAGACCTCAATATGCCATAACATTAGTCCTCATTTGTAATCTGTATGACCTCTTCTTTTGCGCTTAACTAGGCAGTCTAGTTTTGAATGCCAGTAGGGACTGTTAGGGGTTGACATATATGTGGATTCTCTATTTTATACTTTGGGAACTTCTTTCCAGGATCTGCTAAATAATGTTAAAATGGAACTACCTAATGTTAGCTAGGACACCCTGGACCTTAAAGCAGCTAATGGTTTTCTTATGTTAAATTGATTGTTGGTTCTAAAATCCAACTTAAACCCCTAAAATCCTCTTCGGTATATAAATTAAATTTGATTAAGAAATTTAAGGATTTAAATAATAAGATATTGATGAATATTACTGTACCTGGTTCTGTTTTGCATCAATGTTAACAGAAAATGTTTTTTTTTGACATAATGTTTTACAGGAGTATATGTTGAACAAAAGAGATTCACATACCTTTATACAGATGAAGAAACTGACTCTGTTGTGCTAATGGAGTGAGTACACCCTCTTTTTATAGGTCCAATGATTATAATTTTAAGTACACAGGTCTTGATTATGTTGTGAAACAATCAATTTACTACATTGTTTTGCAATTAGGCCTAAAACATACGATCAAGTGGAAGTGCCTAAGGCGCTGTTTGGTGGAGCTCTTGCATATTTAAAAGGTAATAAACCTAATAATATATATTTTAAAGTAGTTTTTTGGCTTATTCACTGACTATATGTTTAGTTATAAGTAAATTGCATTCATAAAAACAGGATACATAGAAAGGCATTTTATTATGTAGTTTCAAGGATTGTAGAATTATATCGCAAATTTGGGTGTTCTTATGAGCATACTTGTCAAGGGAATCAAAGCGCTAGCACACCACCTGGATGCCTAGGCGGTAAGGCGCCCACCTAAGCGTCCAATTGACGTTCAAGATATAGCGCTTACATATTATGTAGATATTATTTTTATTGTTTTCATTTATATGGGTAGCGCTTCCACATATCCTTTCCTCGTGCATGAAACATTCAAAGCAACCTTCCATATATTCGTTTTTCGTACCTTGTATCGCCGCGAACCCCGTCCTGTAAAACCATGAGTAAGCACACTTGTTATCTTAATCTCTAGGGGTGTTAAGCTGGATTAGTAATTTGATAACTCTGTACTAAAATTGTAACACTTATTAAAATAGGAAAGCAGTAACTCTAAAAAATTTGAGTTCACGAGCAGCACAAACCATAATCTGCAGGATCAAGTTAGTATAGAAACAGTGGCTGAGCTTGCGATCTATTTTTAATTTTTTTTCCTGGTAATATCTGAGCTTCATTTTAAAAAATCTACAACCTGATCATTAGCGAACCAGACTCCTACCAAGAGCCAAAAGTGGGATTGAGCCTCATGCACGTGGCTAATGCTTTTGATGTGTAGCCATAGCCGATATGTGTTTTGATTTTGTTTGTGCTCAGGTACATATTGTAATTGCAGTCCCCATTTCTTTACTTTCGTGTTTTTAGTAATTGACATGTCCCTTTTCAATTGCAATCTCCTTGGTTGATAAAATTAGTGAAATATAGAATGTGAATGTTTGACCCTTCTTTTATACACATCTTTAGTAGAAATATAGTGTAATGTTACTTGTGAACTAGTCTGGTGTGTAGATTAAAAAGACTAATGTTGTTGATTGATTTAGCGATTGAACGTTGCCAAGAAGTCTCTATGTAGATCAATTGTCAATTGTGCTCCTTTTATTTACCAGACTGCATTCCAAGCTCTTTTGAGTTTTGACAATAAATTGGCAGAGGCCTTTTTACATGGCATGTTTTGCCTGCTCCTCTACACTTATTCTGTTTCCCTATAATTTGAATATTCGGAATAAGTTTGTTGAAATTGCTGTTAGCAATGATATTTGCAACTTTCATATGAATTGTTCCAAGCAGATACAGAATATATAAGTTACTTGTTCATGGTAAAGCTTAATTATTGTATTTTGTTGTGAATAGATGATATGTCTGTCAGTGTTGAGCTGTATGATGATAAACCAATGTCTGCATCGGTTCCTCCACGGGTGACATGTACTGTTGTAGAAACACAAGCTCCAGTTAAGGGCATTGGAGCCACTCCTCAGTATGTTTATCACTCTGGTTATATGTATATGCTAGCAACTTTATAGACACCTTTAGAAGGCATTCTTTTAAAGATCTTTTAGTTCTTATAGAAGCCTAATAATGCTTTATATATATAACAAAATGTTAGTATCAACATTACTCTCTGAAAGCTGAAGGTCATTCTCATCTCCTTAAATGCTCCTCTCTTCTGAAAACTGAAAATGGGTTTTTTTTTCGATTGCGTTTCACTTTCTACAGTACAAAGAAGGCTTTGTTGGACAATGGCCTAACTATTCAGGCAAGTCGATATGTCATAAATGATTGTTGACTTTCACATTTACGGTTGTTTTTACCTTTTTAATCTTCCTTCGAGTCCTTTTTTGCTCTTATAAATAGTCATGGCTGACATCTTAAATTATAGAATGCTCTGATCGTGTTATTTTCATATAATTTGTAGGTGCCAGCTCACATCTTAACTGGAGACCAGTTAGTTATCGACACCACAGATAATTCTTACATGAGCAGGTAAGTCTATCGTCTGGAATATCATCTTTAAGAAAATTTTACATATTTCATGTCCTTTATATGTTGTTTTTATCCTCAATTTCATGAAAGATTGTTTTTAACTTTATGGTTTATGTATTTACCAAATTATATTGAAATTTGCTAATTTTTTGTTCCTATTGCTCATCTTCAGGGCGTAAAAGGAACTTGTGCAATATGAGTCAGTTCCACATCGTAATGTCGCTGAGTTTCTTGGAAAAGTCATGAAGTTTAGACTATATGAGAAGGTCAAAATACTTTATTGGGGAAGTAGAAGAAAAGTTTTGGTCTTAAAAAATTAGGGGTGCAATTTTATAATTAAAAAAACACGGTCTTACCATATGATGCATGCCCATTACAGGCTAATGCGATCAGGGGAGAAAAACTTGGTGTGAGATTTATGAAATAAACTTGTGAGTTTTATACTTGCAAAATTTTAGAAAGTTGGTGGTTGATTTAGTTTTGCTACTTATTCCAGATCTTATTAAGCTTGTAGTTAATTAAAATGTTTATGAATATAGACAAATTGATTATTTTGTTTTGTTTCTCGGTAAATAAATTGTTTAGAGATTTGAGTTAAATTAATTTTCTACACCAAATCTGATCATCCATAGGAAATATATAGTATGTTGGTATTAGAGCTAAGTATGCCAATATCGTTTAGAGATTTGAGTTAAAACTTAAAACTAATATTCAACCCCAAATCTGATTTCCGTAGAAAATATACCATATTGGAATTAGAGCCAAGTATGCCCATTATTTTGAGGCTTATATTAACAAAAAAATTTGGGTAATATAGCTGGGGGAAACTAATGAAGAATGTTTTAAGAGGTTTAAAGTTAGATCAAGATTTTAACGGGTGATTGGATGAGCTGATAATATGTCAGTGAATGTTATGATATGTTTGTTACTTCATAGTTTTGTACCATTAATAGTGTCACGGACATTTTGAAATGCTCGGTGCTGGATCAAGTTTTCATTAACTTGCTGCTCTGTGCAATGGAGCTGGATCTCTTGTGGCCTGGTTGGTTTAATAAGAAATTAGATTGCAACTATGAACTGATGCTATATGTCTGTATTCATTTCATATAAAAAATAGAATACGTCTTTTTGCCAAAGTTTGTGTTGAGCTTTTTAGTTGTGATCTTTTGATGTATATGCATATCGATCATATATTCCAAACTATGTTGGTCTACGAAGTTTTTTTTTGTTGCAAGTATGGTTGTGGAACAGGTGGCTCCCAAACTGCAAAACCACCACCACCGCTTTCAGGACTCTGCAATACATAGGTGAGAAAATTGTTTAGCCTGAGTAATTTTTATCCTTATAATTCCTCTAAAGTAACAAGAGTTGAGTAGTTAATACGTACTTGTAAGTAGAGAAGGACAACTATAGTTTCATGTAATCATTTAGCATCAGGCTTATCTCTTATAATTTCCTGCGGCATTTGGGAAAATGACAATAGACACTGCAGGGAAAAAAAACAAGAATGTAAATAGTTTCAAGCAAGTAATTGTATAGGAAAAGCAAGTAATTGTTGTAGCCAGAAATGTGCATTTTACTCAAAAGAGCAGCATACTCAATAGAAGGTTGAGCAAGAGTAACATACTTCTTTTGTTTCTCTTCTTGATGAAGAAGAGCTAAAACTTGAGTCATTTTTGGCATCTGAATCATCATTAACAGTTGTCCTCTAGTGTTGGTAGAGCTCATTCAAACCCATGAGAAACTCATTAACTTCCGTGATTTCATCATGTTGTTCAGCCTATTGCTTTGCAGTACAGGTACAGACACAAGAACATTTAGGAATGTTGGTGAAATTTACCATATCATCCCAGAGTACTTTAAATTTGGTATAGTAGGCGGACACAAACATTGACCATGTTTGGAAGTTAGAGATTTGGGAAAAAAATAGAGGTTTGAACCAAATTAGAGGTTTGATCATTTGAAACCTCTAATTTTAGTGTTTGGTAGTTGACGGATTGAAATAGCTTTTTGAGTCAAAAAGCTAATTTTCAAAAAAGCTAGTTGGAGCAACTTTTTCAATTAGATGGTTGTGAACTTGTGATATGTCTATTTAATATATAAAAAACTAACTCAAATAACTAATTTTCAAACAGTCAGTTTTACATAAAACAACTAATTCAATATACTAGTCAAATCAGCTAAATCAATTTGCTAGTCAAAACAACTAACTCAATCCGCTAAACGCTAAGCAAACAGGGTCATTGCATTGTATCCTGAGTAAGAGAGTATGGAGCCCTTTTCAACTCAAAAATTCTAGGACCATTAATTTGAGTGAATCTGGTATGCAGATCACTCCAGACATCAGAAGCAAGTGTGATATACACCAAGCTTGACCTTATTTCAGGTACAGTTGAATTGAGAATCCAAGTGATTATCATATCATTGCATCTTTGCCGATGATCTATATAAGGAGAATTAACAGCTGGTTTCTTGTATTTCCCAGAGACAAAACCAAGTTTATAACTAGAGTCAAGAGTGATGGTTTGATAGGCAACATCAAGATCATACAGTGACTCATGACCTTGTGGAGTAGTACGAGTAGAAGTAGTACGTGCAGTAGGACCTTGAGTAATGTTAGGAGTTGTGTAGATGTATTTAAACTTTAGTCCAGATCAAATTATTGTGCGTAAATAAGATTTTAACGAATTAGTAATAATTTTATGAATGGAAAGGATTGTTACTGATTAGAAATATTTTCTAATAATAATTCATGCACAGTAAGGTTTTATAGTATGACTTTTGAGATAACCCATTATATATTATTCAATGTATAATATCTATACAAAAAATTAAAAATTGTAATGATTGTATATAAACTTGTATTTATATTGAAAATACAAAAAACAATATTCTTTTTAGATAATTAGGAAACAATATTCCTCCAACAAATCATTTAACATATAAATCAAGTGAGTATCATACCGAACATGCAAGTAAAATAACAAACGTAGGCATTTAATTATAGTGTGTGCTGTGTGCATATCTTATCAAGATATTATATAATTAGGTACATTTGTGTTGATAATTTGAAAATTGAAATTATAATATAATAAAAATTCATCAGTAACTGCTCATGTGAACAAGAAATAGAAAGAAAATGTGAATACCCCCTGATCTCTAAAAGTAACTGATGATTATTACAAAATAAATTGAGGAGAATTTACATATTCACAAGGTCAAGAAGAAAACAAGAGAACTATTACTCTGTTACTTTTGCCTAAAAAAATGACAGCCCAGCCAGATGGGTAAAGATGAAAAACAAAAATACACATGTGAAGATCTACCAGTGGTCTCAATGGAGGAGCTGACTGCCATAGTCATTGTTAAACTTCTCATATCGCGGAGTATGCATATGAGCAGAGGGCCTCGTATTCCTCAGAGCTACCATGATATCTTCTTGTCTGATTGGTCCTACCTTTGGCAATTCTGCGTGCAACAGAAATATTAGTTTGAAGATATTGACTATAAACAGATACCGTACTTGGCAATAAAAAAAATATGAACACTGGCAGAGTTTGAGTTTAGTGAAGGCATGGATGTACACTTGAAAATCTATTAACTGACCATAACCAAAACAAAACAAAGAAAAACATCAATGTGCACTTTGTCTTCTGTGTGTATGCAAAGACCAAAGAGGCTATGTAGAGTAAATTTTAATATACAATTGTATAATTGTATAAATTTTAATATAAATTTGAGATATAAGAAAAATCACAATACTTCATATTTTTTTATTTTTGTCATGACAATACTTCATAATTAACTAGCATACAAATCGGCATATAAAGAATTTCTGCAGAATGTTTATGTGTTCATTTTTATGAATCTATACTCTTTATTAATAACCAAAACCCCAATTTAGTGGAATGCACATTACCAAAGTACCAATTTTCACATATATATTTACAATTTATAATTTAAAACAAACAATTTCATTAAATTCTCTGAAAATTCTAAACCTTTACAACTATACAATCTTATAGAATTCTAGAAATAACTATAGCTTTACTACTTAAATCCAGTAAAAATATAAAATTACTCTAACTATTTAATTCTTTTTCTACTTTCTCATCTATGTATCATTTACATATTCATTATTTTATTCTTTTTTTTTTCCAAACTGAAACTTATTTTGACTGTTTGGTGCAACGCAACGATACAAAATTTTGTGACAAATGAAATTTAAAAAACATTTGAAATTTAATCTATCAAAAAAAACCAAATTTTGATTTTAAAAAATCTATTTATGTTTATTTAATGATTTAAAATATTTAATTTTACTAAATACTATCATGTCTATATTATTCTTCGATTATTTTTTATTTACCACTTTCAATCATAGGCATTTTTTCAGATTCAAAATCCTAAACTGCTGGGATATGAATTATGATGAATAGAATGACATACCATCCTCAGGCACCACTTCTTGCTTTTCTTCCAAACATGCCATTAATCGTCTCAAGGGCTGCATTGCAGTCTCTTTGCACACTAAACGTATATCTGAACCTGAATAGCCTTCTGTCTTCTCGACCATTAGATCATATGGGAGTTTCTCCGCATCAAGCGCAGGAGGCAATAATTCCTCAAACATGGACCTTCTTGCTTCTGGTTCAGGAAGTGGTACAAGGATCTGGCATTAGATTTTAAAGAGACGTGTTAGATGCATAAAGTGCGCTGAATTATTAATAATCTTCATCTTATGACATCACATGCTGCCAATTAGATTTAACACACTGATGTTCTACTTTTGGATCAGAAGAATGTAGTAACAAAGAAAAGAACAGCAAACCTCAAAATCTTGAAATCATGAAGAAGTGAAAATTATTTTGACAAAAGAAGAGTTTTAGGGCCCTTAGGTTTCTAAAATATCTCAATGTTATAATTTAAGTAACTAATTGTTTATAGATTACTAGCAGCAAATGATTTGAGATGCATATGTTTAAACAATATTTGCACAAGGCAGGCAAGTTCAAGCTAAGGCAGTTTCTTCTAATGCAAATCCCAGTCTTGTAATCAGAAGAAAGGAATATTCTTTCTCTGTTTTTTTAATGAACAAATTTCTCTAATGTAACTTAACGTTCCGATGTTATAAGACATATAACGTCATTGGATTGACTTGCAATCCTAATGAATATGAACAATCATTACAAAACATAGAGTAATTAGCCAACAAGAATGATACCCGCTTCTCAAGACGCCGGAGTAGAGCAGCATCCAGTTCCCAAGGGAGGTTAGTTGCCGCCAAAACAAAGACAAGCTCATCTGTTTTTGTTAATCCATCCATCTGCAATCTAATCCACATGTTATATCTTGCAACTTGAAGCATTATGCTATTACAAATGTACTAGTCAGAAAGTTTTAAATTAGAAAAGGTACTTCACTATACGAGAGCGCTCATAGATTACTGCCATTCAAATGAGAATGTAGGCGGTTGCAACTTAAAATAAATATGAGTATGCTTAACCACGTGTCATTTCTAATTTGACTCTCAATATTAAATGTGGAGTACACTGATAATTAAGCAGAACCCGGACAAAATAACCAAATTGTGTTACAAGTGGGTTGGGTAACGTTTATTAAAAATAAACGCATACTAAGCTTCTTCCAGTATTGCATTCAAATATGCTGATTTATCTCCTCTGCATAAGGTTTAGAATTTTGGAGCCAGAACTCTTGCATATTCTGCAGAAAAATTTGCTTCTTGTTTTGAGCGATGTAAATTGAATAATATTTCAGAAACCATTACAATACTGTTCCTGTTTCCTATTCTATGTAATAATGTCTTATATCTTACAAGGCTATCGAACTATAAAGCCATCAGAATTATTTCTGTCTGGATGTTCATAAAGATGGCGGGTTAAATTTTATATATACATATATAATGCCCAATGGTTTCTATAACAGCACTTCTGAACAACAAAACTATAATTAAATTAAACTAGAATAGAAATGCTCCGATCACTAACATCCTGAATGTACGTACATCACAAATTTCAATATTTAAGTAAATATATAAATCAATACGTAGAATGGAGCACTTGAAGAAACACTTATAACCTGTATGAGTAGCTCAGTTTTTAGTCGCCTACTTGCTTCATGCTCACTGCGTGCCTCACCTCGTTGAGTAATGATGGCGTCAATCTCATCAAGAAATATAGTGGAAGGTGCATGATGCCTAGCAAGCTCAAAGAGTACTTTCACCAATTTTTCTGAGTCACCTGTCATGCCATATAATGATTTGAAACAAGTTAAATATTTTCTAATGTTGTGTAAATAAATCATATGTTTATTCAAACATCAACGCGAGATTGTTATTCATAGTTTTAAGTATACAAAGGACAGTCTTTACGTAAGACAAGGCATAGGTTGATGCAAAGAAAGTAACAATGACTCCAGGAATTATTGTCGCCAAGAATTACCCAATATTCATGTTATACCATATTTTTACAATCTCTAACACATATGTTAAGCCTTTTCTCTATTTAATACTTAAATTATCATAAAAATAATGATTTAGCTTCTTCACAATCAAAAGGCAATTGCTTTTTCAAAAGATACTCTACAGAACTGCAATATCATCCTAAGCACCATGTCTGATTCATAAATAGCATCCTAGTATCTAGACCACCCAACTTTTTACTCATTCATATATCATAAAAAAATAGAATGTTGGCTTTTATTGCATGGATGCATGCTCAGACTGCACTCCTCGAATCTGGGAGATATTGAGTTGACCACTAGGGCACTAACATACCCTTGTTAATATATAACAAGTTTAATAATATATCTAGTACCTCAACTTTTTAATTCATATATGCATGCCATTGAAATACTACTTGACATGTACTAAAGATGGTCGCTGATACCAAATCACCTAAAATATTTATAGATATGAAATGAACAAGCCTTGTGTACATGCAACAAAAAGGAAGATATATTTCAAAATGAACACTACATGCATGTACTTGCACATTAATACTCATGGTCCAGAACACAGTATTGACGCTCTGCAACATACCACGCCATTTGCTAACAATAGAAGATGCTGAAATGTTGAAAAAAGTAGTATTGCACTCTGTTGCAACAGCCTTTGCAAGCATCGTCTGTGACATGAAAACTATAATCAGCTTACATAGTGGATGAATATGTGCACCAATTTACTATTAATAAGGAATAATGCTGACGTGCATGTATGGTTTAATGAACTGCAAAAATTGAAGGGCCTTCTTACTTCCACTGTTTACCATAGAAAACATGGTTTTCTATATTTGAGGTGAACTTTAGAAAACTGGTTTGGTGGTATATTATTTTCTCCACAGTTTTCTCATTCAAACAAGAAAGACAATTTCTGATTCAGGAAAACTAGAAAACATTTGTACAAAATTAAACCATATCATTTCATCCCTTATTTCTTCTTAGGTTTTACTTTTTAGGACATGCTTTCGCAATTTTCAAATGATTTTCTTGCCGACAGAAAATCTAAAAACTTTTGGAAAATTGAAGACAGAAAAATAGAATCCCAATAGTTATTCAGTCCTGGCTCAAGAGTGTTTAGAAAGAAATTGAAGTTAACAAGATAGTAGTTAAAAAACTACAAAATGCTATGAAGATATTATTTAACACCTAGTGCAAGGGATTTACAAAAATGGTATGAAAATGGCATTTAATTCAATGGGGATCGGAAGTGAAGCTAACTTAAGCTTTATATGTGGAGCAGAATTTATTATAAAGTCCAATTGTTTACAGGCCTTAGTCCATTACGTTGTGGTTTAGAGTTTTTACTTTTTATTCCCTATATAAGTTTTGTATTTCCCGCATTAAATTAGACTTATATCGTTGAATATTGAATTGAGTCTCCTTCATGGGTTGCGATCCATAGTATTTATCCTTTATGCGGTTGTGAAACACTTGGGGTTGTGGGTGTTTTGCGGTTCATTCACCCAAATTTATCGTTATTCTTGTTTTTATTCAATAAATCGTTCTTCCACAGGAGTTGTCCAGCATCAAATTGGTATTAGAGCCAAATTTGATTCAATATTGATTCATCTTGTTCGTTTTATGTTCGTCGCCGCTATTCATCGACTTTAGCCTCAATCAACTAGCCGCCACCACTAAAACCTAATTACCACCACAGCCATAGACCCATAACGATCCAACAAACCTGTCAAACCAATTTCCCACCGGAACCCTGATTTCCAAATAACAAAACCCTAATTTCTACTATATCAGACCCTAAAAGACAACCTAATAAACGAAGGTCGAAAGTCGTAACAATTTACCTTTGTTAAAGATGAACCACTTATTTAATAAACCTCTAGCCCCACATATGATTAGTACATAAGAATTCTTCACTTCTGTTCCCCATCAGTCCATGAAATATTTGAACTTGGAACTGAAATAACCAGTATAGGCTGATATATAGGCCTTTAAGATGGTACAACTTGTAATCTCAAATTTTATCTAACTGAACTAGACCAGTTATTGAATGATTTAGTCAGAGAGCTACCCCTGACCAGGTCTGACCACGAGAAGGATATCTTTAATGGACAGTAACATAAGTTGCTTAAAAACAGTTCATGTTTAAGAAAGGTGATGCTAAAGCAGCGGCTTCTGATTCAACTCAACGTGAGATAGAATTAGGACAAGTTCAAAAATCAAGATGGAATCTTAATATGAAGCACTCTAATTACAGCAACAAATATCTAAGAAATGAGAATCTTAAGTTTCATATTAACAAAAGACAAGTAAAACGAATACAACAAACCTTTCCTGTTCCTGGAGGGCCGAATAGGAGAATACCTTTCCATGGTGATAATAAACCAGTAAAGTACCTATAACAAAACAGTCAGTGATAAGCCTCGTCAGCAGAAAAATGGCAACTATAAATATTCAACATATTTAGCTTGTTTTAGGTAAGATTAGAACCTAAAGACAATGCTTAATACAAAAAATAATGCCTACAATATCATACTAAATCTTGAGGAAGAATAGACTGTAAAACTGAATTACCTAGCATGTAAAGTTTTAGACGCTTTTAGGTATATTTTATATATCAGATTCTTAAGCTGATAACACTCCAATCCTTATAATATTTACATAATGTTGGGAATTAAAAAACTCCATTGCATTTCAGTAAGTGGTGAAGAGATTAACCGATTCTCAAACCGCAGCATGTATACACAGCTTTGATTATTAAATTTTAAACCATAAGCTTTTAATTGAAAAGAGGAAATATTAAGAATTTGTATTGAAAAAATGCTATTGAAAATCAAGCAGGTGAATAAGAACTAAAGAATAACAGGAATTCATATTTGCTAGGTTTTTCAAGAAGGATTGCAACTCATACTATAATTAGATACAAAAGTAAAGTTAACTCTCGTCTAGCATAGAACTAAATCAGCTAATAAACTCATGGCCAGGGACAACTCACGTGGGATATTTAATAGGCATGACAACTGCTTCTTTAAGCAGACGCTTTGCATTCTCTAACCCTTTTATGCTTTCCCACTTCACATCTGGACTACCGCGTATAATATCCCTGCAAAGACAACACATGAGTACAATATGTACCGCAATCAAGTTGGAACCTTCGTTTATTTGATGAATGCATTTTGTTACAAGGCCAACAGTTGGAGCACCAGGAGGCAAAGTCTGTAAGTTCCACTTACCTACTTAAACTCTCAGCTAAAGTACGCATTTCCGCAGATTCAAAAGGAGGAAGGAGAGATTTTTGCCTGAGAAGGTCAAAATCATATGTTAGCAGATTAGGAATACGTAAAATAGAATTAGCATTTGAGTTAAGTTCAAAAAGAGCCAAATTCATATATTGCACAAACATTCTATTGCTAGTCATATAAGTGGTCTTAGGTGGAAAATAAAACAAGTAGACACTATAATTTAGCCAGATAATATAGTATATAATGTATTAAATAAGGAAGAATCAATTTCAAGATACAAGACAAGAGATCTTACGGCCTTTCACTAATTGTGGCAGATGAAACTCCATTATTATTCAGCGAGGACCCTTGATTCTGAAAGAACAACAAATACTTCAAAAATGTACCAGAAAAAATAAACACATCTTTACTTGACATATACCAACACAAACTACCTGATTTCTATACTGCTCATAAACAGCCATATCAGATGTATTCTTCACATGTCCATTTCCATTCAATGCTGCACTCCCATTTGCAACATTTTTACCATTAGCATCGGCATCTTTACCATTAGTCTCTCTCTTCCTCCCAAACTTCACATCATAAAACATCTTAAAATCCTAAATGTAGAAAAACGTACACATAAATATACAACATCCACCAAATATGCAATAGCACAGTATTATTAGACATAAAAAATCAGTATTCGCTTAAATATAGATACTAGTCACTAGAAACACAAATACTAATCAACGGTTTATAGTTCTATATCTAAACACGACCAGTCGACAGCCAAACCTCCGTAAATAAATACTCTCAGGACCAGAGAATTTTATTCATTTATCGAGATAAAAAATAAAACTATTTATAATCACATATTTATCGAGTAACATAAACGCATAGTCCTCTCACACCATCACCATCCTATAAACTATAATCATATATACATAGTGGAAGTTGTGATCGTGAAATACAAAATTAAGATTGAATCTAAAACAGACGCACTAACACATTGACTAGGAGTGAAATATTGAATTAAGTTGCATAATAAACTGAATTAAGCTTGAAATGTACATTTCAGCAGCGAAACAGATTGATTCAAGATAGATAACAATAATTAATGAATTAATTAATTAATATATGTATATATATATTATGTATGTGTAGAATTGATCGAAGATGTGAAAGGATACCTGGAATGACCAGCGAGTGATGGAAGGTTCGTCGGCCATGAGTGAAGATTGGAGAGGAGAGAGGAGAGATCTCCAGATACGTTTCTGCCTCTGTGAAATGTAAGCAGAGAGACTTGATGACTGTGATTGTTGTGTCTATAATGAGTGTAGGTCCTCTATCTGTCGGGGTGAGTCCACATCGTATGTTAGTTAGTTCGTTCTACAAGGGGAGAAATAGCAACCTAAATTCAAACAATTCTTTGGATGTAAAATTTTATTACAAAAAATAAAAACAAATTGACCTATTATCATACAAAACTATAAATATAATATTATTTATAATTTTATGACTATAAAAAATATGAAAAAAATGAATAACTATTATCATTTTTAAAAATACAAATAAAATATATAATTCAAATCTAATCAATTAAATCTTATTTTAAGTTTAAACAAAGATAAAAAAATTCAAAAAATAAAATTATAAATATGTAATAAATAATCCTTAGTTTCAATTATCTCATAATTTATAAATATGTACATTAATATTATACAATATTAAGGTGACCCTCTCACTAATTGTAAGTTAATTTGGATTTTTTTCATAAATACTCAATTTCATAAATTTTTTTGCTCAAAAATCCTTTTCAAAATTAATTCTTTTGTGAAAATCCCATTTAAAAAATATTTGCAAAAAAATGTTCAACAACCAAATTTACCACATGCAACATGTTTGCAATCACATGATGCAAATTTAATTTAAAAAATTTCACAATCCATGATCACATATGCTAACTACATGTAATCTGCAACATATGCAAATTCAATTTTAAAATTTTCATAATCCACACATATGCAAATGCAGTCACATGTGTAAATTGAATTTTAAAAAAAATTCAATCCACCAAAATTAACTAAAATCAGGTGGCATTTGGTTAATTTGGTTATAGAACGTATTTTTCAAATATTTTTAAAAGATGATATTTTCACAATTATTTTTAAAAAAAATGTATTTTTGCAAGTATTTTGAAAAGATAAAAAAATCGCAAAAAAATAATTAAAAAGTGATATTTTTGTATTAATCATGAAAAAATTAATAGACAAATACAAACTCTTTAAATAGATTTTTTACAAATTAATCATTCTAATATTTAATTTTTATTTTGAATTTTTTAAATCCTGCTATATTGAATCTTAATTTTGATTCTTTTTTTAAGAAAAAATTTGTCGATAATTTTGTTTAATTAAATAAGATTTTACGAGACTCTATATCAACTCTTTTAGAATCTACATACAATAAAAATCAATCATATCTTTCATAAATCCATAAACTTTTAATGGTCCATTAAAATTTAAACTAAATAAACCCTTGTAAGTTGTAAATGTTCAATCCAATTTTTTTTAATTAAATTTAATTCAATTTCAGTCGTTTATCCGAGATTCACTTAACTACTGATGAAATAAATTTCAATACATTATCTTGTTTTTCGGATTTCGATTTTATCTCACCGCAATTATGTAGGGAGTTAGATTCATATCCTTTAATAATTAATTTAAATACTCTTTTTTTAGCGCAACGATGAGACTATACCACTTTACATCAACGCAACATCTGTCTATACAAATACTTGAGAGATAAACTCAGGACAATTCCCTAGCCAACATAACTTACCTTCGACCATTTTCGCATGTCTTGCCAATATTCCACTTTATTACCATCTCCTGTTATGAACTGAAAAAACGCTAAAGACATTTCTCCTTTGATTAATTTTTCTTCTTCTCTGAAAAGTCCTCCTTCACATAGTTTCCGAATAGTTTTCTTAGCTTGTTCCCGAAAGATTTTTTAAGAGAGAAAAGAATTGATTTCTGAAGATTTGAAAAGAAAATCTTTATAAATTTATATCCAAAATCTTCTTTCCACTTTTAAAATGATTTAGAGAGAGAAGAAAAAATTATATTTTCTATTCTTTTATTTTCTCTCATAGATTCGGGAACACAGCGTCCCCCTCGAGAATTACCTTCGTTAACCTTAAAACTCGGGCAAATTTAATAGCTTCAACTGCAGCCATAGCTTCCATAGCCTCAGGATCAAAATATTTTCTTAAATTCAAAGAAAAACCTCCTAGGAATTCTCTACAACACCTTCTAGCGACCACTCCTATATCCGATGATTTTTTTCTTCAAAAAACAAGTCCCGTCAAAATTAATTTTGTAAAAGTTAATTGGCGGAGGATACCACCTGATATGATGAGATGAAGAACCAAGGCTAGTACTAATACCCAATTCTGATTCCTCCACTATTACATGATAAGCATTTCTCACCGAAAAATAACCAGATTTTGAATGATGCCAAATTAATTTGTCATCCGGTAGATGAGAACTTAAAGGAATACTCAAAATTTTGTTAGCTTCAAAGCTTAGAAAATATTGTCGAATCAAACCTTCCTTCCACTGCTTAGAATTAACGTCAATAAGATTATAGACACAGGAATTATGTAATGCAAAATGTAGCTTACTAATAATCTTAAAACTTCTGCATTGAGGGCCAAAATTCGGTATTGGATTTTTAGGGAATATTCGGATCAAGTAATAATCAATTGTGAATATCCAAGATGCAATTAGGGATTGAACTGACACAAACAAGCTTAGGGTTTACCCTCATAGGGGTAAGGGCGCGTCCTGAAGGCTGTCCACCCCTTGAGGGCGCGCCCTCATGGTACGAAGTGATGACTTGACAGAGAATAAGAGTTACATTGACATGGAATTGGCATAAGGAAGAGTTAGGGCTTGCCCACATAGGGGTAAGGGCGCGCCCCTTTAGGTCAGGGATTTACTATACCTGCAACTACTTTGGTCAGACATACATCTGGTAGCGGTTAGTGTCGGGTCGTAAGTTGGGTCGATGCCATATCCGTGAAGTCCCTAGACTGTAGTTGAGCATTGGGCCTTTGTTAATAGGCCTCATCGTTGGACATTCCTAAAGTGAGTCGAAGACCAATTCCAGAAGACGGATCAGGTATCCTAGTGGGTCTCGGAAATCAGAAACCAGTCCATATAAGTTATTTGCTCCCCAAGAACTACGTATGGTTTGATCCTCTGTAAATACGAGGTACGTAGGCACATTGTAAGGGGTTGGAAGCGAAAAGCTCAACGAGCCACCACCAAGAAAACTCTTGCAATCTCAGCCCCCAATTCATCACAACCACCACACTCCGACGACTTTTCAGCGAAGAACCACCATCGTAGATCTTGATTCCGGCGACGAACCTCAAACTTTGTTAATACTAAATTCCTTCGTTAACAAATTGGCGCTAGAAGGAGGGGTGCTGATCAAGATCATAATCTCAGGAGGAAGAGATATCTTATCATGATGAAAGTTCTTAGAAGAAGGTTTGCCAAGATCCAAAGATGGTGATTTCAAGACGATGATTCCTGAATGGGGTTTCGAAGAAGATCTGGATAAGAAGGTGTCAAAACTATTCAGATCTAATGGATGTTTATGGAGATATTCTTGAATTGCTGTTGTAGAAGGATGTTTCCATGTAGGCTTGAAGGCGAATGTTTCCATGTATGCTCGAAGGCGGTGGTTTTCATGTGTGTTTGAAGGCGGCAGTTTCCATGTATACTGGGGGTGATTCCGAACAAGATCCTAAAAAGAAGGCGTAATTATCGGGAGCACGTCATCATCTTCCAGACGCGCCTTCAAGGTAACACCTAACTAGTTTTGTTTTTTTTTGTTTTCTATTATTTGTTTCTTGAATTGTTATTGGAAGAAGATTATAAAGGAAAATCCCCACCCCCAGGGCGCGCCCTTAGGGTGATGCTTGAGGGCTAGATGATTTCCAACAACTCCTATGAAGATTCGGCGATTGTTCACGTCCACACCTCCAGGACGCGTCTTCCAGGTAATTTATAAAATTCTCCTATTATTGAGTTTTTTGGCAGGTGGAAAATCCCACTTGGGAAAATATCAACCCCTACATCCCAACCTGTAAGGATGCGTCCTCTACGTCAAGGTTACCCCCTCAGCATGTTAGAGGTCCCAAGGATCGTTTCTCCTCGAGGACGCGTCCTCTGAAAAAATGTCTACAAACAGTTCTAATGAAGACAAAGGATGATCGTAAAAGATCCAACGCTTGAGCCACTCTCTCGTCTTTCAAGCGCATCCTTCCTTCAGAGCGCGCCCTCTGAAGATACTTCGATATTCACACAAATTCCAACGAGTACATGGAGAGCTGGTTGCCTCAGGCCACTTCTTGGTCTTTCAGGACGTGTCCTTCCTCCAGGGCGCGCCCTCAGGGAAAAGAACTACTTCTCAGCATGAACTCCAGTAATTTTTAGAGAAAGATAATATGGAGGTGAGGCCCCATGATCCAAAGAGAGTGCCCCTGAATACAGGTCGAGGCCCCATGGACTTGAGCGAGCCCCCTCATGTGACAACTCAATGGATAATATGGGAGAGCGACCCCGTAATCCACAGAGAGCGCCCCTTGATTCTCGAGAGAATTACAGGTCGAGGCCCTATGGACATGAGCGAGCCTATCTGCGTGACAATTCGATGGGTCGTCAAGATCAAGATTGGTGGTATATGAGTGACTACCAAGGAAGGCATGATAGGAAGCTTGTGCGGAATGATCAGCGTCAGAACATGCAGGACGCGCCCTCAAAGGAAAAGATCATGCTCTTAAAGAAAAACACTGATGCTCAAGTGGACTCCAATGTTTACAAGAAGAATTTATTACTTGAATTTCAGAAGAAAGGAAGCTATTGGAGTAGAAGCCCCGTGATCCATAGTGAATGCCCCCTGATTACAGGTTGAAGCCCCATGGACATGTCACATGAGTGAGCCCCTCCGTGAAAAGACAAAATCTTTATCTTCAGAGGACGCATCCTCACATTTATGAGACATGTTCTTCAAGGCGCGCCATAAGCGTATCAGCTTCATATATTGAAGCTTCAACTCTAAATGTGGTTGTACAAGCCCTCGGGTTGTTTTCAGCAAGAAGAAAAATATTTGGAGTCGAGACCCCATGGACCTTAGGATGCGCCCCCTGATCGGCAGGATGCAGCCCCAAGGTCATGAGTGGCCCCTCATGGGAGAGCATTTTCTTTTCGGCTTGCAAAGTTTGAAGGCGTGATCTCTCTTTCTCTATAGCAGAATGGCGCATAAGAGAAGCAACGAGAATCTCAGCAGAAGCTTTGATTAAAGCCTCATTTTCCTATGAAGGAGTCCTAGCCTTCCATTTGGAGATATCTTCATCCTTAACAAAAGGGATGACTAAGGGACTAAGGTGAGTGGCTACCAGGGATGAGTTTTCAGATGTCCAGACTTTATTCAAGGGCGTGTCCGTCCTAGCCTTCTTCAAGGACGCGTCCTCTGGTTGGGAAGTAAGATTGGTCTTCTCCTGCTTTCTTTTTAGAGACTTATTCGTGGTGAATGCTTGATCTTTCTTGTCTTGAAGATGCGTTTTCCTTGATTTGGAGTTGTCTAAGGCAACATGATCCTTTCTCAAGTTGATTCCAAAGCCTTTTGGTAATCCATCCATTCCTACAAAAGATCATAAAGCAAGTTAAGAGCCAGCTACATTGAATAAGCAATTGCGATGATCAAGTAAAGAAGGGATGGTCGATTGTAGATAGAATGAAAGGGTAGAACATATACAAAGGAGTCACCGGAAAAGACGCGCCATCAACACAATTGTCCTCGTCTAAAGGGCGCGCCCTCTATCATGAAACCCCTTTGTGATGCTTAATGAAGAAAAAGCTAAGAAGACGTGTGCGTGTTGCGTAAGTAGAAGATAAAGATCAAGCACTGACATACATGGCTATACATACATATATAGATCAAGAACACCAAAAACATGGAGAACCATTACAAGTCTATTGTGGTTGTGATACATGGTAAAATTGAAGAATATGAGTATATCTGCGTACCTTTTGGTCTGGAGAACAAGAATCGCCCAACAAAGTTGAATTTCAGCGGGGAATCGACTGGAGTCTTTACTGGGAATGCATAGCAGCGGTGGTGGAGAGAGAGAAAGAGAGAAAACAAAAGAGTAAGGAATAAGAAAGAAGAAGGATTATAAAGAAGGATAAAGGAAACTAGTAGGTGAAACACGTGGCAACCAACGGGTGGAGTAGTACAAATTGATTAGACAACCGTACAAGTATATATAAAGGGTGTATCTATATCTACACAAGTTACTCCATTTTTTGAATCTTAGGACAACTGAAGAAATCCGTACTCCTTAACATTAGAAGACGACACGCTCTCAGTACATGAATATTTTACTTGAGGACGGGCCTTGAGAGAGGTTTTACATATGTACACAATATCTCTTGTTTCTTACGCCGAATTAACTCATGTAAATTTAGAGGTGTCGTGTGCCGGTGTTAACCCTTTCTAAACAATAGAATTCTCGAAGATATATGACTAAAGAATTAAAGGACGCACCCTCTTTATAACATCAAAGAAGTAAGAAGCTTGAGGACATTTCTTGAAGAAGAAAAGATTACAAAGAAATTTTGGCACTTTGAAGATTGAAAATTTCACTCTTCATCTCTGATTTCACATGAAATTGGGGGGTAGTTGTTATAGCCAAAATTCGGTATCGGATTTTTAGGGAAGATTCGGGTCAAGTAATAATCAATTGGGGATATCCAAGATGCAATTAGGGATTGAACTGACACAAGGAAGCTTAGGGTTTACCCTCATAGGGGTAAGGACGCGTCCTGAGAGGCTGTCCACCCCTTGAGGGCGCGCCCTCATGGTACGAAGTGATGACTTGACAGAGAATAAGAGCTACATTGACATGGAATTGACATAGGAAAGAGTTAGGGATTGCCCACATAGGGGTAAGGGCGCGCCCCTTTAGGCCGTCCACCC
Source organism: Heracleum sosnowskyi (assembly GCA_030848705.1). Classification (NCBI taxonomy): domain Eukaryota; kingdom Viridiplantae; phylum Streptophyta; class Magnoliopsida; order Apiales; family Apiaceae; genus Heracleum; species Heracleum sosnowskyi. Next base: position 104,105,270 of record CM061241.1, on the reverse strand, counting down.
GCGCCCTCTTGGTTTGAAGTAGCTACTTTGGTGGTGAAGGATGACTCCATTGGCTTGATAATGGCAAGATATTGAAGACTTCTCCCTTAGGATGTCTTCTAAGGGAGGGATGTCTGTTATTGAAGGACTCCATGATTTTCTTGATGACGATGTTCGTGATTTAAGGCCTCTAGGGGTTTGCCTGATGATTGAAGAATTCCCTCCTAGGATGTGCCCTAGGAGGGGGATGTCTGTGGTCGAAGGCCTCCAGGGGTATGCATGTGTACTGAAGGCCTCCTCCTGTATTCAATGGGCGCGTCCTCATTGGGGATGTGGGGTAAGTCTTGGTGTGTGCGTTGGGAGCTCTGTTCCTGCATTCAATGGACGCGTTCTCATTCGGGAACTTTGGAGTAATCATGCACTTTGCACCCAAACGCTTAGGATCACTTGTCCTGCAATCTGGTGGGTGCTTCTCATTCGAGGGACAAGGATGCGTCTGGTATTTGGGGTAAGTCATGGTTATACATGCAACTACTTTGGTCAGGGAGACAGCTGATAGCGGTTAGTGTCGGCTCCTAAGTTGGGTCGATGCCGTATCCGTGAAGTTTCTAGACTGTAGTTGAGCTTTGGACCTTTGTGACTAGGCCTCATCGTTGGACATTCCTAAAGTGAGTTGAAGACCAATTCTAGAAGACGGATCAGGTATCCTAACGGGCCTCGGAAATCAGAAACCAGCCCATATAGGTTACTTGCTCCTCAAGAAATACGTAGGGCTTGATCCCCTATAAATACGGGGTACGTTGGCACATTGTGAAGAATTTGAAGCGAAGAGCTCTGCGAGCCACCACCAAGAAAACCCTTGCAATCTCAGCTCCCAATTCATCACAACCACCACACTCCAACGACTTTCCAGCAAAGAACCACCATCGTAGATCTTGATTTCGGTGACGAACGTCAAACTTTGTTAATACCAAATTAATCCGATAACACAAGTCTCTAAAATACTACGCCATGTATAAGAAGGACGATTTCCAAGCCGAGCCTTCATAAATGAGCAATTTGGAAAGTATCTCACTTTGTATACCTTATAAAATAAGGAGTCTGAATAATGAACAATAAATGAGGAATTATGTAATTTAAATACTTTTACGCATATGAAATTAACTTATTTTACTCAATTACTCAAAAAAAATGTAAATATTTATCTATTAAAATATATATATATATATATATATATATATATATATATATATATATATTGATTGTCTACTACTAATACAGGAAAAGTATATTAAACTTAGTAAAATATTTGGAGATTACATGTTCTGCAACTAAAATATGATCAAATATGAATAACAATATTTTACAAATATAGCATAAATAGATTATAAAATATATTTGATATTTTTGTTCTGCAAAGTATAATACGTAAACATTTTATTTACAAAATATTAATGTGTATATTATTGTGAAAAATATGTTTTGCAAATTGTTGTTAGGAGAATTTCGTACAACAGTATGTTGGAGGTTTATGGAAAGTTGTGGCTGGACTTGTATGATGACTCCTCAGAAATTGAATAGAGAATGGGTTTTTCCTCTTGCACTTGCCGAGTGTCAATTGTGTATCATACAAGGTGCCTACGTACCCCTTTATATAGGGATCAAGCCTCACGTAGTTCTTAGAGAACAAGTCATTGAATAAGCCCATTCAGTCCAAGCCCATAAAATAGTCAGGATTTATGTTCCCATAAATAACTCAAGGACTATCAATCCACCTCATGTTCCCATAAATAGTTCCAAGGATCATCAATCCTCCCCAAGTTCCCATAAATAGTCTAAGGATCATCAATCCTCCTCAAGTTCCCATAAATAATCCGGTCTTCACACGTTTTCCTACAATCTCGCGGCATCTCCGCATTTCTTCCCATGATTGTAGGTCTGTCCCGTGTCAACCAAGAAACATCCCATAAATGGGAATTTCCATATATTGGGCTTCACCCACGATGCGAGCTGGCCAGGCTCGCATCGCATAAAACATATGAAAATTACCCTTTCAAAGTTCAAGTGGTGCGAGCTCACCTATGTTCAAATATTCTTATTTCTGACAAGTATCACGAGCCCATTACTTCATAATGGTGAGAGCCCAAACTCAACATGGTTTAGGGCTTATAATACTTGACCCTTACCTAACAAATCAACCCATTTTATTTTCCAAGTACCATGGGCTAATCAGTACCTAATCATCATAAATAGGAACTCGTGCGAGCCCAAAATGATAAACGCTCGTTCGAGCCCGTTATACTTGGTCATTCCAGTTCATCCAGAACACTTGGTGCGAGCCGAAGCCTGAATTATACCAACATAACTTCCTTTCAAGCCCAAATCACTTATGGACCTGCTTAGGGCCCATTATCGAAAATCTTGTATAACAACTACCCCCCAAAATTCCTTAATAGAACAAGAAATTTTCATTAATCATCACGGTTCGAGCCCTCTGCCCGGCTCGCACATCATAATCAGGTGTGTGACTATTCATAATGGCTTACAGCTGTTCGTGGGAATATGTGTCATCTATTCACATGGTGACACGTGCCCCCCACATTCTCTCTCCTCACCACTATAAATACCTCAAAACTTCTTACCATATTTTCATTCCATCAAAAACAGTAACAAAACTCTGTCAATTTTGCTCAAGGATCAAACACGGCGAGAATTATCATCACTTCCCGGCAAGTTTCCAGTAGTTCTTCGAGTTCATCATCCAGTTCTTCACAAAGTAAGTTTTATTTCTCTAAACATCCTTTGATTCATATGTTTTGCTGTTTATATTATACTGTTTGTTCGAGGTAATTTGTGCGAACCGGGCCCTCTTATCGAGGAGAGCCCAACTCACGGTTCGAGCCGAACCTGAGTTTATTAATACAATATGTGTTCGTATCGAACACAGTAGTATGATTCTTTAACGCGATGTGAGGACACTTAGGAATATTTACTTCTTTTTTTCTCTTAGGGGCACACACTAACCTTCACCATCTTTTTTCAGATGTCGAGTGCGACCCCATCCATCTCCATGGGCTCACCCGGCGACACACCGGGCTCGTTTCATTCTTCAGCCACTCCTTCCCCTTTGAACCAGTACCCCCCTGAACTTAGAGGCTCAAAGGAATTCCAATGGGAATTGACCTCCATCTCAGGTCGCTTAAGCCAGCCTATTTCCCCAAATTCGGCCATCACACCTGAAGGGGCGGCCAACATAGCTAAGATTGAAAATGCGATGCGAGCCAGTGGGTCTAGTTCGCTTGGACTTCAACTCGACCCAAATTCTGCCCCAGAAAATTACACTAGAGAGAAGGACTTATACTCGTGGAGGGACAAGAAAATAGGGCCAAGTATTTCCAGTTCGCTTGGTCTTGATGCCCTATTCAATCGTCCTGTACTACCTTTTAGTCAAGAGGAAGCAGATGCTCGCGTCGCACAGCTTTTACAGGAAAGAGAGAACAAGCTTCGCTTCGCATCGTGCTCAGCAAACAATCCAGTAAATATATCTGATTCAGAGTCCACGGATAGCTCTTTGGGAAGCGCCTTTTACGAAAAACGTAAGGGAAAAAAGGTGGCCCGCACCGTTACTCCTCAAGAAGGGTTCGAACAGAATGAGGATGATGACATTAGTTCGACTTGGTCATATGATAGCCCTACTAGCGAGGAGATAGCAGATGTATCAAAAGAAACAGATTTTTGTAACTATGCTTATGTGCCCGAACCGTCCCCAATTCCATATGATCCCATCAAACAGCCCGAGCTTGAAGGGGTGGTATTTCTTAAAAAACGCGTAATTCCAGATGGCGACGAGAGCTCGACCCCTAATCAAGAGGAGGGAAAAATTCTAGCCTGTCGAGACATGTCCACTTCATTAACCGAGGACAATCTTTGTGACCTAGTGAATCAGTTTAGGCCAGCGGGCCGTATAATTCTCTCCGCACCGCACATGAGGTGTTACCGATTCGATCATGAAGAAAACGGAGGTCGAGCGCCCCGTATGGTTCTTTCTACTTTTCTATTGAAGTTAGGAATAAGTGCACCCCTCCATCCTTTTATTCAAGAGGTTTTGGAGTACTATGGGCTCGCACCGCTGCAAATCAATCCCAATGGTTACAGATCTGCCATAGCACTGTATATACTTTACAAAAAACAAGGGTACCCTACTCTCACGGCTCGTCAACTTGGATATTTCCTGACCCTCAAGCACTCGTCCGATTTTGGGTACTTTTATTTTTCTGTGTGGGCATGCTATAATAAAAAGAAGTTAATTCATGGAGGGCCCAGCAATTCTGGTCGCTGGAAAAATCCTTTCTTCTACATTCATGAAGTCCCTAGAGTTCAAACTCACTTCTATTACGACCCTGGTAAGTAAAAATTGATTTTAGGCTCGCACCGTTCCTTCAAGGCCCGCACCGTTATTGTATTCTAACACCTGCTTTACCTTTCTAACAGAGCCCCCTGTTAGAACGAAACTAACCGGCCAAGACAAAATTAACGCCGACAATCTTCTGAACACTCCTGTTGCTGATCGAAATATTAAAAAATTAATCACGACGGCCAACCTTATCGAGTACGGTTTTCTGAAAGAGGGAACTCGATTAACCCCCAATAAGGTGTCCAAAAGAAAAAGAAAAAGTAAGTTCCATACTTGGTGCGAGCCGTCGGCTCGCACCGTTGTTTATTGAAATCCTCGCATCCTGTTATTTTATTTATTCGTTTGACTAACTCTTTTGTCCTCATTTTATCGCAGGAATGGCTATTTCTCCACCTCCTTTCTTGGCTGAACAGGAAACTCCTGTTCGAACCGCCCCTAGTGCCAGCCAAGCCGGCTCGCATGCTGAGGGTTCGAGCCGTGTTCCAAAGTCAAAAGGGGTCCCGCCCCAACCCACTATCACTCTTACTGAATATCTGAAGACTGGGGGGGCCTCTCCACCTAAGAAAAGAACAAAACAATCTAAAGATGTCCCCATGGAAATTGAGCCATCCAAGCGGACTCGCAAGGAACTCCCTCCTGTTCCCCAAGGGAATGTCGTGGCTAGTACCCTGGTTCGACTCGCTGGGCCACACATTTCTGAGGGTGATTTGAGGGAGTGGACTGCCGGCTCGTTTGAGGCCAACAATGATGCTCTCACCAAGGCCTCAGCCGAGGTGTTCATAAGGCAGATGAACAGGAACAAAGAGCTTCGCTCCATGGGTCAAGCCAGTGCTCGCCTTGACAAGGATAACAAAGTTCTAAAATTCAAGCTGGACGAAGCGAGACGGGCGAATGTGAAGTTGGCTGAGGAAGCAAAGCAAAGTGTCCTTGATGCGACCACAAGTCTTGAAAAAGACTTGCGCGAGTCCCGAGCACTTGCGGGAAAAATGAAAGAGGAGCATTCTACTTCCCTAGCTGTCGCTGTTTCTGAAAACGAATCTCTAAAGACCCAAGTTGCTGGGTTCGAGGCTAAACTGGCAGCCCAAGGCATTGAGTTCGAGGCCAAGCTCTCAGCGCTCGAGGCGAGCCGGGACGCAGATGTTAGGGATGCAAAGGCCCTAGGTTCCAAAAATTTTATGAAGGGATTTATGGTGAAGTGCCCTGACTTTGATTGGAGTCCTCTAGGCGCCGCCACTGTGAGCTATGCTGCGAAGCTTCGTCTCGAAATGGAAGAAGAGGCTCGGCTCGCAGAGGAGGTTCGCACCGCACAAGGGGGCAATGATGAAACTCCTCAATCTTGAACATCTATTTTGGGGATGCGGGCACCCCGTTTGCCTCGCAGTTTGTAAAACTCTACGGCCATGGCCAGTTAATATTTTAACAATTTCCAAGTACTTTGTGGTCGCACACTGTTTATATTTATCATTCATATCTTGCATCTTTCTATTGTTATTGTTTTTGTATGCTCCCAATTTTCAACAGGTTCACATCGTACAAAGTTTCCATACTGTAATTTTCCAACTTGTTAGGGTTCGCATCTATAGGCCTCGCACAGAGTTCTACCCCGCTCAAGTTGATCTGCTTCTTATTAAATTCACGCAAATACTCCACAAGCTTATGAGACTCTCCTCCTACAGAGGCCTCGCTTCGCACAAACTTGTCATATAAAGAGGCCTCGCCTCGCAAAAAATTTCTTTTCTGACTGATGGGCCGAGGCCTAATCAAAAATATTTTTTATGCCAACTTTCTTGAGCTCGTTTCTAGAGAGGACTCGCCTCGCACAAGCATTTTTTGCATAGTTGATGGGCCGAGGCCCAATCCAAAAAAAAGAAAGTAAAATTTTCTGAATGCTTAATAAACTTCAACTTTATTTAGATAATAAAAACCTCCATCTGCTTAAATAATAACAGACCTAGACTTATTACATTGTATGCCAAGGGAAGGTGCCTATACGACACTACCCCCCGAGACTTAGGATAAATATCAATGCATGCTAAGTCTTTAATAGATAGAGACTACTGATAATATTTCCTCAAGTGCTCAGCATTCCAAGCCCTTGGTATGAGCTTTCCTCGTATGTCATTGAGATGATAAGTTCCCTCCCATAGAACTGATTTGATCTGATATGGGCCTTCCCAATTTGCACCAAACACTCCATGATTGACTACCTTGGTGTTAGGCATGACTCGACGGAGAACCAAGTCCCCTACCCGGAAAGGTCGGGCTCTCACCTTCCGGTTATAATGCCTGGCAGTTCTCTGGTGATATGCTAGCAGCCTTGCTTGAGAATCAACCCGTGTTTCTTCAATCATGTCTAAGTAAAGACGATGATTCTTCTCACTATTCTCTGGGTCATAATGAGCTCTCCTAAAAGATCCAGCTCCCACTTCCACCGGGACCATAGCCTCACATCCATACACCAAGGAGAATGGGGTCTCACCCGTTGTGGTTCGGGGAGTGGTGTTATAAGACCATAAGACTTGTGGGAGCTCCTCTGGCCAATTTCCCTTCGCATCCTCTAGCTTTGCCTTCAGCGTGTGCTTCAAAATTTTGTTGATTGCCTCAGTCTGACCATTTGTCTGTGGATGGCTCACTGCACTGAAACTCTTCAGCATTCCCAACCGGTCACAAAATTCTCTCATCTCCTTACTGTCAAACTGCTTACCATTATCTGAGATCAACTTGTAGGGTATTCCAAATCGACAGACAATAGCTCGATACACAAAATCAATGAGCTTCTTTGCAGTTATTGTGGCTAAGGGCTCAGCCTCTGCCCACTTAGTGAAATAATCAACAGCGACCACATCGTACTTCACACTGCCTTTAGCCTTGGGCAATTCTCCAATCAAATCTATCCCCCACATGGCAAAGGGCCAAGGGCTCATGAGTGAGGTTAAAGGTGCCACCGGGCTGTTATGAAAATTTGCATACCTTTGACACTTGTCACAAGCTCTAGCAAACTCGAAAGCATCTTTCTTGAGAGACGGCCAGTAGTATCATTGACGAAGTATCTTTTGTGCCAATGAGCTACCCCCCGAGTGATTACCACAGATACCTTCATGAACTTCCCTTAGTATATAATTGCACTCATCTCCATCAACACACTTGAGTAGAGGCACATTGAAGCCTCTCCTATACAAATCTCCATCATATGTTGCATATTTTGCAGCCATATATCGTATCCTCCGCGCTTCATTCTTGTCAACTGGTAACACACCATTTTTGATATAAGCTAAGAGTGGAGACATCCATGTAGCCTGTTCTGCCACAACCATGAGCTCTACCTCTGGCACGCTAGGCCTCCTCTGTATTTCCAAGGGTGTTGACCCTAACAGAGTGGTCTCACGACGTGAACCGAACTTAGCAAGCTCGTCCGCCGTCTCATTCTGGCCTCGAGGGATGAGCTCTAGGCTGACTTCATTAAATAGCTTGATTAACCTCTCTGCACAACGCAAATACAACTCCGTTCTAGGCCCTCGTGCCTGATACCCTCCATTTATCTGGTATACCACAATCATGGAGTCACTAAAAGCGTTAAGGTTTTCCACCTTCAGCTCTAATGCCAACTTGAATCCGTTGATCAAGGCCTCATACTCAGCGTCATTGTTTGTTGCATGAAAAGTGAAGTGAACAGCCCTCTTCACTCTACATCCTTCTGGGCTCACTAACTCGAATCCAGCTCCGGCTCCATCTCCATTAGATGCCCCATCAACATATAGGCTCCACCAAGGGGCACTATTCTGGTTTTCCTCCATTGGCACCTCTGGGCAAATTTGCAAGGCCCTAGAGTCCTCTTCTGCTTGAGGTGAGAATTCCAACACAAAATCTGCTAGAGCTTGCCCTTTAATCGCGACCCGAGGCTTATACTCCACGTCAAACTGCCCTAGCTCGACCGCCCATTTCAACATTCTCCCTGAGGTTTCTGGTTTGTGCAACACTTGCCTAAGAGGATAGGCAGTTCTTACCTCGATCTTATGAGCTTGGAAGTAGGGACGAAGCTTCCTTGAGGCGAGGATTAGAGCATACACCAGTTTTTCTATGTTCAAGTATCGAGTCTCTGCACCGACTAGCCTTTTGCTCATATAGTATATGGGGAGCTGAGTATCGCCTTCCTCTCGAACGAGCACCGCACTCACCGCATACTCAGACACAGCCAAATAAAGCACCAGTACCTCCCCTTGTTGTGGGTTAGACAGTAAGGGTGGTGTGCTCAGATGCTTCTTTATATTCTGAAAGGCCTCTTCACATTCCTCTGTCCATTGAAAATTCTTGCCCACCTTTTTTAATAACTTTAAAGAACTCATGACACTTGTTAGAAGATTTGGAGACGAATCTATTTAATGCCGCGATCCTCCCTGTGAGACTCTGCACATCTTTCACCTTTCGAGGGGACTTCATCTCTAATAGAGCCTTGATCTTGGCCGGGTTAGCCTCAATTCCCCGGTGGTTAACAATGAATCCTAGAAACTTTCCCGACTCTACTCCGAACACGCATTTCTGGGGATTGAGCTTCATTCTGTAGATCCGTAAGATAGTGAACATTTCTGCCAAGTGCCGCATGTGATCTTTGGCCTCCTTTGACTTAACAAGCATGTCATCAACATACACCTCCATTGTCTTCCCGATGTGATCTTTAAACATCTTGTTCACCAATCTTTGATAAGTTGCTCCTGCATTCACTAGCCCGAAAGGCATCCCAATATAACAGTATAGGCCTCGATCAGTGATGAACGAAGTGTGTTCTTGATCTGGCCCATACATAGGAATTTGATTATAGCCTGAGTAGGCATCCATGAAGCTTAGCAATGCATGTCCTGCCGTAGCATCTACGAGCTGATCGATACGAGGAAGAGGGAAGCTATCTTTCGGACAAGCTTTGTTTAAGTCGGTGAAGTTTACACAAGTTCTCCATTTTCCATTTGGCTTCTTCACCAGCACAGGATTAGCCAACCAAGTCGGGTAGAATGACTCCTTGATGAGCCCGACTTCCATCAACCTGTCCACCTCTTCCCTGAGGGCCTCTGCCCTCTCTCCACTAACAGGTCTCCTCTTCTGCCTTATTCCCTTCTTGCTAGGATCTAAGTTTAGCCTATGGCACATCACCTCTGGGTCGATCCCTATCATGTCGGCGTGAGACCATGCAAACACATCCAGGTTCTCTTTGAGGAATGAGACGAGACTATTCCTTATGTTGGGGCCGAGATTTGCTCCAATTCTCAAAACTTTAGCCGAGTCATTTGGATCCACCAAGATAGGAATGATATCCTCGAATGTTCCAGCTCCGTCTGGTAGGGGAGGCATTCTTGGGTCCAAATCTTCATCGAAACTTATATCCCTGCTAGGCTCTCCTATCTCAGTGATGCTAGGATGACCCCCATTGGTGATGGATTCCTTTGGTTCTTCCTGTGGGAGGTTCCCTTCTGTTGTGATAGTGACTTCTCGGGAGACCCCGGTTGGTAGGTTTATTAAGATTGAAGTTTCCTTCTTCACCCATTTGCCTTTATTCAACCTAGCGGCCATCTGTTCTGGGCTCTCCTCATCATCACTAGCCTCCTCTACTATCCCTTCCTGCAGTGTCATTATGGGTTGAGAGGGTTCCATCATTAAGGCCCCAGGCCGAGGCTCTACTTCAATTCCCAAATTTTCAAAGTAGTTTTCCGGTAGCTCCTCTATAGATATCATGTTACAAACATCTGACATGAGAGTGTCCACACGCTTCCTTTTCTTCTCCTCACCATCTTCCACGGGCTCTTGTTCCCTAAGGTCTGCCACTTTTCGTCGAACATCTAACTTCTCTGCCCCTTTCACGGCTTGGTTGTAGCATACTCTTGAGTCATATTGGCATCCCTTCACTTGTCCGATGCCTGTAGGAGTTGGAAACTTCATGGTTAAGTGGTAGACAGAGGTAACTACCCTCATCTCCTTAAGGAGTGGTCTCCCAATGATGGCGTTATAAGCACACGGCTGGTCCACCACAGTAAAAGTGACGATTTGTGTGGCCACGTGGGGGTTGTCTCCCAAACTGACCGGTAGCTGGATTGTTCCCCGAATTCCTACTGAAGCCCCGGTGAACCCGTAGAGCTGGTTTCCGCTTGAGGCCAACTCTCTGTCCAGGAATCCAAGTTTTTTGTAAGTGTCGTAGGTTAAGACATTTACAGCGCTCCCATTGTCCACCAGTACCCGATATACATTGGTAGACCCGATTTTCATCCTCACAACAAGAGCATCAGCATGAGGGTGGTGCACCCATTTGGCATCTTCTTCACTAAACATAATGTCATCCCTCTCTTTTGTGAACAGGTGGGGAGGCCTTTGTTCAAGACGATGAACGTTGGTGAGAGGACGGTCCTTTGCCTCTCGGGCATATCTCTCCATGGCTTTCTTGCTATCTCCTCCCACATGAGGTCCTCCAATAATAACGTGAATGCTATCTTCCCTAGCAGTTCTCTTTGTGTCATCATCCTTTGCTATCGGGGGTGGAGGGGGCACCTGATGGTACTCAGACTTATGCTTCCGTACTTCCTTTACGACCCATTCCGTTAGCTTTCCCTGTCGAATCAGGCTCTCAATTTCATCTTTCAATTGTCGACAATCGGCCGTGTGATGTCCTGTAGATTCATGGTAGGCACAGTATTTAGAGGTGTCCCTTTTAATATATTCCGTTAGCGGGGTGGCTTTCTTGAATACCCCCTTCCCAGCGTAAGTGGCATATATATGATCAATGGAAGCCACCAAAGGGGTATGATTCTGCCATTTTGTTGTGTAAGGCCTTCCAGTCTCTTTATTTTCCTTGGTCTTGTTAAACTTCTTTGGGCTAGGGCTCCTTCTGAAAGTCTTTCTCCTTTCTTCTGGACTAGAAGATCTTCCTCTCTTCTCCATCCTTCGGCCACTGCTTCTTAGATCTCTCATAGATTTCTCTTCTCTACCCTTTTGTGAGGCTCCGCTTGTTCATAAAATTCGGCCAAAGTTTCCGGTTCCCTAGCCTGTAGGGTCTTCCAGAATTTAGAGCCCTCCCTCAATCCAGCAATTAGGAAATTCTTCTGGGCTTCTTCTGTTGCTCCTCGAACTCTAGGAACCTCAGCATTAAATCTCATGAAATAATCCTGCAGGGACTCTGTCTCTCCCTGCTTAATGTTTGCAAGGGTAGCCACTGGTGGGGCATAATGAAGAGTGGACTGAAATTGCCTTAAGAATAGATCTCCCAATTGTCTCCATGTGCTAATGGTAGCTGGCCCTAACTTAGTAAACCACTGTTGGGCACTCCCCCTTAATGAGGCAGCGAATAATCGACAACGAGTTAGGTCAGGCACCTGGTAGACCTCCATCTCGGTATTGAAACGGGCCAAGTATTCAGCAGGATCCGCATCTCCATTGAAGGCAAGCTCGAGGTTATTTCTAAACGTCGGGGGCAGAGGGGACATCCTTATTGCAGGAGTGAAAGGAGATGGGGCCGTTGCCGGGGGTGGGGCTCTCTTCTCATGTTCCATCTGCATCAGCAGGCGTCTCAAATCACCAACCCTTAAGTCTCCAATCCTCTCGTTAGACCCCTCTCCGCTAGAATGGTGGGGGGAAGCCCTTTCCCTTCGCTCCCTTCTATGAGTTCGAGGTGGAGTCCTATCTCTTCTTTCTGTTCTAGGCGGAGTCCTCTCCATTCGTTCTGTTCTAGGCGGAGTTCTCTCCCTTCGTTCTGTTCTAGGCGGAGTCCTCTCCCTTCGTTCTGTTCTAGGTGGAGTCCTCTCTGGCGCCTCCTTCCGTGTTTTAGATTTTTCCAATCTAAGCCTTAGATCGTGCTCAGTTAGCTTCTTCCCAATTCGATCCAAAACACTAGTGGATCTAGCCTCGGACGAAGCTGGCTCATGCCGCGGCTCGCTCGGAGCCTGGCTGCCTCGCTCCTCCTGGCTTGGAGATATCTCATCTGTCTCAAGAGACCCGGTCTTCTTTAGCCCATCAGCTACCTCGTCGAACTCGTGTATGAGTTTTTTAGAGGTTTTATCCTTCTTGTCCCTAGTGCCCTTGAGCCTTCGAGCCTTCCTCTTCGCATTCTTGATTGAGTTCTGCTCGACCTTAGCTAGCCGGGCGTTCATAGTTTTGAATTGGAGCTCGATCCCCTCGAGGTAGCCTAGGATCTTCTGGCCATCTAGTGTAACCAGCGCTACTTGAGGCATGACATGGGTGATTTTGCTTGGTCCTCCCTCTCCGTGGGGTGGTGGATCCGTCCTTGCTCCTTGTGGTGTGGCATCCTTCTTGTGCACAATTCCCTTGTCATCGTTCTTGTTGTTCTTCGACATCCTTCTCCTTAAGATGCTGAGAGCCCCTCCTTCTAGCGCCAATTGTTGTTAGGAGAATTTCGTACAACAGTATGTTGGAGGTTTATGGAAAGTTGTGGCTGGACTTGTATGATGACTCCTCAGAAATTGAATAGAGAATGGGTTTTTCCTCTTGCACTTGCCGAGTGTCAATTGTGTATCATACAAGGTGCCTACGTACCCCTTTATATAGGGATCAAGCCTCACGTAGTTCTTGGAGAACAAGTCATTGAATAAGCCCATTCAGTCCAAGCCCATAAAATAGTCAGGATTTATGTTCCCATAAATAACTCAAGGACTATCAATCCACCTCATGTTCCCATAAATAGTTCCAAGGATCATCAATCCTCCTCAAGTTCCCATAAATAGTCTAAGGATCATCAATCCTCCTCAAGTTCCCATAAATAATCCGGTCTTCACACGTTTTCCTACAATCTCGCGGCATCTCCGCATTTCTTCCCATGATTGTAGGTCTGTCCCGTGTCAACCAAGAAACATCCCATAAATGGGAATTTCCATATATTGGGCTTCACCCACGATGCGAGCTGGCCAGGCTCGCATCTCATAAAACATATGAAAATTACCCTTTCAAAGTTCAAGTGGTGCGAGCTCACCTATGTTCAAATATTCTTATTTCTGACAAGTATCACGAGCCCATTACTTCATAATGGTGAGAGCCCAAACTCAACATGGTTTAGGGCTTATAATACTTGACCCTTACCTAACAAATCAACCCATTTTATTTTCCAAGTACCATGGGCTAATCAGTACCTAATCATCATAAATAGGAACTCGTGCGAGCCCAAAATGATAAACGCTCGTTCGAGCTCGTTATACTTGGTCATTCCAGTTCATCCAGAACACTTGGTGCGAGCCGAAGCCTGAATTATACCAACATAACTTCCTTTCAAGCCCAAATCACTTATGGACCTGCTTAGGGCCCATTATCGAAAATCTTGTATAACACAAATATAATGCACATATTTTACTTGAAATATATACAATATTTAAATTATGAATTTCAAAGAACTTAACTCTTATTAATACTATTATATTATTATAAAATTTCTGTAAAGTAAGAAATTAAACCGTACTGATGTTATTATTGTAAACTTTATGTAAAGTGGGAAAAAAATAAAAAAAAATATAGGCAACATATTTCGTTTACTGACCCGAAAAACAATCATATATCAAATGCTTTAAAAGAACAAGTAGCAATTTTGGAATATATTTATTTAAGATTTCCAAATAACCAACGTCTAACGGAGGTAATCGACCAAATTAACTGAAAGTCAATATTCAAGTTCACAACACGTGCTGAAACAGCGCGTGGAACATTCCCCCACGAATCCCTAGTCCTAATCCACCATAGCTAACGACGAAACAAGCAGCTAACATTCAACCAGTCTCCTCAAACGGCGCGTTGTGTCCAACACCTACATGCTCCGACAGTATATATAAACGCAAGACGCGACTTTTTCCCCGCTGTAGCTTCTTCCACAAATCGAATTTCTCCGTCAATTCAATTCCAAATTATACACACAACAATACATACAAACACATATATGTAAGTAATAAATTATACAGGTGACGGATCGGAATTGATCGAAGAACTCGGCATGTCTAATAAATCTTTACCTTACTCTACCAAAGATTTACACTACGATAACGCCAAGTTTCGCCCCCGTTCACTTTCTAAGGTAACATATACATACATATTTTTGTGTGTGTGATTGATGATTATAATTGTGTGCTGATTTGATTGATAATTGTATATAGGTCGTTTGTGTGTTGAAATGCTGATAGCTTGATTGGATTAGATTAAGTTGGAGCTTATCGTGTCGTTTTCGTTTTATTTTAAGTTGTCGAATTTCGTATAATTGTGAATTGATCTTGTGTTGAGTTTGATATGCTGTAACTAGATTGTGAATGTTGAGAAGTTTGGTGATTTGTTTTAGTTTTGGTGTTGCGGTGTGTGATGTATTGGGATTTTAATTTAGGGGAGCTACTTGCGTAACTGATTTCTATTTGGATTAGAGTTGTTTAATTTGAGAAGCTGTTTCACGAGGAAATAATTAGTTTGTTAGTTAAACTTTTAGTTTCTAGCTGGAGCTGGATAAGTGTTTTGTAAGCTTTAGAGGTGGTGGAGAATAAGGTTTAATCTGTTTTTTTTCTTTAATGTGCGTGTTTGTGTATTTTTATAAGGAGAATATGGGACGGAAAAGACGGAGAGCAACTCCAATTTAACTGAAATTGTTTCATCCAGAGATGATAATTTTAGGTATAAAATTCAATTGTGCCTTCAAAATTAAATCTTTATCCTAAAATAATAAGAACTTCTATCCAAAAATATTAAGCAGATAAATTCCAACATGTTCTCGCTTTGATTAAGATGCGGGGAAATGAAATTTTGACAGTTCTAAAAAAATTGATTGTTCACTCCCTAGCTCACATATTGTAACTGTGTTTATGACTGTTGGTTGTACTCTCTTATTTTGTTGTTACAACATTATGTCCATATCATTATTTGTAAGAGAATGTGAACTAAGTTGATTGCTTTATTCGTATAAAACTTACACACAGAATCGTTCAGCAAAGGAAAGTAATAACGACTTAAATCCTTGCTATTTGTATCTGATTTGATTGAAAATATATAGAGGTTGTTTGTGTATTGGAATGCGGCTAGTTTGATTGCAATTAGATTGATATGGAGCGATTTTGAGCTTATAGAATCGTTTTCATTTTATGTCAAGTACTTGAGTTTGGTATAATTGTGAATTGTTTTGTGTGATTAATCTTGAAAATCAATCCTTAATTGAGTTTGATACTGTATAAGTTGGGATTGTTGTTGCAGGAAGACATATTCTCTGTGGTTAGATTGTTAATATTAGAAGATTGTTGCTTTAAATTGGTTTTTGTCTCGTACTGTGTGTGCACGCGCATGTTTCTTTTAATTATATTAGTGTAGCTGTAGGGGATAGTGGTGCTACATTTGGGATTTTTTTTCTTTTCTCGAGTGGATAAGAGTTGTTTAGTTTCGAAACGTGTTGCAGGAGGATAATTTAGTTTCTTTGTCCATACATTTCAAATCTGCAGACTGCAGTGATGTAAGATACATCCGTAGCTGCTGCATGATGAGTATTTAAAAACTTCTTTGGACGTGTTTGTAGGCCACAGACGTGGTGGAACGAAAAGTTAAATCTATTTTTTGCTCTAAATAGCATGCCCATATATTTCTTTTAAGGAGAACACGGGAAGGGAAAGGATGGAAAGTAAGTCCAATTTAATTGAAATCATTCTACCCAGAATTGATAATTTTAGGGTATACAGGAATCTTGCCTTTTGAATTAAATATATACTAGTTCTGTACTTAAGTAACAAATAGTTAAATTACAAGACGTGCCATCTCTCTTTAACTAAAAGACACAGAAACTGTAATTTCGATCGTTCTTCTTGAAAAATTGATTCTACCCTAAATCTCGTAGTCTAACTGTGTAAGTGTGTGTTTATAACCCTAAATCTCTTTGAGAGTATATTCTTGTATTGCTGTTACACTATCGTGTCCATATCAAACTTTGCAAGAGAATGTCAATTAAATTTGATCACTTTATTTGTAAAAATGTACACGTAGATTTGTTCGGCAGAAGTAGTGATTCACAAACTAATTTTTTTGATATTTGTACTTGATACTTTTTTAAATTATATTCATGATTTCTCTTTATTTTTATTTTTACTAGATAGTAAAGTGTTTGATGTATCCGGTTAAAATTATGTGTAAAACTGTGTCAGATATTCAAATGGTTAGATTCTACTTGGAATATAAAAGTACTCTCTCAAATTTAGGTCGTTTTCGAACAATCTTTTTATGCCTCGTAGAAATTTGGCTCAAGTTCGTGTACTTAGCTCAGCTCGAGTGAGACAATGGATGAGCTACTCGTTTGAGTATTTTGAACTTGTTAATACTGGAGTACACAACATGCAAATAAGTCCATTAAAATCGAGCCCTATCATAGTGAACCATAATACTGGGTTGTTTCTTTCATACAAATAAGATTCATGTTAATCTTAAAATGAGTTTGATTTTTGTATTTTATCATTTATACTAAAAATGGTTGTGTATGTTAGTGCACCTTGTTTATTAGCCACTTTGGTCACGTGAAGGAATAAAAAATAACCCAAGGGCATGGTATGGCAGTGGATAAATAGAAATCTATATTTTGGATTTGCAGTTGCACCTTGGTGATTTGCTTTCAGTGTATTTCTTCACCCCTTTTTTCCTTTCTTACTGTATTTTATTGAGCTCTTTAGTGAGTTACATTTCTATCATTCAGAATCTATAATTGATCTGCACTCTGCAGTTATTGATATTTACTTCTGCAGGTGATTTCTCAAAATTTGATCACTAATAATATGAAGCGTGATTGTATGAGATGTAGCACTGGGAAATTTCTTGTTCTTTTGTTGATCAGTGGCATGGCATTTCTTATGCTATCTCATGCAAGCTCTATTCATTCTGTTTCCGATGGTCTAGCGGAAGATATTGGTGGTCAGAAAGGAAATGGTTCACTCTTGGAAAATACTAATAGATTAGGGTTCTGGAGGAAACCTCCGAGGCTTCCTCCTCGCTTATCACCTGATAAAATGAGTAACAACAGCAAATTTATTCAAAGTTCTGAGAAGGTAGATACTACTGCCTCATTTAGGCAACAAGAAATTAAAAAAGCATTTATTCATGCCTGGTCAGGATACAAACAGTATGCCATGGGATATGATGAACTAATGCCAATAAGCAAAACAGGTGTTGATGGTTTAGGTGGTCTTGGTGCTACTGTTGTTGATGCTTTAGACACGGCAATGATAATGGGACTTGACGATGTCGTCTTTGATGCGGGCTCATGGATTGAAACACATCTTTCTGATAGAATTAATGAAAAAGGTCAAGTCAACTTGTTTGAAACTACGATACGTGTAGTGGGTGGCCTTCTGAGTGCTTACCACTTAAGTGGTGGAGAAGAAGGCAAAAATATATATGGTAAAGGACCAAAGCCAATCGTCTATTTAGAGAATGCGAGGAACTTGGCTGATCGTCTTCTAACTGCATTTACAGAAAGTCCAACTGCTATTCCTTACAGTGACGTTGTTCTACGTGATCACTCAGCACATGCTGCCCCTGATGGACTGAGTAGCACTTCAGAAGCTTCCACTTTACAACTTGAGTTTAATTATCTTAGCGATCTCACAGGTGATCCAAAGTACAGCTTGGAATCCATGAAGGTTCTAGAACATATGAAAAACCTACCAAAAGTTGAAGGACTGGTTCCTATTTACGTAAGGTATGGACATTACTTGTATTGTTATCACTTGTTGCTCATACCGTAGTCATCTTGAAAATCAAACTTTATCAGACCATGCTATGTGGAAGGTAGAGCTGGATTTCATTTCTCAAATGTGGGCTAGCGTAACATGATAATTCGAATCCTTTGCCTGCACAGTACCTATAACTTCTTGCTCAAGGTGTTAACGGAATGACATGATGCGTGCATGGGTTTCTACTAATATTGAACTTACGATAGCGAAATGTTCATCCTATTACTTCTTTTCTGAGTAGTTTCAGCAAGCAACATCGCATATGACTGATTTCCACTCTACATTGCTCTTTCTGAGTTACTGTGACCTGTTCCATATCTTCTTTTTATATATTCTTAATTTACCTTTTAAGGACTCAAGTTTCTGTCAATAGGATAGCCTATTCCCCTGTATCGTTAAGTACACCAACTCTTCTTTGGCCTAAATTCCAGACCACTAAAACAAGAGTGCAGCGGTGGAGCCTAAGTTTAGCGTAATTATTGAAATTTATGATGTACCCACTTCGGACACTTCGGGCTCTTGTCAGTTTTCTGCAATCAAAATGTTCAGATGCTCCACTTGTGTTCATCTAACCTACATTTCTTACTTCCAACCTAGGCATCATTTATTCGTTCATCAATTTGAACTGGTATCGGTGTTATACATTTTTCTTTGTTTATCTTAACAACCGTTTACAAAGACTTATTACTGTTATTAATTCAAGACTGTCCTCTATATATACATGAGAAGAATGGATGTAGTGAGTTGCTGAGCTTGTCCGAACCAGTACTAAGTGTTAGGTGGTTTTGTCAAAGTCATTTACCTTTTTCTCTAACTTTGTCTGCAGCCCTTCATCTGGTGAATTTAGTGGGAATAATATCAGACTGGGATCTCGGGGAGACAGCTACTACGAATATCTAATCAAAGTATGGCTTCAGCATAGAGATAGAAACTACACATATTTGTATGACATGTATGCAGAAGCAATGAAAGGTGTCAAACACCTTCTTGTTCGAAAATCTTCTCCAAATGGACTGGTCTTTGTTGGGGAGTTGCCTTTTGGTTCTGGTGCTGAGTTTAGTCCAAAAATGGATCACTTGGTATGCATTTCTAAACTGTTTTTCTGCCTCAATATTATTCAATGAAAAGTATATATACGTAGAGACACGTATTCTGGTATTTGGTAACTTAAAACATAATGTAAATATTTTTACCAGACATATATTCTGTACACTGTAAGGATTAAAGATATGGACGAGGCAATTGATTCAAGCAACTAATTTGTGCCCCTGTTTTTGTTATACATCCCCTTGCAAGACAATTCGTCTTGTTTAAACCTTTTGATATTGTCTTTGATACCTATGACGTGCAAACTAACTCCAATTTTTTTTATAACTATATCTGAAAATATTGGTTCAATGGTCAATTTCCAAATCTCCTTACTTCGTAACATTTTACTTGTTACATGTATCTATATATTTGCACTATAAAATATCAATCTTGCCTTGCAATTTTCTTTTTCCTTGTGATCTAAAGCTGCTAAGAGGACTTCCGTAAGAAAATTATGTTGGGTATGGTTTAGCATCTATTTGATAGCAGTTTCAGATCCGAGTATAATTCTAAGTTTTATAGGACATTGTAACCTAATTATTTCACGCATCCTCTGCTGCATTGGATAGTGATTATCCTTAAGGTATTACGTTAATTTCTTCGTTTTCACCTAACTCTCAAGAATCATGTCTTAAATACCATACACTCTTAATTGTGAAATTACATCCTTCATGCTCTCCTACATCTCTCCCTTGATACATATATCCACATATAAAGGTGACATGTAGCTCAGTATTTGAGGTGTTGGAAACTTATATTTGTGGTTGGCTCGGTACTTTTTGTTCTTTCATTTTCAAGCCATTATTTTGATAATGAACCATCTACAGAAAGCTTGGCACAACACATTGGTTAGTATTCTTAGAGATTTTCTGACTAAATATCTATATTCACATGTTTAGGTGTGCTTCCTTCCTGGAACTCTTGCACTTGGTGCCACCAAAGGGATCACTAAGGAAAAGGCTTTGAGACAAAATTTACTCACTTTGGAAGACATAGAAAACCTGAAGCTTGCAGAAGAGTTGGCAAAAACATGCTATGAGATGTATTCCGTAACTGCCACTGGTCTTGCTCCAGAAATAGCCTACTTCAATGTGAAGGTTAGTTGAACTCTTATATTGTCTAGTGATTTTAATAGTGCTTGTTCATAATTATTTCAATTTTAATCAGGAAAACTCCGAAGAAGGTCCTAATGGTGGAAACAAAAGTTCAAACTACCTTCATGATATAATTATCCACCCTGCTGATCGTCACAATCTTTTACGTCCTGAAACAGTTGAATCATTGTTCATCTTGTATCGCATCACAGAAGATCAAAAGTATGATCCATGTGTTTTGTAACATTGTTTTTTGTTTTGTTTTTGCTGCTAGTTCAATTGCATGATTCATGCTTTTATTTTTCAAAATTTTTATGTTTTGATCTACTGTTTGCCTACACATGCAGATATCGGGAATGGGGTTGGGATATATTTGAGGCATTCGAGAAGTATACAAAGGTTGATTCTGGAGGTTACACTTCTTTAGATGATGTTACTGTTGTTCCTCCGCGAAGAAGGGACAAGATGGAAACCTTCTTCTTGGGTGAAACTCTCAAGTATTTGTACTTGCTGTTTGGAGATAACAAAACTATTCCCCTGGATGAGTTTGTTTTTAACACAGAAGCTCATCCATTACCAATTAGAAGTAATACTAAGAGGGAATGATATTCTGACTGCAGCACTAGCAATTGTACAATTCCCATCTTGTGGTTCCTCTAAATGGAACCATGTAATGAAAATGAACATTGTTCAATTGTTGTATCTTAAAGCAGTAGGGATTCTGGCCCATTATATTAACCGATAGCATTTGGGCTATATTGATTTACTCATCTACAGTGCATGACTTTGGCCTGCCTCCTTTAAACACACTAGAATTCCCAATCAAGGGAAAAGGTTTTGGAAATTCTTTATAAATATGGCGTAATACATTATTGCAGTATTGCATGTTAATGCTTCTTTCAGTTTTAGCAATAAATACATATGGTCTGTCAGGAGTTCTTTGAAGCATAACCGTATCCAACTTATTTAGTTCCACTTACCAGTATGATGTGTATTTCTTTGAAGGCCGATTAGATTTCATTTAGGAGGTCAACCTTTTGAATTATATTGTATACTGTTACTCGAATTTATGTGAAATTTCTTTGCATTCCTAAGTAGGTCTTGAATATTAATTGAGTCATATCTTAGTCTATATTTCTGTGGTATGAGAAACAAATGGTCTCCATCTCGGTTGAGATTTATCATTCTAAGTGCATGTTTGGCAACTCAAAGTTGAGGTTGTTTTGGGTTTCAAAGCCCACTTCTGTTTATGGGCATGTTTGGGGAAATAAATAAAACCTCAACAGTTCCAAATAAATAAACATTCTGTTCTCGAAGCGATCTGTAGGATGGCAAAGGATTTTATAACTCCAGATTCAAATTATAATGCTGGAGCTGGATATCATAAACCTCAACAGAGTCAATATTATCCACATTTTAAAGTAAGTTTATTTGTGCATGTGTATTATTTTTCAAATATTACAAATATAATTGTTGTTATAAATATATTCATATTAATTGCAGAATGCTATAGGAGCTATTGATGGAACTTATATTAAATGCCGGATACATGAATCAGAGCGTACACCTTATTTTGATCGAAAAGGATATGCTATTCAAAATATTCTTGCATTGTGTGATTTTAACCTGTGTTTTACTTTTGCATGGGCGGGATGGGAAGGCGGAGCACACGACAGCCGCATCTTAACCGAGGCTAAAAGTAGAACTGAGCTTAACTTTCCACATGCAACTGAAAATAAATTTTATCTTGTAGATGCAGGTTATCCACAAAAAAGAGGATATATGGCTTCGTACAAAGGTGCAAGCGTAAGATACCACATCCAAGATTTTCGTCGGGCTAATGGTACCGCACGTGCACCTCGAAATGCAAAAGAAAATTTTAATCACCTACATTCTTCATGTAGAATGGTTATCGAGCGAACATTTGGAGTTTGGAAAGCTAGATTTGCTATTTTAGCAAATATGCCAATGTATTCGATAGATACACAGACCGATATCGTTTTGGCTACAATGACGATTCATAATTACATTCGAAAGTCAAATACAGAAAATAGTGCGTTTGAAACTGCTGAAAGTGAAACTTACGTTCCCGACAATTCTACTTCGAGAAGTAATAATAGGGATACAGAAACTGAAAGCGAGACTGATGTCGATAATTTGTGGATTGCAAAATGTGATGGGATTGCTGCTAAAATTCCGTAAATGTTGTAATGTTTCGCTTTTTATATATTTAAAACCTCATGTATTGGTTCATGTACCGAATAAAAAGTTGTTTTTCAATAAAATTTTTAACATATAAGTTATAACTATCAAACACTTCATTAACTTATAAGTAAATTTATCCAAACATCAAAATAACTTAAAAGTAATAATTTACTTATCACTTATACTACACTTATTCATTTTAAGGCATAAGTTACTTAACCCAACTTATAATTTATATGTTGATAAGTTGAATGTTAATAAGGGGTACATTTTCGTGAACTTATTAACTTATTACTTGATTTCTTTATTTTTTAATACTTTATATTTTTACCTTTTTGTTTTTAAATATTTTTTTAATTTAAAATGCAAGTGTTGAAATCATTGTATTTAATAATTATTTTTTCAAATTTAATTTAGCAAACTCTTAACTAACTTATAATTAAATTTATCCAAATACCCGTATAACTTATAAGAATTACTCATTTTAAATTATAAATCAATTTTTTTGTGATATTTCAAATACGCACGTACATTCTCACTTTCGACTTGAGCTGCGATAACACAGAATGAGTTGTGAAGTTGTAAGCCCAAATTGCAGTAACAAAGCCTTGGATATTTTCAACGAGCCCTAACCCAGAATGAGTTGCGAAGTTGTATAGTGCAGCCCTGCTACTTTATTTTAAAGATCGTTTGTTTTACAGTGTTTGCTTTTAGAAAACAGGGGATGGGCGGGAGTTAATTCAATAATACTCTTTCTGTCCCAAATTTTGCTGTCTTGTTTAATTTTTTATGATCAAATTGACCAAACTTTGATTAAGAAAGTTAATTCAATAATATTAGCTTATAACCCGTGCCGGGCCGAGCATAAATTTACATTAAAATATTAGTATTAATAAATTATTAATAAGTATTATTTAAAAATGTATTTCTCGAGAATTTAATGATAAAAATATATAATAAATAAATAACTATTTAATTATGTAGTTATAAACAATCGAACTGTGCATAAAACTAAAGAAATTAAAGTAAATAAATAAATCTTGTATGATTACGTAACTGCAAAGAATCTAACGCTCGATGAAACTATTGAATTTAAAGTAAATAAATAAATCTTGTATAATTACGTAGTTGTAAGGATTCGAACCCTGGATGAAGTTAAAGAATTTAAAATAATTAAAATATTGTATAATTATGTAGTTGCGAGCAATCGAACCCGGGTTAAGTGATAAACCAAATTTGGTACTTTGGTACTTTAGTACCACGCGTCATTTTCACATTGTTTTCCTTATTAATAAAGAGTATAGATTAATAAATATTATTTAAAAATGTATTTCTCAAAAATTGAATGATAAAAATATATAATAAATAAATAACTATTTAATTATGTAGTTATAGACAATCGAATTGTGCATAAAACTAAAGAAATTAAAGTAAATAAATAAATCCGGTATGATTACGCAAAGAATCCAACGCTCGATGAAACTATTGAATTTAAAATAAATAAATAAATCTTGTATAATTACGTTGTTGTAGGGAATCGAACTCTGGAGGAAGCTAAAGAATTTAAAGTAAATAAATCTTGTATAATTATGTAGTTGTGAGGAATCGAACCGGGTTAAGTGATAACCAAATTTGGTACTTTTGGTACTTTGTTACTTTAGTACCGCGCGCCATTTTCACATTGTTTTGCTTATTAATAAAGAGTATAGATATATAATGAATGCATATTAAATTAAATATATAAAGTAATCATCCTAAAAAAAGGTTCACAAAGCCATTTTAACTAGGGCTTTTTTCATAAATATCCCATTCCAGAAATATTTTTGCAAAAATACCTTTTCAAAAAAAAATATTTTGTGAAAATACCATCTTATTTGCAAAAATACCTTCTGCAAACTGCAACCAAAATCAACCACAGATGCAACTTGTTAATAATGATGTTTTTCCGGCATCCTGATTTTAGGGTTGTAAACAACCCTAAAATCAGGGTAGGTTAGGGTTTAGAGTCTAGGGTTTAGGGTTGTAAACAACCCTAAACCCTAAACCCTAAACCCTAAGTCCGTATACGAATTATTCGTCATTCTTAATATTTCTAAAATCCAAAATAGAAACATTGAACCCCAAAAGTTAACTATTGAACCCCAGGGTAAACCAAGACCATAAGTTTACCCCTTTTATTAATAATTTTTTTTGAATTCTTAGCTGTTTTTTCAATTATTTTTTAAAAAGTTGCATCTGGTTGCATCTAGTTTCAACCACATATGCAACTGGATGCAAACTACGTAGGTTGTATTTGGAAAGTTGCATTGTATTTAGTTGCAGAACGTATTTTTGCAAAAATCTTTTTAAAAGATGGTATTTTCGCAAATTATTTTTAAAAAGAAGGTATTTTTGTAAATATTTTGAGAAGATGGTAAAATCGCAAAAAAACTTTAAAAAAGTTGTATTTTTGATAAATATCCTTTTAAGTTTTAACTACATTGTTTATATAAATTTATAAAATCAATATATTTTTGATTGGTTCGATAAATATGAAGCGAGTGGTTTTAAGTTAAACTATTCATGATTGAGGAACAACGGCGGTGGACCATTACGGTTCTCAATACACGGAAGAATGTGCAAGAAAATTGAGTGTAAACCCTCAAGTGGTGGGAACACACTTTTTTTTTCTTTGTCTTTATATATTTTCAATCATGTAAATAAAATAAGCCTCTTTTGGGTTAAAACCAAAAATAAAGTAAACTTTGATCCCTTTAATCCTGCAAACATAGAAGAAAAGCAAATGTGTACAGCTAGTAAAAAAGGGTGAAGGTACACAGTAGACTCAAGACCCCTAGGCTTCACATTGGAATCTTTCTTTGTACTATAAAATCACACTTACTTTACCTACTCTTTCTTCAAACTCCCATCCTGTCCTCTGTTCTCAAGTGAGAGAAATAAAAAAAAACACACACACACTGTAATGAAGATGGATTGGAGCTCAAGAAGATGGAAATGGGTGGCAGTTTGTGCTGTTTTAATGGCTCATACTATTGCTGCATTTGTAGAAGATGGTATGGCTTCTTTCTTTTTCTTTCTACTAGCTAGCTTTCTTGTTTATTGATTTTTGGATTATTTTAGTTTTTTTGTCTTGTGTTCATACAACATTTGCAATATATTAGTGATTATTCTCATTTTTATGGTTTGATTTCACGGGTGTTCTTTGTATATGAGATCTGAGCAAAATTAAAACTCAAGGATACAGTGATGGCCTACTTTTTAATTTTCTCTGGTAGATGGTCAGAGAGATAACATATACAACTATTTTAACTTAAGTCTATAATACTGGTAAATTTGTGCATGTGAAGTTGGAATCCGTGCAATTTTTTCCCATGTTTTTGAGATCAATCCCCAGTTTAAAATTTAATTAAAAACTTTTACTAGATGCTACCAAAACGTTTATGTTTGTAAACATTAGATAAATAAAAGCTTTCATATTCATTGTTAATTCCCAAACTTAGTTATCTCTGTGTATAGTAAGAGTAAAGTCCCCAGTCAGTTGACTAACATTTAAAAAATGCAGACACTGTATAGTATTACCGGAAGTGAATGAGATTAGGTAGATGAAAATTCCGGTCAAAATCTTTTGGTAACCACGGATAAGAAATATAAGATGCAGTGACTTTTGTGTCCAATAATTTACTTGACTACTTGTGAATTGTGATGTATGCATGCTACTCGTGCAATGTGTGTAAATGTTACCATAGTTACTAGCAGCTGTTTGATTACATTAAAAACACATTTTGTATACGTACAAGAAGACCCCCAAAGACAACTTGCGCGGTTGCGTGTTTGGGGTATCAGTATACAAACACCCTCATAAGCTATCGTAAACTTCAAAGTGGTGGCCAAATTTTATCCACTTTTGCATTTTGATGACTATATTTTTTAATTTGTAATATGGTGGCCGGACATTACCTTTATTTTTCAAAATGGTGGCTACGGGCCACTTTTTTAAGTTTTTTTTTTCTAAAAAAAGTGGTAATTTGTAATAGGTAGCCGAACATTACTTTTATTTTTCAAAAATATGGTTACGGACCACTTTTTTTCTCAAAAAAGTGGCTCTTAGCCATCTTTTTTAAAACTGAAAGTAATATCTGACCACTAAATTGCAAATTTAAAATTCGGGCATCAAAATGCAAAAGCGGGTAAAGTTTGACCACCACTCTAAAATTTGCTCACTTATAATTGATAAATTAGTTCGGCCAAACAGGCCCATAATAGTTCTTGGGGACTGGACAGCTATATTTATTAGAATTATGGTGTATTCAGACTCTTCTGTATATAATGCTAGCTATTTGACAAAAGCCTCTGTTTTTTGCACCAATATTGTGTGCACTAAGAAATTTACCATTTGAATACTATTTAAAAATTTCAGGGTCACACATGTACCTGTGACATTACATATCTTATTCCTTTAGTAAACATTTAAGAATTTTACATGGTATTTTTGGTCCCATAAGATGTAATATAATCTTTTGTGTTATGTTGATCATTTGTAGGTCTACTAATCAACGGTGATTTTGAGACACCACCAGCCGGCGGCTTCTCCGGCTTTGGCGTAGCCGACGGACCAACAGCAATTCCCAGCTGGAAACTAAACGGCACCGTTGAACTTGTATCATCCGGGGAGAAACAAGGTGGAATGATACTCATTGTACCAGAAGGTGAACATGCACTTCGCCTGGGAAATGATGCCGAGATAAGCCAAGAATTGAAGCTTGAGAAAGGATCCATATACTCGATTACATTTAGTGCAGCTCGAACTTGTGGTCAGCTAGAGTCACTGAACGTGTCTGTGCCACCTGCATCACAAACCATTGATTTACAAACGGTGTATAGTGTGCAAGGCTGGGATACGTATTCATGGGCAGTTGAAGTGGAAGAAGATAATGTGCGGGTCGCGTTTAGAAATCCCGGCATGGAGGATGACCCTACTTGTGGACCCATTATTGATGATATTGCTATTAAGAAGCTTTTTGTTCCTGAAAAAGTCAAAGGTAGACTTGTGTTTTCTTTACTTTCATAAGAATTCGAAATACCTCATGACCAGAAAGGTAAAATACACTAGGAAATATACATATGAAATACTAGGAATTAGCAAAGGTAGAGTGACATGTACATTATGTAGCAGATGGATTACAGGATTAGAAATTAAGATGCCAATATGCATATGAAATATAAACGTCTCACTCGGATATTAGTGATGATGAAATATGCACAGAACTTATTTGTACTTCATACTTTTAGGATAGGAGAAGAAAGATCGTAGAGCAAGTCCAACAATGTCCTAGTATGTTACTTATAAATATTATATAATAATGAGTCCTAGTGATTAGGAACTTGATTTTACATATAACTCCAACAACATTCCCTATACTCATTGCTTATTATTATTATTATAATAATAATAAATTTGAAAAGAGAGATAAAAGAAGTGGACAAAAGAGAGAGAAAACAAGTAGAAAAAAAGGAGGAAAATGAATTTTTTATTCATAACAATGAAATAAGTAATGACTAGCGGTTACTTATAAATAGGTAATTGGATGGTTGTCCTCGTGATTTAAGTAACCACTAAAACATTGTTGGAGTGTCATTTTTTGCTAGATTACTTATATTTGGACTTAGGACATCATATAAGTAAGCTCTTGGACTTGCTCTACTATCTGTGAACACCTCTGCTTGTGCAAAAAAAAAAAAAGCTTTGAGAGCTGCCAAAATATATACACAAGTTCTTTTGGTTCAAAAGTCACTTAGTTTATAAATAAGGTTTAGCCGAATGTCTAGTATGAAATAAATAGGATTATAAGCCAAGGTTACTTGGAATTTTTCATCTTTTAGAAAAAGATAGTGGGATCTTTTAGAAATTAGAAAAAAGACTGGGATCTTATTTTCTGCACTACTGATGATGAACTTAAATATAGTGGCTTACTAGATATGAATCATAGATGAGAAAAAAGAACGAGCCAGGAATCAAGTAGGATAAATGCAGTATGACACTAGGATAATAAGTTTGGACCTGGCCTTCCAAACTTTTCCCAAGGTATTAGAGAAATCAAGTTTGATAGTATTTTGTTTTTCGGCTTATTAATTCCTGCAAATCACGCAGATAATGCTGTACTCAATGGTGACTTTGAAGAAGGTCCATGGATGTTCCGCAATGCATCTTTAGGTGTCTTACTGCCCACTAACCTTGATGAAGAAACATCTTCGCTACCGGGTTGGATTGTTGAATCAAACAGAGCAGTCCGATACGTAGACTCTAATCATTTCACTGTCCCAGAAGGAAAAAGAGCAATCGAGTTGCTTTCAGGCAAGGAAGGCATAATTTCGCAGATGGTCGAGACTAAGACAAACAAGCCCTACAGATTATCATTTTCATTAGGTCATGCTGGGGACAAATGCAAGCAGCCTCTAGCAGTTATGGCCTTTGCTGGTGATCAAGCTGAAAATATTCATTACACTCCTAATTCTAATGCTACATTCCAAACTGCTGATGTGAATTTTACAGCCAAGGCAGACCGGACACGGATCGCCTTCTACAGCATTTATTACAATACAAGGAGTGATGATTTGACCTCGTTGTGTGGACCTGTGGTTGATGATGTGAGGGTTGCAGTTTCAGTGTCTAGTAGAATAAAGGTTGGAGGTATAGTTATGATGTTAGCTCTAGCCGTTGCTTTCTTCGGAATGTGAGTAGCTCACGGATATTTGTTGCCAAGTATAAATATGGTCTTTGGCATGGGAATGTTTGGGAAACCAGGTTCCATGTCTATGTTGCATTGGTAAGCAATTAAGTTTCGAAGAAACAGCTTAAAGGTAGGATTAAGTGTATCTTGGCAATGGACCTGACATGTTTATTACTCTAGTTTAAATAGCTTACCAAAACAAAATTAGCAAGTTGTAGCAGTTTGTATCTGTTTTATTAATCACAGTTGATTGTCTTTAATCTTCAGCAGCCTGAGTTCTAAAATATCATACATTTGCTATGTCAATGCTGTCTACCTCGCGAGCCTTCACTGTGCAGTTCTTTAACTTCCCTTCTTTTTGTCCGTCCACTTGTTTTCATAACCCGGTAGGTGGTTTACTTAAATTAAAAGTATATACTAGTGTAGTAATGTTCTGCTGCAAACTTAAGAAATGTTTAGCAAGTAGTACTAGTAGTAATTGGTTCTTAGATACGTGAATTTTACGAAATATTTCCAAATATATATTTTAACACTATCGTTTCAAGGCAAAAGCATCCTCTATTGTCCATAAGGTGAGCTACAAGTTGTGCATTACATACCAATCTTTTGCATTAGACGATATGACACTACGTAGATATGACAACATCATTTGAATAAAGTATTTCACAATTGCCCAAGACAGAGTAAACGTGAGATCCTTGTAACTTAGGCAGGTATCTCTGTACTTCATATACTATACTACTTCTGTTGTTCCATACAAAACTAATTTTAAGTGAAAAAACGGGAGCACCAAAATATCATACTCTATTTTGTTATTGTTAACGCAGGAATTTGGTATTAACAAAGTTTGAGGTTTGTCGCCGAAATCAAGATCTATGATGGTGGTTCTTCGCCGGAGTGTGGTGGTCGTGATCAGTGGCGGACGCAGAAACTTATTCGAGGGGGGCCAAAAAAATTGTAAAGTAAATAAAAAAAGAACTATATAGGATTCGAACCTGAGTACTGGAGGAAGAAGACAATAGTTCTAACCAACTATGTTAGGAAAACAATACAATAGAAATGTTTACTATTCTTTTATATTAGAAAACACTAAAGTAAACAAAAAAAACAACTGCATAGGATTTGAACCCGGGCAGAATGTGAAATAAACATGAGTTCTAACCAACTAAGCTAGAGAAACATAACATCTGAAATTTATACTACATGATTATATTAGGAATCTTAGGAGGGGCCCAGGACCCCCCTGGCCCCCTAGATCCGCCTCTGGTCGTGATGAATTAGGGGCTGAGATTGCAAGGGTTTTCTTGGTGGTGGCTCGCTGAGCTCTTCGCTTCCAACCCCTTACAATGTGCCTACGTACCCCGTATTTATAGGGGATCAAGCCCTACGTAGTTCTTGGGGAGCAAGTAACCTATACAGGCTGGTTTCTGATTTCTGAGGCCCACTAGGATACCTGATCCATCTTCTGGAATTGATCTTCGACTCGCTTTAGGAATGTCCAACGATGAGGCCTAGTCACAAAGGCCCAAGGCTCAACTATAGTCTAGGGACTTCACGGATACAGCATCGACCCAACTTAGGAGCCGACACTAACCACTACCAGCTGTCTCCCTGACCAAAGTAGTTGCAGGTATAGCCATGACTTACCCCAAATGTCAGACGCATCCTTGTCCCCCGAATGAGAAGTACCCACCAGATTGCAGGACAAATGATCCCAAGCGTTTGGGTGCAAAGTGCAGGATTACTCCAAAGTTCCCCAATGAGGACGCGCCCATTGAGTACAGGAACAGAGCTCCCAAAGCACACACCAAGATTTACCCCACATCCACAATGAGGACGCGCCCATTGAATACAGGAGGAGGCCTTCAATCATCAGGCATACCCCTGGAGGCCTTCAACAACGGACATCCCCCTCCTAGGGAACATCCTAGGAGGGAATTCTTCAATCATCAGGCAAACCCCTGGAGGCCTTCAATCACATACATCATCATCAGGCAAACCCCTGAAGGCCTTCAATCACGGACATCCCTCCCTTAGGAGACATCCTAAGGGAGAAGTCTTCAATATCTTGCCATTATCAAGCCAATGGAGTCATCCTTCACCACCAAGTAGCTACTTTAAACCAAGAGGACGCACCCTCAAGAGGTGGACGGACAGAGGGTGCGCCTTCTCCCTTACTGAGGGCATGCCCTAAGCTTCCTTGTGTCAATCCAATATCAATGTAGCTCATATTCTCTGTCAAGTCATCCATTCATGTGAAGTTGTTAGTCACACAAAGACGACGCGTCCTAAAGGGTTGGACGGCCAAAGGGACGCGCCCTCTCCCCTATGAGGACGAGCCCTGAGCTTCCCTTGTACCAATTCAATCCCTAATTGCATCTTGGATATCCCCAATTGATTATTACTTGACCCGAATTTACCCTAAAACCCCAATACCGAATTTTGGCTATAACAATTACATACTGGTATTCTTTATGGCAGTGCTTTCACACCAAAACTATACAAGTGTACCAGAAAATTAAGTCAAAGGATTTTGAATTAATCCTTATCTTCGGTAACAGAGACCGAGGGTATAATTCTCAAATGTGAACAATAGCATACCGAACTCAGTCAGTGATTTTAAAACTCTTGGAAATGACAGGTTCATCAGTTGGAGACAATTTTTTTGCCTTCTGAATATTAAAACTGTAGCTACCTTCAATTCCGGGCACATATTTAGACCCGGCAATTTTTCACACGACACGAAAATTTTGTGTCTGTGTTTGCATTTTGGGTACACGACACGAAAGTACACGAACACGAATGTACACGATCGGGATTTAGTGTCGGTTTTGTGTTTAACCTTTGGGTACACGACACAAAGTACACGACATAAATAAATAAATAATATAAATTATATATATATATATATAGGATTTTAATATTTAATATTTTATATGTAACAAGGACAAGGGTCAAGTGTTCAACATGTCAATGACTCAATAATCAATATTCTTAAAACAAATACGACTTGTGTTTGACTGTTATACAATTGTGCTCTCAAATTAGGGTAATCGGAATAGAAGAGAACGCAACCGCAACTCATTTTCGCCTCTTTCAATTCGATTGTGATAATGGATGAAGAGCAACCGAGTTCAAATAATCCGGTAATAAGATTATGAGTAATTAAGTTCTATATCTATAGTTCTATACTCGTATATCTATATCTGTATTCCGTAAAGATTTTGTTTGGATTCGTTGTTCGAATCTTAAATTTATTTAGTATGAATCTTGTTGTTTTTTCAGCATTATGAATCTTTAAGTGATGACGAGGCTGATATAAGAGAGAACGAAACCGACACAGCCACTGGACCACCAACGACCGGTTCTGTCAAGCCAGAAAAAGAAGGAAAGGGCATTAAAAGAAAATGGTCTAAGGCATGGGATACGTTTAATCACATCAAAGGTACACCCGAGGAGGGAGACACAACCAAATGTAAAAAGTGCAGTTATACTATTGCTTATAACTCGTCATTCGGGACTGGAAACATGCTGAAACATCAAAAGATCTGTGTAAGCTCTACTGATATTCGACAAATGATTATTTCAAAGAGCCAAGGAGCGATGATAGTGCATCATCGAGCATTTGATCCCAAGGTTTTCAGAGATATGATTACTGATGCAGTGGTAAAATATCACTCATTATATCACTGATGATTGGGTTTTGCATATAAAATTGCTCAATTTTTCTTACATGCCTTCACCACACACGGGGATCACAATTTCTGATAAAATATATAAGTTGTTGTGTGAATGGAACCTCGAGTTTAAATATTGTTTAGTATCACCTTAGATAATGCGTCTAGTAATGATGTATTTGTTGGTACTTTGAAATCACAATTAAACTTGAGGAATGCTTTGCTTTGTAGAGGAGAGTTTTTTCACATACGATGTTGTGCACATATTCTTAACTTGATTGTCCAAGATGGTCTAAAAGATATAGATGCATCAGTTGTGAAAATTAGGGAATCAGTTAAGTATATTAAAGGTTCTCAAGGTAGGAAGGAAAAATTTAAAGAATGTATAGCACACGTGACTTTAGAAAAGAAGAAAGGCTTGCGCCAAGATGTGCCAACAAGATGGAATTCTACTTATCTTATGCTTGATGGTGCACTTTATTATCGTAGAGTTTTTACTCATTTAGAGTTAAGTGATTCTAACTACAAGCATGGTCTTGATGCTGCCGAATGGGATAAAGTAGAGGGTATTTGTAAGTTTCTTGGTGTTTTTTATAATGTTACAAAGTTGTTCTCGGGCACAAAATATCCCACGACAAATTTGTATTTTCCAAATGTTTTCATAGTTCAACATACACTAGAAAAGGCAGTTGAAGACCCGAATTATGTTGCAAGATCGATGGCTATAAAAATGCAACCAAAGTTTGATAAGTATTGGGCTGATTATAATATGATTCTTGCTATTGCGGTGGTGTTTGATCCTCGATTTAAGACTCAATTTGTGGAATTTTGCTATAAAGTGCTATATGGAGAACATTGCTATCAAATACCAAAACTCCACAACACTTTGAAGGGTTTATTTGATCTCTACAAGTAGGGGTGAGCAAAACCGGGTATCCGGTCCGATTTATAAAAATAGGATTGGATATCCGGTTTTTCGGATTTTGAAAAACCTATTCCGGTTCCGGATCCGGTTTAACGGGATATTCAGAATTCGGATATCCGTTTAATCCGGATCGGAAATCGGATAATCCGGATCCGAATTAATTAATTAAAATATATTTTAAGTTGTAAAAAAATAATAAATTTTATTATATTTTGATAGGTTATCGTTAACTTTACAAATTTTAAATTGATTAATAACATTTTAGACATCAAAATCTCATATATTAACATTTATAAATTTTTTTGTTTCCTAATTTTTATTTTAACCCATCAAATTATCATTCATTTGTTTAATATGTACTTCTACGTACTTTTTTAGAGATATTAATAGCACGTTCACTCTCGAATTTATTTTATTAAATGAAATAATAATATTAAACGAGAACACTCTTTCATTAACTTCGTTCTAAAATTTTATTAACTAAGATTACGAAGTTTTTCACGTACAAATATATGGTATTGTGTTTATAAATTTGCACTCAAATATATAATTTCATGTGTATCATTTCGATTTTACACCTAGAATGTTTATAAACTCGATCAATGCGCACAAACTTAGTAATTTGTTAGTAATAATTTATTACATAATCTAATATATCATATGTTGAATTATTTGTCTTTACTATTATTCATTATACATATATAAATATATTATTTTTTAAGATATATTGAAAACCGGATCGGATCCGGATATCCGGTTTTATATAAAGTTGTGATATGGATCCGAATCCGAATTTATAAAAAAAATCCGGATCGGATATCCGGTCCGGTTTTTTTGGATCGGATATCCAAATTTTCGGATTTTTAAAATCGGATACGGATCGAAAATTAGGATGATCCGGTTTTCGGATTTTTATGCTCACCCCTAGACTACAAGGACAGAATACCTACGTACAATATTGTGTTTGAAGGTTTGCCCGGAAGTTCAATTGAGCATCAAGGACTTGATGTGATGAAGGTATTTTCTGATTTTCTGCCATTTCATATTTTCTGATTTTCTGCCATGTTACATTTTCTGATTTTCTGCCATTTTACATCCTGATTTTGTTAAGGAATTTGATGCCTTGGACAATGAGGTAAATTCTACCGCGGAGAAAAGTGAATTAGATAGGTATTTGGAGGAAAAACGATTGACTCGAATCATTGATATAGACGTCCTCGACTACTGGAGCACAAATCAGGCCAGATTTCCTAATCTTGCACTTATGGCTCGAGATGTATTAACTATTCCGATTTCAACTGTTGCCTCGGAGTCAACTTTTAGTATCGGTGGAAAAGTATGGGATCAATATCGTAGTTGTTTGGCACACAACATTGTTGAGAGTTTGATTTGTACTCGTGACTGGAAATTCAATAAAGAAGGTGATAAACTACTTTGTTGTTGATTTAATTTGCTATCTTATGAACATATCATGCCTAGGTGATAATCTGATATGTTGTGCCTCTGTTCTATAACCATTGCAGTGTATCATAATTATACCTTGGAAGAGCTTACTCAAGATATCACAAGGCTTGATATTATAAGTGATGATGATCCTGTTGTTTGAGCCTTTGAGGTAATTATTTATTTTAACAGTGTATTCTGATTTTTTATAATTTTCTGTAATTATGCAGCTCATGGACTTGGTCTGGTGCTTGAGCTTTATATCTCTTGGAGTCCTGGTTGGCAAATGAAGGGTGAAGAACTAAAGATGCAGTCAAAATTATCTTTTAATTCAAGAACTTTAGTAGTGATTATGGTTTATGTGGTTTGTGTTTGAAGTTTGAACTCTAAGCTTTTTATTTGAAAATGTAATCAGTACTTTAGAATAATTCGTGTACAATTCGTTTCAGTTCAGTTTCATTTCAGTCTCAGTTAAGTAGTTTCGTTTCGTGTACACGAGTACACGGCTGGAAAAATAGGTCGTTTCGTGTCGTGTCGTGTTTCAACCGTGTCATGTTCGTGTCCAGGTATCAGGTACACGACTAGATTTCGTGTCATTTTCGTGTTTCCCCTCCAAATACACGAAACACGAAAGTACATGACACGATTTTACACGACACGAATGATTTGCCGGGTCTACACATATTCAGCACTGTAAGTCACTCCCCATCCAACTACCCGCAATTCCCAAATAAGATTGCATGTAATATCCCGTAATTTTTAGATTAATAATAATAAAAGAATAATAGAAAATTAGATTATAATTTGAAAAAAATAGGATTTAAAATTGAATTAGATTAACGGACCTAAAATTTGGATCAGGTTTGAATACGGATAACTTGTAGGTTTAAAATTAGGGTTTTCAAACACTATATAAACAATATGTTCTCCTTCCTCATCTTTTTAGTCAAAATTCGTATATTTTTTTCCATTAAAAATCAGCAGTCTTGTAAAATTCGTAGTTAATTCATCATAAGTCATCAGAATTCGTTGATTCTGGACTTTTCGGAAATATCTTTCAATTTCCTACAACTTTTATTTAACAGTGTTTTTCCATATTCTGCTTTAAACTGTTCTTAAAATCATAAAATATGTTCAGATCTTGTTTTTCAGTTTTTGTTCAAATTCAGCGGACATTTTATTCAATTCTCGATTCGTTATAAGTCCGTTTCTGATGAGCCATACCTTTTCGGAAAGATATTTTCGTTCTCTACAACTTCCATCCTTTGAGTTTTCCAAGAAAACGTCGTTTAGAAGGTCAAAAAGGCAAAAACTAGTTCTGGTCAGAATTCGGTACGTGCTCTAGGATGATTTGATTCTTGATTTTTCACATAGATGTAAGTTTCCGATCGATTTTCCTAGTATTTTCGAAATTATGTGTTGTGTGTATATATTCGATTATATAAACATGGGCCAAGTGATTGTATTTTGAAGTGATATGTATTATTTGATATGTGTTATGTGTAAGCAATAGTATTCTAATTTGTGTCATGGTTTGTGAAAATATCGAATAAGAATAAGGACCGAGTCACCGGGTTATAGTGACAATTTTCTGAAAATTTAGGACCGTTATCACCGGGTTGTAGTGGTCGTGGCATGATTTCTTTACTTAATAAATTATAATTTTTTTAATATGATATATATCACCTCTTGTGTGAGTTTTTAATAGATAATATTCCTTTTGTGTGAGTTTCTAATAAATAATATTAACTATTTTCCCCATTAACTAAACCAAAGTAATACACTAATTATTTTTACTACCATAAAATTATAACTTTATATTTTGTAAAATTTAGCCACTAACATCCTAAATATAATAACTTATACTTTGAAATTTTTGTCCCACTTGAACAAAATCTAAGAACATAATATTCTAATAATCTATTATATGAATTATAATTTTATATTATGTAATAGTTTGCTAAAATCTCAAATTACAGTTTTGTTTATTGATAAATTTACCTTTATACATCTTAAATACCAACAACTACTTTAAATTTTTTAAATTCTAATTAAAAACATTTACAATCACTATTGCATAATAATTTTATGCACAAAATTAATTTTATACTTTTACCAATCTCTAATTAATAATATTTTCTAAAACAATATATACAAACATAACTACTATTATATAGGGCCAGCTAAACTTAATATATTGTTGTACTAAATGTACATTAAATTATTATTTTTACTATTTAAGATTTTACACTTTATCTTTCATAGTCAAGATAAATAATATACTAAAGAGGGCAAAAAAATTAAAAATGCTATAAAAATATAAGTTTGAGATATAACATTTTACTTTTAATAACTATCATATCCTCAAATTGTTACACCATAAACAACATCGAATCATAAAAGAGATATATAAAATTACTAACATAAATAAAAGATATATATATATATCTATACTATCTATACTATATTATTAAAGCCGAAACATTGAAAGTTTTGGTTTTCAGTTAACGGTCGGTTTTTGGTTTTCGGTATTTTTTCTAATTAATAAATTTATAATATAATCAAAATTCGGGAAAGTTTTATTCTACATTAATATTTCACTATATTTACTACATAAAAATCAAATAATATTGAAATCTAATCAAAAAAATGGAAATGTGGGATCTAATTTGTTTAAATTTAGGATACACTGCTACAAATATACTTATTTCTTTTTAGGATAACGAAAGCTACTACAAATCAAATCTTTAATGGAATTGTATGATTGTCAAGTTACCAAAATAGTAACTAGATGATTGGCTTTTATAATTAAAATATTTTTTTTCTAACAAAATCTATTCCTTTTCCAAAAAAATATCATTACAATTATCTTTAAATTAAAACATTTTATCTTTTATATTTGTTATTACTAAAATCTATATTTTTCAAAAATATGAGGGGCAATCCTTACTTATTTATTTTAAAAACTATTTTAATACTCTATTTAATATATAATAAAATAATATAAAAATAGTAACTAACTGATTTCCTTTTATAATTAAAAAAAAATCTAACAAAATCTACTTCTTTTCCAAAAATATCACGACAATTACCTTTAAATTAAAACATAATATCTTTTATATTTGTTATCACTAAAATCTCTATTTTCCAAAAATATGAGGTGCAATCCTTACTTATTTATTTTAAAATCTATTTTAATACTCTATTTAATAAATAATAAAATAATATAAAAATATTAACTAGCTGATTGCCTTTTATAATTAAAACATTTTTTTCTAACAAAATCTACTTCTTTTCCAAAAATATCATGGGCAATTACCTTTAAATTAAAATATATTACCTTTTATATTTGTTATCACTAAAATCTCTATTTTCCAAAAATATCAAGTGCAACTCTTACTTATATATTTTAAAACTTATTTTAATACTTTTAATTATTTAAAAAAAACTTACATATTTTAACAAGTGAACGTATTTTTTTTAACAAATACAATTAATATAATTAAAACACATCATCACTAAAATCCCTATTTTCCAAAAATATGAGGTGCAATCCTTACTTATTTATTTTAAAACCTATTTTAATACTCTATTTAATAAATAATAAAAAAATATAAAAATAGTAACTAGCTGATTGCCTTTTATAGTTAAAACATTTTTTTCTAACAATATCTACTTCTTTTCCAAAAATATCACGGGCAATTACCTTTAAATTAAAATATATTACCTTTTATATTTGTTATCATTAAAATCTCTATTTTCCAAAAATATCAAGTGCAACTTATATATTTTAAAACCTATTTTAATAGTTTTAATTATTTAAAAAAATTTACCTATTTTAACAAGTGAATGTATTTTTTTAACACATAAAATTAATATAATTAAAACACATCTAAAAATATTACGTGCAGTTACTTTTTTTTAATTAAAACATGTTAACTTTTCTATTTGTCCTTATTAAAAAAACTTACTTATTTTAACATGTCAACATATATTTTTAATAAATACAATTAATATAATTAAAACACTTCTAAAAATATCACGGTCAATTTTTTTTTTAATTAAAACATGTTAGATTTTCTATCTGTCCTTATTATTAATATTATTTTATTATAAAATAATATTAATAATACCTCATTTATCTTCCTCGGCCTCATCTGTATTTGTTTTATATTTTTTTATGTTCCAATGAATATTTAAGTTTCTCATTTTATAATTTATCATATTAATTTTTACTTTTATTTTAATATTTTCCGTTCACATTAATTTTTTTAGTTTATTATTTTTCAGGCCCGTGCCTTGCACGGGTTATAGGCTAGTATTATATATATCAATACTATTATATAATAGACGAAACATTAAAAGTTTGGTTGGTCGGTACGTTGTGATTTTACTTAATTGCCCTTACTTAACTGTACTTCGTGTTTTTACTTAATTAACCTTACTTATTTATAGAAATATATTATTAAATAATAATATTACCTATTTATAACCAATTACTTTTTTTCCACCTAAAATACATTATTTTTTCTATTTTTTCTAACAAATTCCCCTACTTTTTCAAATATATCACGGACAATTACCTTCTCTAATTGAAATATGTTAGTTTTTCTATTTTTTCTTATTAAAACCCATCATTTTCCAAAAATATCACGGACAAACATTTAGTTATTTATTTTTAAACCTATTTTAATATTATAATTATTTTTTAAAAGTTTACCTATTTTAACATGCTTACTTATTTTTCTTAACAAATGCAATTACTAAAAAATTTAAAATATAAATAATCAAATACCTATTTATAACCGGTTACCTTTCAGCTAAAACACATTATAGATTTTTTCTAACAAAATCTCTCTTTTTCTAAATATATCACGGGAAATTACCTTTTTCAATTTACTTTTTCTATTTTTCTCACTAAAATCCATTATATTTCTAAAAATATCACAAGAAGCCCTTCACTTATTTATTTTAAAACATATTTAATTATTTTAATTATTAAATTTTAAAAACTCATTTTCCAAAAATATCACGGACATTTACCTTTTTAAACTAAATATATGTTACATTTTTTATTTTTCCTAACTAAATATCTCCTTTTCCAAAAATATAACGGACAAACCTTTACTTATTTATTTTAAAATATGTTTTAATATTTTTAATTAATTAAAAGTGTTTAGCTATTTTAACATGCCTACTTATTTTTTTAACAAATACAATTAAAAAAATAATAATAAAAT
Source organism: Heracleum sosnowskyi (assembly GCA_030848705.1). NCBI lineage: Eukaryota > Viridiplantae > Streptophyta > Magnoliopsida > Apiales > Apiaceae > Heracleum > Heracleum sosnowskyi. The sequence continues at coordinate 104,064,764 of CM061241.1, read as the reverse complement.
AACAATTAACAATCCGTGCATCGCACGGGTTTTAAGCTAGTATTATTAAAGCCGAAACATTAAAAGTTTTGGTTTTCAGTTTTCGGTTAGATTTTGGTTTTCGGTACTTTTTCTAATTAAAAAATTAATAATATAATCAAAATTCGGGAAAGTTTTATTCTACATTAATATTTCACTATATTTTACTACATAAAAATCAAATAATATTGAATTCTAATCAAAAAAATGGAAATGTGGGATCTAATTTGTTTAAATTTAGGATAAACTGCTACAACCTACAAATATACTTCTTTCTTTTTAGGATAACGAAAACTACTACAAATCAAATCTTTTTAATACTCTATTTAATAAATAATAAAATAATATAAAAATAGTAACTACTTGATTGTCTTTTATAATTTAACTAGTTGAAAAAGCCGCGCTTCGCGGCAGCGTAATAATTTTAAAAAAAAACTCTATTAATTAAATTACAAAAATTACTCTATCCTCGCTAATAATCCGTCCTCCCATGAAACACGCTTTCCTTTTTAATATTAAAATCTCAAATTTAATATATAGAAAATATATATTTGTCTTATATATTAATTTTTATGTTACCATACTCCATTCTAATGAGCCACTCTTTCGTTAAAAAAATACATATATAACTCAACATATTCTACTTCAAATAAAACGTTTAGTTATGTATTACAAACGCTTATTCTAACTTTTAATTGCAAGTATTCTTTTATATCCGAACTCTTCTCCTCTATAAATTGAAACACTTATTGTGCTTCAAATAGAACTTTGCAAGTACTTCTTTTATATTTGAATTATTCCTCTTTACAAATTTAAACACCTATTCTAGTTCAAATAGAACTTTTAATTATATGTTTTCACTATAAATTTGAACTCTTCTCCTCAATAAATTCTAAAAAATTAGAAAAATATATTGAAACAATCTTAAGGGCGTCACCTCACCTTCCGCATATCCTCCTTTATATAAAAAGATATATATATATTGAAAAATATAAGATCGAAAAATATGTTAATCAATTAGGCCCGTTTTCGTCTAATAAGCATTCATGGACATGCAATTTGTTTTTATTATTATTGATTTAAAGTATAAAAATATATTTGGACACCAAAGTCAGGAAATCTCTTCTATGTCAAAAAAATGGAAAATTAAAGTCATGAACATAAATCTAAATAAAATAAAGACCCTTACAGATGACGTGAGGGCTAAAAAAAACATTCATGATAAGTTCAATGGTCAGTAGCGGAACCAGAAACTTATATTACCCGGTGCTCAAATTCTTTTTTCCCAATATTTATAGTAAAAACTCGAGCCTAAAAAATAAATTCTATTAAATTTTTTGAATTTAGCCGGTACTTCAGCCTCCCTTAATCCCCTTATTCCGCCCGAGTCAATGGTACATCTCTGATCTCTCCATGATGTCAACATAAAGAAGAGAAAAAAACATCACAGGAAAACATAAATAAATTAAAGTATAAACTTTTGAAATACATGCAGTAAAGAAAGTTTTACAGTTAGACGTACTTGGTCACATACCACGGGTCGAAATATTGACATAATTTAACGTGATAAGTTCTCTATCCTAGATTCCTAGTCCTCCAACCATCTGTTTAGATTATAAGAAGATTAGATTAGATGTATGTACCTGTAAAAAACTTATTCTGCTTATAAAAAAGCTTTTAATTATATATATCCTACTTATAAATTCGAACTATTATCTTTTATAAATTCGAATATCTACTCTACTTCAAATAGAACTTTATTTATATGTTTTCTCTATAAATTCAAACTATTCTCCTCTATAACTTCGAATACCTATTCTACTTCTAATATGCTAAAGAATATTTTTTGATTTATTAGTATTTAAAATTGTAAACATCTAGAAAAATTTGAAAAATAGATTGAGACGATCTTAAAGACGCCACCTCACCTCCCGCGTATCCTCCTTTATATATATATATTGATTTTTTTTCTAACAAAATCTACTCCTTTTCCAAAAATATCATGACAATTATCTTTAAATTAAAATATATTAACTTTTATATTTGTTATCACTAAAATCTCCGTTTTCCAAAAATATGAGGTGGAATACTTACTTAATTATTTTAAAACCTATTTTAATACTCTATTTAATAAACAATAAAATAATATCAAAATAGTAACTGGTTGATTGCTTTTTATAATTAAAAAAACATTTCTAACAAAATCTACTTCTTTTCCAAAAATATCACGACAATAACCTTTAAATTAAAATATATTATCTTTTATATTTGTTATAACAAAAATCTTTATTTTCCAAAAATATGAGGTGCAATACTTACTTATTTATTTTAAAACCTATTTTAATAATCTATGTAATAAATAATAAAATAATATAAAAATAATAACTAGCTGATTGCCTTTTATAGTTAAAACATTTTTTCTAACAAAATCTACTTCTTTTCCAAAAATATCACGGGAAATTACCTTTAAATTAAAATATATTACCTTTTATATTTGTTATCACTAAAATCTCTTTTTTCCAAAAATATCAAGTGCAACCCATACTTATATATTTTAAAATCTATTTTAATACTTTTAATTATTTAAAGAAACTTACCTATTTTAACAACTCAACGTATTTTTTTAACAAATGCAATTAATATAATTAAAACACATCTAAAAATATTAAAGTTTTGATTTTCGGTTTTCGGTCGGTTTTCTATCTTTTATACTATTTAATAAATAATAAAAAATATAAAAATAGTAACTAGATGATTGCCTTTTATAATTAAAATATTATTTTCTAACAAAATCTACTCATTTTCCAAAATATCATGTCAATTATCTGTAAATTAAAATATATTATCTTTTATATTTGTTATCACTAAAATCTCTGTTTTCCAAAAATATGAGGTGCAATCCTTACTTGATTATTTTAAAACCTATTTTAATACTCTATTTAATAAATAATAAAATAATATAAAAATAGTAACTAGCTGATTGTCTTTTATAATTAAAAAAAATTCTAACAAAATCTACTGATTTTCCAAAAATATCACGACAATTACCTTTAAATTAAAATATATTATCTTTTAAATTTGTTATCACCAAAATCTTTATTTTCCAAAAGTATGAGGTGCAATCCTTACTTATTTATTTTAAAACCTATTTTAATAATCTATTTAATAAATAATAAAATAATATAAAAATAGTAACTAGATGATTTACTTTTATAGTTAAAACATTTTTTCTAACAAAATCTACTTCTTTTCCAAAAATATCACGGGAAATTACCTTTTATATTTGTTATCACTAAAATCTCTTTTTTCCAAAAATATCAAGTGCAACCCATACTTATATATTTTAAAATCTATTTTAATACTTTTAATTATTTAAAAAAACTTACCTATTTTAACAACTCAACGTATTTTTTTAACAAATGCAATTAATATAATTAAAACACATCTAAAAATATTAAAGTTTTGATTTTCGGTTTTCGGTAGGTTTTCTATCTTTTATTCTATTTAATAAATAATAAAAAATATAAAAATAGTAACTAGATGATTGCCTTTTTTAATGAAAATATTATTTTCTAACAAAATATACTCCTTTTCCAAAATATCATGTCAATTATCTTTAAATTAAAACATATTATCTTTTATATTTGTTATCACTAAAATCTCTGTTTTCCAAAAATATGAGGTGCAATCCTTACTTGATTATTTTAAAACCTATTTTAATACTCTATTTAATAAATAATAAAATAATATAAAAATAGTAACTAGCTGATTGCCTTTTATAATTAAAAACAATTCTAACAAAATCTACAAAAATATCACGACAATTACCTTTAAATTAAAATATATTATCTTTTATATTTGTTATCACCAAAATCTTTATTTTCCAAAAGTATGAGGTGCAATCCTTAATTATTTATTTTAAAACCTATTTTAATAATCTATTTAATAAATAATAAAATAATATAAAAATAGTAACTAGATGATTTACTTTTTTAGTTAAAACATTTTTTTCTAACAAAATCTACTTATTTTCCAAAAATATCACGGGCAATTACTTTTAAATTAAAATATATTACCTTTTATATTTGTTATCACTAAAATCTCTTTTTTCCAAAAATATCAAGTGCAACCCATACTTATATATTTTAAAATCTATTTAAATACTTTTAATTATTTAAAAAACTTACTTATTTAACAAGTCAGCGTTTTTTTTAACAAATGCAATTAATATTATTAAAACACATCTAAAAATATTAATTTTTGATTTTCGGTTTTCGGTCGGTTTTCTATCTTTCATTCTATTTAATAAATAATAAAAAAATATAAAAATACTTACTACATGATTGCCTTTTATAATTAAATTTTTTTTTCTAACAAAATCTACTCCTTTTCCAAAAATAAAATGTCAATTATCTTTAAATTAAAACATATAGGTTTATATTTGTTATCACTAAAATCTCTGTTTTCCAAAAATATGAGGTGCAATCCTTACTTAATTATTTTAAAACATATTTTAATACTCTATTTAATAAATAATAAAATAATATAAAAATAGTAACTAGCTGATTGGCTTTTATAATTTTAAAAACAATTCTAACAAAATCTACTAATTTTCCAAAAATATCACGACAATTACCTTTAAATTAAAATATATTATCATTTATATTTGTTATCACTAAAATCTTTATTTTCCAAAAATATGAGGTGCAATCCTTACTTATTTATTTTAAAACCTATTTTAATAATCTATTTAATAAATAATAAAATAATATAAAAATAGTAACTAGCTGATTTCCTTTTATAGTTAAAACATTTTTTTCTAAAAAAATCTACTTCTTTTCCAAAAATATCACGGACAATTACCTTTAAATTAAAATATATTACTTTTTATATTTGTTATCACTAAAATCTCCTTTTTCCAAAAATATCAAGTGCAACCTTACTTATATATTTTAAAACCTATTTTAATATTTTTAATTATTTAAAAAAACTTGCCTATTATAACAAGTGAATGTATTTTTTTAACAAATCCAATTAATATAATTAAAACACATCTAAAAATATTACGGGCAGTAACCTTTTTTAATTAAAACATGTTAGCTTTTCTATTTGTCCTTATTTAAAAAACTTACTTATTTTAATATGTCAACGAACTTTTTAATAAATACAATTAATATATTTAAAACACTTCTAAAAAAATCACGGATAATTAATTTTTTTAATTAAAACATGTTACATTTTCTATCTGTCCTTATTATTAATATTATTTTATAATAAAATAATATTAATAATACCTCATTTACCTTCCTCGTTGATATGGACAGAAAAGTAATTATAGAAGTATAATTGCTGATTCAATTAAAAGGCCGATATTTAAGGACCGAAATCCTAATTATTCATTAATTTCGTAATTAATGAATAGGGAAAATATACAGCTCATGAAAAGAGTCCAAATTATGGCAAATCGGTCAAAGAAGGATCCAGAATCCCAATTAAAGGCAATTAATGAGTCATAGCCTTTATCAACAAGGAAAAGACTTATCCTGCAAGAAATACAATGTTTATCCAATATCAAAAAGGAGACTTATTCGCTAAGACTCCTAAACATACCATAAATACTAGGCTCCAGACGCCTATATAAGGTCCCTGATCCTACAATCAGAACTACGTCTTTGGCTTGATTCTCAATAACGATTTGAGATACGTAGGCATCTTGTGAGGAGCAATTAAGTCCGGAAACACGAGTGCAACCATTAAAGCTCGAAGCTCATTAAACCTTAGCATTAATTACACAAGCACGTTTTTTATTCCACAACATTTGGCGCCGTCTGTGGGAAGACAACATCAACCATGACAAACACACGAAGAACAGCTCGGGATACTCAAACTCCCGATGATCGCCCCATCACCTCTGAGGCTGATCAGCCACCGCCGACTACTGGCACACAAGGCGCGAATATCCCCACCAACACTCAAGGACCAGAAATCCCGATTTCTGTTGAAGGGACGAATCCCCTGCAGATGGTCATTCATGGATCTAATCCACAAGAGACGGTTCACCAGCAACCAATCACGACCTCCCCGCTGCTCATGAGTGCACCAAGGAGCCTTCAACTCCATACTACTGATCTCCCTCAATACGCGAATCAGACTTTGGGGATGCCAAGATACGGCATGCCGCCTCGACCCATGGCGGGCGGTAGTGGAACTAATCCAATCTACCATGAGGCATATGTGCCCCCTTATATTTAAGGTCTGGGACCCCAACAACAACAAACTCGTCAGACCCCTCTCATTCAAGATTACTCTGGCCCATACACCGAGGATGAGGGTTATACAACTGGAGAGGATGTCGCCCCAAGAAGGAGACGTTCTTCCCAGACAAATCGGGAGCCACCCCAAAATACTAGGGAGAAACTTGCAGCCTATGAGGCAGAGACTGCAAGGCTCAAAAAACTCTTTGCTAAAGAAGAGGCCGCTCAATCTCGGGGCCGAACGACTGAAGGAATCCCGATAATCAACTTGGATCCACCAAGAAGGACCAAGAGGGCTGAAGCCCCGAGGGGTGATCCTAGTATTCTGTTGCCCCTAGGAGATCCTGATGATCCTACACCACCGTTTACTCAAGACATCATGAAAACGGCTATATCCAGAAAGTTTAAGATGCCTTCGATCAAAGCCTATGATGGAACGGGAGATCCCGCAAATCATGTAAGGACCTTCTCCAATGCACTGCTGTTGCAGCCAGCCAACGATGCGGTCAAGTGTAGGGCGTTTCCACAAACCTTGGCAGGCATGGCCCAACGTTGGTATAGCCGTCTACCTCCCAACTCTATTGGGTCCTTCAAGGAACTAAGCAAGGCTTTCATCAATCAGTTCATTAGCGGAAGGGTGCATGAGAAAAGTTCTGCATCACTCATGGCAATACGTCAAGGAAAGAATGAAGCCCTAAGGGACTACATCAATCGATTCACTCGGGAGGCTTTGAAAGTCCCGGACTTAGATGACAAAGTGGCTATGATAGCCCTGCAACAAGGAACCACTGATGACCACTTCAGGAGGTCGTTGGCTAAACATCCACCAGAGAGCATGTTGAAGCTCCAAGATAGAGCCGGAAAGTACATCAAGGCTGAGGAAAGCATGAGAAAGTATGAACCCACCGCTGGCGACGGTGGAAACTCAAAGAAAAGAAAAGAAACTCAGGAGTACGACGTCAAGGAAAAGTTCCCCAGAACATCAAAGAACTCCGATTCTCCCCCAAAGAGAAACAATTTTGGGCCAAAATTCACAGAATATGCAAGGTTGAATACTCCCAGGAGTCAAATTCTGATGGAGATAGCCAAGGAAGAAGATATCAAATGGCCAAAGCCAATGAGGGCTGATTTGTCCAAACGGAACCAAAATCAGTTTTTTCGGTTCCACAAAGAAGTCGGTCATGACACCGATGATTGTAGACAACTGAAAGATGAGATTGAGTTTCTGATACGAAGAGGAAAACTCAGCAAGTTCACTAAGGATGGAAGCCAAGGGAGCCAAAGGGGGAACTACGAAAGGAAGGATTATGATAGAAGGGACAACGATCAAGATCGGAATCCCAAGCCCCGAGGGCCAGTGATCAACATGATATTCGGAGGGCCAACTGCTGCTGGGTCCTCCCGAAACTCAAGAAAGGCTTATGCCCGAGAGGTAATGACTGTGGTTGGAGAAGCACCGAAACGTGCCAGAACAGAAGTGTCAATAGGTTTTGACGATTCAGACTTAGAAGGGGTGAAGTTCCCCCATGATGATCCTCTTGTCATAATACCTGTGATAGGCAACTCCGAAACAAAAAGAGTCTTGGTTGATAATGGAGCTTCAGTGGATATCTTGTTCCACGATGCCTTTATCAAGATGGGTTACACAGACTCTCAGTTAACACCCTCAAATATGCCTATATACGGATTCAACGGGGTGGAATCAAAAGTGGAAGGCACTATCCAACTCCCAATGACTATGGGGCAAGGGATGAATACATCTACTCAAATGCTGAACTTCATAGTTATAAAAGCGACTTCAACCTACAATGCAATCCTGGGAAGGACTGGTCTTCATGCGTTCAAGGCCGTTGCCTCATCTTACCATCTAAAAATCAAGTTCCCAACAAGGAATGGGATTGGTGAAGAACGAGGAGACCAAAAGATGGCTAGAAGTTGTTATGTAGCCGCGCTAAGGCCTGATGGAATCGGGGGGGGCAAGTTCTCCCAATTGAAGATATGAATATCAGCGACAACGAGGACAGAAGGGGGAAACCGGCTGAGGACTTGGTCCCAATTCCCCTAGTCCCAGAAGAACCAGAGAAGGTGACTTATATTGGGGCACTACTGCCTGAACCATTGAAGAGCAAACTCACATCTTTTCTTCAAGAAAACAATGACGTTTTTGCTTGGACAGCGGCCGACATGCCAGGGATTGATCCCCAATTGATATCTCACAAATTGAATGTGGATCCAGAAAGGAAGACAGTAAAACAAAAGAAAAGAAATTTTGCTCCAGAGAGGCTTGAAGCCATTAAGCAAGAAGTGAATAAGCTTTTGGAAGCCGGGTTCATTGAGGAAATTCAATTCCCAGAATGGTTAGCTAACCCCGTGATGGTCAAAAAAGCTAACGGGAAGTGGAGGATGTGCGTCGACTTCACCGACTTGAATGATGCATGTCCTAAGGATTGTTTTCCCTTACCAAGGATTGATGCTCTAATAGATGCCACTGCTAGGCATGAGATGCTAAGTTTCATGGATGGCTTCCGTGGATATAATCAAATCAAGATGCACAAGGATGACATCGCCAAGGTATCATTCATCACTGACTTTGGTGTCTTCTGTTTCTTAGTCATGGCTTTTGGGCTTAAGAATGCAGGAGCGACCTATCAAAGGTTGGTAAACAAAATCTTTGAGCACCTAATTGGAAAAACCATGGAGGTCTACGTGGATGACATGTTAGTCAAAAGCCTCTATAAGGCCGATCACATTAAGCACCTCCGAGAGGCATTCGAAGTGCTAAGGCACCACAAGATGATGTTGAATCCAGCTAAGTGTGCCTTTGGTGTAGGCTCGGGAAAGTTTTTAGGCCTAATGGTTTCCAAGAGAGGAATCGAGGCCAATCCCGACAAAATCAAAGCAATTCTAGACATGGAGCCACCACGGACTGTCAAAGATGTCCAGAAATTAACGGGAAGAGTGGCAGCATTGGGGAGATTCATCTCCAAGTCAGGAGAGAAGTGTTTACCCTTCTTCAAAGCACTCAAAAAAGTGAAAAATTTTGAATGGAAAACTGAAAGCCAAGAGGCCTTTGAGGCCCTAAAGAAATACATGGCTGAAGCACCACTATTGGCAAAACCCAAGCCAGGGGAAACTCTCTACTTGTACTTGGCAGTTTCTAACACAGCCCTTAGAGCTGTACTGATAAAGGAAGAATTGAAAGTGCAGAAGCCCGTCTACTATGTGAGTAAGATTCTTCATGGGGCAGAAATAAACTACTCAACGATTGAGAAGTTTGCCTTAGCCTTGATAATGGCCTCAAGAAAGCTACGCCCGTACTTCCAGGCACACAAGATAGAGGTTTTGACTGATCAACCTCTAAGAAACATCTTGCATAGCCCTCAAGTTAGTGGAAGATTGATCAAATGGGCCATTGAATTGGGTGAATTCGACATCAAGTATAAGCCTCGAACGGCCATAAAAGCTCAAGCACTCACTGACTTCATGGTTGAATGTACCATTGACAACCAAGAAGTCGGGGGGCAGGAAGTAATAATGGAAGACAAGGAAACTGAAGACATAATCTCCAAAGAATGTTGGGTGCTCTATTTTTATGGAGCATCAAAAACAAAATCAAGTGGAGCCGGTTTAGTGCTACAAAGTCCTGATGGATTCCTCATAGAGTATGCACTGAAACTTGACTTCCCAACGACAAACAATGAGGCTGAGTATGAAGCTCTGATAGCTGGCTTAGGGCTGGCTGGAGCCTTGAGGGTCAAAACTCTGAAAGTATGTGGAGACTCGAGGCTAGTGGTTTCCCAAGTAAATGGGGAATTTGAGGCCAGAGATGAAGTCATGGCCAAGTACTTGAAACTTGTCAAGGCCATCATGACTCAGTTCGACGAATGCTATGTGGAACATATTCCAAGGGAAGAAAACATAAAGGCTGATGCCCTGTCTAAGTTTGCTTCTTCTGAAATGGAAAACTATGCAGGGAGTGTATACTTCCAAGTCTTGAAGACCCCAAGCATCAACGGAAAGTTGGTAGCACCCATTGATGTTGGCGGCTGTTGGATGGATCCCATCAAAGCTCATCTGGAAACTGGATGGCTACCCAACGATACTTCAGAAGCACGAAAGCTATACGTCAGAGCACTAAGGTATACCCTGATTGAGGGACTCCTATACAAGAAGTCTTTCATCATTCCATATCCGAAATGTTTGAGACCCCAAGAGGCAGAATTGGCCCTAAAGGAAGTGCATGAAGGAATCTGTGGACAACACTTGGGGGGCAGAGCCCTCGCTCATAAAGTCACTCGTCTAGGTTTCTATTGGCCAATCATACTTGCTGATGCTAAAAGCTATGTGAAGAAATGTGAACGGTGCCAGAAACATGCACCAGTGGTTAGACAACCACCAGAGATGATGACATCCATTAACTCACCTATCCCCTTTGCTATGTGGGGAATGGATATACTCGGGCCATTTCCAATGGCAAGTGCTCAAAGAAAGTTCTTGATAGTAGCAATCGACTACTTCACCAAGTGGATTGAGGCTAAGCCCTTAGCCAAGATAACCACCAAGCAAGTAATGCAATTCTTCTGGGAAAATGTGATATGCAGATACGGAATTCCACGAGTCCTGGTTACGGACAATGGGACTCAGTTTAACAATGATGAGTTCAAGAAATATTGTGATGAGAACGATATCAAGTTGCGCTTCACTTCTGTTGCCCATCCTCAAGCAAATGGGCAAGCTGAGGTTGCAAATCGAATAATCCTGGATGGACTAAAGAAAAGAGTTGAACGCTCCAGAAACACTTGGGTAGACGAATTGCTCCCCATACTTTGGGCATATCGTACTACCTGCAAAGTCACCACTGGAGCTACCCCCTTTCTGTTGGCATATGGGGCAGAGGCAGTGGTTCCAGTGGAAATTACTCACACGTCTCCAAGAGTTGAGGCTTATGAACCAGAAGAAAATGAAGAAGGCTTGAGGCTAGCTTTGGATCTAATTGATGAAGTTAGAGATGAAGCAAACGCCAAGATAGTTGAACATCAAAAGAAAGCCTCTTTCTACTACAAGCTAAGGGTTAAAGAAAGGTTCTTTCGTCAAGGAGACTTGGTTCTCAGAAAAATTGAAGCATCCGGAGTTGGACAAAAAAGGGAAGTTGGCCCCAAATTGGGAAGGACCATATCGCGTCAAAAACGTATTTGGTCGAGGCTCATACAAGCTAGAAACCCTTGAAGGGCATGAGGTGCCAAGAACTTGGCATGCCTCCAACTTGAAAGTTTATTATGTTTAAGCTGTTTCCTAAGTGGATTCACTACTAGAAATAAGGTTTGATAAAACCAAACCAAGTTTTTAAAACTTGAGTATTATGTAAGGGTTGAGCCCATTCTTCAAAGTTATGAATTATATACTCCTATTCATCATGTTTTGAATGCATTACATACTGATAGATATGTACAAAATGCTAACTAAACATGCAAAATCAAGAGGCAAGAAAACAACACAAGCCATGAATGGCCACAAAATATAAATAAAACTAAACTTACAAAAGTTTAAGTTAAGCCCAAAGGCTGGAAATACATAGAAAGAAAATACAAAGCCATGAATGGCCTGAGTAAACTACAAACTACGGCTGCGCTTCACCATCCTTGGCTCCCGCATCTGTCTCCTCCCCTGAACTAGAGCTGGAAGAATGCACATCAGCATCCTCAGCATCATCGGCAGAAGCGTCACTGAGGGGTGATAAATGCTCTGGATCTAAAATCCTAGCATCTTCCTCCACATCGTCAACTCCAGCCAAAATACGCTCCAAGGGAGTAGGAGGGTGAGGAGCAGGAAAGTCAGCAGCATCAAAGACTCCAGGATGCTTGGCCAAGATAGCCTGAACAACATCCTCCCATCCTGAAGTATGCTGGACTGGGAAAAGGATCTCGTCATGCTTCTCGATCAAGTCCTTGTACTCCTGAGAGTCAAGGTACTCATCGATGCAATCATCCTTGCATTTCCTCAGCTCAACAATATCAGCCTGAGCGTCAGGGAGCTCCTTCTCCCTCCTGGCAAGAGTCTCCTTAAGAGACTTCACCTCCTCCTCGGACCTCTCCAGCTTGACTCTGTTGGCCTCAGATGAAAGTTGGCATTGGTCTGCCAAAAGATAAAAGTTAGAAAAATATAAGTAGAAACTTCAAAGAAATAGCTAAGGTAAAGAAAATTACCGCAACAATAGCTTGAGCACCAAGATGCTCAGCACCCTCAAGGGTGGAATCCGCAACGAAATCCTTGTAATCACAAGGGGTAAGAGAGTGGTACGACCAGTCCACAACATGTTTGGACACCCCAGTAATGGTGTCCTTCTTCCTGATACCCCAGTTGGGGCGCCACACTGAGGACTTGGCAGACACAGGAATGTCCACCTCATCCACAGAAGGGATCAAGAAGCTGGGAACATTGGCCTTCCCCCTTGGATCATCCCCAATCCTAGCCTTTTTCATCCTGGATGTCTCTACATCCTTGGGCTCATTGGTCTTGTTGATAAAGGCCGCAACTATAAGAAAAGCCAGAAAATGGTTAGCAAAAAATCACAAAGAAAGAAAATTAGACATAATGAAAAGGGATAAGCAAAAATACCCTTATCATGAACAGTAGAAAGCCCAACGGACTTGAGGACAAACTCATCCAGTAGCTCCCAAGCCACGGTAGTCCCATTATCCTTGATGAGCTCTGAGTAGGCATGAAGTTCCTCCTCATTCAAGATAATGTTACCGGGACTACCATCAGAGACTCTCCCAAAAGATGTACGGAACAGGGTTCCCCAGTCCCCTCCTTCCCATACAAGATACATGAACTCATTTTTCCATTTGGGGTTATTATCTGGGATTGACTTGGGGTGAAAAATGAAAGGGAAGCCTACCCTATGGCTTATATACACCCAACCCAAGTTGTTGGCTGAGCTATTCTTAAACTGAAAGATCTTTCTAAACAAAGGTACAGAAAGAGGAAAGTTTTTACGAAGGCATAAAACCATAAAACAATGGATTATCCTCCAAGCATTTGGGGGTAATTGGCAAGGATTAATTTGGACATCTGCCAAGAGTCTAGGGATGAACTCATGGAATGGGAACCTAAGGCCGGCAACTATGGCATCTTTATAAATACACAAAGAATTTGGCCTCCAGTGACATGAACGGTCACCGGCACCGGCAGGAACTAGCCTTAAAGGGGGCTTTACCCTATACATCTTATTATAATTTCTAATTAAATCTACTTCGTGAAACTTATTACTACAATCATACGAATCTAAGGCAGACACTGACGGGTATTCATCCCCACGTTCATTAATCATATCATGCAAAGACATGTATTTTGAACGAATAGGAATGGGGGTACCTCTTTTTGAAGCGGAATTCATCTTTTGAAGGCGTTGGGAAGCTCGATCAGCCATTTCTAACCCAGAAAGTCTTTAAATCTTCAAGAAAATTGCCCAGAAATCTTCAAAAGAGCCCAGAAATCTTCAAAAGAGCCCAGAAATCTTCAACAAAAAACCCAGAATCTTCAAAGAATCCCAGAATCTTCAAAGAAATCTTCAAATCTTCAAGCAAAAACCCAGAAAAACGGTGAGATTCAACGGAAAATCTCGCCGGGAATCGCTTTGTGGTGGAACCCTAGCAGAGCAATTTGGAGAAAATTTTGGAGAGAATTTAGCAGAGTAACTTTGAGAAAACAGAATGTGAAGAATGAATGGAAACAAATGAGAAACTCACCCTTATATAGGGATGACAGCCGGTCACTGGGCCGGTTGAAGGAAGGGCAATCGGCATTAGCCGATACGGCCCATAAAAAGGCTAAGGGCCCAAATTACTGAGTTTTAATAGTGAAAACCCTGGGCCCAACTCAGCCCATAACTAAAATGAACTCGAATAAAGTCGGATAAAAGCCCAAAATGGCTCTCGTATTCGACCAAAAATCTGGTCGACAGGCTAAAAGCCCAATTATTTAAGGCTAAAAGCCCAATAAAAAGTCTTAGGCCCAAATTGAAGCCCAATATATGTGGGCCTTATTAGTCTGAAACGAACCAAGTATTCGACCATGATCCTGGTCGAAATCATTCGACCAGGCATCAAAATTGAAGTCATGTTCGACCATGATCCTGGTCGAAATCATTCGACCAGGCATAAAAATTGAAGTCATGTTCGACCATGATCCTGGTCGAAATCATTCGACCAGGCATCAAAATCGAAGTCATGATTCGACCACAATCCTGGTCGAAATTATTCGACTAGGAGGGAAAATGAGACTTTACTTCGACTAGAAACTTGGTCGAAAACATTCGACCAGGAAGCAAAATGGGGATGAAATTCGACCAGAAACCTGGTCGAAACCATTCGACCAGGGGGTAAAACTGTGCCCATGTTCGACCAGAAACCTGGTCGAGACCATTCGACCAGGAGGAAAAAGCCAGCCAAAATTCGACCAGAATCCTGGTCGAAAGTGTTCGACCAGGACCCAAAAGTGAGGTCGAATTCGACCAGGATCCTGGTCGAAAATAAACTGAAAAATCAAAAAATTGATTTATCTTCTATGGAATTGATGAAAAATCCCGATTCCTGTTTTGGGAAAATTACAAAATGGATTTAGAACTATATGTTCGTCAAACCAAGCCACAATACGGAAGAAAATTTCGTAACTCCCGAATAAGCTAACTTCTACGATAATCTAAAGAGATTTTCCTAGAAGTTGGGGGGCAAATGATATTGACAGAAAAGTAATTATAGATGTATAATTGCTGATTCAATTAAAAGGCCGATATTTAAGGACCGAAATCCTAATTATTCATTAATTTCGTAATTAATGAATAGGGAAAATATACAGCTCATGAAAAGAGTCCAAATTATGGCAAATCGGTCAAAGAAGGATCCAGAATCCCAATTAAAGGCAATTAATGAGTCATAGCCTTTATCAACAAGGAAAAGACTTATCCTGCAAGAAATACAATGTTTATCCAATATCAAAAAGGAGACTTATTCGCTAAGACTCCTAAACATACCATAAATACTAGGCTCCAGACGCCTATATCAGGTCCCTGATCCTACAATCAGAACTACGTCTTTGGCTTGATTCTCAATAACGATTTGAGATACGTAGGCATCTTATGAGGACCAATTAAGTCCGGAAACACGAGTGCAGCCATTAAAGCTCGAAGCTCATTAAACCTTAACATTAATTACACAAGCACGTTTTTTATTCCACAACACTCGTATGTTTTTATATTTTTTTATGTTCCAATTAATATTTAAGTTTCTCATTTTATAATCTATCGTATTAATTTTACTTTTATTTTAATATTTTCCGTTCATATTAAATTTTTTAGTTTATTAATTTTTAAGACCCGTGCCTTGCACAGATTATAGACTAGTATTATTAAAGCCGAAACATTGAAAGTTTTGGGTTTCGGTTAATTTTTGGTTTTCGGCACTTTTTCTAATTAATAAATTAATAATATAATCAAAATTCGTGAAAGTTTTATTCCACATTAATATTTCACTATATTTTACTACATAAAAATCAAACTATATTTTATACATACAAATCAAATAATATTGAAATCTAATAAAAAAAATGGAAATGTGAAATCTAATTTGTTTAAATTTAAGATAAACTACTACAAATATACTTCTTTATTTTTAGGATAACGAAAGCTATACAAATCAAATCTTTTATGGAATTGTATTATTGTCAAGTTACCAAAATAGTAACTAGATGATTTGCTTTTATAATTAAAATATATTTTTTTCTAACAAAATCTACTCATTTTCCAAAAATATCATTACAATTATCTTTAAATTAAATCATATTACATTTTATATTTGTTATTACTAAAATCTATGTTTTTCAAAAATATGAGGTGCAATCCTTACTTATTTATTTTAAAACCTATTTTAAAATTCTATTTAATAAATAATAAAATAATATAAAAATAGTAACTAGCTGATTGCCTTTTTTAATTTAAAAAAAATCTAACAAAATCTACTCCTTTTCTAAAAATATCACGACAATTACCTTTAAATTACAACATAATATCTTTTATATTTGTTATCACTAAAATCTCTATTTTCCAAAAATATGAGATGCAATCCTTACTTATTTATTTTAAAATCTATTTTAATATTCTATTTAATAAATAATAAAATAATATAAAAATATTAACTAGTTGATTGCCTTTTATAATTAAAATATATTTTTCTAACAAAATCTACTTCTTTTCCAAAAATATCCCGGATAATTACCTTTAAATTAAAATATATTACCTTTTATATTTGTTATCACTAAAATCTATCTTTTCTAAAAATATCAAGTGCAACCCTTAGTTATATATTTTAAAACTTATTTTAAAACTTTTAATTATTTAAAAAAACTTACCTATTTTAACAAGTGAACATATTTTTTTAACAAATACAATTAATATAATTAAAACACATCTAAAAATATTATAGGTAGTTACTTTATTTTAATTAAAACATGTCAGCTTTCCTATTTGTCCTTATTAAAAAAACTTACTTATTTTAACATGTCAACGTATTGTTTTAATAAATACAAGTAATATAATTAAAACACTTCTAAAAATATCACGGACAATTTTTTTTTAATTAAAACATGTTAGATTTTCTATATTTCCTTATTATTAATATTATTTTATTATAAATTAATATTAATAATACCTCATTTATCTTCATCAGCCCCATCTGTATTTTTTAATATATTTTTTTACGTTCCAATTAATATTTAAGTTTATCATTTTATAATTTATCATATTAATTTTTACTTTTATTTTAATATTTTCCGTTCACATTAAATGTTTTTGTTTATTATTTTGTAAGGCTCGTGCCTTGCACGAATTTTAAGCTAGTATAATTCATAACATAAATATATAATAACTACAAAAAAAAAACAAAAAAAATTTATTACATCCCATGCTAGCTAGAGAATTCAAAAATCATTTTATATTATTTTAATATTAAGAGGCAATCTAATCATGAAACCCAAAATTATAATTGCATAACTCTACCCACCCAACTATTCACCTATTAAAAATTAAAACATTTTATAACTTTTTAATTTTAATATTCTATTAATTTTTTCAAGACAAATAAAAAAATAATGTAATAAATTAAAAATAGCTTATATTTTAAATTTGTATATTTACTTGAACAAAAATTAATAAATAATATTTTAATAAAGTGTTATATAAATTATTATTTATATTAATTAGTAGTTTTTTGTTCCTCAAATTTCAATTTTGTACATTGAAAAGTTTAACTACGAGAGTACATAATTCTTAATCTACATATTTGCCAACATTAATACAGTGACTATTTATTTTCAACTAATTTTATTTTGAGAATTTTTTCATAAGGTAGACCTTTGAAAATTTTCCTGAATTTGTGATTGTCTTAGGGTATTATATTAATTACATAATTACTTACTTACCTAATTTATATACAAGCAAAATATATGGTAACTGAATATTTAATAATAAATAATTAAATGTAATTTACATATATTTTGGGTGATTTTTGGAAAAATATCCTCATGTTAACGATCCTCATTCTATTTTATTTTTACTTACAATCATAAATATTTTTTCATCAATTAAAATATTCACAATGAAATAAATACCTATAAACAAACAGAATATAAAACAATAATAGGAGTAAATGACAAATTATTAACTTTAAAAAAAAATACAAAATCCAGGCTAAGCCTACGCAAACAAGTACTAGTATAATAGTTCTCAGACTCTTCTGTACATAGGCTTGTGCTCAAGTGAGAACCTCAATTAAAATGAGAACTGAGATCTAATCTCAGCCCTCAATTTTATATTAAAACTTTTAATCTCGGCCTTTTATTTATCTTCATCATCCCACGTCCCACCAACCCCCATCCCAACATTCCACCAACTCTCGGCTACACCCATTTACTCCGACCACTCATCCTTCTTCTTTTTTCATTATCGGCATTAAATCGTTGATGCACTAATACTACACCTTCCAGAGGTAGAACCATAAACATTATTACTGATTTCATGCTACCACTTTTGTTGGTTTCCCGAGGAGTTTTGATGGGAGTTTTGATGGAATTAATACAGTGCTATTTCAAGTACTCTAACTGTCAGTGCTACTCATACAATTTTTTGGTGGAATGCGCAGCTAAGGTACCTTCTTATCAAGAATTATGTTTCAAGCAGAATCGGAAATATACTTGTTTGTATGATTCGATTCGATGTCCGATCGGAAACACATTCTCCTCCCCCGAAAACCCCCGTCGCCGCACTCGTCGCTCCACGTCATCCTACGCCACTCCCCCCTCTCGTCGTAGCTCTCGTTTCGCTACCCCTGAGGTACAGTGGCAGTAATGGTGGCGAAGGGGGATAATTAATTGTGGTGGTTTATGGTTGCGATTTTAATTTAAATTTAGTGATTTGTTTATAATATTGGTGATTTGTTTGTGGTGGTCAGATTTGGTGTTCGGACATGGCGGCCAAATGTGGTGGTCTTGTGGTGGCTTGATTGTAGTGATTTTTGTTTGATTGCAGTATTTTTGGCGGTTTAATATGGTGATTTTGATATAAAACTAGTGATTTATTGGCGGTGGACACTGGTAGGAAGTAGTGGTCGGGGAAGATGACAGAATTTTGGAGGACATGATGATTATTTTCGTTTGACGGTGGTGATTTTTGATAACAGGTGGTAATTTGTGATGATAACAGGTGGTGATTTTTTATTTTCTGGTGGTGATTTTTTGTTTTATGGTAGTGGTCGGAGGTGACGGCAGTGTGGTGATTTTTTTTTTCCGGTGGTGATTTTTTGGGTTGGTCGGAATTGATCGCCGGAGATGCTGACCGGAATTAGTGGTGGCCGGAAATAGAGGTTCCCGGAGGTGATGGATGGATGGGGGTGATGGAATATTAAAATATTAATAAATTTAATGAGTGGTGGGAGATTAATATAGAGTATATTAATGAATGGCTAGGATTAGATCTCATATCTCACAATAGTGGAGGTTCTCAATGGAGCGCGACCCTCTGTACATAATGCTAGCTATTTGACAAAAGCCTCTGTTTTTTGCGCCCCCAACCAAAATTGTGTGCACTAAGAAATTTATCATGTGAATACTATTTTAAAATTACATACAGTACATGTCTTATTCCTTTAGTAAAAATTACAAATTTAACATGGTATTTTTGGTCCCATAAATGTAATATAATCTTTTGTGTTATGTTGATCATTTGTAGGTCTACTAATCAAAGGTGATTTTGAGACACCACCAGCCAGCGGCTTCTCCGGCTCTGGCGTAGCAGACGGACCAACAGCAATTCCCAGCTGGAAACTAAACGGCACCGTTGAACTTGTATCATCCGGGGAGAAACAAGGTGGAATGATACTCATTTGTAGTCCTTGGGTAACAAGTTATCGGATAAACCCACTCAGCCCAAGCCCAAGCCCATCAATAGTCAGGATTTATCCATCCACGTCACGTCCGGTTTTCACACGTTTTCCTACAATCTCACGACATCTCCGCATTTCTTTCCGTGATTGTAGGTCTGTCCCGTGTCAACCAAGAAACATCCATTCCATAAAAAGGAATTTTCATATTTGGGCTTCACCCATGGTGCGAGTTGGCCAGTCTCGCACCGTACAAGTCAATATATATAAAAATGCTTAAGTTAGATTTTACCTTTCCATAACCAAGTAGTGTGAGATCACACATGTTAAACCATTTTCATTTCTGTTAAGCAACACGAGTTCATCAATGCCCAGTCATCATAAATCGGTACGAGCCCATCATGCAGAGATGATGCGAGCCCATTATACTTGGAGGGATCATCTTTATTTAGGACTTAGTTCAACATAAACCTCATGGTGCGAGCCGAAGCCCAGTTCGCACCAATCTTTCTAAAACATAACTCATTCTTAGGCCCAAACCACTTATGGACCTGTTTAGGGTCCATTATCGAAAATCCAGTATAACAACTACCCCAAAAATTCCTTAATAATTCCAAATAAGGAATTTTATTTTCTTCCAATAACGCGGTGCGAGCCTGATGTCCAGTTCGCATGCCATTGTCGGGTGTGTGTCCATTCATAATCGTTTACAGCTGTTCGTGGGGATGCATGTCGTCCATTCATATGCTGACACGTGTCCCCCGTATTCTCTCTCCTCCCCTCTATAAATACCTCAAAATTTCTTTCCATAAAGTCATTCAATCAAAAACAGTAACAAAACTTTGTCCATTTTGCTCAAGGATCAAACACGGCGAAGATTATCATCACCGGCAAACATCATCAACTCCATCAAATTCTTCAAGTTCATCTTCCAACTCTTCACAAAGTAAGCATTTCGATCTCAAAAATACCTTTTAAAACATGTTTTTTATGTTTCTGTTATACATATCTTTTGTTCGAACTGAATCAATTACGAACAAAGTTCCCTTATTGAGGCGAACTCAACCCACGGTTCGAGCTGAGCCTGGGTTTGATAAAAAAACAAGATCCGTGTTCGCATCGAACACAGTAATCTGAACTTAATTGTCCGTGCGATGCGAGGACACTTAGCGACTTTTACTTCTTTTTCCTATTTTAGGGGCACACACTAATTTTCACCATCTTTTTCATATGTCGAGTGCGACCCCATCCGTCTCCGTCGGTTCGCTTGGTAGCACACCAAGCCCGGCTCATTCTTCAGCCACTCCTTCTCCCTTGAATCAATACCCTCCCGAGATTAGAGGTTTCAAGGAATTCCAACGTGAATTGACATCCATTTCTGGTCGCCTAAGCCAACCCATTTACCCCAATTCAGCCATTACTCCTGAAGGGGCGGCCAACATAGCAAGGATAGAAAATGCGATGCGAGCTAGTGGGTCCAGCTCGCTTGGTCTACAACTCGACCCCAATTCTGCCCCAGAGAATTATACTAGAGAAAAAGATTTGTACTCATGGAGGAACAAGAAAACAGGACCAAGTGCTTCCAGCTCGCTTGGCCTTGATGATTTATTCAACCGTTCGGTGCGACCCCTAAGCGAAGAAGAGTCCAATGTTCGTTTGAACCAACTTCTTCAAGAGAGAGAAGCGAAGCTTCGCCTCGCACCGACTTCTGCTAACCATCCCATTACTATTTCCGAGTCATCCACATATAGTTCCTTAGGGAGCACCTTTTATGAGAAACGCAAAGGGAAAGAAGTGGCTCGCACCCCATCTCCTTGGGACGAGCTCGAACAGAACAATGAAGAGGATGACACTAGTTCGCACTGGTCTTATGACAGTCCTTCTAGCGAGGAGATAACAGACGTATCAAAAGAAATAGATTTCTGCAATTATGCATACATGCCAGAGCCATCCCCTATTCCTTATGAGCCCATCCAACAACCCGAGCTTGAAGGGGAAGTGTTTCTTAAAAATCGTATAATTCCAAATGGAGATGAGAGCTCATCTTCTGTTCAAGAGAGTGGAAAAATCCTAGCTTGTCGAGACCTATCCACCTCCTTAACTGAAGACATTCTGCGCGACCTCGTGGACCAATTCAGGCCAGAGGGTCGCATAATCCTCCCCGCACCGCACATGAGATGCTTTCAATTCAATCATCCAGAAAATGGAGGTCGGGTACCTCGCATGGTTCTCTCACCCTTTCTGCTAAAATTGGGTATCAGTGTACCCCTTCACCCCTTCATTCAAGAAATTCTTGAGTACTATGGGCTCGCACCGCTACAAATCAACCTGAACGGCTACAGATCTGCCATAGCTTTATATATCATTTATAAGAAGCAAGGTACCCTACTCTCACCGCCAGAAAACTCGGATATTTCTTGAATTTGAAACATTCAGCCGATTTTGGCTACTTCTATCTTTCAGTGTGGCCGTATTATAAAAAAAAGAAATTGCTTTTTGGGGGACCAAGCAACTCATGTAGATGGAAGTGTCCTTTTTCTATATTCATGAAGTTCCCCGAGTCCAGACTCACTTCTACTATGACCCTGGTAAGTGATTGTTTTTAGCTCGCACCGTTCCTTTCGTCTCGCAACGTTCTTTTCGTCTCGCACCATTCTTTTCGTCTCGCACCGTTCTTATATTTTATCATTATTTACTCAGAACCTCTTGTGAGAACTCCCTTACAAGGTCAAGAAAAGATTAATGCCGACAATCTTCTAACTATCCCTGTCGCTGAAAGGAATATTAAAAAACTGATCACGACTTCAAACCTCGTTGAGTACGGCTTTTTAAAAGAAGGAACTAGACTGACTCCTAGCAAGAAATCTAGAAGGAAAAAGAAAGGTAGGTAGGTAGGTTAACTCTTATCTTTTATTTCTTTTAATCTTGCCTTGTACTTTTATTCAACATATGTTATTGACTAACTCTTCTGTCTTCGCTTTATTTCAGAAATGGCTATCTCCCCTCCTCCATTCTTGGTCGAACAAGAGACACCAGCTCGAACCGCTCCTACCACCAACCAGACCGGCTCGCACGCCGGTGGCTCGCACAAGGTCGTTCTTCAAACTAATGAGATCCCTCCTCAATTCCAGACCACCCTTACTGAATACTTGAAGACTGGTGGGGTCTCTCCGCTTAAGAAAAAAATAAGGCATTCCAAAGATGCCCTTCCTGAAGCTGATCCATCCAAGCGAGCTCGCAAGGATCTACCTCCAACCCCTCATGGGAGTGCTGTAGCTAGTGCCCTGGCTCGACTTGCAGGCCCGCACATCTCTGAAAGTGAGTTGAAAGCTTGGACCGCAGGCTCGTTCGAGGCCAATAATGATGCTCTCACCAAGGCTGCAGCTGAAGTGTTCATAAGACAGATTAACAGGCACAAGGAGCTTCACACTATGGGTCAGGCTACTGCTCGTCTTGACAAAGATAATAGAACTCTAAAAAACAAGCTAGACGAAGCGAGGAGGGCCAATGTGAAGTTGGTCGAGGAGTCTAAGCAAAAAATCCTCGATGCGACCACAAGCCTTGAAAAAGACCTGCGCGAGTCCAGGGCACTTGTGACAAAGATGAAGGAGGAGCATTCCACTGCTCTGGTTGAAGCCACTTGTGAGAACAAATCTCTAAAAGCTAAAGTTACTGAGCTCGAAGCCAAAGTCACAACCCTGGATACTGAGCTTGAAGCCAAAGTCACAACCCTAGAAGCGAGCTGGGATGCAGAAGTTAAAGATGCTAAGGCTCTGGGCTCCAAAAACTTCATGAAAGGCTTCATGTCGAAGATCCCTGAGTTTGATTGGAGTCCACAAGGTGCTTCTACAGTGAACTATGCCAATAAACTTCGAAAGGAGATGGAAGAAGATGCGTTGGCTGCTCAGCAGGCTGCTGAAGAGGAAGCCCGGTTCGCTGATGAGGCTCACACCGCCCAGGAGGCTCAGCTCGCACGGGGGGAGAATATTGAGACTCCTCAATCTTAAATGTATTTTCCTTTATTTTTCTACTTATTGGGGATGCGGGCACCCCATTTGCCTCGCATTATGTATTTAACTTGATGGCCACGGGCCTATTAACATTTTCATCTTTCTAAAAGCTTTTTCATTTCTAATTACTTGCATGTGTGCACTTCTATCCTTTATTTATTTCTATAATTGTTGCTTTAAATGAGCTTGATCCTCACAGGGTTCATCTCGCACGGTTTCACTTCGCACAAGCTCGCCTCGCACGAGGTTCCTCCTCGCACAAGAGTTCACCTCGCACGAGGTTCCAACTCAAGTGAAGCTTTGTTTGGTTTTGTGCGAGTTCGAATCACACGTTTTATCTTCAACTTGAGTGGGCTCGAACTTCTCGGGACCTTCTCGCACGAGTTCGAACCTTATGTGGTCGCCTTGTACGAGATCGAATCCGCACGAAGCTCAGTCTCACGCAAGACATTTATATTTGTGTACATAATTTACTTCCCAACTTGTATGAGCTCGCTTTTAAAGAGGTAATCTTCTCGTGAAGCTTGTGTCGCATGGAGATTCACCTCGCACAAAGTTCCAACTCGCATGAGATTCCTCCTAGCGTGGGGTTCCACCTCATGCGAATTTCCACTTCGCACGAGGTTTCACTTTGTACTTGTGTGAGCTCGTGAAGATTTTTTTTCTTTTAAATGGGCCAAGGCCCAAATAGATATCTGCCTCGCATGTTGCTATTTTCTAAGAATATACACAAGTGCATTCTCCTCGCACGTTCGTGCTGGTTTTTGTCTTAGAACAATCTATGCTGGTATAAAAAGAATAAAAGAATAATTCTCACTCATGCATGGACAATGAAACAATTCAAAATAAGCAAGTTAAACATTGATAAAATTTAAACTTTAATAAATAATAAGATAGAATGGACTTAGTACATCATATGTCAAATGGAGGTGTCTATATGACACTACTACCCCCCGAGACTTAGGATAAATATAAATGAATACTAAGTCTTAAATATATATAAATTACTGATAGTACTTCCTCAAGTGCTCAACATTCCAAGCCCTCGGTATAAGCTTCCCACGCATGTCATTGAGATGATAGGTTCCCTCACACAAAAATGATTTAATCTGATATGGGCCTTCCCAATTTGCGCCAAACACTCCATGATTAACCACCTTGGTGTTAGGCCTCCTCTGTATATCCAAAGGTGTTGACCCTAATAGAGTGGTCTCACGACGCGAACAGAACTTGGCAAGTTCGTCTGCTGTCTCATTCTGGCCCCGAGGGATGAGCTCTAGGTTGACCTCGTTAAACAGCCTGATCAACCTTTCCGCACAGCGCAAATACAACTCCGTTCTAGGCCCATGTGCTTGATACCCTTCATTTATCTAGTATACCACTATCTGGGCTCACCAACTCGAATCTAGCTCCATCTCCATCTCGGTTAGACGCCCCATAAACATACAAGCTCCACCAAAGGGCACTATTCTGATTTTCCTCGGCTGGCATCTCTGGATAAATTTGCAACGCCCTAGAGTCCTCTTCTGTTTCAGGTGAGAATTCCAACACAAAATCTGCTAGTGCTTGTCCTTTAATTGCAACCCGAGGCTTATACTCCACATCGAACTGACCTAGCTCTACAGCTCATTTCAACATCCTTCCTGAAGTTTCTGGTTTATGCAACACTTGTCTAAGTGGATAAGTTGTTCTTACCTCGACCTTATGAGCCTGGAAGTAGGACAGAGCTTCCTTGAAGCGAGGATTAGAGCATACACCAACTTTTCCATGTTCAAGTACCGAGTTTATGCACCCACCAACCTTTTGCTCATATAATTTACCGGGAGCTGAGCTTCGCCTTCCTCTCGAATTAGTACCGTACTCACCGCATATTCAGACACAGCTAAATAAAGCACAAGTACCTCCCCTTGCTTTGGTTTAGACAATAAAGGTGGTGTGCTCAAATGCTTCTTGACATTCTGAAAGAGCTCATCGCATTCTTCTGTCCATTGAAAATTCTTGCCCACATTTTTAATGGCCTTAAAAAACACTTGGCACTTGTTAGAAGATTTGGAGACAGATCTGTTTAACGCCGTAATTCGCCCTATGAGACTCTGCACATCTTTCACCCTTCGAGGCGATCTCATCTCCAATAGAGCCTTGATCTTGGCCGGGTTAGCCTCAATTCCCGATGGTTGACAATGAACCCCAGAAATTTTCCCGACTCCACCCCAAACACACATTTTTGAGGATTAAGCTTCATTCTGTAAATACGCAAGATAGTGAACATCTCTGCCAAATAACGGATGTGGTCTGTGGCCTCCTTTGATTTTACAAGCATGTCATCAACATATACCTCCATTGTCTTCCCGATATGATCTTTGAACATTATATTCACCAATCTCTGGTACGTTGCTCCAATATTGATTAACCCAAAAGGCATCCCAATATAACAGTATAGGCCTCGATCAGTGATGAATGAGGTGTGTTCTTGATCTGGCCCGTACATAGGAATTTGATTGTAGCCTGAGTAGGCATCCATGAAGCTTAATAACGCATGCCCTGCAGTGGCATCCACAAGCTGATCGATACAAGGAAGAGGGAAACTATCCTTTGGACAAGCCTTGTTCAAGTCGGTGAAGTCGACGCAAGTCCTCCACTTCCCATTTGGCTTTTTTACTAGCACAGGATTAGGCAACCAAGTCGGGTAGAACGACTCCTTGATACGCCCGACTTCCATCAACCTATCCACATCTTCCCTAAGGGCCTCCGTCCTCTCTCCACTAACAGGTCTCCTCTTATGCCTTATTTCCTTCTTGCTTGGATCTAAGTTCAACCTGTGGCACATTACTTCTGGATCGATGCCTATCATGTCGGCGTGCGACCATGCAAACACATCCAAATTTTCCTTAAGGAACGAGACGAGATTGTCCCTTATATTATGGTTGAGATTTGCCCTAATCTTCAAGGCTTTAGCCGGGTCGTTTGGATCCACCAAGATAGAAATAATATCTTCGAATGTTCCAGCTCCATATGGAAGGGGAGACATTCTTGGGTCCAAATCAACATCGAAGTTCTTATCCGTGTTGGGCTCTCCTACTTCGGTGACACTAAGATTATCCCCATTGTTAATGGACATCTCCGGTGTTTCCTGTGGGATGTTCCCTTCTGATGTTATAGTAACTTCTCGGGACATTCCAGTTGGCAGGTTTATCAAAACTGAAGTTTCTTTTCTCACCCACTTGCCTTTATTCAACTTGGCAGCTACCTGCTCCGAGCTTTCTTCGTCATCACTTGCCTCCTCCACTATGCCCTCTTGTAACGTCATTATGGGTTGAGAGGATTCCATCATTAGGGCCCCGGGCCGGGGTTCCACCTCAATCCCCATACTTTCAAAGTAGCCATCCGGGAGCTCCTCTATAAATATTATGTTGCAGACATCTGGCATGTGAGTATCCACACGCTTCCTTTTCTTCTCTTCACCTTCTTCCACGAACTCTTGTTCCCCAAGGTATGTCACTTCTCTTGGAACATCCATCTTTTCCGCCCCTTTCATTGCTTGGTTATAACATACCCTTGAGTCATATTGGCATCCCTTCACTTGTCCGACACCTGTGGGAGTTGGGAATTTCATGGTTAAGTGATAAATAGAGGTGACTACCTTCATCTCTTTAAGGATTGGTCTTCCAATGATAGCATTATAAGCACACGGCTGGTCCACCACAGTAAAATTGACAATTTGTGTGGCCACGTGGGGGTTGTCCCCTAAACTGACCAGGAGCTGGACTATGTCTCTGATTCCTACTGAAGCCCCCGTGAACCCGTAGAGCTGATTTCCGTTTGAGACCAACTCTCTGTCTAGGAATCCAAGCGTTTTGTAAGTGTCGTAGGTCAAAATATTTATGGCGCTCCCATTGTCTACCAATACCCGATATACATTGGTTGACCTAATTTTCATTCTTACTACAAGAGCATCAGCATGCAGGTGATGTACCCATTTAGCATCTTCTTCGCTAAACATGATTTCATATCTTTCTGTCTTGAATAGATGAGGAGGCCTTTGTTCAAGATGATGAACATTGGTTAGAGGACGATCCTTTGCTTCTCGGACATATCTTTCCATGGCTTTCTTGCTATCTCCCCCCACGTGAGATCCTCCAATAATAACATGAATGCTATTAGCCCTAGCAGTCCTCTCCGTGTCAGCATCCTTTGCTAACGGAGGTGGAGGGGGCACCTGGTGATACTCAGCCTTATGTTTCCGTACTTCCTTCATAACCCATTCAATTAGCTTCCCCTGCCGAATCAAAGTTTCGATTTCATCCTTCAACTGTCGGCAATCTGTCGTGTGATGCCCCGTGGATTCATGATAAGCAAAGTATCTAGAGGTGTCCCTCTTGTTATATTCTGTCAAAGGAGTAGTTTTCTTGAACACCCCTTTCCCAGCATATGTGGCAAATATATGGTCGATGGAGGCGACCAAGGGGGTATGATTCTGCCATTTGCTTGTATAAGGTCTTCCAGACTCTTTATTGGCAGTTTCCCTGGCCCTGTTAAACTTCTTTGGTCTGGGGCTCCTTTTGAAAGTCTTTCTTCTTTCTTCGGGACTAAAAGATCTCTCTCTCTCTCTCTCTTCTCCATTCTTCGACCACTGCTTTTTAGATCCCTCATGGATTTCTCTACCCGCTTGTGAGGTTCCGCCTGTTCATAAAATTCGGCCAAAGTTTCTGGTTCCTTAGCTTGTAGGGTTTTCCAGAATTTAGAGCCTTCTCTTATCCCAGCAATTAGAAAGTTCTTCTGAGCCTCTTCCATTGTTCCCCAAACTCTGGGGACTTCAACATTAAATCACATAAAATACTCTTGCAGGGACTCTCCCTGCTTAATATTGGAAAATGTAGCCACCGGGGGGGGGGGGGCATAATGAAGGGTGGACCTCCCAGCTGCCTCCATGTGCTAATGCTAGCTGGTCCTAGCTTGGTAAACCATTGTTCGACACTTCCCCTTAATGAGGTAGCAAATAGTCGACAACGAGTTAGATCAGGAACCTAGTAGACCTCCATCTCAGTGTTGAAACGGGCCAAATACTCAGCAGGATATGCATCCCCATTAAAGGCAAGTTCGAGGTTGCTCCTGAATACCGGGGGTAGATGAGACATCCATATTGCAGGAGTAAAAAGAGATGGGGCCGTAGCAGGGGGTGGCGCCTTCTTTTCATTTTCCATTTGCACCAGCAAGCGCCTTAAGTCGCCAACCCTCAGGTCTCCAATTCTTTCATTGGACCTTTCTTCATTGTGGTGGCTCGAATGGTGAGAGGGAGTCCTCTCCCTTCATTCCCTTCTATGAGTTCGAGGTGGAGTCCTCTCCCTTCGTTCGGTTCGAGGTGGAGTCATCTCCCTTCACTCGGTTCGAGGTGAAGTCCTCTCCCTTCGCTCTGTTCGAGGTGGAGTTCTCTTCCTTTGTTCGATTCGAAGCGGAGTCATCTCTGGCGCCTCCTTCCGTGCCTTAGAGTTTTCCAACCTAATCCTTAGATCGTGTTCGGTTAAATTTTTTCCAATCCGATCTAAAACACTAGTGGATCTAGCCTCGGACGAAGCTGGCTCATGCCACGGCTCACTCGGAGCATGGCTGCCTCGCTCCTCCTGGCTTGGGGATATCTCGTCCGTCTCAAGGGGCCCGGTCTTCTTCAACTCATCAGCTACCTTGTCGAACTCGTTTATGAGTTTCTTAGGGGGTTGATCTTTCTTTTGCTGAGTGATCTTGAGTCTTCGGGACTTCCTCTTTGCATTCTTAATTGAATTTTGTTCGACCTTAGCCAGCCGAGCGTTCATAGTCTCAAACTGGTGCCTGATCCCCTCGAGATAATCCATGATCTTCTTGCCATCAAGCGTAACTGGGGCGACGCGAGGTGTGATAGGGGTGACCTTACTTGGTCCTCCATCTCCGTGGGGTGGTGGATCTGTATTTGCTCCTTGTGGTATAGCGTCCTTCTTGTGCTCCATCTCCTTGTCATCATTCTTGTTGTTCTTCGACATCCTTCTCCTTAAGATGTAGTTGTGACGCCCCCAAATTCACTATCAGAAGACTTAGGACGCCACGTACCATAGTCATCTGTAACACACAAAGTATAATACATATCATAATAATTATAATCCATACAACAAGCAGTGGTTCCAGCCCACAAGTCCAGACATCGTTCTATCTCTGACTTATTACATCATTACTACTTAATACACACCAAGCCGCTTGATACATAAAGTTTATTGGTAGATAATGATCTCTGGTGTAGCTCTCCCGACAGCGTCTCTGAATTAACGGTGCTACTCCATGTCGGTGCCTTACTGCATCTTTTCTTTTCCCTTTAGCCTTGTATCGGGATGAATCGCCTCTTTCCTCTTTAACTGTAAAAATATGATTAATAACAAGGGTGAGAAACTATGTGCTAAGCAAATCCACTGACCGGCTCTCTCTTACCAACACTACTATTGAGTGAAAAGGAAATAGTATTTACAAAACTTGAAGTGTGACAATTTATTCTGACGGACTAAAAGTCCATTGGCTGACCGAATCATTTGTCTCAAAAAAATCGCATTTGAAATTTGAAAGTAGTAGATATTGGTCTGTCTCCTTTACGATACCCCACGGCGTGATCAACTACCGTGTCTCAAGTACCGCACACCTGTGTACCCCATAGCACGATCACTACTATATCGCAAGTATCACAATTTCGTTTTGCTAGCAATTAGTGGGTTGTAGAATCAACCCAGCATCCATTGTGCCAAAAATAGATATATTCCTCTCTTGATACCACGAGTTTATATCTTGTGTTCATCAGAAAGAAAAATCCGTGGGCCACTCCCACGTTGACCAGTTGGAGTAAAGATTATTCCCCCAGAAAAGTTATGAGAATGAAGTGTGAATAAATTAATAGAAAATTCCTATTCAACTCTGGCCAACCGCCATTCTACTGTTTGTGTGATGACGACCCGAACAATGGGTCGTTACAATATTTTAAAAGATTAATTATGTTGACATGAACAATATGTCAACTCAAGACGAACAGGTTAACAAACCTCGAACAAAAGAGATTCGTTGAATGAAATAAATTATCTGGATTCGTCCCAAATGATGGGAACAACTCGAATCAACCAAACAATATATCAATACGCTAGAATAATTATTTAAGAGTAGGTTATGATGAAATTTTTATCCAGTTTTCCACTATTCTGAATGTATATAATTTGATACGAAGAATGAATCAAATTTAGAAATTTAAAATAAAAATTATCGGATCTGAATAATAAATCCGACTGGAGTAAATAAATTTTTAACTACCTCGATATAGGAGAGTAGCTATATAACTGAATGAATTTTAAGGTCATCTTGAACAAATAAGATGCTCAGGAAATTGAATTAAATACGCTTTAGGGACATGAAATATTTTTAGAGTGTCTCTACAATTAAGAAACATAATATTACTCAAGATAAACTGATAGAACTATTTAAATAAATATTCCAGAAAATAATAATTTAATCAAAATTTAAAAATAAATATTCCTCAAAATAATGCAGTAGGAGTGAGGGTCAGAAAGAACTTGCCTCGATCTCGAAGTTAAAAGCTATCAAATTTTAAAAGAACTCTACTCGCTTGGAGGCTCTCTATTTCGAGAATATGATAGCTCTAAAATAAATCCACCAAACAATAATTTAGCACATATGCCAAAATCATCCGAGAAAATAAATATTATCGCTTAAATAAACAACTAAGTAGTCTCGGTTCCCCATAACACATTTCTACACCTAAATATTTCGTTTCGGTGGAGGCTCTACTCGTATTTCCTAATAAATTTTAGATACAATAAAATCCTCATTTTTAACACGGGTGAGCATTTAGATCGGATATCCGATAACCGAATGCATAAATCCGAAATAGTTGAGTTTGAATACCGAACCAATAAAAGATAATTTGGTATTTGGAAAGAAAATTTTAAATTTAGGAATTTCGGTTTTTTTATTTGGATTTTTGGATTATCCGAAAGATCCAAAATATCCAAATTTAATTAATTTATTTAACAATTATATTATTTATAAAAATTAAATATATATTATTGTAATGTCATGTTAATGAGCACATAGCCATCAATCTATCGTGAACATCATGTCCGTCATCTTAAACAGTTAATTTGTTATGCTACACCACACGTCTCTGATTTCTAAAATTAATTTGTTTTAACAATTATTTTTAGTTAAATATTTAAAGGGAGATACTAATGCTAATACCGAACTTGATTATGTGGCACACATCGAAGAAAGCTGGACGAACTAGGAAGACATTATTTCTTTTATATTCTTAGGATTTTTTTTCTAGATTTTATTGATTTTCGTGAACTTGGTTTAGTGACCGGCAAAGACTAGTTTATGATTTGAAATGCTATTATGCTATTATAGTTCTATTCAATAGTACATTGTCTAATTCAAAATATGTCTTTATTAATATGAATGAATTGACAATGATAATATTTTGTTCATTTAATTTTTGGATTTTTGGTTTTTCAACAACCGGACCGAAATAAAATATTTGGTTCGGTATCCGACCAAATTTAATTTGGTTCGGGATTTGAAAATGCAAATTATTATATTAGGATATTTGGATATCTAAATTAATTATGATTCAGATTCCAAATATATGAATGCTCACCCCTACTTTTTAATCCCTAAAATGAAGTCCTAAAATATTCTTTTTATTCAAATTAATCACAAATTCTTTCTTATTACCAAAAAGTAGTCCTCCAAAAATAAGTCCATATTTTAAATACTCATCCTTAAACCTTTATCCTTTTATTCTATTTTGAAATCATATTTTAATAATCCATATTTTAAAAAAAAACCCAAATTTTAATGCCCATTTAATACTCTATTTTAAAACACATCCAATTATTAAATCAATTACTCTAGTTAAATCACAATTAAAACCCCAAATTATACATACATCTTGTATGTAAACATCACCACCAGTACCACTGCACAGGCGGCAGCGGGGTGGCGGCCGGCCGGGCGCCGCGGCGGCGCCATCGGTAACCACCTCCGTCACCACCCTCCCCAACTCTCTCTACCACCATCACTCTTTCCTCTCTGCCTTATCTCTCTCTTCGTCATCTCTCCCTCTCTCACACTCTCCTCCTCCCTCTCCTCTCTTACTGCCTCAACCAACACCCCCACCCCTTCTCCCTTATCTCACCGACGACGCCCACCATCGCGGTGGTGTTCTCCTCACCCACATGCACCCCATCAACCCCTCCCATCATAATTCATTTACATCCAAATCAATTCACTCCTCAATTTACAAACCCCAAACAATTATCAACACCCATAACATATTAATCAACTCAAATTTCTTTACAAATAACAAAGAATCAAAAACCCCCCAATCTATCTATCTATTATCTATCTATTATGAGTAAAGTGCACTTTGTGTACTTACACTTTAGGTGTCAGACCACTTGGGATACTATAATTCTAAAACTAGCACTTGCTATACCGGAATTTTCAACTTTTTTATAATGTGTGTACCGACGTTAAATTTGGCTAACTCCGTTAGTTCGAGCAGGGGTATTTCAGTCTTTTGTTGCAGACATCATCTATTTGACTATTTCACACCACTACCCAACTCTCTGTCTCTCTCTTGCTCGGATCTCGACATATACATACACCTATTGTAACAGCCCGACTTTTCGGACTATTAAATCTAAATAAAAAACTAAAACACATATTAATCTAAAAGTTAATTACAAAGAGAACTATTACATAAGCGCAGCTAACAATGACAATCCAAGCCAAACTAGTCCAAACCTAAGATTCTCGAACTCCAAAGCACATCCACTCGATCTTAACTCAAACCTGAAAATTGTAAGGAATGAGCCATACAGCCCAGCAAGAAACCAATCGATCCAACTAGTCGGGCAAATAACATGTATATACAAAACAGAATACAATATTCGATACAATACGAAATATGAAACAAATAACTTTCGATACACATATATTCATATTCTTATTCGATAAATACAATACGACACCACATAACAACAATAACTCGAAACCCATAATTCATGCCACGACCACTACAACCCGGTGATAACGGTCCTAAATTTTCAGAAAACTATCACTACAACCCGGTGATAACGGTCCTAAATTTTCAGAAAACTATCACTACAACCCGGTGACTCGGTCCTTATTCTTATTCGATATTTTCACAAACCATGGCACAAATCATAATTCCAAGACTATTGCTTACACATAACACATATCAAATAATACACATCACATCAAAATATATAATCACTAAGCCCAAGTTTATATAATCAAAACACACACACAACACATAGTTTCGAAAAACACTAGAAAGAACAATCGGAAACTTACCTCAACGCGAAAAATAAAGAATCAAATCATCCTAGAGCACATACTCAATTCTGACGAGAACTGTATTTACTCTTTTTGACCATCTAAACGACGTTTTCATGAAAAACTCAAAGGACGAAAGTTGTAGAGAATTAAAAGACCTTTCTAAAAAGATATGACTCATCAAAATCGGACTTATAACGAATCGGGAATTGAATAAAACGTCTGCTGAATTCGAACAGAAACTGAAAAACGAGTTCTGTTTGTGTTTTATGATTTTAAGAACAGTTCAGAGCATAATCTGGAAACATACTGTGAAACCAAAGTTGTAGAAAATTCAAAGATCTTTCTGAAAAGTCCAGAATCAACGAATTCCGACTAACAATGAATTATCTACGAATTTTACAAGACAGCTGATTTTTGTATGGAAGAGACCTACGAATTTTGACAATAGAAACGAAGAAAGAGAATATGATGTTTATATAAAGACTCAGAACCCTAATTCAAAACCTACTACTTACCCGTGTTCAAATCTGATCCAAATTTTAGGCCCAATTAAGCTAAACCAATTTTAAATCCTATTTAATATCTAATTTTAATCCTTTTTCTATTATTCTTTTATTATTACTAATCTAAAAATTACGGGATATTATACCTATAGATACAAACATACACACATATACAAAACAATGGAGGACAAGCTGAATTCGACTGATTTAACTCACCGACGAATCGGAAGCTTCGAGTTCGAATTCCAACAATCACGGCTAGCATGCTATAATTCGATGATTGCTGGAAACTAGGTTCTAATCGAATAACAAGAAAGAACAGTGACATCAGTTGTCTGAACCCATATGTTATAATTCGATAAATTGACCACAACTGTACTGGGTTTCAAAAGTGAGAATCTGTGGGTGTTTGTCACTAGTTTATTGTGAACTTACAGAAATTCAAGCTATGGCTACTACGAAGAAAGTAATAACTAGGAAGGAATGAGAGAAAAAGGTAACCAAAGGTTGCTCTATTGGCTTTTGAAGATGTAACCAACTGTCCAGTGGGGGAACTTTTGGACATATCGCAGCACTTGAAGAGCCAAAGAATTTGGGAACAAAGCTAACCAATTGGCTCTGGAAGTTCAGACATCAAAGCAACCACGCTCACGCTGCAACAGAATAGCAAAGTTACCGAGGAAAGTGACAAAGTGGAGCATTTTTAAGAAGAATGGTGAAAACAAAGGCAACTTGTTACTCGTGACAGCAACTATAATAGCTTCCATGGCTTATCAAGCAGCAATCAGTCCACCTGCTGGTATTACTGGAATAGATGCCAAAGAAAGTACCGGACATATTATTATAAAACCGGGGACATCGATTCTAGCACATTCCTATCCAGATGAAAATATATTATTTTGGAGATTTAACACTGTAACTTTCATTGCTTCTTTAAGTATAGTCTTCTTCTTTGTTAGCGGTGTGTCTGTGAAACGTAAGTTCTTCGTTTGGCTTTTGCGTGCTACAATGTGGATTACGATTGTGTCAATGACGCAAGCCTTTCTACTTGCAGTTTCAACCTTCATTCCAGGTACGAATGAATATTATGGCACAGTTGTGGCAATTTTGATTGCTGCAGTCACATGGGGCAGAATGATTCTTGTTTCTTATTTTTTAATCACTTATCGTTCAATCGTTGCTGCTTTGTGGAAAGCTGAATCAAGAAAGAACTATAGCAAGTATCCATCAAAGATTCCCCCAAGGTTAATTGTAAATTTAGAATTAAAAAAAATGACCATATTGCAATTAGGGTTCATTGAACTCAATTAGGGGTTTAATTGGGTGCATCATATCCATTGCAAGCTGAAAAGACTGGAATGCCCTTCAACAAACTAACAGAGTTAGCTAAATTTGACGGCAGTACACACATTGTAAAAAGGTTGGAAATCCTAGTATAGCAAGTGCTAGTTTTAGAACTATAGTATCCCAAGTGGTCTGACACCTAAAGTGTAAGTACACAAAGTGCACTTTACTCATCTATTCTATTATATATATAATAGAGCAACTAGAGGTTCAATGAGCCAATTAATTCATATATAATAGAGCAACTAGAGGTTCAATGAGCCAATTAATTCAAGTTAAATGATCAAAATATCCTTTCAAAATTATATTTTAATTATACATGTATTAATTAATTCAAGTTAAATTACCAAAATACCCTTCCAAATTATATTTTAATTATACATGTATTAATTACTATTAATACTCATCTACTTTAATATGCGTACATTAATTGTATCCAACTCATTATTTCATGTCATTGATATTTATTATTACTTCAATATTTAATATTAACAATTTATGACTAGATATTATTTTTTTATGAAATGTAATATTAAAACTTTTAAATATTAAATAAATTGTGACAATAATGATCGATAATTGTTAATTAAATGAGATTACCAACTAATTTTGAACTTCATTCACTATTGTAAAGTGATGCATATAAAATTTTATTTTGCTAAATTGAAAAAACAAACTATTGGCCTTATTGCAAATATTTCGTATCCAGGTTCGCTATTTGGTTTATTACATTTATTTGCTTATATAGTAGACGATTTAGGGAGATCAAAATTAATCATAGACCAAATAAATGATGATAAAAAATAATAGATATGACGAGTGGACAATGAATATCAATCAAATAAGGAATTTGGATACAGAAGATGTAATAATAAGATCAATAGGTTTGTTTTTCGAAGTTAACAAAATATGATTTGATCTGCATATCAAATCTTATTTTGATAAATTGAAAAACAAACTATTGGCCGTATTACATATTTAGTATACAGGTTCGCTATTTGGTTCATTACATTTATTTGCTTATATAGTAGACGGTTCAGGGAGATCAAAAGTAATTATAGACCAAATAAATGATGATAAAAAATAATGGATATGGTGAGTGGACAATGAATATCAACCAAAAAAGGAATTTGGATACAGAAGATGTAATAATAAGGTCAATAGGTTTGTTTTTCGAAGTTAGCAAAATATGATTTGATTTGCGTCACTTTGCAATAGCCAACGAGAATATTTTGTACCATATCAAATATTAGGAAAATTCTAATATTAGGATTAAAAAAACAAACTATTTGCCTTATTGCAAATATTTCGTATCCAGGTTCGCTATTTGGTTCATTACATTTATTTGTTTATATAGTAAACAATTTAGGGAGATCAAAAGTAATCATAGACCAAATAAATGATGATAAAAATAAATAGATATGACGAGTGGACAATGAATATCAATCAAATAAGGAATTTGGATACAGAAGATGTAATAATAAGACCAATAGGTTTGTTTTTCGAAGTTAGCAAAATATGATTTGATCTGCATATCAAATCTTATTTTGATAAATTGAAAAAACAAACTATTGGCCGTATTGCATATTTCGTATCAAGGTTCGCTATTTGGTTCATTACATTTATTTGCTTATATAGTAGACGGTTCAGGGAGATCAAAAGTAATTATACACCAAATCAATGATGATAAAAAAATAATGGATATGGTGAGTGGACAACGAATATCAACCAAAAAAGGAATTTGGATATAGAAGATGTAATAACAAGGTCAATAGGTTTGTTTTTCGAAGTTAGCAAAATATGATTTGATTTGCGTCACTTTACAATAGCCAAAGAGAATATTTTGTACCATATTTGGATATAGAAGATGTAATAACAAGGTCAATAGATTTGTTTTTCGAAGTTAGCAAAATATGATTTGATTTGCGTCACTTTGCAATAGCCAAAGAGAATATTTTGTACCATATCAAATAATATTTTTTTTTACAAATTTAGTAATATCTTAAACAATAAGTTATATAGCAAACAAGTGTTATACAAATATTGTAGGAAATAGTTTTATTGACTACTTCAAACAGATTAAATACTATTTTTTTTTTATAAAATTACACTACAGTTGCAAAATAAGTCACACTCATTTAAAATATTTCAAATCTCCCGTAACTAAAAGACTACAAGCACTTCAAAATTACAGGTCTTACTTATATTGTACGTCGTAATTAGATTTGATCCTTTTCAATGAAAAAAGATTTTATTTGCAATAGAACCTATAATACATTTCACATGTCTACATATATTTACATGATTAAATATATATGACCTTTTCTATCAAAAACTGATCTCATTTGCAACAAAACATATATTATATTTAATAAACCGACTTATCATTTTATAACAGAAGAATGTAGAACATACTCGTGCCTCGCACGGGTTATAAAGCTAGTTCCAAATAAAATCATAATTTCTAAACACAATCCACACAAAAATAAAAACGAAATTCATTTAGAAAAACATGATCAAAACGTTTTTAAAACATAAAACTCATACCCTTTTGTAAAATCCCCAAATTTGAAAACTTTGTAAAACCTTGATTTCTAATCTGAATTCTCGAAACCAAAAGATATATATATTATATATATACGAAATGGAAGAGCAATTCACGGGGCATGCGAAAAATTATCGAAATCCGTGTAGTTTAAGAGCTTCTAAGTTGTGTTTTAATGGTGGGGGTGTGTGTGTTCTTGGGTTCGTGTGTTCGTGTTTGAGCCGAGAGAGAGAGATAAGAGAAGAAATGGGTTTCTAAGTTATATCTTTGCTTCTACTTGGGCTCTTAATGGACTACTAAATTGGGCTCAACACTCAACCCACTTGCTGAATAATAATGAAAACTAAAATTCTCTATGTATTTATTAGCCTCTTGAAAATTATTCTACTCCCAATAATAAAATTCCAATTATTATCACTCCAACAGAATATATCTGGTATAGAGTACATAAAATAAACCTAAAATTTACTAGCCTTGGAATATTGAAAGTCGCACTAAAATAACCGATTATAAAATAAAATAAAACAAAATAACGTACCTAGAATTTATTTAAAAACACGATGCTCGATTTTATTTAATT
The DNA here is from genome assembly GCA_030848705.1 of Heracleum sosnowskyi. NCBI lineage: Eukaryota > Viridiplantae > Streptophyta > Magnoliopsida > Apiales > Apiaceae > Heracleum > Heracleum sosnowskyi. Next base: position 104,025,700 of record CM061241.1, on the reverse strand, counting down.
CGTTGAAATTCTATTTCTATTTTTGACATCATCAAATATTTATAAAAATTTCGCGGACATTACAGTAGTAGCCCTTCCTTCTAGCGCCAATTGTTATAGGAAGAATTTCGTATAACAGTGTTTTGGAGGTTTATGGTAAGTGGTGGCTGAACTTGTATGATGACTCCTTAGAAATTGAATACAGAATGAGTTTTTTCTCTTGCTCTTGCCAAGTGTCAATTGTGTATCATACAAGGTGTCTACGTACTCCTTTATATAGGGATCAAGCCTCACGTAGTTCTTGGGGAACAAGTTATCGGATAAGTCCACTCAGCCCAAGCCAATCAATAGTCAGGATTTATCCATCCACGTCACGTCCGGTTTTCACACGTTTTCCTACAATATCGTGGCATCTCCACATTTCTTTCCGTGATTGTAGTTCTGTTCCGTGTCAACCAAAAAACATCCATTCCATAAAAAAGAATTTCCATATTTGGGTTTCACCTATGGTGCGAGCCGACCAGCTCGCAGCACACAAGTCAATATATATAAAAATGCTTAAGTTAGATTTTACCTTTCTAACTAACCAAGTAGTGTGAGCTCACACATATTAAACCATTTTCATTTCTGTTAAGCAACACGAGGTCATCAATGCTCAGTCATCATAAATCAGTACGAGCCCATCATGCATAGATGGTGCGAGTCCATTATACTTGGAGGGATCATCTTTATTTAGTACTTAATTCAACATAAACCTCATGATGCGAGCCGAAGCCCAATTCACATCAATTTTTCTAAAACATAACTCATTCTTAGATCCCAATCACTTATAAATTTGTTTATGGTCCATTATCAAAAATTCAGTATAACAAGATTCATATATGGTCTCGGAGTAACATATATAGCATTGTACTAACAATAACTTTCAGCTTAAAAAATTGACATCTAAATTCAAACCACTTCAGCTACGGAAAACTTTAATTAAAAAACCAAACAAACAATTTTGTTTTGTCTAGTTATAATCATATCCACTATCTCAATTAGGGGTCCGTATGTTGTTAAAATCACATACCGATGAAGAATCAAAAGTGACATCCACAGAAAAGGAAGCAACAACAGAGTGCAGAAACCAAAAAAACACCTTCAAAAACAGACACAATCTTGAACAAAAAAACATCCACAATCCAACTCGGCAAACTTGAAGATGACTTTGAAAACGTCCACGATTTCTTCCACCTTCCGAATGACCTCCATGCACCACCACTCTTCTTCCAGGACCTCTTAAAAGAATCCAAAATATAAACCCTACCTTCTTTTCTACTACTAGTACCGTTGTCGCTCCCCATTACTCCCTCAGTATTGTGAGTTCTGTTGTAGATTTTGAGTGAACTGGGGACTTTGGTTTGGTTTCAAGATTTATATACGTAACGCGTTTTGTATTTTGTTCTTGTATTATTTGCAGAAAGTATGCAATCGTTTAATCAGGTGAATTGATTGATTGGAATGAAGGAAGTAAGATATTCCGTAGAATTAATAGAGGGTTACGATCCTCAACTGGTATTTTCTGTGCTATTTCCTTAGTTTTTATAGGGATCAACGTTATTATAGGATTGATTTTTAATTCCTTTAATTATTAGTGGATTGGGAATTAATAGATTTTACCTTTTTAGATTAGGAATTTGTAAATTTTATCTTTTTAGATTTAGATTGGGATACCTTTCTGATTTGAAAGATATCATTTAGAAATATTTTCTATAATTAATTAGAGATTTTCCTGGAGAGTAAATAATTAACTTGAGAATTAAGTTAATTAATAATAAATTTATATTGAAAAATTATATCCTTATATATAATAAGAGTAAGAGGGATAATAAGAGAGTACTACCGTAGGTCCAGAGTTCGATTCTCCACGACTACATATTAAATACAATATTTATATAAACAAAAAAGCACAGTCAACGCGAAAACTAAGAAACAGAAAAACTGGCGAAAACTTACAAACAGAAAAACTGTAAATACTAATTGATGGGCTGACCATACAATATTTACGTAGTCCTATATGTTAACATATGGTTGTTATTAGGAACTTCTTTCCAATTGAGCCCAAAGCCCCTTAATAATATTTTAATTCAGTAAATGGCCGGCGGCAACATGTTACAATTCTAACCATAAAGTGTGTATGTTATGCTTAATTAAATTTTAGATGGTCTTTTTTAAAAGCCGTATATGGCTATATGCATGTTGGCTTCAGCTAACGTTATAATGGTGCAGGAATGCAAAATATTATAATATTGTATTAAGCATTAATGCAATATATATTATAATATTATATTATATACATATTAGCTTAAAATCCACAATGCACCCAATGATTGTTATTTTATTATTTTACGTTTATGTAACTGTTTGTCAGCGATTTTTTTGGAAAATGAGGGATTTTTATAAGAAAAAAATAGAAAAAATAACATATTTTAGCTGAAAAAGGTAATTGCCCGTAATTAAAAGTATTAAAATAGGTTTTAAAATAAATAAGGGTTTGTCCGTGATATTTTCGGTAAAGAAGGGATTTTAGTAAGGAAAAATAGAAAGAGTAACATGTTTTAGTTGCAAAAGGTAATTGCCCGTGATTTTTTTAGAAAACTAGAGGATTCTGTTAGAAAAAACAGAATATTTTAGCTGAAAAAGTAATTGGTTATAAATAATATTATTATTTAATAATAATTTTAAAAAATAAATAAGTTATGGTAATTAAGTAAAATCACGAAGTACCAACCGACCAACCAAACTTTTAATGTTTCGTCTATTATAAGATAGTTTATAACGAATTGTTTTTAATAATTGTTATTTTTATTATTTACATTTTAATATTTTATTAATTTCATTTGTTAAAAAAATAACTAGGCGTGTCAAACTTTTTTAATTAATTAAAAGTATTACAATAGCTTTTAAAATAAATAATAATTGTTTGCCCGTGATATTTTTGAAAAAGGAGGGGTTTTAGTATGGAAAAATAGAAAAAATAATATATTTTAACCGAAAAGGTAATTGCCCGTAATTAAAAGTATTAAAACAGGTTTTAAAATAAATAAGGGTTTGTCCGTGGTATTTTTGGAAAAAGAGGAGTTTTAGTAAGGAAAAATATAAAGAGTAACATGTTTTAGTTGAAAAGGGTAATTGCCCGTGATTTTTTTAGAAAAAGAGAGAATTTTGTTAGAAAAACTAAAAAAAGTAATATATTTTTGCTGAAAATGTAATTGGTTATAAATAATGTTATTATTTAATAACATTTTTAAAAAAATAAGTAAGGGTAATTAGGTAAATTCGAAGTACTAACCGACCAACCAAACTTTTAATGTTTCGTCTATTATAAGATAGTATAGCATAGAAGTACAGATTATACGACTTTTTCATAAATACCCAATCCCGGAAATCTTTTTGCAAAAATACCTTTTCAAAAAAAATTGCGAAAATACCATCTTTTAAAAAATATTTGCAAAAATACGTCCACAACCAAATACAACTATTGCAACTGCATGCAACCTGCTGCGCAGCCACATATTCAATTTTAAATTTTTTGCAATTCACATATTTTCAACCACATATGCAACTGCGTGTAACCTACTGCGCAGCCACATATGTAAATTCAATTTTAAAATTTTCACAATCCACCTGTTTGCAACAACATGTGCAACTGCATGAAACTATGTTGTATTTGGTTGATTGGGTTGCAGAACGTATTTTTGCAAAAAAATTTTGATATTTTCGCAATTTTTTTTTTTTTAAAAAGTATTTTTGAAAATATTTTGAGAAAATGATAAAATCGCATAAAAACTTAAAAAAATTGATACATTTGGCAAAAATCCAAGATTATATCATATTTTATAATAAGAGTAAGGGGATAATAAGGAAATACTACCATAGGTAACAGTTCGACTCCCCTCTGCAACATATTAAATAAAACTTTTATATATAAATAATTAAATTTATTCTAAATGGTCTATAAAAAAAGAGGATAAAACTGATAGTACTATATGATCGGTCTACTCTTGCTAACTACATTATTAAACTCTGCATATATGCTAAGGGAGATATAACTTTACATATATGTAATATCACTTTAGGTTTATGCAATCTTAAGTATTGTGTTCATGGTGGATATAAAGACCTCGCCTCGGGATAAAAACTAATAATTCAACGTGATAACTCCTAGAATGATGATTTGGAACAAAAAAAACTCTTGGTGTGTCACCAATTACGTAAGCCCAATAATATTTTATTAGTGGAACAATATATGTATGATAAATTTTTATAATATAAAATTTTAATTTGATGTGACAATTTTTATATATTTATAATGATAAATTTTAATTTGAAGTTATACATTATAAATGTTATTAAGGCTATAAAAAATATTTTTCAGGTTTTTCAATATTTGTTAAAATTATATAATTAATGTAAATGTATTTTATTTGAAATATTGAGTTGTAAATAACATATGATAATATTGGTATAAGGTGTTTAAAAAGTAAATTGGAAAAGTGGAAGAAAAAAGAAAATGGAGAAAAAGAGGAAAAAAGAGAATTAGTGGACTTAATAATTAATGAGGAGGGAGGGGCCGAAAGAGTTTTAGTAAGATAGTGATGTGTGGCAAGCTACTCAGTCATTGTTTATTTTAGAATTAGTATAAACTAGAATAGTACCCGATGTTGTGATGATATTTAATGTATTTATAATATATAATAGTAAATTTTAATTTGAAGTTTTATATTATAAATGTTGTTAATGCTGTAAAATATTTATTTTTCAGGTTTTTCAATATTTGTTTGAATAATTTAATTAAATTTAGTATATTTTATTTCAAATATTGAGTTACGAATAGCATAAATATTGGTAAAAGTTGTTTGAAAAATAAATTAATAAAGTAAAAGAAAAATATGAACAAAAGGAGGGAAAAAATAATTAATGAAATTAATAAATAATGAGGAGAAAGAGACGGTTTTTTTTTAATAAAGAAGTGACATGTGAGAAGCTATCGAGTTAGCGTGTGTTTGTTTTAGTATTAGTATAGATGAGTATGAAGAAGGATGAAAGATAACTAAAGGATGGATTCTAATCAATGACATATTACATAATTTTTTTTATATGGCACCTATACTAAACTGCCCATAACTATTATGTAATAACTGTACAAGAGGTAATAAGAAAGTACTATCATGGATTAAACGACCGATTCTCATCTACAACATATTAAAAAAAATTATATACAACAATTATACTAATAAGTTTGTAACTGGAATTTCACGAATAACATGTAAAATAATTACTATTTTATATGATAAAAATATTACCAATGGTTAAGGATTGTAAAATTTATATATTAAAATTTGAATATCCTCAATCACATGTTAATAACTAATACTTATATTATTAGATTTAAAAATATCAAAAATATATAAAAAAAATTGTTGCTTAATATTCATATGTTTTGTCACAAACTAATGTCAAAGTTATATAATCCAATTCAAAAACTATTTAAAAACATATAAAAGAATTAATCAATGAATATCTATAGTAAACTATAATAACCGAAAAGGTTGATCCTTCCTTTATTTATGATACCTTTCGATCATAACGGTTAGATCTTTCAAATCAAATTGATACGGAGCGTTAAATTTAATACTAAAGTTGTTCTATAAAAGGAACTCAGGTTCGATTCCTACAAACAACATATTAAAATTAAACATTTTTAAATAATCATAACTGTTAGATCTTTCAAATCACATCGATATAGACCGTTAGATTTAACACTAAAGTTATTATATATAATGAACTCAGGTTCGATTCCCGCCAACAACGTACTTAAATTAAACATTTTTAAAATTTATTCCATGTAAAGCAACTTAAGGTTTGATCCCAGAAAACAACATACTTTGAGCCATAACAGTTAGATCTTTCGGACCAAATCGATACAGAACATTAGATTTAATACTAACGTTATTCTATATAACGAACTCACGTTCATTCCTACCAACAAAATATTAAAATTAAACATTTTTAAAAATTATGTCATACAACAATTTAAGCTTCGATTCCTGACAATAACATATTAATGTTAATCATCTATAACATTAGTTTTTAAAATATAAATATAGGTGAAATCTCATCTTACAATTTTTTTAAAACTATAAAAACTAAAAATAAATATTAAAATTAAAATAAAAATTAAAAAAAATAAAAATTATTAAAATTTAAATAATAGTAAAACATTCTAAACACCCGTGCTTTGCACGGGCTATAAACTAGTTAGAAGATAATTGAGATAACTGATACGTGTAACAGTGTGTTGCTGTTTGGTTTAATAATAATCTCTGATGCTGGATCATTGTTGATGAATGCAGGATTATAGTCACCGAAAACCACACTTAAACCACCATATTGTATAGGTACTTGTTCTGGAGCGATGTATCTGCATATACAAATATGTTTTCAAATTAAAGCATACTTATAGTATTAAATCACTAGATCAAATGTGTCATACGAAAATTGCAGCTATGACTCATTTGAAACTGATAAATGCGAACTTAATACATACTAGCTTAAAACCCGTGCATCTTGTAAATCGTTAATTAATTATTATATTTTTAATAATTAATTAATTTTTTTGTTAAAAAAATAAGTAGACACATTAAAATAGCTAAATACTTTTAATTAATTAAAAACATTAAAACAAATTTTAAAATAAATAAAAATGAAAAAATGTAACATATATTTAGTTTAAAAAGGTAAATACCCGTGATATTTTTGGAAAATGAGGTTTTAAAATTTAATAATTAAAAGTATTTAAATTCGTTTTAAAATAAATAAGTAAAGGGTTTCCTGTGATATTTTTGGAAAACAAAATGAATTTTAGTGAGAAAAATAGAAAAAGTAAATTTAAAAAGACAATTTCCCGTGATATATTTAGAAAAGAAGAGACTTTGTTAGAAAAAATCTATAATGTGTTTTAGAGTAATTGGTTATAAATAGGTAATTGATTATTTATATTTTAATATTCTTAGTGATTGCATTTGTTAAGAAAAATAAGTAGACATGTTAAAATAGGTAAACTTTTAAAAAATAATTATAATATTATAGGTTTAAAAATAAATAACTAAAGGTTTGTCCGTCATATTTTTGGAAAATGAGGGGTTTTAGTAAGGAAAAATAGAAAAACTAACATGTTTTAGTTAAAAAAGGTAATTGCCATGTTTGAAAAAGTAGGAGAATTTGTTAGAAAAAAGAATGTATTTTAGGGAAAAAAGGTAATTGGTTATAAATAGGTAATATTATTACTTAATAATATATTTCTATAAATAAGTAAGGTTAATTAAGTAAAAACACGAAATACAGTTAAGGGCAATTAAGTAAAATCACAACGTACCATACCGACCAACCAAACTTTTAATGTTTCGTCTATTATATCAATACTATATTATTAAAGCCGAAACATTGAAAGTTTTGGTTTTCGGTTTTCGGTACTTTTTCTAATTAATAAATTAATAATATAATCAAAATTCGGGAAAGTTTTATTCTACATTAATATTTCACTATATTTTACTACATAAAAATCAAATAATATTGAAATCTAATAAAAAAAATGGAAATGTGGGATCTAATTTGTTTAAATTTAGGATACACTGCTACTTCTTTCTTTTTAGGATTACGAAAGCTACTACAAATCAAATCTTTTATGGAATTGTATTATTGTCAAGTTACCAAAATAGTAACTAGATGATTGGCTTAGGTCACTCTACTGACTGCTAACTTTTAATTGGGTCATCTAACTTAAAAAGATTTCAATTAGGTCATCACAAATCAGATAAAAGCTTTCATTCAGGTCACTGGACCGTTAAGTAGCGTTGATAATTAACGAAGTTCTGTCTAATGGTGCCAGATCGGTGCCATATCACCTGCCACATCAGTAAACTAACCCGCCCAATCTAAAACCCGACCCAATTATACCCAACATCAGTTCCGTCTAATGAACTCGATCCATCTCTCAACTCTCTCGCTACTCTCTCTCTCTCTCTCCCCCCTTGTTTTTCAAAGATTAAACCCATATTTTCTTCATGATTTTGTTGATGAAATTCGTAGTATAGATAACCAAATTGAAGCCCTCTCAAATCTCTACCCAACCATACCAATTATTTTGAGTTTTGAGAAAATCGAAAATTTGGGGGTTTTGTTGGGGTTTGATTTTCCGATCAAATTTGATGTAGTAGTTGATTGGTTTAGTGTTAAAAGGTGTTTGGGGGTCGATTTGCAGCAAAACCCCAGCTTTTGGGGCTTGCATGCGACCGACCGACCACCGACGATGAACTCCGGTGAGCCGGCGGTCATGGATGATGGTTTTGAGTGATGATTGTTAATTATTGCGAACTATGTGATGATTAATTACTTGTTATTGGGCTTGTATGTGTAGTCTTACTTTGATTTTACTTAATTTGAGTTCGTCGGAAAGTTTGAATTAGAGGGAGTATGATTTTTGAGTAGTTGTTGTTAATTTTGGTCAAGAATATATGCATGTTATAATCGTAAGATGTGATTACCTGTTTGATTCTTAGTTTTCTGTCAAGTTTTGGTGTTAATTCGAGTTGGGTTGCATTTTGCCGGAATTAGAGTTATAAATCGGAATTGCTTTCGGATGTTGCATTTCATTTTGGTTGAATTCGAGTGTTAATTAGATGGTTTTGACTGTCATTATGGTTACGAGTTGAATTGGGGTTATGAGTTGAGGTTGGGGACCGTTTTGGGGAAGGAAGTCGCCAGAATTCTTTGTTTTTCGGCGGTGTTCTTCGTGTTCTTGAGTATAAATGAGAAGAGGGAAATAGGCTGATACGTGGGTTATGAATGAGAAGAAGAAGAACCCTAATTGAATGGGTCAGGCCAGACACCTGTACGCCAACTCAGCTTGCCTAGTCAGCCTTCCGTCAATTATTTAACGTTAGTAACGGCCAGTGACATGAATGAAAGCTTTTATCTGATTTGTGACCTAATTGAAACCTTTTTAAGTTGGATGACCCAATTAAAAGTTAGCAGTTAGTATAGTGACCTAAATGCCATTTAACCCATTATCTTTTTGAACTAAACATGTTACCTTTTCTATTTTTACTTACTAAAACTCCTCCTTTTCAAAAAATATAACGGATGATATGGGCTGAAAATAACCCAAAAGACATAATTAATGATACATTAATTAGACCAAGCTTGGTCCACAGGTTAAGCCCAATTAATGAGGCCCGTAACCCTAATTACTTATTAAATTCGTAATCAATAAAAAAGCTAGATGTACAGCCTTATATAATGTGTCCTAGTTGAAGCCTACTTTTACAAGGAGTAGCCTCCAAGACACCAAAACCTAAAAGGAGTCAGTCTCCTACAAAGAAAGATCTAGACACAGTCCTTGTCCTCCATCAAGAAAGAGACTTGACTTCCAAGTCTCCCAAACCTAGTCTAAATCATAAACTCTCAACATCTATATAAAGGACTTCACCCTTCATTCTAAGAAGAACGTTTTGGGCAGAGAGATCCATACGTTACAACGCCTCGAAGGCGCTACAAGCCATGTAGGCAACTCTAGAACTAAGTCTTGGCTTGATTCTTGATTCTCATCAAGGTACGTAGGCATCTTATTAGGACCGAGTTAATCCCCGACAACAAGAGCAACCACACCATTAAAGCTCGAACCTCATCAACCCTAGCATTAAATTCACGAAACCCTAGCCGTGATTTAAAGACATAGTTTTTATTCCACAACATTTGGCGCCGTCTGTGGGAAACGGATATCAACCATGATGAATACACGGAGAATTAATCGTGGTGACGAACCACCTTCAACAACTCAGGTTTCGACATTTGTCGTTGAGAACCAACCCTCTTCAACTTCTACACAGGGAACAGATTCCCCAACAACCACTACTCAAGGATTGAATCCCAAAGGGACGAATCCCCAACTCCAACATTAGGGATTGAGTCCACCAGGGGCCGATCGCTAAAACACCTAGCAAACATGCCTCTAGGGACGGATCCCACTTCCTAGAAAAAGAATTCTCAACTACATGGCATAATTGCGCCCTTTATCACTAATGCAACCCCCATGAATTGCTCAAACCCGAGATCCGGTATATATGAATGCCCATACTTAGAGGAAGTGGCAATTTCCTTCCTCCTCCTCAAAGCAATAGAAGCTATAAAGCCCATTATGTCCGAGGCTTGGAGCCCCAAAGACAAGAAATAATGATTTTTCTGGTTGGTATACTAATAATACAGACAAATCCACTGATGAGAATGTTCACTCCGAAAGAAGGATACGCTCTAGAAGGGATACAACTACAGGGGATTGTCATCCACAGCCCCAAGGGTCAAAATGAATGGATGAACAGACTATTGAAGATAGGATCTTAGCCCATGAGGCGCAAATCCAAGAATTGAAAAATACTTGGAAAAAACATCAAGGCAAGCGCGCCCAACATTAACCAAAACCTCAAAACACCACCCCGGTGATAAGTTTGGATGCTAACCCGAGAATTGAGAGGACTGAAGCACCAACAGGAAGCATTATTGAACTATTGTTGCTGGGAGATCCTGATGATCCAGTCCCTCCTTTTACGAACGAGATCATGAATGCGTATATCTCTAGGAAATTTAAAGATGTCGATCATCCAGGCTTTTAACAGCTCGGGAGATCCAGCCAATCACATGAGAAATTTTTACTAATGCATTGTTGCTGCAACCTATTACCGACGTTATCAAGTGTAGGGCGTTCCCTCAAACCTTGGATGGACGCAACACTTATGTGAAGAGTTCTACTTCGTGGATATCTATTTAACAAGGAAATCACGAATCTCTAAGGGACTACATCAATAAGTATACAGTATACCTGAGAATTTTTAAAGGTCGCGGACTTAGGCCAGAGAGTAGCCATGGTGGCCTTACAACGAATTATGACGAATCCCTACTTTAAAATATCGTTGGCTAAAATAGACTCATAAACATGCACGATTTCCAAGAAAGGGATGGTAAGTACATTAAGACCGAGGAAAGTATGAAGAAATCAACAACTACTGTAGAGGGTAGTCAAGAGTACTACGTCATGTGGCCTAGACCATACATGGATTTTGATTCCTCTACCAAGAAACCTCAAAGACAAAGGTTTACTGAGTATTCAAGGTTGAACACTCTCAGGAGTCAAAATCTGGATGGAGATCGAGAAAGATCAGGAATTGAGACCACTTAAGGGTGACCCTGAAAGAAAAGACAAGAGTCGATAATATCGATTTCTCAAGGATATGAACATGGCACTGATGATTATAGACATCGGAAGAATGAGATATAATTCTCAATAAGAAGAGGAAAGTTAAAAAAATTCACCAATAACGATGAGATGAACAATGATAAGAGAAACTATGATAATAGAAAATCTCAGCCCCGAGGGCCGGTGATAAAACACGATACTTGGAGGGTCAACTGCTGCTGGCTCCTCAAGGAACTCAAGAAAAGACATCAACCACGATAAGAAAAGGGGTTAAAAGTCACGATGATCCGCCTAAAACTAGTCAAGTTGCACCCGCCACTATTGGGACTCAACCAATCCCTGGAACCTCTCTTCAAGGGACGATTCCCCAAGGGACGAACATTCAAGGTTCGAATCCTCAAGGGACGACTCCCCAAGAGATGCACTCAAGGTCCTAACCCTTGAACTCAAGGGATGATTCAAGATCCCCAAATTTGAGGGACAAATCCCCAACTTTACATGGTGCTTTCACCCCTAGTTGCTAGTGCACCACAAGGGCTGCAATTTTCTATCATCGTATTGTTTCACAAGCTATTCAAAACCCCGCTTAAGGGATTTCTCTATTTCCAACTTCTGAAAGAAGTATTCACTCTCATAAACCTTATGAGGAGTATGTGTCTCATTACATTAAAGGCTTGGGTCCTCTCCACCGAAAGGAATCGTGACTTTTATGGACTTATACTAAGGATGATGAAACCTCGACTAATTATGATAATAATCCTATAAGGAGGCATCCAGGAAAATAGCCTACGGGCAGAGATGGGCGTCCCCAAACCCAAGGGGCTAAGGGAACGAACCGACAATGTATAGAAGAGATTGGCTCATAAAACGCGTATTCAAAATTTGAAGCAAGATCTATAAAGACAACAGACTATGCAACCTCTATTATTAACTTGAATGAGACCCCTAGGAGGACAACGTTTGATATCCAAGGGGTTGATCCCAATGACTTGAGGCCTCTAACATATCACGATGATCCAACCCTTCCATTCATCAATGAGAAAATGGATGTTTTTATCTCAAGAAATTCAAGATGTCCAAGATCAATACCTATGATGTTATAAAGTAGGACCACAAAACATTGTTGTTGTAACCAGTCACGAGAGCTATCAAGTAGGATGTGTACTCAAACCCTGGGGGCATGTCACAATCATGGTATAGTCATCTTCCCCCCAAAGATCGGTTCTTTCAACGATCTGAGTAGGCATTCATAAGCCACTTCATTAATGGAAAAACACCATGTATGCAAAAACTGAAGTGACCATAGCCTTTGTTGATTCAGATTTGGAAGGGGTGAAGTTCCTCCATGATGACCCGTTGGTCTTTATACCTGTGATAGGCAACTCTGAAGTGAAGCAATTCCTAATGGACAATAGAGCTTCTATGGATATTTTTTGTGGAAACAACGACTCTAATCTAACCCCCTCAAGTATGCATATATATATATGGATTCAATAAAGATTGAGTCGAAAGTAGATGATATGATTTAATTACCCATAAAGATTGGACAAGAGCCTAAAGAGGCCACTCAGATGTTGATATTTTCGGTGATCAAATCAGCCTCCACTTTCAACAAGATCCTTGAGAGGACAAGCTTTCATGTCTTTAAGGCGGTTGCCTCAACTTATCACATAAATTTCAAATTCCCTACAAGGAACGAAGTGGGTAAAGCGAGATGAGACAAAAATGGAAAGCAGTTGCTATGTTGCCGTGCTACGGCCTAATGGAGTCGGGGGACATGTTCTCCTAATTAAAGTCATGAATGTTAGAGAAGATGAGGAACGACAGGAGAAACCCGCTGAGGACTTGATCCCCATTCCCTTAGTTCTTTGAGAACCCAAAAAGCTAACATACATTGGGGCACCACTAAATGAATCCTTGAAGAGAAAATTGACTATGCTCCTACAAGAGAATAATGGCGTGCTTGCTTAGATAGCAGCTTATATTCCAGGGATTGATCCCCAAACTCATTTTACAGAAGTTGAATGTGGATTTGGATAACAAGACGGTGAAACAAAAGAAATGGAATTTTGCTCCCGAAAGGCAAGAAGCCATAAATCAAGAAGTGGACAAGCTCTTAAAAGCTGGGTTTACTGAGAAAACTCAATCGTTAGCTAACCCCTTGATGGTCAAAAAGGTCAATGGAAAATGAAGGATATGTGTAGACTTCAATGACTTGCACAATGCATGTCCTAAGGATTGTTTTCCTCTATACCAAGAATTGATACATTTATCGATGTCACTGATGAGCACAAGATGCACAAGGATGAAATCCCAAGGTTTCATAGACGGATACAACCAAATCAAGATGCACAAGGATGAAATCCCAAGATTTTTAAGAATTTGATTGGAAAGACCGTGGAGGTTTATGTGGATCACACATTTTAGTCAAGAGCCTCAACAAGGACGATCATATTAAGCACCTTCGAGAGGCATTTGAAGTATTGAGGAACCACAAAATGATTTTGAATCCCGCTAAATGTGCCTTCAGCGTTGGATCTAGGAAATTCATAGTCTCATGAAATCAAAACGAGGCATTGAGGCCCCAAAATAAATCCTAGGTATGGAACCCCCAAAAGTCTGTGAAGGACATTCAGAAAGTCAAGAGAAGAGTTGTAGCCTTAGGGCGCTTCACCTCCAAATGTGGTGACAAGTGCCTCCTAGTCCTCAAGGCCTTAAAGAAGGTTAAAGGCTATGTGTGGAATATTGAAGAAAGCCAAGAGGCCTTTGGACAACTAAAAAGTATATGGTTGGGACATCTCTACTATCCAAACCTCCGAAAGGTTCCTAATGGAGTATAACTGTATTATTCCAAGATATATAAAGAATTTTACTTTAGTCATAATAACGACTGCGAGAAAGCTGTGTCCATATTTTCAAGAGCACAAGATTTAAATCTTGACAAAACCAGCCTTTACAAAACTCAACGCAGAGCCCAAAGGCTAATGAAAGATTGATCAAGTGGGCAATCAAGCCCGGGCCATCAAAACTCAAGCTCTGGAAGACTTAATGGTTGAATGCACCATTGACAACCAAAAAGTCAGGGGGCAGGATAAAGCACCCCAAGAGGGCAAAGTTAAAGACATGATCCCAAAGAAATACTGATGTTCTATTTTGAAAGGACCTGATCCCAAAGGAATACTGATGTTCTATTTTGATGGGCATCAAAAACAAATTCTAGTAGAGCTAGTTTGGTTCTACAAAGCCCTAAAGGCTTCCTAATTGAGTATACCATTAAGTTGGATTCTCCAACCATAGTAACAAAGTTGAACATGAAGCACTGATTGCCATATTCCTGAGGGTCGAGAACTTTAAAGTCTGTGGAGATCCAAAATTGATGAATCTACAAATAAACGTAGAGTTTGAAACAAGGAATGAAATTATGGCTAATTACTTGGCCACAGTAAAAGGTCAGCTGACTCGATTTGAAGAATACTACGTAGAGCACATTCGAAGAGAGGAAGACATGAAGGTTGATGCCTTGTCCAAGATTGTCTCATCTGAAATGAAGACATGAAGACATGAATAGATGACACACTTACTGCTAGGTCCAGAAGTATGCCAAAAAGGCTGAATTTTCCTTGTTGGGGTCTTCTGGACCTAGCAGTAAGTGATGGAATTCACGTTTATTCGACTAGAAATCCTAGTCGAAATGTAAGTGATGGAATTCACGTTTATTCGACTAGAAATCCTAGTCGAAATGTTTTTCGACGTCGCTGAAAGTTTTCATGTTTCTTCTACTAGAATCCTAGTCAAAGATTATCTCGAGTTCACTGGAAGCTTTCACGTGTCTTCGACTAGAATCCTAGACAAAAATTATCTCGACGTCACTGGAAGCTTTCACGTTTCTTCGACTAGAATTCTAGTCTAAAATTATCTCGATGCCACTAGAAGCTTTCACGTTTATTCGACTAGAATTCCTAGTCTAAAATTTTCTCGACTTCAGCGCTAACTTTCACGTTTATTCGACTAGGAATCCTAGTCGAAGGTCATCTCAATTTCACTGAAGAAATTCACGTTTTTTCGACCAGAATCCTACTCGAAGTCAGGTTCGACCTCAATGCTGGAATTCATGTTTTTTAAACTAGAATCCTAGTCTAAAATAAACTCAACCTCACTGGAGAAATCCTCGTTTTTTAGACTAGGATCCACTTCCAAATCAAAATCGACTAGAATCCTAGTCGAAGATAAACTCGACCTCACTGGAGGAATCATCGTTTTTTAGACTAGGATCCACGTTCAAGTCAAAATCGACTAGAATCCTAGTCGAAGATAAACTCGACCTCACTGGAGGAATCCTCGTTTTAGACTAGGATCCACGTCCAAGTCAAAATTGACTAGAATCCTAGTCGAAGATAAACTCGACCTCACTGGAGGAATCCTCGTTCTTTAGACTAGGATCCACGTCCAAGTCGAAATCGACTAGGATCCTGGATAAACCTGAATATGGTTTAAACATTTCCGAAAATTCAGGGAAATTATAAATAAGTAAAATACTTATTAAACATTCTTAAGAATCCGGAAAATGAGGGAATAGTTTACAAAATTATTTCCATGCTCGAAGCACAAATAAATATCTTTGATAAAATAATCAAAAATAGAGAAAATAACCTAGAGGTACAATAAAATTCCTAAAAAATTAGGAAAAATGCGGAAAATTATAAAAATATTTCCTTGATGATAAGGGCAATAATTTATGTAGATAACACATAAAAAGCTCCTTAATTGCTGAGAGAAAACATGAAAGAAGGACCATTTTCCCGTAAAACTCTAAAGTTATGGTATTCCATCCGAGAATTACCATTAAATTTGTCAAAATTAAGACTGTGTGAACCATAAAAGGATCATACAAAAGTCAAGTTAGCCTCGAATAAGGCAAAATCGTCGTAAATGTGTAGGTCGCTCCACACTTTACAACAAGACGATACCCGTGAAACACTAATGTACACAAAGTCCTAGGTAAAGGATAAAAATGACCCCAAATCTCGGAAAAGATCAACATAACTTCTATGAAAACTTGAAAAGTTTTCTTAGAAGTTGGGGGACAAATGATATAGGCTGAAAATAACCCAAAAGACATAATTAATGATATATTAATTAGACGTAGCTTGGTCCACAGGTTAAGCCCAATTAATGAGGCTTCTAACCCTAATTACTTATTAAATTCGTATTTATTAAAAAGGCTAGCTATACAGCCCATTAAATGTGTCCTAGTTGAAGCCAATTCTTACAAGGAGTAGCCTCCAAGACACCAAAACCTAAAAGGAGTCAGCCTCCTACAAAGAAAGATCTAGACACAGTCCTTGTCCTTCGTCAAGAAGGAGACTTGGCCTCCAAGTCTCCCAAACCTAGTCTAAATCATAGACTCTCAACATCTATATAAATGACTTCACTCTTCATTCTAAAAAGAAAGTTTTAGGCAGAGAGCTCCATGTAGGCAACTCTAGAACTACGTTTTGGCTTGATTCTTGATTCTCATCAAGGTACGTAGGCATCATATTAATTAGGACCGAGTTAGTCCCTGACAACAAGAGCAGCCACACCATTAAAGATCGAAGCTCATTAATCCTAGCATTAAATTCACGAAACCCTAGCCGCGATTTAAAGACCTAGTTTTTATTCCACAACAACGGAGAAACCCTTAATTATTTATTTTAAAATATATTCTAATGCTTTTAATTAGTTAAAAACATATAGCTATTTTAACATGTATACTTATTTTTAACAAATATAATTAATAAAATATTAAAATGTAAATAATAAAACAACAATTAACAATCCGTGTATCGCACAAATTTTAAAATAGTATACCTGTAATACTTAAATTATAACTTTTCAGATCTAAAGATTCAATTGTAACTTAGAGCAAGTTCAAGAGCTTACTTATATCATGTCCTAAGCTCAAATATAAGTAATCTAGCAAAAAATGGTGCTCCAACAATGTCCTAGTGGTTACCTAAATCACTAGGACATCCATCTCATTACCTATTAATAGGTAACCACTAGCCATTACCTATTTAATTTCCATGAATAAAAAATTCATTTCCCACCTTTTCTACATTACTTTTCTCTCTCTTTCTTTCACTCTTTTTCTCTCTCTTTTCAAATATATTATTATAATAATAATAGGGAATGGATATAAGTAATGTTGTTGGAGTTCCTACAAGAAATCAAGTCTCTAAATCACTAGGACACATTATTATATAATATTTATAAGTAACCAACTAGGACATTGTTGGACTTGCTCTTAACCACCGTTTATATGCTTTACTTCCAATTTCGGAATATATTTATAAAATTAATTTTGCCTTATAATTTTTTAAAATAAGAAGCAAGTGAATAAAACATATATTTTTTTCCCAACTACTTCTTCTTATATTCATTTTTTTTTTCTTAAGTGAACATGCCGTTAAATCTTTAAAAAGGATTTTATATAGTACTAGTTTATAACCCGGGCAATGCACAGTTACTTAAATTTTATTTATAATTATTTTGTTTATAATTATATTTTTATTACCCATGCAACACACGATTGTTTTTTTAATATTTATAATTATATTTATTTATGAATATTTTAATATTTAAAAGTTATTAGTTTACATGATTAAATTATTGTTAAAAAAGATTTAGCCAAAAGAATTATAGTTAAAAATTTGATATTTATTATATTTTACACGCTCAATTTAATATTTGTTTATATTGAGTTATAAAAATTAGATTTTGCCAATTTTATAGTCCACATGAAATTCACAAAATAATCTTTAATTTAGTTGTGGTTTAATAGTTCTTTTTCAATTAAAAACTATTCTAAAACTAAAAAGAGAATAAAGTAACGAAATTTAATGTTGAGAATTCTATTCGATTTAGGAAATCTACTTGTATGTAGTTTAGATTATTAGAATACCCTTTATTAACCAAATACAGTTTTTAATGTTAAATCTAACGGTTTTCACCTATCTATTTAACATTAAACGATTTTTATTATTTTGGTATTAAATGAGTTTCCTTATTTAATTACAACTATTTTTATGTTTTTACTTTTTAGAAAACCCAATCCTAATATAATATCTTTTATTATTTTGGTTGAGAATGTTTTGGCGGTATTTAGGACCAAACTACCATGATTAGACCTGGCAATGGACCGTGTCGTGTACTTCGTGTCGTGTACTTTCGTGTTTTCGTGTACTTGAATGTAAAACTCATATCCGACCCGTTTTGGATTCGTGTACTAAATTTGAAACACATATCCAATTCAAAATGTGTTGTGTACTTTACGTGTTGTATTTGTGTACATTAAATAAAAATATAAATTTAATTTAATTAAAATTTATATATTATAAAACTATTTTAATTATGGATTTTTTTATGAAATGTGTATTAAATATCTATTACATACAATTTTACAAAAAATTGTAAATATAACTTATATATATAAATGTATACTTCTTATATATAATGTATAACTTACTGCCAATTAGTCGTAAAACTTTTATTTATTGTTCATATGTAATTGATTATATATTTTCTAAATATGCAATACTATAAATAATATATATTTTTAAAAATTATTTATTTATTTCATTAATTCGTGTACTTTAGTTCCGTGTCGTGCATCTATTGTGAAAATCCAAACCCGACACTAATTATATTCGTGTTTTTTTGTGTTCGTGTACCAAATTTTTGCACTCAAACACTAATTATATGTGTCGTGTTCGTGTCGTGTTCACGTGTCGTATACCAAATTGTCTGGTCTAACCATGATAACATCATTAATTTTTCTTAATATTTATAATTTTTTTTAATTATAATTTTTTTAAATATTTATTGATAAAATATAATATACACTTTTTTGTAATATGTTAAAGATGCGGGAACTTTGAACTTTTGAGAAAATAAATTATCAATTAAAATATAATTTTTTTTGTAATAGTTCTTCTTTTAAAGTAGTACACCGTGATCAAAATTATGTATAAATTTCATTTTTTTATAGTATATCCTGTAAATATCTATGTTATTATATTAAAGACTAAATAATGAAAGCTTCTTTTAAGTTAAGTTTGGTCGCTTTGTTTGATTACTCAATCCATAATCGTTGAATCTTTTAAATTAAATTGTTGAAAAACGTTAGATATAACAGTAAAATTATCATGTAGAATGATCTAAGGTTTGAATCTACCAACAACATATTAAAATTTATAGGGTTTTTTTTGAAAAATAAGAATTTTTTCATTTTTTTCTTGTAGACATGTTATTTGATAATATTTTTTGTAAAGTACGATTTTTCAGAAAAGTACTATACTAATTAATTAACAAACTTTTAAAGTTTCGAATTTAATAATTTACAATGTATACAGGTTTAAAAAGTTTGACCTCTTTTGTAGCTTAAAATTTCAAAATAAGGTTTTCTTTTTAATATGAATATAGTTCTGCTAACAATGAAATTAGGTCTCTATGAATTCTTATAAAACAAAACCACCATTTACGTATAATTTATTATTTAATAATAAATAATATTTGATTAGTTATGATATAAAACTTAATAAAATAGGATTAAAAATATGCACAATTATATAAAATTTTATCCTTGTATTATTATATTCTTTGTTGATTTGAATTTTTCTTAGATTGATTTTAATATTTGAACATAGATTTCTAAATTTAAAATAGTTAGAAAAAAGTAATTAAATTGGTGTTAAAATAATGATGACATAATAATTATTATTAGAATTTAAATATTTACTTTATTAATTTGGGCTTTATCTTGTGTTTAAAAATCAGATTTTGACGATTTTACACCCCACATGAAGATAACTAAATTATCTTTAATTAAAATATGGTTCAACAATTTTTATCTAGGTGGAATTGTTCATGGAAGAGAAAAGAAAGTCACGAATTTTTTACATGAAAAATTCTATTCAATATAGAAAACTTATTTATATTTGGTTTAAATTATCAAAATACACCTTTTAGAATTTAAATATAATCATATTATTAATAAAATAAACTTTTTTAATAGTTGATCTAACGATTTTCATTTATCTAGTTAAGATATAATGGTCCTTATTAATTTGGTTGTCTACGACCAAAATTTGGGATAAGATCCCTATTATGATTATTATATATAAGGATTTAATATAATAAGGATATCAAGTATATACTGATATAAGTATCTTACTAACTGCTTTTACTTTTAATGTTTCAATTTTATTTACGGTGTAAATAAAATTTTAAAATACATTATTACTTAAAAATAATTAAATAGAATAAAAATTATGTTATGATTATATAAAATTTTATTCTCATATTATTATATTCTTTATCGATTTGAATTTGTTCTTAATTAATTTTGATACTTTATTGAAAGAAATATAAAATTTCTATATTTAAAAGAATTAGTGAAAAAATAAATAAATTGGTGCTACAATAATAAAAAAAATATTTATTAAAATTTAGATACTCACTTTAATATTTGGGTTCTATCCTGAGTTTTAGAAATTGAATTTTGACGATTTTACAACTCATGCGAAACTAACAAAATTATCTTTAATTTAATGATGGTTTAATAATTATTATCTAACTTGACCAGTTGACCTACCCATAAAATAAACTGAAAAGAAAAGATGGTTAAAAAGAAAAGATGGTTAAAAAGTTTTACACAAAGAATTCAATTCAATATAGAAAACCAATTTATAATTGGTTTAAATTATCAAAGCACACTTTTTAGTATTTAAATATAATCCTACATTTAATCAAATACACATTTTAATATAAGTATTCTATTCAAAATTATCGTTTATGAATATGAAACCCTCAACATTTTAATAATATTTTGATATTATCCTTTTATGTTTGTTATATGTAAAATAATATAATTATAATTTGGATTAATCGAATTGTTATGTTCCTTCAGGAAAAAAAAGTGTTTAAATTTATTCATGTACCGGAGTTCTCCTAAGTCTCTTACAACGTAGGGTATCATTCTAATCGATATGAATTGTTATCTTATTTGGTTTAATAATTATTATCTAATTTAAACTATACATAAATTCAAGAGAAAAGATATTTAAGAATTTTTACATAGAAAAATTTTAAATTATCAAAATACACTTTTAGTATTTAAATATAATTCTATTATTAATCAGATACACTTTTTAATATTAAATCTAACAATTCTCATCGATCTATTTAAGATCTAACTATAATTATTAATTTGGTCGTATACTGATGACCAGGTCGATTTTAATTTTTTTTAAATTGATTTTAATTTTTTATTGAAATAAACATAGAATTTATAAATTTAAAAGAATTAGGAAAAAAAATTAAATTGGTGCTAGAATAATAAAAAAAGATTTATTAAAATTTAGATAATAACTTTACAGCCCACGCGAAGCTTACAAAATTATCTTTAATTTAATTTAATGATGGTTTAATAATTATTATATAACTGGAACTATCCATAAAATAAAGAGAAAAGATAATTACGAATTTTTACATAAAGATTTCTATTCAATATAGAAAACCCATTTATAATAGGTTTAAATTATCAAAATACACCTTTTAGTATTTAAATACTATCCTATTATTAATCAAATACAATTTTTAATATTATATCTGACGGTCCTCATCGATTTGAATATTTATAGTTTTATAATCCAACGGATCGTATATTTTGGTAGTATAGTGACCGACCAAAGTTTTGGATAAGATCGTTGTAGCCCCATTCATCTTCCCTTGATTTATTTAACTTTACATTAATTGTATTTATATTTATATTTTTTAGTTGTAGACTTGTATAAGAAAAAGTATTTTCACATAATTGAAAGTTATTATTAATAATGATATTTGAATCATATTTAATAAATTTACAATATTGAAATGGTTACATTTAATTTTAAAAAATATTAAATAGTCACTACTTTTTCTAACTCAATAGTATATTTCGACTTTGTCAATTAATTCCAATTATATCTTTATATATCTAATTTAAATAGAATTCTCAATATAAAAAATTTGTAATTTTGTTTTCTCATGAGTATTTTTAATTGGATTATAATTGTTAAATTATTATTAAATTAAAGATTATTTTGTGAACCGTATTGTAAAATTGTCCAAATCTAATTAGCAAAAATAGTAAAGTGGCCCCAAAATAAGTACGGTTATATCTTAAAATAAATAAATGAGAACCGTTAAATCTAATATAATAAAATATTTTATATTGTAATAGGTGAATTACTTCTTCAAAGTTCGAAAGTTGAACCATATTAGTACATATAGAAAATAAAAATTGTATTATTAGAATAAATTTTTTAATAAAATTTAAAATTTAAAAAATATAAATATCAAGAGAAATTTGTGAATTAATATAATTATAAATATTAGTAATTAAATTCATGTATTGCACGATTATAAACTAGTATATTGTAAAATAAATATATACATATGAATTGGTTCAGAAATTTATTTACCAAACGATAATGTTTATCGACGTTCAGATTTATAAATCATTCAGAAATTTGAACTATCCAGATTTAATCGTCCAGATTTAACAAATGACCCCTAAATTTGTATTTGAGCCTTCGAAAATCTTTAAGTTACGTAAATAAAATTACTTGTGTTAAATACTTTTTCTTTAAATTAGCATCTCTAGTCTAGCTGCTTCAAATCGGCAAAGCCCCTTATTTTTGAAAGCATATTATAGTAAGAACAAGTCAACTCTAATGCAACACTAAAATGATGGATACTGTGTTATGCTGACAAAAGTATATTTGACTATCATTTATACCAAATTTGGTTTGTTTCAAAATTTTAATAATGTCCTTATGTTTGTTAACAAAATAATTTTTTTCCCATCTATTTCCTACTTAACTTATTTGTTTTTGTAATTTTTAACTTTAGATTTATTAATTGAAACTTCTTTTCTTTTTAATTCTTGTTAATTCTAAAATATCTTTTGTATTTTTTTATTCTAATATTTTTAATTTTTTTTTAATATTTTTTACTTTAAACTTTTACAAAACCTTGGATATTTTATTACATTTGGATTTTAACATTTTTATAAATAATTAATTATATTAATAAATTTAATATTGTGAAATAATAATATTATATTTTATAAGTTGAAGTGAATTTTATGAT
Source organism: Heracleum sosnowskyi (assembly GCA_030848705.1). Lineage (NCBI taxonomy): Eukaryota > Viridiplantae > Streptophyta > Magnoliopsida > Apiales > Apiaceae > Heracleum > Heracleum sosnowskyi. The sequence goes on along the minus strand of CM061241.1, from coordinate 104,002,254 downwards.
TGATGTGAATAGTATTATAATGACACTATTTTAGTATCTCTGGTGGGAAAAGATTTAACGGACCTAACACTTCCGCTATATCTTACATCCTGTATTGGGACTTGGGAGCAGATGATCATTGTGAAATTACTTTCTTTTCCGGCAAATATCGATTGTGAAATACTCGTGGCGTATCATTATACAACATTAAAGGTTCATGATTCTTAAGTTCTTTGTTACTTCTTCAATTACGGTGCATGCTTGGTATCACAAAAAAGTTAATTTAAAATTTAAAATGAGTAAGTGTTTTATAAGTGATAAGTTGATGAATTCATTTTTTTTTTAAAGAAAAATTTCATTAATTCATAATGTCAAAAACAAGAGCATCCACCAACTGAGTAGGGGAGCTGTAAACACGTTAAAACAATCAAGCAAACAGAGCAATCTAGATAGCTTGCGCTACCCTATTCGCATGTCTTCGAACATGAGAAATGCTAACATTAGTATACTCTTGAAGCATGGCTTGAAAGTGATGAACCACATGGCCAACCTCAAGTCTCTAATTTTTCTTCCCAACAATAGCATTCACAGTGAGTAATGAGTTTGTCTCGATAGTCACCTCCATCATGTCATGCTTTGAGATAACCCAGGAAAGAGCTTCCTTCACCCCAATACACTCAGCCTCCATGACAGTAGTTGGACACGACATTGATATATTTCTCCCGTCAACAAAATTTCCCGTACAATCTCTCAACACCATCCCCACAGTAATCGCAGAGGCTCCTGGCTGAAAAGAAGCATCCACGTTAACCTTCAACGTGCCATTTTCCAACCTTCATTTTTGATGGATTCTTATAAGTTATACGGGTGTTTGGATAAATTTACTTATAAGTTAGTTAAGAGTTTGCTAAATTAAATTTGAAAAAAATAATTATTAAATACAATGATTTCAACATTTGAATTTTAAATTAAAAAAATATTTAAAAACACAAAGGTAAAAATATAAAGTATTAAAAAAATAAAGAAATCAAAGAATAAGTTGATAAGTTAAGTAAAATGTTGGTGATTTATAACATTCAACTTATCAATTTATAAGTTATAGGTTATCAAATAAGCTGAATACACAAACAACCCTTATCAGCTCTTATCAACTTATAATGCATAAGAATTTCTAGCCAAATAGGCCCTATAATTCATCATAATTCAATGGAATTGTTTAGAATTTAGATTTTAAGTTTTTGATTTAGGACACGTATTATCTGAACAAAATATTTAGCAAATTAATGCCCTCAGGAACTATAATCTATTATATATATAATAAAATAACTAGGGTTACTTGAGACAATTTATTCATATTGAAATTATCAAATTATCCCTGCATATTACATAATAATAATTCTGTATTTAAAGCATATATTAATTACATATAATTCATTAATACCTCCATATTCATTACTCCATTATTATTTAATATAGTAGTAATTTATTACATTTCTACTAATAGTTAAATGATTGGATAATTAATATCTATAATTATATCTAACTCATTATTAATGTAATGTGTTGAAAAGGGTAATTAATTATTTATTAATCATAATAATAATAAATTGTATTATTACTATTATATATATATATATCTGTGTGTGTGGTTCGTGTTATTTTTAGAAGATAAGTTGTTTTAGTTAGAAAATATAAAATAAATAATGTGTTTTAGCTGAAAAAGGCAATTGCTTATAAATATATAATAATATCACCATGTTGCCTGTGTTATTTTTAGAAGATGAATTGTTTTAGTTAAAATACCTAAAACATGTAATGTGCTGAAAAAGGTAGAAATTTATTTATTAGTAATTATATAAAATTATATCACCTTTATGTTGGGTATAATTACTAACTACAGAGCAACAATAGAGCAGTTATATATATATAATTGTATTAACGAGAACATGCAAAATACCAATAAACGAAATAAACACAAAGGTCGAAACAATAAAATAATTAGAGACTGTAAATATAATCAGATAAGAAAGAACACTTATCTATCAGGAGCTTTAACAAATTCTGAAAGATAAAGAAACAGCTGAGTCGCCAAGCCTTCGAGAAGTTTTGACTGTTCTTGAAGAGATTATTGCCCCACTTACGCTGTGTTGGGTTGCAGAAATATCACTCCCAGGATAAAACAGCACAGATCAATCCACTCACAGAAATGGCAATGATCAACAGCGAATATCACCTCACTTCACCCAAGAACTATGTAATCTGTTTGTGTTGAGAGAAAACCCAGAGAAGATAATAGTTGCCTGGGGTTTTCAGAATTACGTATATCTCACTTATGTCAAACGCTATGTTTTGTATCTATATAAAATACAAAATAAAACGTAAACAGACCAAAAATATTGTAACTGAAGATATGGCATTTAATACTAAATATTCTGATTTAATTACCATAACAGTAGTCATCAGGATTTAATAACAGTTACAGCTCAGTCAGGATTTCCTGGTCCATCAGGATTTGATCATCATCAGTACTCCAAGCCATCAGGACTTGCTGTCCGTCAAGAGTGGCATCAGTACTTGATCGAACATCAGGATTTCGTCAGGACTAGACCATCATCAGGATTTAACTCCGTCAGGATCCAAGTACTGACCCAGGCATCATGATCAGTAGTCATCAGGATTTGATCCACATACTGACACTAGCCATCAGGATTTAATCCACGAACAGGTCCATCAGGATTTAATATAAATCCTGAACCAGTTCGTTTAGCTGTTACAAATAAATACCGATACTGTTAAATTAAATCAATAAATAATATTAAATGAACAGGTAATAAAATTACTCGCCCATGTCGCCTCGCGTACGTGAGACGCCGAGACATTCGCCCAAATCGCCCTTCGAGTCGAGTCGAGTCGAGTCGAGTCGTGACGTGACGTGACGTGGCGTGGCGTGGCGGGGCGAGGCGAGGCGGGCGGCGGCGGCGCGCGAGGCACATACTAACACCATGCACACCCACATGCCTTAGTAGTTGTACACCACTCTTGCACATTTTTCTATATAAACCCACCAACCTCTCATTACCAATGCTATGTGGGATACAAGTTATTTTAATATAACCAACCCACATAACCCATTTCAAGCAACCTATTTCAACTCAATTTATTTATGGATTACACTAAGAAAATGTCTTAGATCCAAACATGAAAGTTTAAGTCCTCATAACAAGGTACAACCTCCAATCGTTAGTTTCCGGAAATTCCATCAAGAACATATTTAAAATATGCCTCAAACTTTCCATTTTCTAACACTTTATATATATATATATTTATACTAGCTTAAAACCTGTGCGATGCACGGATTGTTAATTGTTATTTTATTATCATATTTTTGATATTTTATTAATTGTATTTGTTAAAAAAATAAGTAGGCATGTTAAAATAGCTAAATACTTTTAATTAATTAAAAACATTAAAACAGATTTTAAAATAAATAAAAATAAAAAATGTAACATATATTTAGTTTAAAAGGGTAAATGTCCGTGATATTTTTGGAAAATTAGGTTTTATAATTTAATAATTAAAAGTATTTAAATTCTTTTTAAAATAAATAAGTAAAGGTTTCCTGTGATATTTTTGAAAAAAAAAATGAATTTTAGTGAGAAAAATAGAAAAAGTAAATTGAAAAAGAAAATTTCCCGTGATATATTTAGAAAATAAGGGACTTTGTTAAAAAAAATCTATAATGTGTTTTAGAGTAATTGATTATAAATAGGTATTTAATTATTTATATTTTAATATTCTTAGTGATTGCATTTGTTAAGAAAAATAAGTAGACATGTTAAAATAGGTAAACTTTTAAAAAATAATTATAATATTATAGGATTAAAAACAAATAACTAATGGTTTGTCCGTGATATTTTTGGAAAATGAGGGGTTTTAGTAAGCAAAAATAGAAAAATTAACATGTTTTAGTTAAAAAATGTAATTGTCATGTTTGAAAAAATAGGGGAATTTGTTAAAAAAATAACGTGTTTTAGGTAAAAAAAAGGTAATTGGTTATAAATATGTAATATTATTATTTAATGATATATTTTTATAAATAAGTAAGGTTAATTAAGTAAAAACACGATATACAGTTAATGGCAATTAAGTAAAATCACAACGTACCATACCGACCAACCAAACTTTTAATGTTTCGTCTATTATATAATAGTATTGATATATATATATATATATATATGTATATACATATACATATACATATATATATATATATACATATATATATATATGTGTGTGTGTTGTTCATGTTATTTTTAGAAGATGGGTTGTTTGAATTAGAAAATATAAAATAGGTAATGTGCCCGTATTATTTTTAGAAGATGAGTTGTTTTAGTTAGGAAAAAAGAAACATGTTATGTGCTGAAAAGGGTAGTTGGTTTTAGAAGATGAGTTGTTTTAAGTAGAAAATTAGAAACAGGTAATGTGCTGAAAAAGGTAGTTGGTTATTTATTAATAATTATATAAAATTATATTACGTTTGTATAGATATGTTGCCCCTATTATTTTTAGAATATGAGTTGTTTAAGTTAGAAAATATAAAACAGGTACTTTGTCCGTGTTATTTTTAGAAGATGAGTCGTTTTATTTAGAAAATATAAAACAGGTAATATGTTTTAGCTGAAAAAGGTAATTAGATAGTTATTAATAATTATAATATAAAATATTTAGAAGATAAGTTGTTTAAGTTAAAAAATATAAAATATGTAATGTGCCCGTGCTATTTTTAAAAATGAGTTATTTTAGTTAGAAAATACAAAACTGGTAATGTGCTGAAAAGGTAGTTGGTTTTTTGTTAATAATTATATAAAATTACATTACGTTTCCATATATATGTTGCCCGTATTATTTTTAGAAGATGAGTCGTTTTATTTAGAAAATATAAACAGATAATACGTTAAAACTGAAAATGGTAATTAGATAGTTATTAGTAATGATAATATAAAATATTATATTTATATATAATATCTTTTAGTATTTTATCCGACAGCTTATATTATTTTTGATTTGAAAGATCCAACGGTTGAGAATTGTTGGACCAGACTACAAAAACTGACCAGACTACAAAACTTTCAATGTTTCGTATTTAATATAATAGTATAGACGGGTTTCAATTTGCGCATAAACAGATAAAAACAAATATTTACTTAAATTATAACACTGAAACAAATTAACTGATGACAATACATACTTTTGTCAACATTCGAATAACTCATTTATCACACACAATAAAAACTTTCACAAAATCTAAAGTGTCACTTTCTACTCTTAATGATGAGGCAGGTTCAAGAAAAAAAAATAAAAGATCGCTTGAAACGAAAAGTAACACGCAACCAATATGATCAAAGGACAACAATTACCAAAATTATCTCCCTAATTAGAATTATATTCACAATATACAGGACTCAAAAGCAAATTTTAAGACATTGTCTAAATTTACAACTTTGGTTCACCGTTTGTAACTGTGATTATCGGATTAAGCGTGTGGTCATGTGTTCATGCTCATCAACATCTATATAGTCTTGTCGTGTATATACTTTGGTTCTTCGTTACACCTTATTTACATCAAAATCAAAAAAACATACGCTCTGAATAGTGCAGGTAGTTGACTCTCACACATTTGATTGTATTAATGAAGAGACAGCTGCTAGCGTATATATTACAGACGCAACCTATAAAATTAAGGCAACTGATACAAATAAACTCAATTTCTTCTTAATCCATTAAGTATCTGTTCCAAACCAATGAGCGTTCACACTCAATCACAACTATTGTAAAATTCAAAACTTCAAAATTCTTCTATTTTACATTTTTATGAAAAAAGAGTTCTATTACAAATCGAAAGAAAGAAATAATCTAAAATGACAAATAATTTATTTCTTAAACATGTAAAAAATCCAGCAAAATGTGAATTTAGATCATACTCGTTGCTAGCACGGGCTATAAAAATAAAAGAACTTCGTAAGTACTAGAAAATAACAAAAACAAGAATGTAACGGTTTCTTCTATGTGAATAATAATCGATCAGATCACACGTTAAACATGGATTGAGAAGTCATCAAATCAGATCGTAATATAGGTCGAGCTCTAGAGAGGACACCAACAACATGGTCTCCGTTCAAGCAAGGAATACGCATCAGACAATCAAAACATGCTGCACATACCATCACACCGCAACAACAACATTCCTTTGATAAATTTTCTGTGGTGAAGTTCTTTGAAAATTTGCCTGCTCCTTCAGTTCCAGTCTTTGCTTCTTCCTCAGTTGGAGTCTCATCATTATCATTGCCTCTGCTCATAGACTCAACTACTGGATTAGTCAATTTTGTTTCCGAGGGCACCAAATTATTATCATCCTTAATTATCTTGCTTTAAACTCTTCACGACATGTTCGACAACTACATCATTAGAGATGATCTTTGGCTGACATGATGCTTGATCAACATCGCCACCTTGATTTGAAGAAACCTCCATAAAAGACATCTTTATTAATTTATCAGAAAGCTAGCTAAGATTAATTAGTAATGTCAATGTAATTAGACAATATATATATAGGGAGGTTAATGGCTTTAGACATGGTTTTGTAAAATTCAAATCCAGGTACATTTGGGTTTTGCAAAAGGAACAAATCCAAGATCAAATTCAAAATTCAAAACCCAAATCTATATCAAATTTGGTTTACTAGAGGTATATAAAAGCTTATTTAAAATATTAAACGCACTAATAAACTTAATTGTATTACATCAGTTATGCAATAAAGAAATTACAAATCATAAGATGACTAAATAATCGTAAATTATACTAATTTATTATTAATAATATATGAGTGTAAAATGTGAGAAAGAGATATCTTAATTCAAAGTATATATTCACTGTGAACAGTGATAAAATAACAAAATAAATGTTTATGAATCATTTGCATTATATTTAAAAACAATTATGTGAAAATATATATAGGCAAAGTAATTTTATAAAATATTTTTAACATTAAAAGAAAGGTTACCAAACTTGTAAATGAACAAATATATCTGTGTTATCGATTAGCCGTCGAGAAAGGACTACTTTGTTTTCTTAGCTTTTTGCGACGTAGATGGAAGATGTTTGGCAAGAGTCTCATTTCAATATCAACACTGTAAGACTTCCAATCAATACTATACTAACAATTAAGGGAAAAAAAACTTCATAATGGAATACTTGATGATCACTTATGATCATCTTAAAAAAAAGATAACAATTAAGGAAACTTGTTCAAGAACATGTAAATTACAACACTCTCGATCATATATGAATCTTTTTATGATCATGTTATTTGTCACCCTCACATGAGAATGTCACAGTTTCTTTGGTGAATAATAATCAATTAATCTGACCATGAATTAAACATGGATTGAAAATCATCAAACTGGATCGTAATAGGTTGAGCTCTCGAGGGACAGCAGCAATCTATAGCAGTATTTACCGGACACAACAAGCAATTCAAAACCATGGTAATAGCCAGGCAAGGAATACACAGCAGACATGCACAACATGCCGTGCAACACGTACAGACTCCCACGCAGCACCAACAGCATTTCGAAACTTCCGAAAAATCCATCGAATTATCTCTCGTGAATTTCTTTATAAATTTGCCTACTCCTAATTTATTAGTACTTGTCTTTACTTCTTCCCCAGGCCCCTTTTTTACTTTTGCTGCTGCAGTTGGAGTCTCATCGCGATCATTGCCTCTGCTCATTGGCTCGACTACTTTATTAGTCAATTTTGTTTCCGAAGACACCGGATTAGTACTATCATCCTTATCTTGCTTCGAACTCTCCGCGATGGTTTCGATAATCACATCATTAGAGATGATCTTTGGTTGAGATAATTCTTGATTAACATCATCTCCACCTTGCTTTTGAGAACCCTCCTCAGAAGACATCTAGAGTAATGATATCAATCTGATTAGGCAACTTATAAATATATCTTGCTAGATGAACATTATAAAGTAACATTACACTATTCCTGCGTATTTATAGCTAGGGTTTAGTTAAGTTGAAACTCTAGAACAAGATATTGTTCCTTATATGAAATCGAATGATCTGTCATTTATTTAAAATATAGTAATTGATAAGTTATACTTTGAATATTTCAAAGTAGACGCAACTTTGCTTATGATTAGCCAGCATTCTTCTAATTTAGAATCTCATGTGTGATTTATTTGACTTTCTAGCCTTCTGTTCGCTGGAGACTGAAAATTTTAGTGGAGCCGGCTAAGATAATATCAATACTATTGGAATCCCACTACGAGTGTATAGACAAATAACAAGTTGATCACAATTCACACCAGCCATTAACACCCCACTACGAGTGTCGTAATTAACCTAGTTGACCTGCACAATTATATTGTATGGAATAGCACGTAAATTGCTGTTGTCGTGAAATTCAAATATCGTTCTGTATTTAGAGACCAAAAATATTTGTTAAGTTGTTTAGCGCCCATCATAAAATTCATTCTACGCTTTGTTTTGCTTCTACAAGATTTTTTTTTTTTTTTTGAGGATCAGAGTTTACTAATTAATTTATGTTCTCATCCAAAGGAAGGCTGGCAAATTTGCAATAGCCCTAGTCAACTACAGAATATGAGAGCATCCATCAATCTTCCGAAGAACATGCTACAGAACATATTTAATATGTTTTTGATAAAAATCGAACATCAAACCCTTGTGTATAATAATTTATAATATTATCCCATTTAACAATTTTATTTAACGATTGTTATTAATTAAGAGGGATAATGAAAAATAACGGTGGCACCAAATTATAATTAGATTAATTACACACACTATAAGAAAGTTTGAGTAATTTTGATCAGAATTTTTGACTGGAAACGAATTAATTTCGACCATATACTTACTTACTAGCTAGATATATACAGACATAAACATTTCCCGTACATGTTTGGCATCCCTCTGCACTTTGTTCCATAAAAAATATTATGAAAGAAAGGTAAATTAACAAGCTTAACAACTGATAAAAAGTTCTTTATTATACGTTTGTGTCCGAAATTTTTCATCTCCATTTTTATAAAAATTGGGAGAGAAGGAAGAATCTCTGTTCTTTACTCCTTTTAGTTTGAGGACACCCTGTTGATTTTGTCTATATATAATTTACTTTAAATATTTAGATTTAGATGTTTAACGTGTGTGTGGGGTCACTATATTAATTTTTCAACATAATTGCTAAATGCAATAAACTTTTACTTAACGCACTAATCAGCAATTACATGAATATCTCTAAGTTATTTTCATGTAAAATTATGTAAGATTTTTTGTGGTTAATATATTATATATATGTACTTTTTGGTTTTCGTTCTTATTAATCTCTCTCTCGTTTTTGAGAGTCGACTCCCAAAATTAGGGTTCGAGCCGTCACTTCTCCATTCTTCAACCATCATCCCCCTTCACTAATTAAAATCGAGATCTAATCCTTTTTGGGTGAGTTCTTGTTGAGTATCTTGTTATCAAGGTTGTTAGTCATGCCCATCTTTTTGGGATGTTAGTGTGTTCTGTTTTGATGTTTTTGTGTGCTTTGTTCTGAGAATGATTTATATGATAGTTTGGGTGATCTGTGAGGCTTGTATCAAATCTGGGATGGTGGTGAATAGCGCAAGAGCTCACATTTCACAGCAAAAAATTGTTCATATTTTGGGGCATTTGTTACTCCAAAATCAGTTGATTTAACGGATAGTTTTGAACATTGGGGTACAGATATTTCTTACGTGAAGGTATGCTACTAGTTTCACAGCTGATGTAGGTTGGATTACAGATTAAAAAATTTGATATTCTATGTGTTAAGCGATCTGAAAACAAAAGGTTATTTGTTTTAACTTGTTTTTTGTTTCACAATAAAGTTGTAGTTGATAGTTCGGGGATTTGTCCGGCTGAATTCAATGATTTGCTAAGTTAATAAAATCTGCTTCTTCGTCAAAAAAATAATAATATTATATATATGCATTTAATAAGAGATTCATTTAAGATACTACTTTAAAAATGTATTTAACAAAAAATTGTTATATTTTATTTACTAGTTTAGATTTGTTCTTATTGGAAAACAATTGTAAAAAATATTAAAGAAATTTTATTTTTAATTAAATATTACACTTTAAACAAATTTGTAATAAAAAATTATATTTTATTATAAAAACTTTGAACAATACAATTAAAAATTATACTTTCAACAAAAATATAATTAAAAAATTATATAATAAAATATAATAAAATGTATACAACAAAAATATAATTAAAAATTATATTCGATTTTTAAAATTATAGTTATATTATTTACAAAAATATAACATTTTTAATAAAAATCCTATTTCATTTTTTATTATAAGTATAGTTGAAACTTATATATTATTATAAAAATATCTACGTGATACGATAATTTTGTTTTTAAAAATGTTAATTTTAGAATATTTTTTTTAATATAGATATTGATTTTATTAATCCTTTATTGTTCCTAACATTTGTTTATTTATATTTTGTGTTTTTCATGATTAAAGGTAATGTACATTGTTCAAGTAGGACGGAAAAGGAATAGGTGAATTTGATGTATGTATTTACCATGTTAACATTTGTTAATCTCAAATTTTATTTCTATTTATATTGTGATTTAAGATTTTTTATTTAAAATTGCAAGATGTGAATTTTGATTTCAGTTCACATCAATTACAAAATGTTGATCATCCATTTCAAACAGAGAATCGACAAGATTTAGATATATGTGTCAGGGACGTCCGGAAAAAAAATAATATTGACATAATCGTTATAAATTTAAAGAAGGCATGATTAGATTGACTAAACGGCGTGAAGAAATTGTAATCACTTTGTTTCGCCCGATATTAATAGATTTTGGTACAAATTTCGTAAAATTTATGTAGATGAATGAGATGCTCTTCTAAAATATATAATTGAGAATTGGAAATTGTTACATGGTTAAATGATAATGTGCAATTTAAAGCATATTTATTTAAAAATTTATTATATTAGCAAAATCATTCATTGTTGCCCAATTAAGATTAAGATATGTATTTAATTTTCAAATTTTAAGATTAAACAATTAAAATTTGTAACTATTATTATTAAAAAACAATTAGCACAGAGAATACTAAAAAATAATTAAGCAAAGTTAATTATTTTCTCTTAAAATATTGACATAATGTCATTATTAAAATATAATAGAAATGTTAAATAAAATATTTAGATATTTAAATAAGATAGATATTCTATTAAATAAGATAAAAATATAAAATAATATATTAAGACAGATATGCTATTAAATAAGATATAAATATTAAATATATTTTAAGTAAATATTGTATTAAATGAGATAAATATATTTGTTATTAATTAGTCAAATTACGCATAATATAATACTAGCCTATAACCCGTTCAAGACACGGGCCTTAAAAAATAATAAACTAAAAAATTTAATGTGAACGGAAAATATTAAAATAAAAGTAAAAATTAATATGATAAATTATAAAATGAGAAATTTAAATATTAATTGGAACGTAAAAAAATATTAAAAAATACATATGGGGCTGATGAAGATAAATGAGGTATTATTAATATTAATTTATAATAAAATAATATTAATAATAAGAAAATATAGAAAATCTAACATGATTTAATTAAAAAATGTAATTGCCCGTGATATTTTTAGAAGTGTTTCAATTATATTACTTGTATTTATTAAAAAAATACTTTGACATGTTAAAATATGTAAGTTTTTTTAATAAGGACAAATAGGAAAGCTAACATGTTTTAATTAAAAAAAAGTAACTACCTATAATATTTTTAGATGTGTTTTAATTATATTAATTGTATTTGTTAAAAAAATATGTTCACTTGTTAAAATAGGTAAGTTTTTTTTAAAATAATTAAAAGTATTAAAATAAGTTTTAAAATATATAAGTAAGGGTTGCACTTGATATTTTTGGAAAATAGAGATTTTAGTGATAACAAATATAAAAGGTAATATATTTTAATTTAAAGGTAATTGTCCGTGATATTTTTGGAAAAGAAGTAGATTTTGTTAGAAAAAAAATGTTTTAATTATAAAAGACAATAAACTAGTTAATATTTTTATATTATTTTATTATTTATTAAATAGAATATTAAAATAGATTTTAAAATAAATAAGTAAAGATTGCATCTTATATTTTTGGAAAATAAAGATTTTAGTGATAACAAAAAAATATAAAAGATATTATCAGTCGTTGATCTAGATATTTTAGGGTCCTAGACTCCTAGACTTGAATGTAAAATTCTTAAAACGAAGAAAAATAAAGATACATTTTATAAGGACTAAGGAGGCAACCTTTGCGAAAAATGTATTTTAATTAACACGTACTTATTAGTCTAACAAATCTATACTCTTTATTAATACTAGCTTATAGCCCGCGGTTACTTAAATTTTATTTATAATTATTTTGTTTATAATTATAATTTTATTACTCATGCAACACACGATTGTTTTTTTAATATTTATAATTATATTTATTTATGAATATTTTAATATTTAAAAGTTATTAGTTTACATGATTAAATTATTATTAAAAAAGATTTAGCCAAAAAAATTATAGTTAAAAATTTGATATTTATTATATTTTACACGCTCAATTTAATATTTGTTTATATTGAGTTATAAAAATTAGATTTTGCCAATTTTATAGTCCACATGAAATTCACAAAATAATCTTTAATTTAGTTGTGGTTTAATAGTTCTTTTTCAATTAAAAACTATTCTAAAACTAAAAAGAGAATAAAGTGACGAAATTTAATGTTGAGAATTCTATTCGATTTAGGAAATCTACTTATATGTAGTTTAGATTATTATAATACCCTTTATTAACAAAATACAGTTTTTAATGTTAAATCTAACGGTTTTCACCTATCTATTAACATTAAACGATTTTTATTATTTTGGTATTAAATGAGTTTCCTTATTTAATTACAACTATTTTTATGTTTTGACATTTTAAAAAATCCAATCCTAATATAATATCTTTTAACTTATATCATTTTTAGATAATAACTTCTTTTTATATGATATAATCTTGATCATGTATTTTTAAAAGTATTGGATCTAACGGTTGAGAATGTTTTAGCGGTATTTAGGACCAAACTACCATGATAACATCATTAATTTTTCTTAATATTTATAATTTTTTTAATTTATAATTTTTTTAAATATTTATTGCTAAAATATAATATACTCTTTTTTGTAATATGTTAAAGATGCGGGAACTTTGAACTTTTGAGAAAATAAATTATCAATTAAAATATAATTTTTTTTGTAATAGTTCTTATTTTAAAGTAGTACACCGTGATCAAAATTCTGTATAAATTTCATTTTTTTATAGTATATCCTGTAAATATCTATGTTATTATATTAAAGACTAATTAATGAAAGCTTCCTTATAAGTTTGGTCGTTATGTTTGATCACTCAATCCATAATCGTTGAATCTTTCAAATTAAATTGTTGAAAAACGTCCGATATAATAGTAAAATTATCATGTAGAATGATCTAAGGTTTGAATATACCAACAACATATTAAAATTTATAGGTTTTTTTGAAAAATAAGATTTTTTTCATTTTTTCTTGCACACATATGTTATTTGATAATATTTTTTGTAAAGTACGATTTTTCAGAAAAGTACTATACTAATTGATTAACAAACTTTTAAAGTTTCGAATTTAATAATTTACGATGTATATAGGTTTAAAAAGTTTGGCCTCTTCTATAGCTGAGTCTAAAATTTCAAAATAAGGTTTTTTAAATATGAATATAGTTCTGTTAACAATGAAATTAGGCCTCTATGAGTTTTTATAAAACAAAATCACTATTTACGTATAATTTATTATTTAATAATAAATAATATTTGATTAGTTATGATATAAAACTTAATAAAATAGGATTAAAAATATGCACAATTTTATAAAATTTTATCCTCGTATTATTATATTCTTTGTTGATTTGAATTTTTCTTAGATTGATTTTAATTTTTGAACATAGATTTCTAAATTTAAAATAGTTAGAAAAAAATAATTAAATTGGTGTTAAAATAATGATGACATAATAATTATTATTAGAATTTAAATATTCACTTTATTAATTTGGGCTTTATAGAATTTAATATAATAAGGATATCAAGTATACACTGATATACGTATCTTACTAACTGCTTTTACTTTTAATGTTTCGGTTTTATTTACGGTGTAAATAAAATTTTAAAATACATTATTACTTAAAAATTATTAAATAGAATAAAAATTATGTTATGATTATATAAAATTTTATTCTCATATTATTATATTCTTTATCGATTTGAATTTGTTCTTAATTAATTTTGATACTTTATTGAAAGAAATATAAAATTTCTATATTTAAAAGAATTAGTGGAAAAATAAATAAATTGGTGCTACAATAATAAAAAAAATATTTATTAAAATTTAGATACTCACTTTAATATTGGGGTTCTATCTTAAGTTTTAGAAATTGAATTTTGACAATTTTACAACTCATGCGAAACTAACGAAATTATCTTTAATTTAATGATGGTTTAATAATTATTATCTAACTTGACCAGTTTACCTACCCATAAAATAAACTGAAAGGAAAAGATGTTTAAGAAGTGTTACACAAAGAATTCAATTCAATATAGAAAACCAATTTATAATTGGTTTAAATTATCAAAGCACACTTCTTAATATTTAAATATAATCCTACCTTTAATCAAATACACATTTTAATATAAATATTATATTAAAAATTATCGTTTATGAATATGAAACCCTCAACATTTTAATAATATTTTGATATTATCCTTTTATATTTGTTATATGTAAAATAATATAATTATAATTTGGATTAATCAAATTGTTATGTTCCTTCAAAAAAAGTGTTTAAATTTATTCATGTACAGGAGTTCTCCTAAGTCTCTTATAATGTAGGGTATCATTGTAATCGATATGAATTGTTATCTTGATATTTGGTTTAACAATTATTATCTAACTGGAACTATACATAAATTCAAAAGAAAAGATATTTAAGAATTTTTACATAGAAAAATTTTAAATTATCAAAATACACTTTTTAGTATTTAAATATAATTCTATTATTAATCAGATACACTTTTTAATATTAGATCTAACAATTCTCATCGATCTATTTAAGATCTAACTATAATTATTAATTTGGTCGTATACTGATCGTACACGAACCAGATCGATTTTAATTTTTTCTTAAATTGATTTTAATATTTTATTGAAATAAATATAGAATTTTATAAATTTAAAAGAATTAGGAAAAAAAAATTAAATTGGTGCTACAATAATAAAAAAATATTTATTAAAATTTAGATAATAACTTTACTGTTTGGGCTCTTGGGCTCTATCTTGAGTTTTAGACAACAGATTTGAACGATTTTACAGTCCACGCGAAGCTTACAAAATTATCTTTAATTTAATGATGGTTTAATAATTATTATGTAACTGGAACTATCCATAAAATAAAGAGAAAATATAATTACGAATTTTTACATAAAGATTTCTATTCGATATAGAAAACCCATTTATAATAGGTTTAAATTATCAAAATACACCTTTTAGTATTTAAATACTATCCTATTATTAATCAAATACAATTTTTAATATTATATCTGACGGTCCTCATCGATTTGAATATTTATAGTTTTATAATCCGACGGATCGTATACTTTTGGTAGTACAGTGACCGACCAAAGTTTTGGATAAGATCTCCCTTACGCTTATTATATATAAGGAGTTAATAAGTAAAATAATGTAAAAATGGTAAGCAGTATCAAAATATAAAATTTGATTAACACAAAATTCGAATTTGATTCCCTACAATTACATAATTAAACAAGATTTATGTATTTGATTAATTTTTTTTGGTTTCACCACAGATTCAATTCTATATAACTACTTACTGTAATTTAAAATTTTATTGATTTAATCTATTTTTTGGAATTTCATCCAAATTCGATTATTATTTTCATCTCAGCCTTGGTACCTAGTAAAAATAAAAAGAAAATGTACAGGTTGGAGAGTAAATCCTCTTATTTTTATTTCGTCTTACTAAAGCCGCATTAAGCTTCCGGGCAGGTACATCTGAAAAACGAAAGAAGTTGCGAACTGAACTTTTGTATTTATTGTGATCAAACACTTACATTAACAAGAAAATGAAGTGGTGTGTGCACTCTGAAAGTGCATGATCAACCAACAAACAACAACGAACATAAAAATAAACAAGAATATCAGAATATTACAACAAACTGAATAACTCAGTAGTACTGATCATTCAACTCATCAAACTTATTAGCCATAGACAAACGAAAGCACAAATATATACGCATACTTGTATATGCAAATATCAATCGAACATCGAAAAATTATCATGAAACGCAGGAAAAGCGACTTGAGCTCGAGAGGGACAACAACAATCGATAGCAGTGTTAACAGGACAGAGCAAGCAATTCACAACCATGCCTAGCACCATACAAGGAATACAAAGAATGCACACGGCACATCCCCCCAGGCATGCACAACAAGCGCAGCATTTTGGGAACGCGATATCATCACCGCTAGTGATTGTTTTATTGTAACTATAACTGATTCCTCCGTTACCTTTCGTAATCACTTCAGTAGTCCTTACGACATTCCCCGATGATGTTACTGTCGTAGTCTCACTGTATTTGCCTCTGCTCATTGGTTGGACTACTTGATTGCTCATCTTTGTGTCTGAATTCTTCGCAATCGGTTCGACAACAGCTTCAGTACTACTGTTGGTTCCTTCTTGCTTTGCAGAACCCTCCTCTTCTATTATCATTATTTCGAAGAATGATATAATATAGTAATATTTTGGAGAACCTCTACTGTTTTTCTTGCTAGATGGTGGTTATGTAACTCATATATATAGAGCCGGATTAAGAGAATATAATCTTTTATTTGTTAAACTTCTTCGACTTTGCTTCTTTGTTTGTATTGAATTGTTCAAACAATTAACTCACTGTTTTAGTTAATTAGCGAATGCTGACTGGAATGAAGTTGACAAATCATACGAGAGAGTTGACATACAGTGTGTAACGCTAAAGCAGCGCGTTAAGAATATCATAGTTCAACATTTTAGCTGGAAACGAATATTTATATATAATAACGAATTAGGCCGCTTTTGTTTTTGACTTTAAATCTGAGGTAGTTTCTGAAGGTAGTTCCAAATTAAAAAATATGTAATATTTATATTTTATAATTTACGATTATTATTAGAATGCTACCACAACTTTAAATAATATACAGATTTTAGAATAAATCATCTAAAAATAGATTATCATTTAAAATAATCTTAATTATGTAAACTTGTACTTTGCACGAACTCCGCGCAGACTTTATACGAATTATGCACATAATTTGTATGAACTCTACACGTACTTGTATATTACATATAGACAATTTGAACAATTATGGAAATTGATAATTTGTACAAATTGATAACAATCATTCGATTTAAAACTAAAAATTACTCTAGTCCCGAATCTTACCAATAACTTATTAAAATATTAATTAAAAAAATATAAATTAAAATAAAGTCTCATCAATCATACATCATTGTATTATATTTGATTAATCTACTGAATTCACAGTTCCAACTGTGTATTCCTTTACTTTGATAATAAAGGTTCATCACTGTGGAGGCGTAGCTCCCTTTATTTCGGGGAAGAAAACAGGAGCCCCCTCTGAAATTATGCTGCAATTCACATAATTGCAGACATAATTCACATTTTGCTGAAGCAGCTCAGCTGGCGTGTCTGGCTTCGCAACACACCAGGAGCGCTGCTCATAGCAAAAGAAAGAAAAGAAGAAAAAACTGATGCATGGCTCCTAAAAATATTCTGTTACGGTCTAATGTTTATGGTTACGAACAAAATTTACTCCCATGCTTAGACGTGGCCGTGCATGCAAAGGACGAACATAAAAAAGGTGAGAGAAAGGAAAATTAACATACCTGCTGTTCAGCCGGAGCCGGTGGGCCACAATTTTTCTGATGTCTCCCAAGTAGATAGCCACCTGTGAATTGTGTAAGAATTAAGGATCACCAAAATGGAGCTTTGTAAAACGATATGCAATTGGAGAGAAGAAGACTTACAGAAAACTCAGGAGTATTAGCACGTACGGTAGTAGCTGCAAGCCTACGCGCGAAGAGGGTCCGGTCTGTTACATTTACGGCCATGAGTACTTACTTGTGTCCCTTTTGAAATTTGTTAATTTACTGGTTAAATACTTAAATTCCATTCATATATATACACACACCGGACTAGGCGTGTTGCCATCCCCTACCCAGGTGCATCTATGAATGGCATGGCTGTCTGCAAGTGCTAACTGAGTTAAAATTAACAAACTTTTGCGTACAACTTTCTTCATAACCCACTGCCCAGAAATCAGGCAATAATTCTATATGATGCAGTCGATCTCTTGAAATTATTTCATTTTTTTTCATTTCAAAGAACATGTAAATCAAATTTTATTTGATGTATTTTTTTAGTTTTTACATGATAAGTATATAATTTTACTATTTTCCGTCTTCCCTTGCTTTCTGTTGTTCTTATTACTGGTTTGTTTTCAACATGTAGTCGTCAATTGTCATGTCGCATATCCAAATGTAATATTAATTTATTTATTTTAAAAAGCTGAACATGAATACGATTTAAGATAAGAGAAAACGTAGAAGAAGATGTACCAAAAAATATAAGATTATTCGTGAAAAATCCTATTTCTAACAAATTTAACCTCACGTACTTTGCATGTTTCTTTTATGGCAGAATTTCTAATGGAAAGCTGATATTTAATTAATTTAATATCAATTAAACTGTAGGTAATATTAAAAGCTAGATGTAAATGAATACGCGTAGAAACATAATTTCAAAATCATAATTATAATTAAGTTTTGCTTTTAGGTTTTACACACTATATAAAATATTTATAATAATTATGCAAAAGAAATGTAAAAAAATTATATTTTCAAAACATGAATCTATACTCTTTATTAATAAGCAAAACAATGTGAAAATGGCGCGCGGTACTAAAAATTACCAAAGTACCAAATTTGGTTATCACTTGACCCGGGTTCGATTCCTCGCAACTACATAATTATACAAGATTTATTTACTTTAAATTCTTTAGCTTCATCCAGGGTTCGATTCCTTACAACTACATAATTATACAAGATTTATTTATTTACTTTAAATTCAAGAGTTTCATGGAGCGTTAGATTCTTTGCAACTACGTAATCATACAAGATTTATTTATTTAATTTAATTTCTTTAGCTTTATGCACGGTTCGATTGTCTATAACTACATAATTAAATATTTATTTATTTATTATATATTTTTATCATTCAATTCTCGAAATATACATTTTTAAATAATATTCATTAATAATTTATTAATACTGATATTTTAATGTCGACTCATGCTCGGCCCGTGCTTGGCACGGGTTATAAGCTAGTAAATAAGTATGCGAGCTTGATGCAGAGATTTGTGTATAACTAGAAATTTTATTATAACACGGAATATATAAAATACAAAATAAATAAAATCAGGTACTCTTAACTGATTGTGTGCATGTGTTCCTTTCTTCTCCTTTTTTTCTTTCAAAAGTATACACGTGTTTCCTAAAATAACTAATATTATACATCGACTCAAGTCTCAACGTGTCCACACTCCAACCATTTGCTTCTTCTTTCTTTCGCTTTTCACTGTAGACCGGTGTTGACATTATCTTGGGCTCGGTTAGAAATTGGGCGGCCTTAAATCTTTCAAGAACATGTAAAAATCTGCCACAAACGTGGTTGACCATTGGAGCCCTGCTCTGGACCCGCCCATAATAATTATAACTACCTCTAGTGGAATTGTTTACAAAGAAGAAAAAGAGAAAAATGATCCCTTCAAAAAATTAGGAAAGTGAAGGAAACGAAAGGAACAATTAGGAGGTTAAATGACAAGTTTTAATGTTAAGTTCATGTACTTTCTTAAATATAAATTAAAAAAAATTCATGTACTTTTTCATTACAAATGCAATGTTGACTTGTTTCACCCAATAAATTGAGGGGTGTATTCATGGATTGATAATAATTCATTGATTTTGATGGATTTTGTAAGTTCATGTATTGTTTTTTTTTTTTTTGATTAATTAGGCTTATATGCCTTTACATGTGAGTATCTGTTCTCAGAAATTTCGAGGTGAGCGAGAATCGAACCAGGACCTGGGACGACAAGCGATAAGCTCTTACCACTTGAGCTATCTCATCGCGCTCAGTTCATGTATTGTTTAAAATCTACACTTTACACAGATTTTCTTGGATTTTAATGGATTGATTTATCAAGATTTTTGTGAACTAAACAAAATCCCACAAATTCTATGAGATTGATTTCTTAATATTTTTATTTTATAATATCCATATATCTGTTAAACCAAGTCAAAATAATAGTCTGAAGGCCGTTACATGAGTTATCTGATAAGTGTTAAGAGATAAGTCTCAGTAGCTAAGTATTCTGTAACTAATCTTTATCACATGTAAACAAACTTATATGTATTACCGCCGGTGATTTTCACCAATTCTTGTAGCTTTTACTTGGTATCAGAGCTTTCACGCTTCTTTTCTCCTGGGTGAAAACACATATTTCTCATCTTCATTATCTGTTACTTCAACAACCATATCTTCAACTCCTCCATCCACTCTACAAACAACTCATATTCACCATCTTAGAGCATTCACATTTGGTTCCCCATCCCCATCCCCATATACTTACTAAAAATGGTAATTCTCCAAATTTTTCTCTATAATTTATTTGTCATCAAAAAATCTACTACATCCCATTCCTCATTTCTATCTCTATATCTTTTTTTATTACTTATTTCTCTCATCTCTCTTTACAACTTTAACTACTAACTATTATTTTATCATTCCATACTATACTTACATATTAAACATGCATAAAATATAAAATGAGGGATGAACAGTAAGTCCCCAAATTTGGGGACTCATTTTTTTATCCCTATAACTTCCCCTAAAATGGGGAACCGGATGTAAAGCAACAATTTTGTTAAAACTTCAATTTTTTACAAAATATAGGGATGGGGAAGGGGATGAAGAATGGGATGGGAATGCTCTTATATTTGTTAAATTAGACATCAAAAATTATTTGTTATGGCTTACACAATTTAAGCCATTATTGAAAGGCTATGACCTTCAAGGATACGTAATTGATGGGACATTACCTTCAAATTAAAATTTGAGCTACTTTTATATCAACAAACATATTAAAATTATGTTATCCCATAGAGTAATTACATGATTTAAATTTGAGCAAAATATATCAACAAATATAGAACTTTTATATATATTATATCGAATTTTTATGTATGTCATTTTAATAAAATTGGAGATAATTAATATCATCAAAAATTACTTTTCAAAATTATCGATGATATAACTTACTTATCACACTTTTAACACGTAAATACGTCATACACTTTTAAAGAAAAAAAGTAAAATTTTCGAATTGAGAACATGTCCGTGCTTTGTACGGGCTCGGTGATGATTTATTATTGATAAGTTGAATGGTATAAATGTTTAATATATTTTTTTTGAAAGATGAATTAATTCAGTAATTAAAATTCATACATATCTAAAAAAATAATAGGTTAAGGAGCAAAAAAGTCCTTGTGGTTTGCTTCCCTATAATTTAAAATGGAACAGATACATTCTTAATATATAAGTTAATGGCTCAAAAAAAACCTTTAGTTAATTTTTTCTTAACTATAGTTAAAAGTAATCTTATATTTTGATTAGTCCTTAACAAAAAATAACATATGTTTTTACACAAATATAAATTTCATTTCAAGAAATTTTTTATTTATTTAATTTGTTAGTTAAAAAGTTAAATGTCAATTAACGACTATATTTAAAAATAAAACATAATTTAATATAGAAATTATTAAAAACACTACTTTTTTTTAAAATAAATTGAAATTTTACTATCTTCTGCAAATATTTAGATACATTTTGTGACCAAATGCAACTTCTATTTACGTTTTTCTGAAAAATAATTGAAGTTATTTTTGGTTACATATGGTTGGATATACTTGCATTTGGTTGTAAAGTCGTATATTTACAAAACAAAAACACTTATTTTTTTAAACTAATTATTTAGAAAAATGCATTTTGCAAACAAAAAAAGTCATATTTTTCAGAAAACCTCAAATTAATTTGTGAATAAAAATAGTTATAAATTAATAGTCAAAATTGACAAATATAATCAAAAAACACCAAATGATAAAAAATATTGATAAAAATATATTTTCATAAGATTACTTTATTAATTCATTTAATATTTTCATAAGATTACTTTAATATTAGAAAATTAAATTTGAATAAATGAAAATAATATTTACAAATAATCATTGTAAAATCATTAATAGAAAATTAAAACTATTAATATAACGTCTTAGTATACACAAACTTTAATAGATTTTTTTAACTTAATTTATTTTATGTGAAATTGGAATTTTTAAAATATACTAATATAAATTCATAATTTAAATCTAAAATCTGTTTAATTTTAATTTTATGTTAACTATGATTAAGAAAAATTTAACTAGAAGGTTCTAATTGATCCATAAATTAAAACATAAGGGTTTATTTGCTCCATTTTAAATCACAGGCTGTATTTGCTCCTACATGTGTAAATCACAGGGTGTATCAAGTCGAGCAAATATAAAATAAATTATCATTGATGAATCCTACGAAGAGACAATCAAACAATTTGTTGAAATTGATATAGGTATATGTACGAGCTTCGTAACAACCAGTTTGAGTTATTGACCGTAATTGCAATCGTATAATTGATTTGGGACATTGCATTTGTGAAAATCGATGAAAGCCCCCGACAGCTGTTCGTTAATGAACTTATTTGGACCTGAAATCCATGGTGAAATTAAGGGCGGCTAACCTGGGCTGAAGTCTTATTAGCTAAGCGGAAAATTTTAGTACATATTTTTTTTCATAAAATTGCGAGTTTTAGTTAAAAATCATAAAACAAATTTCACTTCGAGCTCCGAATAGCTTCACTTAAACTAGCAATAATTTATTTTAGCCCGACTGTTTTGTGATCTCGGTTTCGGCGAATCATTGTTTTCTCTCAGCTGTAAGAAACCATTGCAAGTGTCAGCATGGGGAGCTAATTCAATATCTTAAATTATATGCCATTGTAATTCTTTCTTTATTATTAATCTTCTTTGTACTCTTATGATTTCTAGTTTGAACGTGTGACTCTCAGTTTGACCATTAAAAGCCTGAATTCGTTCTGCATTGTTATACCTCAATCTAGATACTGGACTCTGGAGAAGTTAAACCAGGTGCTTTCTTTTTTGTCATTCTGTTTTGAGTTGTATTGTGGAGAATTATCTGTCGGAATGTCTCTTGCAAATGAATAATTATACTCCTGCTCGATTAATTAAAAGAATGTTGTTATGTGTTAAGCCGGTGTGAGCCATTTTGAAATGGTTGTGACTTGTGAGGTCACGGTTGATGACCATTGCGTTGCACAACATGGCGTTGCAGGCTGATCACCCGTGGAGAAAACGAAAAGCATAGCAGTGTCGTTAATGCCTGCGTGCAAGGGGTAACCTTGTTGTTATCCTTCCCAACTCCTTCCAATATGTTACGTTATTTTGTCTAAATTCGGAGTGATGATTGAAGTATGCATGTCAATTATTCAATTGGTTCATGACTCTGGTACTTGCTGGGCATATATGGTCTCGGAGTAACATATATAGCATTGTACTAACAATAACTTTCAGCTTAAAAAATTGACATCTAAATTCAAACCACTTCAGCTACGGAAAACTTTAATTAAAAAACCAAACAAACAATTTTGTTTTGTCTAGTTATAATCATATCCACTATCTCAATTAGGGGTCCGTATGTTGTTAAAATCACATACCGATGAAGAATCAAAAGTGACATCCACAGAAAAGGAAGCAACAACAGAGTGCAGAAACCAAAAAAACACCTTCAAAAACAGACACAATCTTGAACAAAAAAACATCCACAATCCAACTCGGCAAACTTGAAGATGACTTTGAAAACGTCCACGATTTCTTCCACCTTCCGAATGACCTCCATGCACCACCACTCTTCTTCCAGGACCTCTTAAAAGAATCCAAAATATAAACCCTACCTTCTTTTCTACTACTAGTACCGTTGTCGCTCCCCATTACTCCCTCAGTATTGTGAGTTCTGTTGTAGATTTTGAGTGAACTGGGGACTTTGGTTTGGTTTCAAGATTTATATACGTAACGCGTTTGGTATTTTGTTCTTGTATTATTTGCAGAAAGTATGCAATCGTTTAATTAGGTGAATTGATTGATTGGAATGAAGGAAGTAAGATATTCCGTAGAATTAACAGAGGGTTACGATCCTCAACAAAAATTTGAATATATCTTTGGTTAATAAAAGGATTGTATTACTGGTATTTTCTGTGCTATTTCCTTAGCTTTTACTCAATTTCCTAAATAAGAACACCTCCGATGGTGATACGTAAAATGATTGGTTAAAATATGATAATAGGTCTCAAATACAACAGAGAAGACCCATATATATAGGGAAAAATAATGGGTTTGGGCTCTTTGATTACAAATTGGATTCTAAAAATATTTCATCAATTCCTTTTCTTCTTGGATAAGTTTTTCAATTTTTCTCCAATTTATTTTCAAGTATTTCCACCTCTTTGTTTTTTTTCACTTTTTTCTGCTTGAAATATGATTTTATTTATTTTTCTACAAAACAAAAGAAAACAATTTATTAAATAATAAAGTTACGAAAACGGACATAAAGTAGGTATTAAAAATGTATTAAATTATGGACCTATTAAATGGTCCCATACTTATCTTTTGCTCGTCCTCGAGAAAAACTGATATATTATAGACTACTATCTAATAGATAATACCACTTCCGTAGGTGATCACGGTTGCATTTGGCATATGCAACAAGCCCTTTAAACCTTTAGGCAGCCCTAGTGGACGAGTAAGGTCTCGTGATGGCCTATGTTAGGTCCTGATAAGTTTGTAGAAGGGGGGGGGGGTTAAATACAAACTATACCGTTTAATTGAATTTGTCCGTTTTAGAATAAAATAATTTAGGAACAAATTATTGCGGAATAAAATGAAACAATATTCAAGTTAAATAAAATTTTATTAAACTTGAAGAGTGTTACAAATATGGTACTGATTACAAGATTGGATCTCAAACTAATTAAAACAAATCTAGAATAAATTCGACATGAATTTATCTATTTTTGTAATAAAAATATATAACAATAAATGATAATTTGAGATAGGTTCTAGGGATAAAAATCCGCTAGATAGTCAAAGCAGTGCAAGTGAATGAATTCTATTGGTTTAGATTTAACACAGTGATTCTAGAATTAATCCACTGAAAAATGATCTGGCAGTAGCTTTGTGTTCTTCACAGAAAGTTCTTGAAAAGATATTATGTTAAGTGTTGTGTCTTTCTGTCTTGATCACTTTTCTTTTGATAAAGCTAATCCACTTGACAAGCCACTACTATGCACGTTTCTTTCTTCTGGAATGACTATCAAAATAGTCATGAAAGACTATTTTTAAGCCTGGAATGACTATCTTTAATACTGGAATGACTATCATTATTTACATGAATTAAAAAAGCATTTCTTGAAATGTACTATGATGACTATCGGGATGAATATCCCTTGATAGTCATTCCAATACATTTTTAATCTAAATGGCTTGGAATGACTATCGGGATGTGAAAGGCATATGTTTTGGCCTATTAATATTCCGAGGAAACAACTTAAGTTAAACAAGTCTGTAATAAGTAAATAATAAGTTAATATGTCACAGGAATCTCAGATAGTTTTATCTGTCAAGAGAATGGAGAATTAAAGTCATCCTACAGATTTGAAGATATACTACATTGAAAGAAGTTCAATTATTTGTTCAAGCCTCAGTGAAGTCTTCAAAGAAGTGGATTTATTAAAGTGACAGAGGTTTCAGATTTGTGATAGCAAATGTACAGGTTACAAAGGTTGATCAACAGTCAAAAGCAGACAATGAACCACAACTTAAAGTCAAGATGAAGAACAGACATTGAAGTTAGTCATTTATGAACCAGACAGTGCATCAAATGACAACATCAGACAATGGATATTCTTCAGCAGATCAAGTGGTTCAAGCATTGGTTTTACTATTCTATAAGGATTTAAGTTCTATTGTAAATTAGTTATTAATTTATTTATTAATTTAATTCATCAGAATTAATTTAGTAAATAAATTAAGTAATTAATTTATTGAATAAATTAATTCTTCAGAATTAATTTGTGAAGTAAATTAATTATTAGAATTAATTTAGAATTAGAATTTGAATTAAATTAGAATTATGTAATTAAAATCAACTGGAATGACTACCCAGGATAGTCATACCGGTAGTCATACCGGTAGTCATCCCGATAGTCATCCCGGTTGATTTTAAGTAATTCTAATATAATTCACCTTAATTCAGATAGTCATGCTAAGCCTTTGGATAGTCATTCCAGTACAAATTGGATAGTCATTCCAGTACAAATCGGATAGTCATTCCAAAGGTAAACAAAAGAAACAGAACGTGCAGAAGTGTACTGATCCACTTGATTAGTACAAAAGAAAAAGTAATCAGAAGATATATATACATCATCAAGAACATTACATCAAAAACATTTTTCCTGTCAAGAACTCTGCCGTGCTCATTTCTTCTGCTAATTAATTCTAGAATCTTTATGTTAAATCTAAACCACTAGAATTCATTTACTTGTACTGCTTTGATTATCTAGCGGATTTTTATCTCTAGAACGTATCTCAAATTATCAAATATTGTTATATCTTTTTATTACAAAAATAGATAAATTCATGTCGAATTTATTCTAGATTTGTTTTAATTAGTTTGAGATCCAATCTTGTAATCAGTATCATATTTGTAACACCCTTCAAGTTTAATAGAGTTTTATTTAACTTGAATCTTGTTTCATTTTATTCCGCATCAATTTGTTCCTAAACAGTTAAATCATTTAAAGAACAAATTCGATAAAACGGTATAGTTTGTATTCAACCCCCCTTCTACAAACTTATCAGGACCTAACAATTGGCATCAGAGCCTTTTGATTGATATGCAAATCAAAGATCCAATTGTTTTGAGATTTTTCTTTTAAACTCTGATTTTTTATTTAAATTCTAAAAATCTCAAAAGATGTCTACTACACAGAAAGTGGGGACAGTTAAAATCCCAATATTCAGCAAGGAGCATTATTCAATGTGGAAGAAGAAAATGCTCCTATTTCTTAAGGTTGCAAATCCTAAATATATTGATGTGCTGAAGAAAGGTCCCAAACTCCCTATGATTATTGAGGAAGAGATAACAGTGGATAACGTTGTTACTAGGCCTGCTAGTATGTACCCTAAAGATCCCAAGGAGTACACTCCTGATGAGAAAGAGGATGTTACCTTGGATTCCTGTCTACAGTTGATCCTTATTGAAAGTCTTGATCCTGTCATGCATAATCATGTTCTAAATTGTGAAACTGCCAAACACATTTGGGGAACAATAGAGATAATCAATGAGGGGACAGAGGAAGTTAGGGAGAATATGCTGGAAATTCTCACTTCACAATATGAGCATTTCAGATCAAATCCAGGTGAAGGTATCTCTCAGGTGTTTGAGAGATACAACAAATTAATCAATGATCTAAATCTCAATGGGAAGCACTACACCAACAAAGAGATTAACAAGAAGTTCCTTCTTACCCTTCCACCTCATTTGGAGCACAAGATATCTGCTATTAGAGAAGCAAGAGACATGAATGAGCTTGCTTTGGAAAGATTGTATGGTGTCTTGAAGACCTATGAGCTGGAGCAGATTCAACAGAAGGAGCTGTATGGAACTGGAAGGATTGTTGGTACCTCCACTGCATTGGCTGCTGAAGTCCCACAGAAACTGGAAGTGAAGGCTGTTCAACCTTCCAGTTCTCACATGAATGTTATTGATGCTGAATATGGATTAACATCCATTGATCAATCTGGTGGTGACTTCTATTCTTTGGAAGAACTTGATCAGCTGGAGGATGGTGATTTGGCTTTGATAGTCAGAAAGTTTGGGAAGTTTAGATTCAAGAGGAATCCCAATCTTAAGTTCAGACCCAGATTTCAGAGAGGTGGATCTTCATCTTCAAGTGGCACAAGGGGTGGCTACAAAACTGGAACTGTGGAAAGGAGTATAATCAGATGCTACAATTGCAATGAGTTGGGTCACTTTGCTACTGAGTGCAGAAAGCCAAAGCAAGTGACTAGAAACACATTTGATTCTAGCAAGAAGAACAAGATTGGGAAGGCCTATGTTGCTGAAGGAAAGAGTTGGGATGACACTGACAGTGATGAAGAAGCAGGTGAGATTGGGAATCTTGCTTTAATGGCTAAAGAGGAAAGCACTTCATCCAGATACATGTCAGAGGTAACCTTTACTGACGCTGAAATGATTTATCATCTTGGTGGCACCATAAGTTGTGCACGCACTGAAAATGATAGAATAAATCTTTTAAACACAAATCTTGAAAAGGAATTAAAAGATTTGAAACTTGTGCATGTTAATCAGGATGAACTTAATGAGAAAATTGCTTTTCTGGAGAATAGGGTTAAATGTTATATTCAACTGGAAACCATTCTCAAAGAGCAGATTAGTGAGCTCAAAACCAAAGCTAATGCCTATTACAACTCTTGTAAGACGGCTAAAGAAATTTTCAATAAACAAGCTATTGGTAATCATGTCAGTATAGGTTATGATTATAATGAGGCTATAGGATTGCTTGGTATTAATACACCTTGTAGGGTCAGAGAAGAAGGAAAGGCTGTTCCTTATATTCTTAAGGGTATTAAAACACCCTTCTGTAAGGAGTCTGAGGCAGAGCCTCTGAATGAATCTTCTATCATTATTGCTGAGGAGATTCATGAAGAAGATGTTGCCTTAGAAGCTGAGAAATCCAAAAAGTGTGTATCTGATATTCCAGTCAAAGTTGCTACAACTAAAAAGGCTAAATCAGATATCCATAAGTTGGATCAAAACAACTGTAGAACTAACATGCCTGCTATTAATTCTTCTCATAAAGCATGTGGTGTGAGTAATTGCATGTCTTGTGCTTTTAATGTTATGTATGCTTTCTTTAATAAAAAGCATGTATCTAGTGATAAGACTGCTCCACGTCAACATGTTAATAATAAGAAGCATGTTAAAGCTAAGACTGCTAATCCTCCTAATATTAAAGTGGATTCATTTATCCCTAAGCCTACTCAGAAATGTGTTAAGGCTGGCTATAAATGGAAACGCTCTTATGTGAAAAAGGTTGAAGTAGTTTTAGTTAGAAATGTTGTTTTGCCTGACAAAGGCCAGTTCTTTAAGTATGCCGGACCCAATCAATTTTGGGCTCCGAAGAAGGACTAATCAATCTGATATTGCAGGGAGTTAAACAGGTAAACCGGGTTATGTGGATTCTGGACAGTGGCTGTTCAAGGCATATGACCGGAGATAGAGCCCTGCTATCAGATGTGGTTGTGAAAGCTGGCCCAGTAGTTACCTTTGGAGATAACAGCAAGGGTATTACGAAAGGATATGGCTGTTTGAAGTACGGAAATGTTATCATTGAAGATGTTTCATTTGTGGAAGGTCTGACGTTCAATCTTCTCAGCATCAGTCAGTTCTGTGACAGAGGATATGCTGTTTCCTTTGAAAGAGAGAAGTGTCAGATCACTCACAAGAAGAATGGAAAGCCTGCTCTTCAAGGAGTAAGGAAAGGTGACTTGTTCATAGCTGATCTGAACTCGGGATTCAAAGATGAAGTGAATTGTTTTTATGCTAAAGCTTCATCAGATGATAGTTGGCTATGGCACAAGAAGATGTCTCACCTTAACTTCAAAACTATGAACTCTTTAGTCAAGAGGGAATTAGTTAGAGGTTTGCCTCAGATGGAATTTACACAGGAAGGACTGTGTGAGGCATGTCAGAAGGGAAAGTCAAAGAAAGCTTCTCACAAGGGCACTGACACATCATCAATAACTGAACCTCTTCAGCTACTGCACATGGATTTGTTTGGTCCAGTTAATGTGATGTCCATGTCAAAGAAACAATATGCACTTGTGATTGTTGATGACTATTCAAAATATACATGGGTTTTATTCCTACATTCCAAGGATGAGACCCCATTCCTGGTGATTAGCCATGTAAAGTTGATTGAGCTGGATTCTAGATTCCCTGTTAGAGCCATAAGGTCAGATAATGGTACGGAATTCAAGAATGCCATTCTGAATGACTTTTGTGCTGATAAAGGAATAACAAGACAGTATTCTGCCCCTAGAACTCCTCAACAAAATGGAGTAGTGGAAAGAAAGAATCGTACATTGATTGAGGCTGCTAGGACTATGTTAAGTGAGTCCAAACTTCCAATGTACTTTTGGGCTGAAGCAGCGAATACAGCTTGTTATACTCAGAATCGAACTTTAATCAACAAAGACCTAATGAAGACTCCGTATGAGATCATGAACAACAAGAAACCAACTGTCAAGTACTTTCATGTATTTGGAGCAAAATGCTTTGTGCTTTTAGATGAGAATGTTAAACGTGGCAAGTTTGAGGCAAAGGCACAAGAAGCCATTTTTGTTGGTTATTCCAAAAGATCTTACAGGGTTTATGTAGTTGGCAGTCACACAGTAAAGGAAAGTGTCAATGTTACTTTTGATGACACTAAGTTCCCCAATATCCAAAAAGAAGATTCATCTGAAGAGCTGAAGTTTGATAACTTGCCAGACTCAGAATCAGATGATGAAGCCCCACCTGAAGTTATTGCTGGTGATGATAATAACAATGATGATAATGATCCTGGTGATGGTGGTGGAAACACTGGTAACAATGGAGATACCACCAGCACTGGAGAAGGATCATCAAGGCAAACAGGCAACAACTCAGGGGGAGCAAATGAAGAATCAGCTAGTCACTCACAACATCAAAGTGAATTTCAAGGTGAATCATCAAGATCAAATCTTCCAAGACAGACTATATGGAATAGAGCTCATCCTTTTGAGTTGATCATTGGTGATCCAGATGTTGGAGTTAAAACTAGAAGAGCTTCTCAGAATGAATGTCTTTTCTCAGCATTTTTATCTAAAATGGAGCCAAAGAAAACTGAGGAAGCACTAACTGATCCAGATTGGGTGATTGCTATGCAAGATGAACTCAATCAGTTTGAACAACAACAAGTCTGGAAGCTGGTACCCAGGCCAAAGAACAAGAAAGTAGTTGGTACTAGATGGGTATACAGGAACAAGCTAGATGAGGATGGCATTGTTACAAGGAACAAGGCAAGACTGGTTGCACAAGGGTATTCTCAAGCTGAAGGCATTGATTATGATGAAACCTATGCACCAGTGGCTAGACTTGAGGCCATCAGGATGTTCTTAGCATTTGCTGCTTACTCCAATTTTAAAGTCTATCAAATGGATGTTAAGAGTGCATTCCTGAATGGTGAACTTGATGAAGAAGTGTATGTGGAACAGCCCCCTGGCTTTGAAAATCAGGAACTGCTGGACTTTGTGTACTTTCTCTTCAAGGCTATCTATGGTCTTAAACAAGCCCCAAGAAAATGGTATGACACTCTCTCTGGTTTTCTTTTAGAAAATGGTTTTGTTAGAGGTATCATAGACAAAACTCTTTTTTCAAAGAAACACAAAAATGATATGATATTAGTCCAAGTCTATGTGGATGACATCATATTTGGGTCTACTAATGATAATCTCTGTAAGAGATTTGCTGAGCTTATGCAGAGTAAGTTTGAAATGAGTATGATGGGTGAGCTGAAGTTCTTTCTTGGATTACAAGTAAGTCAAAGGTCAAATGGAATATTTATTTGTCAATCCAAGTATCTCAAAGAACTCCTCAAGAAGTATCACATGGAGGATTCAGCATCAGCAAGGACTCCATCTCCAACAGGAATCAAACTTGGAGCTTCTGACAAATCTATCAAGGTAGATGTTACAAGCTACAGAGGTATGATTGGCTCCTTACTCTATCTTACTGCTAGTAGACCAGATATTATGTATGCTACATGCTTGTGTGCAAGGTTCCAGGCGGATCCTAGAGATGTTCATCTCGTTGCTGTGAAAAGAATCTTGAGATATCTTAAGGGTACACCTAATCTAGGTATCTGGTACCCTAAAGATTCTGGTTTTAATCTTGTTGGATATACAGATTCTGATTATGCAGGTAGTGTTGTGGATAGAAAGAGTACCTCTGGGAGTTGTCAATTCCTAGGAGGTAGGTTGATTTCCTGGTATAGCAAGAAACAGCAAACAGTTTCCAATTCAACAGCAGAAGCTGAATATATTGCTGCTGGAAGCTGTTGTGCTCAGATCTTATGGATACGGAATCAATTAAAGGACTATGGCTTTGCATTAGACAAAATTCCCATATTTTGTGATAATACAAGTGCCATAGCAATCTCCAACAACCCTGTGCAGCACTCGAGAACGAAGCACATTGACATCAGGTATCATTTTATCAGAGAGCATGTCATGAATGGAACTGTGGAGTTGCACTTTGTACCCACAGAAGAACAGACTGCAGATATATTCACTAAATCTGTTGATGAGTCCACATTTATCAAGTTAGTTGGTAAATTGGGTATGTTAAACAGTCTTAGTGATTAACAATGTATCTGTCATGTTTGTTCTTTCAATAAATTCATTTTCTCTTGTCATTTAATTGATATTTTCTGCCAATTCTCACTTAATAATTGCATGCTTGTTGATTTAAATGGTTCTGAAAATTTTATTTTCTTTAAAAATATTTTTCTCATATTTTTTTTAAGTGGAGAAATGTATTTTTATTGAAAATATATTTATTTAGAATTATTTAGGTGTTTTTCAGTTTGTATATATTGTTGTTTAAACTTTTCTGCAGGTTTATATTATTTTATGCAATTTTATATATTTCTGCATATTTTTCTAGGATTTATGGATTTTTTCTGTGAATTTTTCTAATTTTGTATAAATTTTTCATGCATTTTCTTAGTTTTATGCATTTTTCTGTAGGAATTTTAATTAATTCTGCTAGTTTTTGTGAACAGGTTTGTTTTTGTACTAGCATGACTATCGGAATGACTATCTTACATAGTCATTCCAGTAGTCATTGTAGAGTTTTTTTGTTTTAATTAATTTTTTCTGTCTTTTTTACTTACTTACTTCAGTACTTTGATTTTTGTACTGGAATGACTATCGGTATGACTATCCCATAGTCATCCCGATAGTCATTCCATTAGTATGTATATTTATTTATTTTTCTTTTCTTTTCTATGATTTTCTGTTATTGTTTTTAGTCATTCTCAGTTTTATACTGGAATGACTATCGGTATGACTACCCGGTAGTCATCCCGATAGTCATTCCAGGCTATTCGGGTTTTGCCTATAAATACTAAGCAGATTGTCTTTTGTCCTTCATTCCTTCACAAGTTCTTGTTTTTACAAAACTTACTTCTCTTGTTTGGTTCTTTATTCTCTTAAGTAAAGAACTGCTGTCAAATTTTTTTTTGGATCGGCATAAATTGATTTAATTAATTTCTGATATAATTCTTATTTCTTGGAATTTATTCCCTAAATTAGAATTAATCTAAAATTAACTCTATTAATTTGTGTTAAAATGGCCCAGCAATTTGAGATTGTTCTTACTAATTACCATGGCTATTTTGATCCCCTGAAATGTTCATTTGAACGTTTTAGGCCTTGGATTTCCTTTCTTAATCAACATTCTTGTGTTAATTATGCAATATGTTCTAATGTTGATTTGAAAGTTGATCCTTTATATTTACTTTGCTCAACTGCTGTTGTCTCTGATGATTTCTCAACTATATCTTTCAACATTCAGGACACACAGTACATTATCACTGAGGAAACATTTTGTAATGTCTTGCAGTTTCCTCAGGATAATTTTGACAGACTCCCCACTGAAGAAGAATTAACTAGGTTTTTCCTCAGTATTCACTATCAAGGTCCCCTAAATTTGTCTAAGTTAATTAAAGGGAATCTTGTATGTGAATGGGACTTATTCTTTGATACCTTGGCTAAGGTCTTTAGCAATTGCACGAAAAATAACTTTCAGAATATTCCTTATCTTTTACAAGTTATTGGTTATGCAATTGTTTTTAACAAAAGACTCAATGTTGGCCACCTTCTTTGGGAAATTGTTGTTAGGAGGGTGTTTAATGCTAGAAAGGAATTTGACAATGGTAGAAAGATCAAATGTTTTTATCCTCGTTTTCTATCACTTGTTCTTAATTCTATACTTTCTAATGAGCATCAAGAATTGTTCAGGAATGGTCGTTTTTTCATTTCTCCGACCACTGACAAAAAATTCTTTCAAAGATTAGAAACATCCTTCAAATATGGCAGTGTCCCAGTTCTCATTTCCAACTACATGACAAACTTCATTAACTTACCATCATTTGAACCACCAATTCCAGAGCAAAGGATAGTTACATCAGCTGGAACTGAAGAAGTCATACAACCACAGGTAAGGACTTCTATCCCTGGTTCTTCTGGTACTGTTTCTGTAACCCAAGAGGTTGATAGGGATGACCAAGAGTTTGTAGAACCACAAACTCTATCCCCGGTCATAGAGCCAAACACTGAGTCAAATCCAAATCAACCTGAACCTTATATCAATACCAGAAACAGAAATAGTAGTGATGAAGAAACAATGAGTGATCCCGCAGCTCTATCTCCACCTCCTAAGAAAAGAAGAACATATAGGGAGATATCTGTAAGCCCGTCTGTATCCTTTCAACAGGATATGGATTTTGAAATGGCCAATACACAGTCTCTGGAGACATCCTCTCAACAGGATGAATCTATTGAAGTTCGCCATAGGGCCATGGCATTTTGTACCGAGTCAAGCACACTCCCGTTACTCACAATGGGAGAAAACATAACTTTAGATGCAACTCAGGACACTTTGCCAGGAGAGCACTTAGGACATGAGACAGTGCCTACCATTGTCACGGTAGAAGAGCCTTCACAGGCTTCAGAGGGAAAATCTGATTCTTTGCCACCTATAATAGAATCATTTTCTCCCCTCCCAGAGGGAACATCTCTGGCTCCCCTAAGGGATTCTTCACTCGCAGTTTCAACTGGAGAAAGTGAAGGGCAACATGGTAAGTCTACATCTGAAGCAATTCAGTTTTCAATTTCTGATGAATTTTTGGACTTTACCATGGATTGGGATTCGCGAACTCCCATTGCACCACCAGTGACCTCTCAAGAAGGGGCTATGGTGATTTTTTCTGCAGGTACTTCAACTCCAACAATGGATAAACAGCTAGTGGTTAGATCTGAGAGACAAACACAGAGCGATACACAAGCACGTGAGGTGAGTGAAACACCATCGAGAGAAATTGAGATGAGTGCACACAATGACACATACACTGCTTCATTATTGGCTCAAATAGCTGGTTTACAGAAACAACTGCAACAGACCCAGGCTGAAAAGGAAATTCTCAAAGCACAAGTGGATGAACGTTCTTCTTCTTCCACCTCTGTAAATAATCAGCTGGGTCATCTTAGAGATGAGATACAGGGAGTGAAGGTCACATTGGTCCCCAAGATGAATGCTGTTCAAGAATCACAGGTGTTAGTGGCCTCGGATATGTCAGAGCTTTTGGTTTCTAATGCTGAGATCAGGGAGGCTATCAAACAGATTCCTATTATTTCAACCAAAGTAGACGCCTGTCAAGATACTATTGATGAAAATCAGTACTTCAATGATGAGAGGTTTACCAAGATTGAAGGAGGGATGCATCATCTGAACGAGGGCATGAAACATCTATATGCTATGATCAAGGTCTCACATCAACCCAATACTGAACAGAAGAAATTCTTTGAGGGTGATGATGATGAAGGGGGCGATGGTGACAGGAATGGTGAAGAAGAAAGAGAAGGTAAAAAGGAGGATCCTAAGGCTGATAAAGTCAAATCTGTAGAGGATGCCTCAACTAAGGGGGAGAATAAGGAGAAGGAGATACATGGAGGAGAAGAAGTGAGAGATCAAGGAGGAGAAACTGGAGGTTCTGGTTCTGGAAAGGACAAAGGGAAGCAGAAGTTAACCTTTTCTGATGCTGACTACTATCAAGGTGAACAGGGAGATTTTGATGATATTGAATCTGGAGAAACCCCTGAAGATATCTTTGGTGAAGTGGAGGTTGAAGGAGAGGCTGATTTTGCTGACTGGGAAGATGAACCTGAAGTGGATCCTGCCTTTGAAGCTGAGCTGTTAAGACAGAAAGCTGATCTAAAGAGAAGAGAAGATGAGAATGCTAAGGTGTCTGACATAATCACAAAGCATCTAGTTATCCAAAAAGCTGAACATCAAGAAAAGCAAAGGCTTCATGATTTAAAAGTCAAAGACAGAAAGTTATATGTGAGGCTGAAGCTTGGAGAAGAATGGGATAGAGCTAGAGAAATGTTCTCACATCCAACAGGGTCAGACAATGATGGAAGGTTCTTTAGCATGTTGGAAAGGTACAGACAGGTCAATCCAGACAACACAATATATATGAAAGCTCTTCATGCGGAGAATTCAAGAATTTCTACTGGATTTGACAGAGTCAGAGAGGAGTTGAAGATCTACATCTACACTCATAATGAGGGAACTTTCATAGTTTCTCTTAATCTTCTGGAAGGTAGAACTCTCTCTGAGCTTTGGGTATTCATGTGCAAAGTAAAAAGAACTTCTCCATTAGCTGAGCTGCTGCATGATCAGCTAAGAGACTTTGCAATGAAAGCTAGCCCTCAAGTTGTGGATGTGCCATATGAAGTTAAATTTTATAAAGGAAGGGCACTTCAAACTTGTGGTGTGGATCCAATATCTCTGAAAGATTATCCTGCCAAGCATCTTGTCTATATGGAGAACATGTTGAGGACAACAGGGTTTGCTACACAGGATGTACTATGATGACTATCGGGATGAATATCCCTTGATAGTCATTCCAATACATTTTTAATCTAAATGGCTTGGAATGACTATCGGGATGTGAAAGGCATATGTTTTGGCCTATTAATATTCCGAGGAAACAACTTAAGTTAAACAAGTCTGTAATAAGTAAATAATAAGTTAATATGTCACAGGAATCTCAGATAGTTTTATCTGTCAAGAGAATGGAGAATTAAAGTCATCCTACAGATTTGAAGATATACTACATTGAAAGAAGTTCAATTATTTGTTCAAGCCTCAGTGAAGTCTTCAAAGAAGTGGATTTATTAAAGTGACAGAGGTTTCAGATTTGTGATAGCAAATGTACAGGTTACAAAGGTTGATCAACAGTCAAAAGCAGACAATGAACCACAACTTAAAGTCAAGATGAAGAACAGACATTGAAGTTAGTCATTTATGAACCAGACAGTGCATCAAATGACAACATCAGACAATGGATATTCTTCAGCAGATCAAGTGGTTCAAGCATTGGTTTTACTATTCTATAAGGATTTAAGTTCTATTGTAAATTAGTTATTAATTTATTTATTAATTTAATTCATCAGAATTAATTTAGTAAATAAATTAAGTAATTAATTTATTGAATAAATTAATTCTTCAGAATTAATTTGTGAAGTAAATTAATTATTAGAATTAATTTAGAATTAGAATTTGAATTAAATTAGAATTATGTAATTAAAATCAACTGGAATGACTACCCAGGATAGTCATACCGGTAGTCATACCGGTAGTCATCCCGATAGTCATCCCGGTTGATTTTAAGTAATTCTAATATAATTCACCTTAATTCAGATAGTCATGCTAAGCCTTTGGATAGTCATTCCAGTACAAATTGGATAGTCATTCCAGTACAAATCGGATAGTCATTCCAAAGGTAAACAAAAGAAACAGAACGTGCAGAAGTGTACTGATCCACTTGATTAGTACAAAAGAAAAAGTAATCAGAAGATATATATACATCATCAAGAACATTACATCAAAAACATTTTTCCTGTCAAGAACTCTGCCGTGCTCATTTCTTCTGCTAATTAATTCTAGAATCTTTATGTTAAATCTAAACCACTAGAATTCATTTACTTGTACTGCTTTGATTATCTAGCGGATTTTTATCTCTAGAACGTATCTCAAATTATCAAATATTGTTATATCTTTTTATTACAAAAATAGATAAATTCATGTCGAATTTATTCTAGATTTGTTTTAATTAGTTTGAGATCCAATCTTGTAATCAGTATCATATTTGTAACACCCTTCAAGTTTAATAGAGTTTTATTTAACTTGAATCTTGTTTCATTTTATTCCGCATCAATTTGTTCCTAAACAGTTAAATCATTTAAAGAACAAATTCGATAAAACGGTATAGTTTGTATTCAACCCCCCTTCTACAAACTTATCAGGACCTAACAGGATGACTATCTTAGATAGTCATTCCAGTTCATTTTTATTTAAGAAATACTAAATTAATTCTACTTCTAATTTAAATTAATTCTGATAATTAATTTATTCCATAAATTAATTCTGATGAATTAATTTATTCAATAAATTAATTACTTAATTTATTTGTTAAATTAATTCAGAAGAATTAATTTAATAAATTAATTAATAACTAATTTAAAAGAGAATGTAAATTCTTACAAGATAGTAAAACCAGTCCTTGAACCACTTGAACTTGATGAAAAATATCCACTGAAATGTAGTTGTCACTTGATGCACTGTCTGGTTCATAAGTGACTAACTGAAATGTCTGTTCTTCATCTTGACTTTAAGTTGTGGTCCATTGTCTGCTTTTGACGGTTGTTCAACCTTTGTAACCTGTACATTTGCTGTCACACATCTGAAATCTTTGTCACTTTAATAAATTCACTTCCTTGAATACTTCACCGAGGCTTGATCAATAAATTGAACTTCTTTCAATGCAGTATTTCTTCAAGTCTGTAGGATGACTTTAAACTGTATTCTTCTGACTGATATGATCTTCTGAGATTCCTTAGATACTGTGACAATTGAATTATTACTTACTTATTACAAACTTGTTTAAGTTGAGTTGAATCCTCGATGTTAACAAATAGGCATATACAAATGTCTTTCAATCTCCCCCTATTTGTTTGTTAGAGAATAATGTTGCCCAGTAAATAACAATTGTAGAAAGGGGGTTGAATACAATTGTATAAGATTCTCGACTATAAACACAAATATGAAAATAATAACAGCTTTATTAAATCTGATATAAAACTGTTACAAAACTCTCTCAAGAAATCCTTATGTGCTTGAAAGCTTCTAGGTACAATAATATTCGTGTATGCGATTAATTACAAATCAAAACCTAAACTGTGTTTATATAGTACACACAGCTGCTCTATCGATTACAAGATAAGACCAAATCAATTACATAATATTGATACAAATCCTAACCGACAACTTCATTCCATAAACTAACAACCGACAAAACATCTTTCCTTATTTCTCTGAACTTGATAGTTATCTTGAAGTAACAATCCTGATCAGCTTCCAGTCCTGATGATAATCCTGATCACAGTCCTGATAGCAATACTGATATTGATGCTTGTGCAATACTGATGACGTCAGCAATCCTGATCAGTAGTTCAGATCCTGACGATCATTGAATCATGATCTAACAAATAACAAGCAAATACCTAGAGGATAAATCAACTAAATAACAAGTAAAAATAAGACTTTAAAAGCTAAGTAAATAATAAGACAAAGTTCTGGATTTCATTAAACATTTTCCAGATGCCAACATTAAAGATAAATACAAGATAGTTGTTCCTCTAGACTGAACATTTGTATACAGTGATCCTATCTTGATTTAACTAAGATCTATACATATAACATTTACAAAACAGAGCTAGTGATCACAATTCTTGATCACTCATTTCACCTTCCTCCATTGCATCCAACAAGTCTTTATATAGGACACGGTCACTTTCAGTTGTGAGATTTGTTGGTCTGACTGGCAAAGTTGTGACTTTCTTCAATCTATTCTTCAATTGATGATACCTTTTGATGTTGGCAATACAATAGTCTTGAATAATGTCAGCAACTTCAGTCTTCTCTTCTGAAGCAAATCCAGTAGTCCTTAGCATGTTCTCCAGCTTGATCAGATGCATATCAGGATAGATCTTTAAAGAAACAGGATCCATTCCACAGGTTTGCAGTGCTTTTCCCTTGTAAAATTTAACTTCAAATGGAATACTTACAACCTGAGGACTGACCCTTATAGCAAACTCCTTGAGCTCTTCATGCAACAACACATTCAAATAAGAATCTCCTTTAACTCTGCTCATGAAAATCCACAGCTCTGACAATGATGTACTTGCAAAGCAATCCAGAGAAACATTGATAGTTCCTATGCTTAGGCAAGATACATATATGATCATTTCATTTCTCACCATGTCAAATCCAACAGTAATCCTTAAGATTTCTTCTTGTAAAGCCTTCATATACACTGAATTATCTGGATTGACCTTCATGAATTTCTGAAGAAGGCTAATGAACTCATTATCATTGTTTGACCCTTTTTGAGGAAGAGTAAACATCTCTTTAGCTTTAGCCCATTTTTCACCCTTCTTCAGTCTAATGTCCAGCTTCCGGTCTTTGACTTGCAAGCTATGGAGACGTTGTTTTTCTTCATGCTCAGCTTTTTGAATTTGAAGCTTTTCAGATATAATCTGAGAGACCTTGACATTCTCATCCTTCTTCCTCCTTATCTCTTCTTGTTGTTTCTTCAGTTCCTCCTCAAAAGCAGGATCAGGATTGAATAAATAATCTTGATCATCCCATTCTTCATAGTCGGCTTCCTTCTCAATCTCCTCCTCACCAAAGATGTCTTCATCACCAGATAGTTGAAAATCTTCATCATTAAGTGCATCTTGGAAGTAAAAATCATCTTGAATTAGCTTTCCTTTCCCCTTATCCTTCTGAGTACCAGAACCAGAAAATCCTCCTTGTACATCTTCTACCTTCTTTCCTTCATTCTCTTTCTCCTTCTCCTTATTTTTCCCCTTAGTTGAGTAATCCTCTACAGATTTGACTTTTTCATCATTAGGATCCTCCTTCTTACTTCTTCATTCTCCTCATTCATCCTTGCCATCATCATCCTCCTCATCATCATCATCACCCTCAAAGAATTTCTTCTATTCAGCATTGGGTTGATGTGAGTTCTTGATCATGTTGTAAAGATGCTTCATGCCTTCATTCAAATGATCCATCCCTCCTTCAATCCTTGCAAATCTCTCATCATTAAACCACTGATTTTCATCAACAGTCTGTTGAATGTAGTTCACTTGAGTTTAAATGGTAGCAATCT
The DNA here is from genome assembly GCA_030848705.1 of Heracleum sosnowskyi. Lineage (NCBI taxonomy): Eukaryota > Viridiplantae > Streptophyta > Magnoliopsida > Apiales > Apiaceae > Heracleum > Heracleum sosnowskyi. The sequence continues at coordinate 103,960,682 of CM061241.1, read as the reverse complement.
GCTTGACACTCTATGTTAACTCAACATTTGAATTTATAATCTCAGAGATGTCTGAAGCCACTAACATCTGGGACTCCTGAATAGCATTCATCTTGGGGAGTAGAGTAGTCTTCAATCCTTGAATTTCATCCTTGATAGTAGCCAGCTGATTAGTTACAGAGGTGGAAGAAGAAGACCGTTCAACCACTTGTGCCTTGAGAATATCTTTTTCAGCCTGGGTTTCCTGAAGCTGTTTCTGTAGACCAGCTATTTGAGCCAATAATGAAGTAGTGTATGTGTTAGTGTTTGCACTCACCTCAATTTCTCTCAGTGGTGTTTCACTCATCTCACGTGCTTGTGTATCGCTCTGTGTTTGACTATCAGTTCTTAACACTAGCTGTCTGTCCAAGTTAGGAGTTGATGTACCTGCAGGAAAAATCACCCTAGCCCCTTCTAGAGAGGTTAGTGGTGGTGCAATGGAAGTTCGCAATTCCCAATCCCTAGTGAAATCCAACAAGTCTGGTTGAATTTGAAACTGAATTGCTTCAGTGTTGGATCCACTAGGTTGCCTTCCACTTTCTCCAGTAAAAACTGCGAGTGGAAAATCCCTTAAGGGAGCCAGAGATGTTCCCTCTGGGAGGGGAGAAAATGATTCTATTTAAGGTGGCGAAGAATCAGATTTTCTCTCAGATGCTTGTGAAGGCACTTCTACCGTAACAATGGTAGGCATTGTTTCATATCCTAAGTACTCTCCTAACAAAGTGTCCTGGGTATCATCTATTGGTATGTCTTCTCCCATTGTGAGTAACGGGAGTGTGCTTGACTCAGTACAAGATGTCATGGCCCTATGGCGAATTTCAATAGATTCATCCTGTTGAGAGGATGTCTCCAGAGACTGTGTAATGGCCATTTCATAATCCATATCCTGTTGAGAGGATACAGACGGGCTGACAGATATCTCCCTATATGTTTTTCTTTTCTTAGGAGGTGGAGATAGAGCTGCGGGATCACTCATTATTTCTTCATCACTATCATTTCTGTTTCTGATATTGAGATTAGGTTCAGGTTGATTTATGAAAGGAATTGACTCTGTGTTTGGCTCTATGACCGGGGATAGAGTTTTTGGTTCTACAAACTCTTGGTCAGCCCTATCAACCTCTTGGGTTTCAGTTACAGTACCAGAAGAACCAGGGATAGAAGTTAATACCTGTGATGGAGTTACTTCTTCAGTTCCAGCTGTTGTAACAATCCTTTGCTCAAGAACTGATGGTTCAAATGATGGAAGGTTGATGAAGTTTGTAATGTATGTGGATATGAGAACTGGAACATTGAGAAATCTGAAGGATGTCTGTAACCTTTGATAGAACTTTTTGTCAGTGGTCGGAGAAATAAAAAAGCGACCATTCCTGAACAGTTCTTGATGCTCATTAGAAAGTAAGGAATTAATGACAAGTGATAGAAAACGAGGATAATAACATTTAATCTTTCTACCACTATCAAATTCCCTTCTAGCATTAAACACCCTCCTGACAACAATATCCCATAGAAGATGACCATAATTGAGTCTTTTGTTGAAGACAATTGCATAACCAATAACTTGTAAAAGATAAGGAATATTCTGAAAGTTATTTTTAGTGCAATTGCCAAAGACCTTGGCCAGTGTATCAAAAAATAGATCCCACTCACACACAAGATTCCCCTTGATCAATTTGGTCATGTTCAGGGGACCTTGATAGTGAATATTGATGAAATTTTGAGTTAACTCCTCATCAGTGGGCATTCTATCAAAATTGTCCCGAGGAAACTGCAAGACATTACAAAATGTTTCCTCGGTAATTGTGTACTGTGTGTCCTGAATATTAAATGAGATAGTTGAGAAATCATCAGAGACAACAGCAGTAGAACAAAGTAAATATAAAGGATCAATTTTTAAATCAACATTCGAACATATAGCATAATTAACACATGAATGTTGATTAAGAAAAGAAATCCAAGGCCTAAAACGTTCAAGTGAACATTTCAGGGGATCAAAATAGTCATGATAATTAGTGAGAACAATTTCAAATTGCTGGGCCATTTTAACACAAATTAATAGAGTTAATTTTAGATTAATTTCAATTTCGGGAATAAATTCCAAAAATAAAAACTAGATCAGAAATTAATTAAATCAAAATATGTTGATCCAAATAAAAAATAATGCGCACACGAAGAACAAAAAATTTGACATCACCTAGTTCACTTAAGAGAATAAAAAGCAAACTAGAGAAATGTAAACTTTGTAAAAACAAGAGTTTGAAAGGAATGAAAAAACTGTCAAGTACGGATTAACTATGTATAGGAAAATTCATTATACCTGGAATGACTACCGGGTAGTCATACCGATAGTCATTCCAGTATTAAACTGAGAATGACTAAGAAACTAAACAGTTTTTACAATGAAAATAAATAAATAAAATAGACTAATTAAAATACTATTGGAATGACTACCGGGATGACTATGGGATAGTCATACCGATAGTCATTCTAGTACAAAATATTAGTACTGAAAAAGAAAATCGAAAAAACTAATCTAAATTAACTAAAATTGATTAACAAAGGAATGACTACTGGAATGACTATTTATGATAGTCATTACGATAGTCATGCTAGTACAAACTAGCACAGACTTACAAATCTAATTAATATAAACGAAAAAACCTGTTAGCAAACTAAAAGTAAAAACTAACAGAATTAATTAGAAAATAGCAAAGTTGTTCAGAAAAATGCAAATAACAAATAAAATAAAATACAACCTAATATTCACAGTCCAAACATTAACTTGCAGAATAAAAATAAAGCAACAATATTTTTTACATAGAGGGTGTGTCCTTCAATTTTTTGGTCATATATCATCGAGAATTCTAACGTCTAGAAAGGGATAACACCTACATACGACACCTCTAAACTTACATGAGCTAACTCGGTGTAAAAAACAAGATATACTGTGTACAGATGTAAAACCTCTCTGAAGGCCCGTCCTCAAGTAAAATATTCATTTACTGAAGGTGCGTTGTCTTCTAATGTTAAGAGGTACGGATTCCTTCAGTTGTCCCAAGATTCAAAGAATGGAGTGACTTGTGTAGATATAGATACTGGGGGGGGGGGAGCGCGGGTCGGATCGGTTCGGTTTTAGGTTAAAACCGAAACCGAAATCGCATATCTTCGATTTTTAAAATCGAAAACCGAAACCGCAAACGAAACCGTCGGTTCGGTTTCGGTTTTAAAATGATCGGATCGGTTACAATCGGTTCAGTTTCGGTTTTAAAACCGTCTCAAATAAACATAACAAAATAAATAAAATGACTTCGAATTTTTAAGCTTCCAAAGTTACAAATTATTTTTTCGTTCAAAATAAACATACAAAGTTTTCATAATAAATTATTTAAGTCCAACATGATCCGAGAATAATGAAAATTTAACATGATCTTCAAAAATATTTTCTTTGAAATGTATATAAGACAATGTTAGAAATTCAACAATCTCGAGTCTATCTAAAGTCTTATAATAGATACACACTTGTATATATACTTGTATGGTGGTCTAATCAATTTGTACTACTCCATCCGTTGTCACGTGTTTCACCTACTGCTTTCCTTTATCCTCCTTCTTTCTTATTCCTTACTCTTTTGTTTTCTCTATTAGCCAAAGGGGCGCGCCTTCTCCCCTATGAGGATGAACCCAGAATTTAATTCAATTTTTTTCTCACTCATAATAGATACACACTTGTATATATACTTGTATGGTGGTCTAATCAATTTGTACTACTCCATCCGTTGTCACGTGTTTCACCTACTGCTTTCCTTTATCCTCCTTCTTTCTTATTCCTTACTCTTTTGTTTTCTCTATTAGCCAAAGGGGCGCGCCTTCTCCCCTATGAGGATGAACCCAGAATTTATCTTGTACCAATTCAATCCTTAATTGAAACTTGGATATTTCTAATTGATTATTAATTGACCCGAATTTATCTTCAAAACTCAATACCGAATTTTGACTATAACAATATTTATCAGTGAAATTGACGGTGGGATGAGTTGGGATATCCGACAAGTGTTTAGTAGCAGGATTCAATATAATAAATTTCATTCCTTGGTTTTGCCAAGTGAAGAAACACAACAGTCCATTGATGCACCCAATTAAAGTTGTGAGGGCTCTCCTAAAAAGTTCTTGCCGCAACCCCTACTCACCTCCCCTATCCTAGTCCTTGTGCTAAGCATGAGGAAATCGTTGTTAGAGTTGCGAAGGTGAGTCTCAATGAAAGCTTGCTTTTCGGAGATTAGCTACTTCCAGGATTTGCAAACTGATTTTAAGCACATAAGCGATTTTACAGGAAGTCTAGTAAGTATCCGAACTATAAGAAACGAAAGTAACTGATCTTATTTAAGAATTAAATATTTATCGTTCTTGATGCCTGATGGGTCGAAGAAATTGTCATGCTTTATAGTTCACAGTGATCACTGCAATTCCTCTAGGCCCTGGTTTTCCGCCCATAAACCAAACAGGGTCTTAGTTATGAAGCAGCGCTACCTCATTTCTTCTTTTGACCCGCGCGCCAACTGGCCAACTTGCACATAATTTAGGCATGCTTTATCTGTTTGTCTAATACCGTGTTTGTTGCATATTGTTGTGGTGTAATCACACTTTTTTCATAACGCGTGACACCATTATATTATTATTATTATTACTGGCTTATAATCCGTGTCAAGCATGGGCCGTGAGTCGATATTAAAATATTAGTATTAATAAATTATTTATAATTATTATTTAAAAATGTATTTCTCGAGAATTGAATGATAAAAATATATAATAAATAAATAACTATTTAATTATGTAGTTATAGACAATCGAACTGTGCATAAAACTAAAGAAATTAAAGTAAATAAATAAATTTTGTATGATTACGTAACTGCAAAGAATCTAACGCTCGATGAAACTATTGAATTTAAAATAAATAAATAAATCTTGTATAATTACATAGTTGAAAGGAATCGAACCCTGGATGAAGCTAAAAAGTTTAAAGTAAATAAATCTTGTATAATTAGGTAGTTGCGAGGAATCGAACCCGGTTAAGTGATAACCAAATTTGGTACTTTAGTACTTTAGTACCGTGCACCATTTTCACATTATTTTGCTTGTTAATAAAAAGTATAGATTACGAGGAATAATCAAAGAAAATAATAGGATTATTTTCCCATCTTTACCCTTGTCCCTGGAGAAGTTGGCAAGTTCCCAAAAAAATAAAACACCATAGGAAATAGTTTACAATTCCACATGTATGGTCTCGTAAGCTACTTTTCCTCTGTCCCCCTTAATAATCAAAGAAAATCATAGGATTATTTTTCATACAAGTATGGTAATACTCCCACAAAATGTTGGCTTCATAGCACTTCTTGTTTTATCAGAACTAGTTGGGACTGCCTTAACTGCAGAACCAAGCTTGGAAGCTGAGCTTCAAGCTTTAAAAGCATTCAAAAATTCAGTCACAAAGGACCCTCTTGGTGCTCTTCTGGATTGGAATGATTCTACTCATCATTGCAACTGGTCTGGAATCACTTGTGATACTTTTGTCGTCTCCATTTCTGTCGTCGAAAAGCAACTTCAAGGCTCCATCTCTCCATTCCTGGGAAATCTTTCTAATCTCCAGGTTCTTGATCTAACTTTAAACTCTTTCACCGGTTACATTCCTCCACAACTAGGCTATTGCTCACAGCTTACTGATCTCATCTTTTTTCAAAATTCACTTTCGGGTTCAATCCCACCAGAGCTGGGAAAACTTAAAAATCTACAGTCTGCAGATTTTGGAAACAATTTATTGACTGGAAGCATTCCAGAAAGTTTAACCAACTGCACATCACTGTTAGCACTCGGCTTAATCTTTAACAATCTCACCGGTGAAATCCCATCCAGCGTTGGTAAATTAGTTAATCTACAAATTTTTGTAGCTTACGATAATAGTTTAACAGGTTCAATACCTGCTTCCATCGGTAACCTGAAAGATATTCAAGATCTTGACCTGAGTGAGAACAGGTTATCTGGTCCAATTCCCTCGGAAGTAGGAAAATTGTCAAAATTACAAACACTCCAGTTGTTCACCAATTCTCTCACAGGGGAAATTCCAAGAGAATTAGGCCAGTGTTCAAAACTTGTCTTGCTAAACCTTTATGGCAATCATTTTACTGGAGCCATTCCGCCTGAGCTTGGAAATTTGTCAAGCTTACAGGCCCTACGGTTATATGGCAATAAGTTGAATTCTACATTTCCACTCTCGCTTCTCAAACTGAAATCATTGATCAATCTGCAACTTTCACATAATGAATTAATTGGCAGCATACCTTCCAAGATTGATTCTTTGGCATCTTTGCAAATGCTGATGCTACATAACAATAGCTTTACTGGGGAGATTCCTTCGTCAGTAACGAATCTGACAAATCTAACTTATGTGTCCATGGGCTTCAATCTCCTCACAGGACCATTACCATCAAACATCGGGGGACTACACAATCTAAAGAACCTATCATTAAACGATAATCTTCTTGACGGTGTCATCCCTCCTAGTATCACCAACTGCACACAACTTCTTGCAATAGATTTGTCAACGAATAAACTGACGGGAAAAATTCCTCATGGCCTAGGAAAGTTGCACAATCTCACTTTCCTGAGTGTAGAAAAGAATCGTATGTTCGGAGACATTCCTAATGACCTCTTCGATTGCATAGATCTGACTAAGCTCATTTTAAGTGGAAATAATTTCACTGGATTGCTGAAAACAAGCATTGGAAGCCTCATTAATCTTGAAACTCTGCTTCTTAGTACAAATTCATTTTCAGGACGGATTCCAAAAGAAATTGGAAACCTCCGTCAACTGCTTAAGTTAGGCCTTCGCGGAAACAAATTATCAGGCTTAGTTCCTCCAGAACTGTCAAAGCTTACTCACCTCCAAGGCCTTGCACTTGATAACAATCTTCTGGAAGGTTTGATTCCGGGAAGCATTTTTGAGCTCAGAAAGCTGTCTGTACTTCTGCTTAACAATAACAAGTTCACGGGACCCATCCCAGATGCTCTTTCAAAACTTGAGCAACTAACAGAGTTGAACCTCCGCGAAAACAAGCTTTCTGGGTCAATCCCAAATAGCATGGCAAGACTGAACCGATTGTTGATCTTGGATCTCTCACGTAATAATCTCACAGGTTCTATTCCAGGAATAGTGATATCAAGCATGAGAACATTGTCGATGTACCTCGACCTTTCACACAATTCATTTTCTGGAGAAATTCCACCTGAGATGGGAATGCTACAAATGGTACAAGCCATCGACATCTCAAATAACAATATCTCAGGTAGCATTTTGACGCTCAAAGGCTGTATAAATTTGTTATCACTTGATGCGTCAAAGAACAAACTATCTGGTCAAATTCCAACAGATATTTTCACTCAGCTTACGGTGCTTACCAACCTGAATCTCTCAAGTAACCAGTTAGACGGGGCACTCCCTGAAAATTTGGCAAGTTTGAGGAATCTTAGCTCGCTGGATTTTTCTCAGAATATGTTCGAAGGCATAATACCTGAGAATTTTACCAAAATGTCTACCTTGAAATACCTCAATCTTTCTTTCAATCAACTTGAAGGACGTGTTCCGGAGACTGGTCCATTTACAAACATAAGTGCAACCAACTTGCAAGGAAACCCATCCCTTTGTGGAGGCAAATTTCTCCAGCCTTGCATTAATCAGAAGAAAACAAAAGGCCGACTATCCAAAAAGACTGTGATTATTCTTGCATCAGTAGGATCATTGATAGTCATGCTTTTATTATTAGCAATTCCACTGTTCCGTAGATGCATCAAAAAGAATAAAACAAAAGAGGTTGAGGATGTAGCCCCAAATTACACTTCAAAATCGATCCTCAAGAGGTTTGATTCAAAGGAATTGGAAGATGCTACTAATATGTTCAATGAAAATAACATTCTGGGATCAAGTAGTATGAGCATTGTATACAAGGGTACACTGGAAGATGGACAGCTAATAGCTGTAAAAAATTTGATGGTGCGTCAATTTGCTGTGACAAGTGAAAAGAGCTTCAACAGAGAACTCAAGACACTTGGAAAACTAAAACACAGAAATTTGGTGAAGTTAATAGGTTACGCCTGGGAGAGTTCAAAGCTGAAGGCAATAGTTCTAGAATACATGGAAAATGGTAATTTGGAGAGCATTATACATGATCCAAGGGTGGATCAAGCACAGTGGACATTGTCTGGGAGGATTGATGTTCTAGTCTCAGTTGCAAGGGGCTTGGTTTATTTGCATTCAGGTTATGATTTTCCAATAGTTCACTGCGATCTGAAGCCTTCCAATGTTCTTTTTGATGGGAAGTGGGAGGCCCGTGTGAGTGATTTTGGGACAGCCAGAGTTATAGATATTGATTCGAATAGTAGCAGCTCTACCTCGGGATCAGCCTTTGAAGGAACTATTGGCTACTTGGCACCAGGTAATTCTCAGCTCTGCCTGATTATATTGTCCCTGTTCTTTTTTTAAGTTCTGCAAAATCCAATATATTTCCTTTCTCAGTTATCGAAATACAGAATCTAGGTCGAACAAGTAATTTTCCCTAAATGAGGCAGATACCCTTTCTCAAATATATACTTTGACTTGCAGAATTGCAGTACTCAACATATATGCAAAAGATCATATATGCATTTAAATCGATCACACTCCAAAAGATCATATATGCATTTAAAATTTTCTAAAATAAAAAACAAACAGAACATAACTCTCCCCACGCCCCCCAGACTTATGTACCTTTTCTCTGCATTGAACCTCTTCTTATTGAAGCGCGTGTGATGATTTTCTTATCAGAGTATGCATTTATGAAGAAAATCACAACAAAAGTAGACGTCTTTAGCTTTGGCGTTATAGTGATGGAGTTCCTCACAAGAAGACGTCCTACAGGACTCTCTCAAGAGGATGGACAGCCAATTACATTGCCACAACTAGTTCAGAATGCTTTTGCAGATGGAACTGAAAGATTACTTCAACTGGTAGACCCTCAGTTAACTTCAGATATCTCTAATAAACAGCAGCTAGAAGAAATCTTCAAGTTAGCCTTGTTATGCACATGCCAAGAGCCAGACGGTCGACCTGACATGGATGAGGTGCTGTCTTCACTTACAAAAATAAGCAAGATGAGGTGCTGTCTTCACTTACAAAAACAGAATGGGAAGCCAACTTTTCTATATATATAAAATTAAAATTAGTAAGTTCCAATTGTCCACGTCCTTTAATTGAAATTGTCTAGATTTAAGCATTTCCAAGGTACAAATCTTCAAATTAGCCTTGTGGCTATAAGTGTGCGTCTTTACAATGCAATACTTTAGAATATATTTCCTTTTTGCACCTGATACCTTTATTAATAAGCGAAACCCCTTTTTTATGGTATCAAGTTTGAGGTTCCATCTTTTTTTGGTTTCACCCCTAAAGTCCTATCTCACATAAAATTAAAGTCATTTTTCACATAAAGTCCTATTTCACATAAAATTAAAGTCCTAACTCACGAAGAACTAATGTCCTATATCACATAGAATTTAATATAATTTTTGAATCTAAAATATATTATCAGTATCAACTCACGTATAACTAAAGTCCTATATTTCATATAATTTAATATAATTTTTGAATCTAAAATATATTATCAGCATTTCGTAATTCGAAATATAATTTAGGGTACTTCGACGGTTATTTTAAAACCTTTTTTTAATAAGCGAAACCCCTTTTTAATGGTACCAAATTTGGTTCCATTTTTTTTTGGTTTAACCCTTAAAATCCTATCTCACATAGAATTAAAGTCCTATTTCATGATGTCCCTCTCAATTTTTTACATTCTAAAACTTTCCTAAAATATTAAGTTTTATAATATAAAAATTAACTCCACCCACTACTTTTCTCCACTATACTCACTTTATACATTAAATATTAATCGATCCCACCACTTTACTCACTTTTTTTACTTTTCACTACTAATTTACACTTTTTCTTAAACTACGTGCCCAAACCCAATGTAAAGAATTGGGAGGGACAAAGGGAGTATAATTTAATAAAAATTTTGAATCTAAATTATATTATCAGTACTAACTCACGTAGAACTAAAGTCCTATATCCCATACAATTTAATATAATTTGTGAATCTAAAATATATTATCAGTGTTCCGTAATTCGAAATAGAATTTAGGGTACTTCGACAGTTATTTTAAATAATAACAAGTTGAGATTTTAATATTATTGTTAATATTAAAATATAAAATAATATAAATTCTAATATCAATCAATTTAATAAATTTAAAAAGTATCAATATCCCGTGCTTTGCTGGGGTTATCATTTAGTATAGTAAATTTCTTGTTTCTTAACCAAACGGACCATCAAGTTAGCAACTTATATGTAGGAAAATAACTACAAGTTATAATACATTCCACTATTTCAGGGGAGGTTTAGTAGCATCAGATTCACACTTTTCAACAATAAATCACACTAGTAGCATAGCAATGATATGTATTAAAACAAAACCACAAAATTCAAAAAAGTTCAAAATCACTCCATTCACTTTCCGGGGACAAAGATGGTGCCGGAGGCCCATATATTGTTGTTTACAGGGTCTGCGAAGTGGTCAGCAATGTTTTCAGATGGGCCATTCCCGGTAACAAGTATGAAGATTTTTGAGCCAACTTTTAACCACATGGCTTCCCCAAACTTGAAGCTGACGCCTGACTAAACTTGCAGAAAACCCACAATTTCTTCCACCGTCCAATTGTCCTCCATGAACCACCACTCTTCTTCCCAATTCTCTTCAAAAAAATACAAAAAACAAACACTGCCATATTTTCCAGCACTATTATTACTACTACTTTCGATGACACTCTCTATTTCCCTGTATATAGATATGTAATACTGCCTTAAGTTCGGATGGAGGAGTTTCATTTTGGTTTTGTTTATATAAGAAGAATATATATAAATGAAAGCCAAGGAGTTTTCGTCTCCGTAATGAGCCCTAACTACGGAGTCCGTAGGCACGCTTCCCGTAGCCAGACCCCAGTCGCTAGACACGTGTCGGCCTTGCATGGACCTATCACACCCCAAGGCTCAGAAACCCTCCACCTGTGGGCGTAGGCCACGTCAATCACCTACTCTACGGGGATGTAGGTTGACAGGCAGGCACCTGAATGAAGCCTCATCACCTAGTCTAGGCAGCAGACCTCCAGGTGACAGACGGACCGACCTCCTATAAAGGGGAATGAATAATTTCCCGGGGGGTAAGGCGGATTTTAGGGAGAGAAAAAAACCAATAAAAACAAATTATCTTCTGATGATCGCTACGGATTGTCTTTAAGATCCTTACGGCCATCATTTGGCGCCGCTGTCGGGGACACGAGTATTTACAACTGTTACAACAACGACCAAAAAAGCTACAGGAAGTTTAGTTAGAACACGTGATTTAGTAAGTGATTTAGTAAGGCAAAAGGAAACATGAGTTATGAATCAAGTAATCGAAGTCGCTCATCAAGGTCAACGAGGTCATCGCCCTCCTCTCCGTCTGATTCTCATACTAGCAGCCAACTTTCTAATCTGCGAGCTCGGCAGAGGTATATGCAAGAACAAATGGACAGATTGACAGCACAGATGGCCAGAAATTATTATGGTGTTCATCACCCGCTATACTACCCAGAGAACACCACGCCGCCCTTTAATACACAGCAACCAGAGCACCTTGGGTCATATCAGTCAGGTTCGTCATCAAGGAGAACCACCTCTCGACAAACTTCAAGTTCTTACCGGAGCGCTCCATACTTGGGAAGCTGCTCCTCTTCTGGATCGCAAAGGACGGTATTTCCAGAGTCTTCTGGGCATGGAGGACCTGAAAGACGTAGGTCACAACGAGAGCGCACTCTCGTGTCTTGCCACAGAAGAAGGTCTAGGACCCTTGTACGTCGTAGGCGTAGCCCCCCCCCCCCCCCCCCCCCCACCATCATAATTCAACAGAACGCTCAGTCCCCTCATCCTGAAGAACAGGGAGAGATGATGGTTAGATTGTCCAGGCTAGAGGAAATAGCGATGACACCTTTCATGGAGATGAGCACTGGAAGGTCGCTTTTTACTGAAATCCTGGAAGCAGCGCAAATAGACCAATGGGTGAAAATCACCGGACTGGAATCTTTCGACGGTACTTCTGACCCTAATGATCATTTGAGTTTTTATGAAAATTTGATGATTTGTCACAGATATAATGATATTACCAAGTGTCGTCTATTCATATCCACGCTCAAAGCATACGGTCGAACGTGGTTCTCAGGACTATCTCCGAGGAGTATTAACTCTTGGGAAGAGCTTAAGTTAGTCTTCCTAGCCAAGTTCTGTATCAACACTCCATATGTCGTCCACACCATATCTCTAGAAAATGTTAAGCAAGAACGTGGAGAATCTTTGAGGGATTACATTGAGAAATTCAAGACAGCGGCATCGAAGGTAAGAGAGCTACGACCAACTAATGTCGTAGATTCTTTTATCAGAAAAATGAATTATCAGGAGTGCAGAGATTGCTGCAAGGAGTTATGCAACAAAGAACCCGCAGACCTTTATGAAGCCTACGAAATTGTGTCGGCCTATATTGCGATCGGCGAGAGAATCAGAGCCTACTACCCTAGTTCTAGGGATGAAGCCTCCGGGTCTGGGCATACAGCAATGCAAGTCGATGGGATGGAGGACTTTAGGGGAAAAAGTCAGAAAAATTTCCCTTCGGACAGGCGGTCTCGCCCTCGTCAAGCCCGGGAGGAACCCAGCTTCACCCCACTGAACAAGAGCCCCTCTGTCATCCTAAGGGAAATCTGAGGCCAAGATTATTTTCAAGCACCCCCTCCCATGAGGACCCCTGCAGACAAGAGAGATAGATCACGATTCTGTGATTACCATGCCGGTATTGGACATAACACTGATGAATGCACCTCCCTCAAGTATTTCCTGAAGAGGCTTGTAAACAAAGGATTGCTGAAGAACTACCTCCACGCGGTCAGCAATGCCCTTCCACAGCCACAACCTCCAGCTTCCAACCCCCAACCCAAGCGGGTAATTGATATGATCATAGGAGGGGACCCTCCCCTGACAGAAACACATGAAATGCTTCAACTGGAAACTTTAGAAAGAGCCTTTAGGTATTCAAAGACTCCCATTTATTTTACAGATGATGACTATCCGGAAGGGGATGTGTGTCGCAGTGGCCCTCTTACGGTTCAACTAGATATTGCTGACCAAGACGTCCGGGAGGTGCTTATAGACAATGGCTCTTCCGTAGACATAATCTTTCGACACACCTTGAGGAGAATGGATCTGGGAGAGAGGCGAGAAGAACAGAAGGCCGAAGATATACGGGGACCCCTCTATGGTTTTGGTAATAATGATGTGCCCATTCAAGGGACCATTGACTTGCCCACAACATTTGGAACCCCCCCCACCCCCCACAAGAGGTAACTACCCTTGTCAAATACTACATTATCGATATTGCTTTTTCGTATAATGTTATTATAGGGAGACCTGCTCTGTTTCTCTTGGGAGCCATTATTTCAACTCCTCATATGAAATAAAGTTCCCTACGGGTTGGGGTCTGGGAGAGTTAAGATCTGACAGCGAAGCCTCTCGTCTCTGCTATTCGGCTTCCCTATGTCTGGCTCAAACCAATCCCAGAAAGAGGAAGTACTATGGGGAACCTAAAGGAAACTGTACTCCTGAAAACGATGTCGGATCGACCAAATCGGTCCCTCCGTAAGTTCTCTTGATCGAAGACGCTGAACTGGATCCTCAAGAGCTTAAGGGAACCTGCAAGCCCTCTCAATTCCCACGGGCTGTTCCCGGGGAGCCCACTGAGTCAATAGAGTTGTATGAAGGAAATCCCTCCAAATTGATAACTATAGGGTATACCATCGAGCATGTCTTAAAGGAAAGGTTAGTGGCGTTGTTAAGAGAATATGCAGTTGTGGTTGCTTGGAACCCGGAAGACATGCCTGGGTTAGATGAAACCATAGTCGTCCACAAACTCCATATCAACCCCGAAACAGGGACAGTGAAGCAGAAGAGGAGAAATTTTGCTCCTGAAAGGCAACAAGCTATAGATGAGGAAATCAACAAACTTCTGAAGGCAAACTTCATTTATGAGATTCAGTTCCCCGAGTGGATAGCAAATGTGGTGCTGGTGAAGAAATCTAACGGGAAATGGAGAGTGTATAGATTACACCGATCTCAATAAGGCTACCCCTAAATATTACTATCCTTTACCTACCATTGATCAGCTTATCGATGCAACAGCAGGTCATGTTCTCTTCAGTTTCTTGGATGCGTACTCGGGATACAATCAGATCACCCTAGCTCCTGAAGACCAGCCGAAGACATCTTTCATCACCCACCGAGATGTGTATGTTTATCGTGTACTGCCAATGGGGCTCATGAATGCAGGAGCTACTTACCAAAAAGCTATGAACAAGGTTTTTTCTCCTCAAATCGGTAGGAACCTGGAGGTGTATGTGGACGATGTGATAGTCAAATCTCATGAGAAAGAAAGTCACCTACAAGACTTGAGAGAGACGTTCGAGAATCTTCGAAAGTCTCATCTCAAGCTCAACCCGGCCAAGTGCACTTTTGGCGTGGCTAGTGGGAAATTTTTGGGGCATGTTATTAGTGGGCAGGGCATTGAAGTGAATCCTGACAAGGTCAAAGAAATCCTGGAGATGCCTCCCCCATCAACCCCCAAACAAGTACAATCCCTTAATGGATGCCTCACGGCCCTACGACGCTTCGTTTCGAAGTTAGCCGAGAAAAGCCTTCCTTTCTTTGAATCTTTGAAAGGAGTGAACAAATCCAGGCTAATTGAGTGGACTCCAAGCTGTCAGGAAGCCTTTGAATCACTGAAGAGGTACCTTTCTTCTCCCCCTATTTTGTCTCGTCCTATTTCAGGAGAACCTCTATATCTGTACCTTGTTGTGGCCAATGAATCCGTTAGTTCGTGCCTCCTTTGGGAGGAAGGGGGAAAACAATTACCCGTGTACTATGTGAGTCACGTTCTTCGGAACGCGGAGGTTCGGTACCCCGTTATAGAAAAGATGGCTTACTCTCTGTTGTTGGCCAGCCGGAAGCTGAGGCCTTATTTCCAGGGCCATGACATCAAGGTTTATACTAATCATCCCTTGCGAAAAATATTGCACAAACCCGACTTGTCTGGAAGATTAGTAAACCGGACGGTAGAACTTAGTCAATTCAGTATCTCTTACCTCCCCCGAACTACAATCAAGGGCCAAGCCTTGGCCGATTTCATGGTAGAATGTTCCGTTTCTGCAAGTCCCGGGCCCGAACCTGCAACAGTCGACCCCATTCCCGAGGAGAGGACCCCACTACCCTGGGTGTTGTTTGTAGATGGATCCTCTACAGCAGATTGCAGTGGACCCGGAGTGCTCCTCATCAGTCCGGAGGGTTTTGAGATTCAACAAGCCATCCGTTTTGATTTCCCGGCTACCAACAACTGCTCGGAGTACGAAGCATTGCTTGCGGGACTCCGGTTAGCCAAAGATCTTCAAGTTCAGCACCTGAAAGCCTATAGTGATTCTCAGTTGGTTGTTAATCATATTCTGGGAAGTTTCGTTGCTAAATCCCCCTTGTTTATCAGGTATCTTCAAGAGACCTGGGAAAGACTCTCTCAGTTCTCTACATCATCACTTGAAGGAGTTTTGAGGGAAGAGAACTCTCGTGCCGACACCCTTGCTAGGCTGGCTACTGGGGAAGAATCCCCCCCCCCCCCGGCTCTAACATCTATTACTCTGTTCTACATGTGCCTTCGGTCACCTTGCCTACAGACCCACCATCCCAAGTCATGATCCCGACTTATGTGCCTAATTGGATGACCCCTATTATTTTGTATCTTCAGGATGGTGTGCTGCCCGAAGACAAGAAATCTGCACGAGCTCTCCGGGGAAAGTCGGCCCATTATACCCTGGTCGATGGAATGTTGTACCGAAGATCCTTCCTAGCCTCATTACTCAAGTGTTTGGATTGCCCCGAGTCGGACTACTGTATGTTGGAGGTGCATGAAGGGATTTGTGGGAGTCATTCTTCCGGGGAGGCCCTAGCCCATAAGATTCTACGCCAGGGCTATTATTGGCCTACCTTGCGTCAAGACTGTCTCAACTATGCCAAGACTTGCATCAAGTGCCAATTGTTTGCTTCGGTTCCCAGGCTTCCCCTGGTTCTGCCCACTTCCGTACTCTCACATGTCATCTTTGATGTATGGGGCATGGATATTATGGGACCATTCCCCCCACCAAAGGAGCGCTCAAGTTTCTAATAGTGGTCGTAGACTACATGACCAAATGGGTGGAAGCTAAAGTTGTGGCGCACATCACTGTTTTGATATGTCGCAAGTTTTTCCACGAATCCATGATCACCCGATTCGGTATTCCCAGAGTCCTTGTTACAGACAACGGCAGACAATTCATAGACTCTAACTTCAGAGAATACCTCTCTGCCTACCTAATCCAACACCGAAAATCATCTGTGGCTTACCCTCAATCCAATGGCCAAGTGGAGGTTACCAACCGCAACCTCTTACAGAGCCTTCGCAAAAATGTCGAAGATCGAAAATCTATGTGGGCCGATGAGCTCCCTAACATTCTTTGGGCATATCACACAGACAACAGAAAGCCCATAGAAGAGAGCCCTTTCAAACTCACCTACGGCACCGAAGCTGTAATTCTCGTAGAGCTAGGAGAGCCATCCTTGCGGGTTCAGCAGTATGACCCCACTTCTAATGAAGTAGGTATTCGAACCAACTTGGATCTGTTGGGGGGAGCGCAGGGAAAATGTTATGATTCGTATGGCCAACTACAAGCAAACCACGACCAAGTATTTCGGGAAGATCAACCCCCAGAAATTTCAGGTCGGAGACAAAGTGTTACGATCTTCAGTAGCATCTGACCCCACTCACAATCGGAAGTTGGAACCTAAATGGGAGGGTCCTTATGTCATCCGTCAAGTAATCAAGGCAGGGACGTACACTCTTGTTCGCCTTCATGGGGAGGTCCTCCCCAACACGTGGCATGCCACTCATCTTAAACGTTTCTACCCATGAGTACCTTTCTACTGGTGGTCCCTCTATAGGAACAGTTTTAATGCTTTGCTTATGTTTTTCTTTTTAAACTATGGAGTAACTTAAAAGTTACTAGGTTGGTTTTTGGGGTGTAACACAGCCTCCTTATGAGGCATGAAAGTACATGGAAGCCGCCGTACACGGTCCGTAGACCGTTTTCTTAGAGAGGTTGTTTATAGTAAAACGCCCAATTCCTTAATGAGGTTTGCGCACTACGAGTGTCACAACCTCGCCTCACCTCCTGAGGCCATGCCTTTTGTGTACAAGGATCCCATTAACCCGTCCATTCAAATGCCCGTAGGACTAGCCACACCACTTCATTATGGCTACGGGCATGGCACGGGTAATCCTTCTATTTAAGACGCCAACTTATGTAGCCCGCAAGACGCTACGGCATGGATGGATTTCCAGTAAAACACCCGCTCATTTAAAAGCCGACATATGTAGCTCACATGAAGCTACGGCATGAGCGAGTTCCAATAAGACGCCCGTGGGACTAGCCACACCACTTCATTATGGCTACGGGCATGGCACGGGTAATCCTTCCATTTAAGATGTCAACTTATGTAGCCCGCAAGACGCTATGGCATGGATGGATTTCCAGTAAAACACCCGCTCATTTAAAAGCCGACATATGTAGCTCACATGAAGCTACGACATGAGCTGGTTCCAATAAGACGCCCGTGGGACTAGCCACACTACTTCATTATGGCTACGGGCATGGCACGGGTAATCCTTCCATTTAAAGCGCCAATTTATGTAGCTCGCAAGACGCTATGGTGCGGATGGATTGCCAGAAAAACACTTGATCATTTAATGACTATCGAAAGTAGCTCACGTGAAGCTACGGCATGAGCCGGTTCCAATAAAACGCTCCTTCATCGAAATAGCTAACACATGTGGCTTGCGCAAAGCCATAGCGTGAAAGGGTTTTATCACACGTATATACAAGGGGCAGTTAGAGGCTTGATCTAACTATTTATTCAAAGTACCTCAGATTTAGCTTACGGGTATTTGCCGTAAATGGTTGTCAATACTGAACAAATTTCATTATTTAAATTTAAAGGACAACTTAAAAACCCTTATGAACGACAGGCCAGGTTGTGTCGAAAGGTCTTTATAAACTAGAGTGCAAGCACTAGAGTACGAGCGGCACTGGTTTTGTAAAACGAGGGTTGCATGCGGCTGCTGTCGAACCTGACCCTGGGGGACCTTTCCCGTATTTGCCATTCTCACGAATGGTCTTTTCGCGATCCTCCTTCTCCTTTTTCTTAGCAGCCTCGTCTCTCTCATATTCCTCCAGAGCTGCTTGGGCCATGTCGAACATCACTCTTATGTACTCGTCCCAGTCACTCATCATTATCTCGTGAAGCTCCTCGGAGGTCAAGTCCAGCACGCTCTTCCCGTTGTACATTTTCCTGAAAACAAAAGGGGAATAAAACAGAAAGTTAGCCCATATAAAAGCCAAAACGCAAAAAGAAATTCTGAAGTTAACTCGCTAGAACAGAAAAGAAATAAATTGTTACCTTATAGTGTTTAATCGGTGGAGAATGTTTTGAATAGATGAAAAGAAGAAGAAAAATGTTAGCTATTTATAGGCCGATGCAGAGGCGTGCATGGAAATCAAGACAAATCAGATTCTAATAAAATTAAATGACTGGCTGTTATCGAGACAGTCAAGCGGTCAAAACAATTGACTCAAGACCACCCTTTCATTCACGCCTTCCCCGGGAAGAATTGATTAGTGCATATTTTTGAATTCTCTTGTACCTATTTTATTGTTAGTTTTCGTATTTTTAAATAAATTAATTAGTTGTATTTTCATATTTTGTAGATATTTGGAAAAATAAAGAAAAGAAGAAAAAGGGACAAGGAAGGGCAAAAGTGGAAAAGAAAAATCAAGGATGGAAGAAAAAGACAAAATAAAGTGTTGGTTGATTAGATTTCAAGATGAAGGGCCAAGATTAACCCAACCCTTCCCCAAAACCCTAATTTTCCCCTATAAGAGCAACTCCAACCGGACACTAAATCACTATAATAGTGATAGGTATAGTGTCAAAGTAACTCCAATGGAACACTAAAATAGTGACCCAAGATCACCAAATGAGTTTTGGGTCACCAAATTTGGTGACAAAAGTACATTTGGTGATCCTTTGACACCAAATTTGGTGACTTTCAAAATTCCAACAATACCCCTATGTTTATTAACAAAACAAATTTCTTCCATCTATGTCCTACTAAAGTAAATTGTTTTTGTAAATTTTAACTTAAGATTTTATCAATTTAAACTTCTTTTCTTCTTAACTCTTGTTAATTCTAAAATATTTTTTGGTATCTTTTTATTCTAATCTTTTAAATTTTATTTTTTAATTTTTTTTACTTTAAACTTTCACAATTTTTTTTAAATCATGAATTATAAACAACACACTAGATTTAATTATAAAAATAAAATCATAATGATAAATAAGAAGTTATTTATAATATAAAAAATGAACAAAGTTAGAATATTCTATTTTATAGGTGAAAGATTCTTTTTAGTGACAAGTATAGTGTCTCTTGGTTGGAGTTTATTTTATGGATGGTATCTTTTTGACACCAAAATAGTGTTATAGTGCACTATTTTGGTGTCTTTGGTTGGAGATGGTCTAAATACCCCATCCTTCCCGTTTGTAAAGAACCCTAGTTTTAGCCTAGTCTAAATTTTTAGTTAGCCTCTCTTTTATTTTCCTAGATCTAGTATTCTCTTTCATTGCAATAGCTTAAATTTTGTAAACTCTCTTTCATTTTAATGTTAATTCAAGCCTTTACTTTAATTCTCCATTTTGTTCTCTTCATTTCTTGGCTATGAACTTTTGTAAATCCAATAAAGTGGGTCAAATAGCTTTTGTGCTACCACTTGAGGTATAAAGGAGCCCTTTTGTATTTAATATTAAGTAGTGTTAATGCTCTAGATTTACTTTTGATTGTGTTTTTGAGTTGATCCCTTTAAATTCAATTTTAATGTTGGGTTTGATGAGTTAGACTTTAGATTTACTTTTCTTGTTAAAGTTGGGGTCTTTAATCTTTAGATTTAGTTTTAGATAGTTTGTTGGGTGTTTTTACATTTTTCTGGTGAGTTTGAATTTTCCGATGAAGTAAATTTTCCGGTGAGATTTAAACTTTCTGGCACTTTCTTGATTTTTTTTTTCATAGAAGCTCCGATACAAAATTAAATTGTGTTTGGGGTTCATGGATTCGCTAATTTGTTATTCATCCGTGTCTTGTTTCATTAAAATGGTCAGTTTTTATTAGATATAGCTTACTGCTGTTTACGTGCATTCCTGTTCCATTTCTCTGTTTTAACTAGCTTTATAGCCCGTGCAAGGCACGGGCATGCTCTAGGTGTAAATAAATTATGAGTTATATGCTAAGAGTTTTTTCTATTTCTGTGTGTTGATGGTAGGATATAATTCATGAGTTACAAACTTACAGGTAGCCATTGGCATAGATTTCAAAAATTCAGGAGAGAAACACAGTAACATATTTACCCCTACGAAGGCATATGTTGCCATAATATAGAGCCCTGTTGTATTTTATAAACTTGAAGAACAAGTTGTAACGACCATACAAATCTTGAAGGAGAATGGGTGTAACTGGTCTCCATGAGTAGGACTTGTTAAAAGTTGCAGCTGCCAACTGCCATCAATTGGCGTTTTCCAGAATCATATGGTCACGTTCGCTTCGAGTTCTCTCTTGCTGAAAAGTTCTTTCTTGCTGAAAAGTTCTTTCAGATCCCAGAATGCTACTTTTCCCTTCGGTGGCACATAATCAACACTACATCTCCCCCACTCCCCACACATTTCAAGACAAGGATTTTGCGTAAAATTTTCACATTAATATCATTCATAAACATGTCCAAAGTGTTTAAACAAAATGAAATAAGAAATAAGTTTGTATTATTTAACAAAGATAACATTTAAATCTCCAAGGAAAAACCGATAATAATAATACATCCAGTGTGCTAACAGAAAGATGTAGTAGGGAAAAGAATGACAAAAGGGAGGTTGACTACCTGCAAGTTATTCCATTAAAGCTTTTTTTGGTCCTTTTTCGCCACTCTTCTCGAGTTTGATCATCGCAATTGACCAAGTTATCATCTAAAGAAAATGAGAGACAATTTTAATGAGATTAAATCTTACACATTGATCTGAATTTGTAATCCTAAATGCCAATTTTACAATTAGTAAAAAATAGAAAATCTAGTACAAAAATGATAAAAGAACTACCTAAGTTGCAAAGAAGAGATATTTTAAACTGTATAAGAGAAGTGAGTTAGGAAGATCATATCAACCAAAGAGTTGAAGGTGGAAATGAGAGCATAAATGCCTCCCTACAACAGAGATGGCTCGAAGCAGTATTTTATTTACAGCAAAAAAGGTACTTGTGGTTTCATACTGTAAGAATAAACATTGCAAGGCTAGATTCCTCTACGAATTAGTTTCCACCCGCATGGCTGCATCAACTCCATCAGCTATTTGAAGGCTCGAGTACATCACATGTTGGCCCAAATATGGTCATAGCGTTTATGTGAGTCTATTTGACGATGCACTTACCTTGATCCTTGCTGAAGTTCAGACAGTAAAATTAGTCAATACTGAAGCCATGTAGTAAAGGCAAATGAACAATAACACCTAATGTGCACGTGCGCTATTAACCATAGACAGTTGAGACATGTAGTTGCAAATTAAAATAGAAACCAAAAACCAATGAAGGAAATAATAGTTAGCAAATCATGTCATCAGGGCACAAAATATCTTGAAACTGGTCAAATATTTCATTGAAGCTAAGGATACTTTTCTAACATTTAATAAGTTACGAGAAACTGAAATTTAAATATTGTCCAGAAATAACTTACAACCAGTACATCATGCTACACAACCAATCATCAATCAGATGTTTTGCTTTCATACCATTTGGCAAAAGCGCCAAATGTCACAACTGTAAATTTCTATCTCTCACTTAAACTACTTTATATCGGCCTCAGAACCTTTTTCAGGCATTAGCTGCATTCAGATCTTTGCCTCTTTTCTCTATCTTGTCCTCAAGGTTTTTTATCTGTAAATTGCGTCACATTGTCACTACCAAAACAAATTATAGCATGCAAAAAAATAAAGATATAAATAAATATTTACTGAATTCAGGTAAGCACATGAAGTCTCGAAGACCTTTTGACATGGCCAGCTAAAATTTCTTTCTTTAAAACGGACCTAAATAAAGTGGAGCATATTCCGACTTTTTCTGCAGCATCTTCTATCGTTAGATTCAAGTAATCAACAAAATCTTTCACTTGATCAGAACAAGGTTTAGAAACCTCAGCATGTCGAATAGGGTTCAACTTAAGGTTTTGACGATATTTAGATTCAGGTTTTTACATGCAATTGAAGCTCTCCAACATTTTAAAGATGTTCCATTACAATCAAGGATTCAGTGACAAGTCTAATTTGTTTTGTTTTCTGATAAAGAAAATCGTAGAGGTTAACATAAATACAAAATATGGATATGACTTATTTGCTAGTACTGACATATTGTTTGGGTACTAAGCAAATCGTTACACAATTATGGTTGCAGCATTTCAATATTTTGAAACAACCAGCTCTAAGACATCATAAGAATTATAGAGATAGCCTGGTAGAAAGACACTCCCTTGACCTTGTCTCTGGTAATAATGTAACTGATTTGAATCCCCGCTCCCCCTATTTTAATTAGAATACACTACCAGCATACCACTAAAACATGTGATAACCAAAAAGAAAAGAATTAAATCACATGTCCATATCTGATATACCTAAGATCTTTTTTCATATTCCTAGCAGCTAAACCCTAGATTATATGACTTTAGAGTGTATGCTCATGTATATTAATATTGTAGAGCTGCTGAAACTTTGCCCGTGAAACAGAACAGCATGTATGACTGCAGCTCCAGACCGTGGATCATGCCTATCAATTCTTTTAACCAAACACAGACACACACAGGTTTATCACAGAGATAGAGACTCACGCACACCAGAATGGTAAAACAGAGACCTCTAGCAATAGAATGGTCATAAGGATACCTGTATTTTACCCTTTATTCAAATTTTATTAGAAGTAATTGCAAGTTGTCTTAATTAGCGACTACTAATTATAACAAAAAGTTTTAGTTCAGCACTTGTTCTTGATAGGTCATGTTGCTGTTTGATCTCACTTTATTTTCCTTCCTCTTTGATCTCCTTTTTATTGCTCTGGGCCTGGGGTTCAAAAACATTAGGTGGCTATCATCCGTTGTTGAATTGTATACATGCCTTCAAAATGCAATAATGGTTGTGTTGCGTTGGAAATCTTCAATCGCACATTTGTCTACATAGGTTGCCACCGAAATTTTCCCTGCAAAACCAATATATTAATTATTTCATCATTTTATAAACCACATCCACAATTAGACCCTTATACTCTCACCTATAGATTAACAAAAAATTGAAAAATTGCTAGGTTATAGTAAATTTAATAAGAAATTGCCTATAGAACACAAAAGCAGATTTTTCTGAATTATATTTAAATCGGAACTTTGCAGCATTCTAAAAATTTCATAAATCTGATTTCAATAAAGGAGAGCATGTTCAAATTGCTAGATTAATCTAGTAAAAGTTTGTTTTTTATTCCCTGGTCACAGTCTCACAGGTCATGGTAGTTTTCAGACGGATACAACACTCTAATTTATTATCTGGATTCAAGATTATGCTAATTGAAACTAAAATCATCTAAATCATTACTCATTTTCAGATATTTCCTCTGAAAAGTAGGCATATGTAGTGTCAAAATTTTCTGTCATGAGGTTTTTCCTTAAAAATACATTAGGCAGAAAAGCGAAGTTTGGATCTGAAAATGCAGCAATGGGAGGATTCATGTTTGAGAGCTGTGAAGAGGCAACAAAGGGGAGGTTTGAAAGTTAGAACAGCTGAAATCGATATTATAATACATAAAGAATAATACGTAAACACTTGCAAGAATTACCTGTCAAGATATAGTTCAGACTTCTGGGCAGGGGAAATCTGAAGGTTAATATTGAACTCGGCTCAATCCAATAAGAACTGACTGATTTGAATTTGATTAGAAAATATTTGGTTGATTTATCAAGCCAACTCCAAGTTGGTCCCATGGTTATAAGGAAGATATTATCAAAAAATGACTTACAGAATCTTGTTTCAGGTATATTTATGATGTTCCTTGCAGCTGGAAGCTCTTTTTTCAAGTTTATGTTTGTCATTCTGGAACCAAAGTGAGTAGACAATTACAATGCAGGAAAGAAAATTAGTAAACTTAAGCTATAATTTAAAGGCTGATCTCAGGCGACCACTTAAGGGGATGCCAAACCTAAACTAATGCAAAAAAAAAAAATGCTTTCCAACTTTTTTTAATATGGGTCTAAGCCGAGCCAACTTCGAAATTGTTCTCCAGTTGATTCTTGATAGGATACAGTAGGTGCAATGTAAACAATACCCCAACATGCTTGTCACTACAATCAAAGAAAAATTCAAATTTGAAAGACTAAATGAGGTGAACACTGTATGAACAAGTGAAGGTTAAATGATATCTACAGGTCTAAATATAGTAGCTCTCTGTTAATAACATTTTTACACGTTTCAAATACCACATTTGTCATACAACCCAAATACATGAAAAAACACTAATAAGGTTTGTAGCTCTAAGGAGCCGAACATTAAGGCTGCATTTTTTCAGGGTTGAAAATCTTATCTAAAAACCACATCATCCGAATGACTAAAAATTGGTTATATGTGATTTGCAAGGCTGCTCGTCGTCTCACCATGTGATCCAAACTGACCTTCCATTTGTCTGGCATACTACATTATCTAGTCATACAATCTATTTTTTTAATATGCCTCATAATTTTATAAATTTATAAAGGATCCATGTAGTTTTTAGATTTAAATACTATTGGTAGCTGCAATTTCTCAGTCTTCATGAATATATCGAGAATCGCAATGCACTATCTAAAATAAGGCCATTGAAGAATAAAAGATGCTAAACTTTTGTATCAAAGGTTGGAGGGTTTTTCTGGCTCAGGATCATGATTGCTCTGATCAAAGAAACGTAAATTAATTTTGACAGGCACCAAGCACTTTGAAATCTGAGCCCCTTTTGTTCGGAAGTTGGACAACGTTTAATGATTTCTACACCGCTCTACATAAAATTGTAAACCTATATATTCATTAACACATATTAACCATTTCAGACTATAACATAGGTACTCGGGACTGTTAAAACTTCTTCCAGAAGTTATAATTTGATTAAAAATTATGTCTCTTTTAACTCCTATGTCAGTATATCAAAAAGAAGTATCAACCAAATCACCGGGATCTAATTAGGCAGGCGATGACACTAATAATCTAAATAGATACCCTTTGTAAAAATCTGCGAACAGAGATAAATGTGACACAATTAGAGAATAAACCAAATCTAGAAATTGTTATAACCATGTATGCACCTTTTATTTTTAGTTTGCAATTTGAAGAAAAAAGAGCGTCAGACTGAAACTGTTCAGGAGAGATGCCAAAAGTCGGTGGTAGAGACTTACAAAACAGGCGGCTAAGAAGCGGTAGGAGAATGGAGTTCATGCACATAATTCTCCGAAATACAAAGAGAAATCACCGTTATAAAGATTCAGTTCACTTACACATTTTATCAAACAAGTGGGGGCACTTTGTGCTTCATACAGAAGATTTACTTCATTTTTGATGCAACAGGTAGGTTGGTTCATGACAATGATACCATAAAGGCACCATCCAGGAATTAATCGGTTAATCGGAATAAATTTAATAATATTTTTTATATACAATTATAAAATTGTTTCGTTATTTCAACTAAACATATGTTATTATCATATATTTATGCAAATATGTTAAAAATGTTATATAATTGTAATAAATAAAATTTTGAAGGTTTAACTTTTCAATTAGAGATCAATTTAATAGGAAAACTTAAGAGAATTTACGATTTAGGCATCTAAAATTATAATTATATGTACAACAATAATGTTTTTTCCTATTGTTTAATCAAGTTTCTATATTTTAAATTTTTTTATTTTTTTAATTATAACTATTTTTACTATTTTTTAATAATTAGCCCGATTTTTGATCGATTAATCCGATTTTTGACCGATTCAGACGATTTTTGACCGTTTTTATGAAAAAACGATTAATTAACCGATTTTCGCTTAATCAGTTAGGTGGCCCGCCGTCTAGCGATTAATCGGGATTAATCGCCGACTTAGAACATTGGTGGTACACAACAATGCTCATTGTTTAATTTTTATTTTGTCTTAATTAGCAGTTTAGCACTTAATTATTTTCCCACCATTGCTGTCATTAGTTATACGATCATTAGCAAGAATTTGGTTTCGTTTAAATGCAACATGTTTAGTTCACTGTTAATTTTTTTTTTAAATGTTCGAGTATTTCATTTTAGTGGCTTTTAATTTATGCGCAATTTATTTTGTAGGATAATTAAGTTAAAATCAACTCCTCTCAAATTAATTGTTCTAGTCCGTCTAAATTAGAAGTTAAGTTTTGCGAAAAATAAAATAGTCTCTGTGCATCGAATCATAAATATTAAAACGATGATCGTGCAATTGCGATATTAATTGTTTATTTTTAGCCCATCAAGAACTCTTTATCAATTTTTTGAAACTCAAATTATCGCGCATTCCGATTCGAAAAATAAATAAACGGAAAACAATAATCTTGAGATCAACTTAAAAACCAAAATGCTCGAATTCGTAAAGGAAAACAGAGTTTCAAAAGAAATACATTCCAATAGGAAAACCTAAATGCCGAAAGGGCCAACGAAAAGCAGTTTAAAAACCAAAGATTAAAATCAAAGAACAGGCACAAATATCTGCAAAACATCGCAGAGCCTACGGATAGAACCCAATAAACCAGCTCCCATCACTCCTTAGCTGAATCAGGATGACCCCTGGAGTTAAGCCCTTCTTCTGGGCTGCCATCGGCCTTTTTGGGCTCACGAGCCTCCTCCCCGTGCATTTTCCCTTCGGTTTCGGCTTTAGCTCGATTCCCCATTTCTGCCTCTTCTCCCTTGGCCTTTTCGGCCTCCAATCGAGCTATCTCGAAAGTTATCGATCGAATGAGCCCTAAGGTCCACCACGTTGCCTACACCCACGAACTTCAAACAATCGTTATAACCTTCTTCATGAAACTCCCCGGCTCTCATCTCTAGCTCTGTGACATAGGCCTCTGAACCCTTATACTGGTTCACACAATCTTCAAAGGTGATATTTGCTTCGCGTTCAACTCGTTCCAAAACCTGTGTGATATTGGCCAACTCTTCAGCTTGTTTGAGAAGTTCTCTATCGCGCTGATCCATGACAGTCTGTAGGCTCGTAGAAACTCCCCTCTCCGTCTATAGTTCCTCCTCTAACTTAGACATGCTCCTCTCTATTTGTTCCCGAGCTTCCTTTTCTTTCTTCAACTCCGAAGCCGTAGCCCCTTCCTTTGCTTGGGAATCTTTCAGTAAAGCTACGGCTTTGTCTCTCGCCTTTGTCTCGTTTATGGCTCTCCTCTGTTCGGCCGTGGCCAAGCGGCGGTTGCTCAGAGTCCTCTTTGTGGCTCCCATGAGATAAGTCCCCAACTATCATGAACAGAGAAAACGCAAGGTCAGAGGCAAGTAGTGATAAAGAATTCTTAAAAACAACACCAAATAGATAAATGTTACCTTTCCGTAGGCTTCCTTAACCTTGCGGATTAGATCTTCGTCATTCTCCCTCTCAATTCTTGCTCGGTCCTGAATCAAAGTAAAAGCGCTCAGGGCTTCCAAGAGGGGATCGACCTGAGGGTCCTCCCTCAACCAGCTCGAGCTTGGAATCGAACAAGAGTATAACCCTCGACGCCTTCGGCTGAGGGAGTCAAAGGAACTGGGGGCAGTCCCGAACCTGAACCTCCCACGTCCGCGAGGTCAGTTCTCACGCCTCGGGCCGCCACCATAAATTCCTGTACGATCTCAACATCACTGCCATCCTCATCAGACTCGTCCCTTAACTAAAACTTGGACCCTCTTTCAGCCCTTTGCTTCTTAGACTTCCCCGTGTCTCCTGGCTTGATAGTCCTTTTCTTATGACGCAATGTCTGGAGGGGTACATTCTCAGAATCGGTAGCCCCCATGGGGGCAGCCGCGTGTTCACCCCCGGCCGAGGCTACGGGGTTCACAGAGGACTCTGCCATGGCAGTACTGTCTTCCCCACTCTGTTTTCTTCCGGTTTCTTTCATCACCTGCTTTCGTCGAGCTAAGACCAAAATTCGTCTCTTGTCCATCCGAGAAGGAGTAGGTAGATCTCTGAGCAACACTGCAAAAAGAGCAAAAGGTGAAAACACAAGCCAATAAATAAACACCCCATATGCACACCCAAGACTGACAAACAAATTACGAATGCTAAGAAAATCTCACAATTATGTTCTATTAAAAAGGGAACCTTCTAGAAATCCCCTTCCGTCCACAAGCCCTTGGCCTTCCCCCCAATGAAACGAGCCGCGACGGCTGTTTCTTCGGGCTCCAACCTTTCCGACCGTCAGGTCACCCCCCCCCCCCCGGAAACAGCAACCATTCACTGTGCCAGCCTTTGTTGGATGAAGGAACCTCCACCAGTATACCCCCTAAACTCTTGGCTCCCCTCCAATGAAGTTCGAACAAGGGATGATAGTCTCGAGAGGCCTGAAGGCTATGCAACGACCAAAACAAAGTCAGAGTGGGTTCTAGACCCAATTCTGTGCACCTAGCAATGAAAGTACAAATCTTCCTAATTGAGTTGGGACCAAGCTGCCCTAAACCTAGTCTCATGTTCACAATTAGAGCATGAAAAAACCTATGCATTGACAACCGTAACCCCGCTCTAAAATGCTCCAAAGGAATCCCTACCCACAAATCATCCCTCCTGGTATAAATGAACTCTCCTTCGCCCGGCAGACTGATCTCATACTCTTCTGGTATCTGAAAAGAATACCGCTCTATCCCAAAAAACTCTTGGCTAAATAAGCACTTCTTGTGGAGGTATTCAAGACCCCGTAAGCGCTCCAACAGAGTTTTATCCAAGAAGATAGCATTCCCAGGCTTGTAAAAACACTTTAGCCCGTGTGTCCTAAAATAATCCTCCATTCGGGTGTCTGGAGGGGTATTCACAAATTTTTGTGAGGAATCCAACCATTCCCCTGCCTTCCCTAAACAACTCCTCGTTGGAATCACCAGGCCCTCAATCCTGAAGGACCTTTGACCTTCGCTTCTGGCGTCGCCTTCAGCCACCACCTCCTTCCCTTTCCTTTTACCTTCTGGGGCAGATTTCGAAGCCCTCACGACCGTATTCTCCCCAGGGGCTTTTGTGGTGACTATTTTCCTCCCCTCGGGGATATCCCAGTTGTGGACACGCTCTGGGGAACTTGCAGCCGTCGAACTTTCTCCCGACTTTGACAAAGCATCATCATCCCCGTAACCCCCAATGTCGCCCGAATCTGACAATTGTTCGTTATCTCGTAACGCTCTTCTCTTCCTCCGAAGTTGTAGCTCTCTTTCGCTTAGCCATTTAACAGCCGTTGGGAAACTACTCATGCGAAAGAAAGGATAGTCACTGTATGCCTTAATACTCAATTTCTAACCCTAATTGATCCCATTCCCACAACATAAACGCCTTATTTTTTGGCAAACAATTAATCACTTCAGAGAGGCTTATAGTGACGACTCCCCATCTTTCGCATACAATGTGTGTATCCCCAAAAAAAGAAAAAAAAAGGGGGGGAGAAGAAGAAAAAGATGGGAAGATAAAATACGCACACTCTGAAAGTAAACAAAGACACAAAAAATCAACAGTAATATTAAGGAAATACCATTACTTGAACGAAAGTATTGTAGATGCAAGCTTCACTCTCCGGATCTCTTTCCAAAGTGAATCTCCTTCCCTCTCCTCACCGATTGAAGTTGACAAGTAATAAAGACAATGAAAGTGAAAACGGACATATATGTGTATATATATTAACTCCTTATATATAATAAGCGTAAGGGAGATCTTATCCAAAACTTTGGTTGGTCACTGTACTACCAAAAGTATATGATCTGTTGGATTATAAAACTATAAATATTCAAATAGATGAGGACCGTTAGATATAATATTAAAAATTGTATTTGATTAATAATAGGATAATATTTAAATACTAAAATGTGTATTTTGATAATTTAAACCAATTATAAATAGGTTTTCTATATTGAATAGAAATCTTTATGTAAAAAATTGTAATTATCTTTTCTCTTTAGTTTATAGATAGTTCCAGTTAGATAATAATTATTAAACCATCATTAAATTAAGGATAATTTTGTTAGCTTCGCGTGGGCTGTAAAATTGTTAAAATCTGTTATCTAAAACTCAAGATAGAGCCCAAACAGTAAAGTGATTATCTAAATTTTAATAATTTTTTTTAATTTAAACAAATTATAAATAGGTTTTCTATATTGAATAGAAATCTTTATGTAAAAAATCGTAATTATCTTTTCTCTTTAGTTTATGGATAGTTTCAGTTAGATAATAATTATTAAACCATCATTAAATTAAAGATAATTTTGTTAGCTTCGCGTGGGCTGTAAAATTGTTAAAATCTGTTGTTTAAAACTGAAGATAGAGCCCAAACAGTAAAGTGATTATCTAAATTTTAATAATTTTTTTTTATTATTGTAGCACCAATTTAATTTTTTTCCTAATTCTTTTAAATTTATAAATTCTATGTTTATTTCAATAAAATATTAAAATCAATTTAAGAAAAAATTAAAATCGATCTGGTCCATGTACGACCACTATACGACCAAATTAATTATTACAGTTAGATCTTAAATAGATCGATGAGAATTATTAGATCTAATATTAAAAAGTGTATCTGATTAATAATAGAATTATATTTAAATACTAAAAAGTGTATTTTGATAATTTAAAATTTTTCTATGTAAAAATTCTTAAATATCTTTTCTCTTTAATTTATGTATAGTTCGAGTTAGATAATAATTGTTAAACCAAATATCAGATAACAATTCATATCGATTACAATATTAAAATTATCAATATAATGCTCATGTATATCATATAACAATGATACATGTGGACCCTACGTTATAAGAGACTTAGGAGAACTCATGTACATGAATAAATTTAAACATTTTTTTTCTGAAAGAACATAACAATTTGATTAATCCAAATTATAATTATATTATTTTACATATAACAAACATAAAAGGATAATATCAAAATATTATTAAAATATTGAGGGTTTCATATTCATAAACAATAATTTTGAATATAATACTTAACCATCTTTTCTTTTCGGTTTATGGGTAGGTCAACTAGTCAAGTTAGATAATAATTAGTAAATCATCATTAAATTAAAGATAATTTCGTTAGTTTCACATGGGTTGTAAAATCTTCAAAATTCAATTTCTAAAACTCAGGATAGAACCCAAATAGTAAAGTAAGTATCTAAATTTTAATAAATATTTTTTTATAATTGTAGCACCAATTTATTTATTTTTCCACTAATTCTTTTAAATATAGAAATTTTATCTTTCTTTCAATAAAGTATTAAAATAAATTAATAACAAATTCAAATCGATAAAGACTATAATAATATGAGAGTAAAATTTTATATAATCATAACATAATTTTTGTTCTGTTTAATAATTTTAAAGTAATAATGTATTTTAAAATTTTATATACACTATAAATAAAACCGAAACATTAAAAATAAAAGCAGTTAGTAAGATACTTATATCCGTATGTGATATCCTTATTATATTAAACTCTTTTATATAATAAGCATAATAGAGATTTATCCAAAATTTTGATCGTGACAACCAAATTAATAAGGACTATTAGATCTTAACTAGATAAATGAAAATCGTTTGATCAAATATTAAAAAAGTGTATTTTATTTATAATATGATTATATTTAAATTCTAAAAAGTGTATTTTGATAATTTAAACCAAATATACCAAATATAAATAAGTTTTCTATATTGAATAGAATTCTCCATGTAAAAAATTTGTGACTTTCTTTTCTCTTCCATGGACAATTCCATGGACAATTCTGGTTAGATAAAAATTGTTAAACCATCTTTTAATTAAAAATAATTTAATTATGGTGTAAAATCGTCAAAATCTGATTTTTAAAACACAAGATAAAGCCCAAATTAGTAAAGTGAGTATTTAAATTCTAATAATGATTATTATGTCATCATTATTTTAACGCCAATTTAATTACTTTTTTCTAACTATTTTAAATTTAGAAATCTATGTTCAAAAATTCAAATCAATCTAAGAAAAATTCAAATCAACAAAGAATATAATAATACGAGGATAAAATTTTATAAAATTGTGCATATTTTGTATCCTATTTTATTAAGTTATAGATCATAACTAATCAAATATAATTTATTATTAAATAATAAATTATACGCAAATGGTGATTTTGTTTTATAAGCACTCATAGAAACTTAATTTCATTGTTAGCAGGACTATATTCATATTAAAAAAAAACCGTATTTTGAAATTGTAGACTCGGCTACAGAACGGACCTAACTTTTTTAACCTATATACATTGTATATTATTAAATTCGAAACTTTAAAAGTTTGTTAATCAATTAGTATAGTACTTTTCTGAAAAATCGTACTTTACAAAAAATATTATCAAATAACCTATGTCTGAAAGAAAAAAAATGAAAAAAATTCTTTTTTTTTCAAAAAAAAAACCTGTAAATTTTAATATGTTGTTGGTAGATTCATATCTTAGATCATTCTACGTGATAATTTTACTGTTATATGTAACGTTTTCTCAACAATTTAATTTGAAAGATCCATGATCAAACAAAGCAACCACACTTATAAGAAAACTTTCATTATTTAGTCTTTAATATAAACAAATTATAAACAAATTTTCATGTGAACCGTAAAATTGGCCAAATCTAACTTTTATAACTCAATATAAACAAATATTAAATTGAGCGTGTAAAATGAAATAAATATCAAATTTTAACTATAATTTTTTTTGGCTAAATCTTTTTTAAAAATAATTTAATCAAGTAAACTAATAACTTTTAAATATTAAAATATTCATAAATAAATATAATTATAAATATTAAAAAAACAATCGTGTGTTGCATCGTAATAAAAATATAATTATAAACAGAATAATTATAAATAAAATTTAATTAACCGTGCATCGCACGGGCTATAAGCTAGTATATATTGAAAGGCCAGCGCGTGCCTGCACGCACAAGAGAAATAAAGAAGGGGGATTCAACCGTCTCGTCCGTTCCAAGGGCAGAGAGGTAATTTTCCTCATTTATGATTGGTGCAAATGCTAAATATAACTTCTTCAACAGTTATTTCTTTTTTCCCCACGATTTGCACCCCTCCATTCCATTTTCTCTTTCCAATTCGATCGTGATTCACGAACCCGCATCTTTTGTCGCGCCGTACATACTATGTCCTATAAGCACACGCTGAGTGGGCCTCCTAAAGAAAACTCCCTCGCTATGGGGGCAAATGATGGCCTCTAAGACCGACACCGCGGTCTTACGGCCTGCGGAGAAATGGAAGCCAATGAGTTTTCGTCTCCGTAAGGAGCCCTGACTACGGAGTCAGTAGGCCCGCTTCCCGCAGCCAGGCCCCCAGTCGCTAGACACGTTTCGGCCTCGCATGGACCTATCACACCCCAAGGCTCAGAAACCATCCACCTGTGGGCGTAGGCCACGCTAGTCACCTACCCGCTAAAACGGCTAGAGGGAGTGGGGGGCAATGATATGTACCCACCTTTTCAGGGAGCCGCCAACTCATCTTGGTGACTGTCACCCGCCTACCTTATCTTTAGTCGCCCGCCTCATCCCTCAACAGTCGCTCACCTCCCTAGATATCGCCAACTCTCACACTCTCTACTGTCACAAGGATATATATGTTTTTTAAAATAGAAACCTAGACCCATTACTTCCGGCCATTACATACATGAGTAAAATAAAGCATGACCAATATATTGTTTAAGCTAAAAGACATGTGGCAATAAAGTAAAAGGACATGCGTCCTTTAAGCAAGCCCATACCCAAAGGTACACCAACTCAACTGTACACCTCAACTGTAGCAAGGAGGTACAAAAACTCAACTGTAGAAAAGCAAAAAGCACAAAAGACGTAACAGTTGTAAGTAAAGCCATTCCCCCCACTGTAGCCACAGTGAGCGCCGCTCACGCTACAGAGGCAGATTTTTGGCGTATAAATACTCCCATCTCATACTTTTTTTGATAGATACATTCATTCACTAAAACACCCCACACACTCACTCAGAAACCACATCTTGATACTTGTTGCATTTTTACATATTGCTCCGTTACTGATTTTCACGCCGAAGGTGCTTGACGGCCACCACCACTGGGCAAGCATTGTTTTACAGATTCCCCACCACATGCCAAACCACCACCGGAACATTGTCCTCGGCGACGGAGCAGGTGCATCACTTATCATTTGGCGCTAGAAGGAGGGGTTCCTTTCCTTTTAGAGAAAACCTCCACCAGTATAACACCATTTTCCAGCCATTTTGGGTAAATCTCGGTGGAGACCCTCCGCACGAGAGACACACCCATGGTAAACACGAGGTCTACCGTGAATAACCGAAACATAGTCACAATGGAAGACCCCACCCCCTCGGGGAACATTCACCATGAGATCCCTAACCCCGCTAACGGAACCATTAATCCGCAAAATCAGCAGCAACCGAGACCCCCGGCTGATCAACAACCTCCACACGATCAAGAACTACCCCTTAATGCTGGACTCAACCTCGACCTCACAGGATACACTCAAGCCCAAGTGGACGCCCTCATCCGGGTCGCGTCTGTTTTCCCTCAACCACAACCACAACAACGCCAAGCCCTTCCCTGAGCCTCCTAGCAACATGATGAGAACCTCCAAAGTGAAGCACACAGCCAACCTAGGCCCGCCAACTGGGTCTTCTCCCGCTTAGGTTCATCCCAAAATACCAAACACA
The DNA here is from genome assembly GCA_030848705.1 of Heracleum sosnowskyi. Lineage (NCBI taxonomy): Eukaryota > Viridiplantae > Streptophyta > Magnoliopsida > Apiales > Apiaceae > Heracleum > Heracleum sosnowskyi. Next base: position 103,925,398 of record CM061241.1, on the reverse strand, counting down.
AAGAGCATGGTGGACCACAACACAAACCGAAAACATGGAAAGAAAACAGGAGAAAAAGAGACATAAGGAAAGACAATGAAGAGAAAAAGGCTGAATACGAAAGAGCCAAGCGACGCCTGGAAAGAGACAGATCCCCCGAACCTCGGGTTGAAACAGGAAGCGTACAGCCTACAAATGCAGACATGCTAAACACCATCCTTGAGCTAAAAAGGAAGCTAGAGGGAGGAAGCTGCACAGAAGCGGGCGAATCACCATTCACCAAGCGACTGGAAAATGAATCCAAGCAAAGGCACAAAAAACACATCAATCTTAACTCCTTTGACGGTTTGGGCGACCCAGAGGAACACTTGAGTTACTTCGACCAACTCGCCCTTCACTACGAATACAAGGATCTAACAAGATGCAGGTTTTTCGCTGCCACACTTAGGGGTGGAGCACAGAGATGGTTCTGTCGCTTGCTTGCTCGCTCGCTCGACTCTTGGTCTGAATTCAAAAAAGTTTTTGTCTATAAGTTCGAAGCGAACCAACCACACGAGGTACATATCATCTTCCTGGAAACCATCGCTCAAAGAAATGGAGAAAGTCTGCAAACATACATCGACAGGTTCAAAGAAGCGGTCAACAAGGTTGTATGCGTAAATGAAACAGAAGCCTTAGTACATTTACGAAGAGGTCTCAACCCATACGAATGCAAGAAGTATGTCTGCAAACTCATGGAAGTACAACCCACAACTCTAGCACGAGCATATGACCTGGCTTCTCAAGCAATCAACGAGATGGAATCACTCGGCGTGCTCAAACATTCAAGAGCACCGCCACCAAGGCAACCATATTTCCAAAGGGAGCAATATACTTTCAGTCACACACAGAAGCCAGTCGCCACCCAGCACCAAGTACAGACGACTCGCGGCCCGGGACCAGTTAGACAGGCCCTGACCTCAGTTAAAGACAAGTTGGGCCCCGCAGTACCCCCACGCCCCGGGAAACGTCCTGAGCCTAATTGGACAACTTTGAGCATGCCCAGTCCGCCATCCTCAACGAGATTAGAGGGAAACCATTCTTCCAACCTCCCCAGCCGATGTGGACCGCCCCAGATGACAGAAACAAAGATAAACATTGTGACTATCACGAAGCTCATGGGCACACGACTGAAAGCTGCCTAGACCTCAAACACTTCTTGGAAAGACAAGTAAAGCAAGGGAATCTGAACCAATACCTACCCATGCAAGCCCAGACGACGGTCCCCAACAAAAACGTAGTGAACAAAGTCTTCGGAGGGTCGCCATCTCCCCCCAGGACCGCTCAACAAGAAGTACTCGCCATCTCACAAAAGAGAACCGATAACACCATATCTTTCACGGACGCGGATTACGAAGGCATCAACCCAAATCATACCGAGGCCCTTGTAGTGACTTTGGATGTGGACGAGAATGAGGTGAAAAGTATATTAGTAGACAACGGATCATCAATCGACATATGTTTCAAGCATACTTGGGATAAGCTTAAACTTGGCGACGAAAAGCTAGAAGAATGCCCCGACTAGACGCCACTTTATGGATTCGGTCACAACGTCGTCCCTATAGCAGGGGTGGCAAGGCTCCCAGTATACTTCGCAAATCACCCAAGCAAGTCCGCCATCTCGTCAAATTCTACGTAATTAATATTGCTTCCTCCTACAACATGATACTCGGTAGACCAACTCTCAACCTCCTTAAGGCCGTCACATCCACACCCCACCTCAAGTTGAAGTTCCCCACTCTTGGAGGGTATGTGTCGATTACACGGACCTAAATGTTGCTTGTCCCAAAGACCCTTACCCGCTCCCCAGCATAGATCAACTTATCGACGCAACCGCCGGTCACCTCATGCTTAGTTTCATGGATGCATTCTCGGGGTACAATCAAATCAAGATGGCACCAGAAGATAGAGAGAAAACAACTTTTATTACCCATAGGGGGGTCTACTGTTACAAAGTCATGCCCTTAGGCCTCATCAACGTCGGGGCTACTTACCAAAGGATGATGAATAAAATCTTCGCGCCACAGTTAGGAAGAAACATGGAGGTATATGTGGATGACATGATCGTGAAATCGCTCATGATAGAATCTCACCTAAAAGACTTAAAAGAATGCTTCACCACTCTCAGAAAGTACAGCATGAAGCTCAACCCGGACAAATGTAAAGCAAAATGTAACATAAGATGTAACAGAGATAACTACAAATCAACAAAGAACAAGACATACAATAATATTAACAGAAGTACAGGAATCCAGAAGTAAAAAAGAAAAGGTAAACTCAAAAAATCAAAATATGGTATGTATTCTTGAAGTCTGTAAACAGGTCACGGAAAGAAGTTCATTAATATGTTCAAGCCTCAGTGACAAATAAAGAAACAAGACTTTCAAGACTACAGAAGTATTTGAATGATTAAGAGTTAGTACTATAGGATTTCAGTGATTTTATTAAAGCAACCAGAATGACAAAGGACTTATCAACAACACTGAGTTGAAGACATAGAAGTTTTGATCAAGTGTTAGTCATCTGTGAATCAGACCAGTTGCACCAGTTGTCAGTACTTAAAAGATCAAGATGTTTATCATCTCGGAAGAAATTGATTTAAGTCTAAATCTAAAACATCCTGAAAGTGAAAAGAATATTACAAGGTATGTTTAGGTTTAATTGGAAGTACAATATACTTGTTGAAAAAGGAGAGAATCCTCAAGGATCAAACTGCATTAGAAAACATTCGATAGTTTTCTTTTAAGAAAAACTATCGAAATTGATCAAGGGGATTTGGATGAAAACCCATCGAAGAACTCTGATTTTTCATTCGATAGATTTTATTAAAATCTATCGAAGGAAAGAAAAATTAGTTCCTTCGATAGTTTTTTAATTAAGGAGCAGGTGAGAATTTGTATAGTTGTCAGGTTGATGAAGAACTTCGACGGCCAGGATTATTCCAAAAGGCCTTCGATAGTTTTTCAAGACTACAATTTGAAGAGTGAAGACAGTGTCTTCTTTAGTTAGGATTTTCACAGAACATTTACGAAGAGAGAGTTTGAGCCAGAGAAATTGACAGAGAAATTAATAGTGCTTTGAATTCTATCATTGTATTGATTGTGTGTAACCTAAACTCATTGAAGCTAATCCTACGGATTAGATTTGTAGCACCCCTCATGGTTTATATTTATAAAACGATATATTCCCCGACTCGTGTTTTGATTTGGTGTATTTGATTTCGGACTAGAACATAAATAATTATCCGCGAACGAAATTGAATAATTTGTGAGTATCGTATTCAACCCCCCCTTCTACGATACTTTGGACCTAACAACAAATGTATATTTGCCCTTGAAGCAGGTAAATTCCTTGGATTCCTAGTCAGTGGAAGGGGTATCGAAGCTAACCCCGAGAAAATCCAAGAAATCATGGACATGCAACCGCCCAAAACTCTCAAAGATATACAAAAGGTAATGGGCAGGTAGCGGTACTACGAAGGTTCATCTCAAAGCTAGCAGAGAGATGTCTCCCTTTCTTCGACACGCTTAGGGGAGCCACATCTTTCAGAGCCATCTCATGGACAGAAGAATGCCAAAAGGCCTTCGAGGATCTCAAACGATATCTTGCCTCACCACCACTACTGGCGGTCGCCAAACCCATGGAACCGTTATCCTTATACCTGGCAGCATCAGATAAAGCCGTGGGCGCTGTCCTCATCAAAGAGGAAGGGACCACCCAGAAACCTGTCTACTACGTGAGCCAAGTCCTCAAAGACACCAAAACCAGATATCCCAATGTACAGAAGTTCGTTTTAGCACTTGTAACAACTAGCAGCAAACTAAGGCATTACTTTCAAGGAAGAGAAATCAAAGTGGTCACAAACCAACCTTTGAAGAAACTACTCCACAAGCCGGACCTATCAGGAAGAATGGTTAATTGGGCCATGGAGCTCATCCAGTTCACACTTACTTTTGTGCCTAAAACCGCCTTCAAGGCGCAACCGCTGATGGACTTTATAGTCGAGTGCTCCTTCTCTGAACAAAGTATTGGAGACACAAGCCTATCCCCGAGCCAAGGAACGGACAACTCCACAAAAGCAAATGAAGCGGGCATCTGGAAACTCTATGTGGACGGGTCGTCCACCTCCCAAAGAAGAGGCGCACGACTAATCCTCACAAGTCCCGAAAACTTCCAAATCAAGCAAGTGATCCGATTTGCCTTCAAGGCGATGAATAATCAAGAAGAATATGAAGCCCTTATTGCGGGACTAACTTTGGCAAGAAGTCTGCAAGCCTCGAACATCATCATCTATAGCGGCTCCCAATTGGTCGTTAGGCAAACCACGGGGGATTACGCGACCAAGGATGAAACCCTACACAAATACCAATCTATCGTCAAGTCCTTCCTCGCCAACTTCCCCACTCATGAGCTAAAACAGATTGACAGAAATGATAACACGGTGGCGGATACGCTATCAAAGCTAACCCAAGTAGAGGGAGCGGCATACGAAGACTAGGTCTAATTCGAGGAATTGACACGACCCATCATCGAACGAATCGAGACGCTTGAGATCAAGGAGGCCAGGGAAAGTTGGATGACACCCTACATGCTCTATTTAAAAGATGAAATCCTCCCGGATAATCATGTCAAGATAAAACAAATAAAATTCCACGCAGCCAAGTACTTTCTCCAAGATGGCATCCTATACAAAAGAGGAATCACATGCCATACGCTCAAATACGTTGACGAAGAAGAAGCGACATACTGCATGACAGAAGTTCACGAGGGGATATGCGGGGATCACATTGGTGCAAAGGCACTAGCACACAAGATTTTGAGACAGGGATACTTTTGTCCAAAAATGGGCAAGGACTGCAAACTATTTGTGAAGAAATGCCACCAATGCCAACTCTACAACAACATGTCTAGCAAGGCGCCGACTTTACCATCCTCAATACTCTCTCCAATTCCCTTCGCAGTATGGGGTATCGACATCATGGGACCTTTCCCTAAGGCCAAAGGCGATCTACAATACGTGATGGTCGCCATCGACTATATGACAAAGTGGGCATAAGCCAAGGCACTCAAGAACATCACCCAACAAGACGCCATCAGATTCGTCAAAGAACACGTCATCACAAGGTTCGGCATCCCTCGAACCCTAATTTCAGATAACGGCACGCAATTTGTAGGTTCGAAATTCACCAAATTCCTCTCCGAACACAGAGTTAAGCACAAGAAATCGTCTGTCTACCATCCTCAAAGCAACAGACAAGTTGAAGTCACGAACAGAATCATAGTACGAGGGATTGAGAAGCGTCTAACAACATCAAAAAAGAAATGGCCAGAGGAACTCTCCCACGTCATGTGGTCATACCAAACAACCGCCAAAACAAGCACGGGAGAAACAGCTTTCAAATTAGCATTTGGCACAGAAGCGCTTGCACCAGTGGAAATTGGATCACCCTATTTCCGAATGATCAACTTCGATGAAACCTCAAATGTCGATGGGTTACACACAAACATCGATCTTTTAGAAGAAACACGCGACGAAGCTGTCGAACGAATGGATAGGTACAAAGAAAAAACAAGAGAATACTTTAGTAAATGAGCAAGGATCAAAACATTCATGGTAGGAGACTTGGTCAACCGAGCGACCGAAGCATCCGACCCACGTCACACCGGTAAACTCATGCCAAAGTGGGAAGGACCTTACAAAGTCACCCAAGTGTTAAGACCAGGGTCATATAAGTTATCAAGGATGGACGGATCGGAAGTTAACAATACCTGGCATGGAGACAAGCTCAGGAAGTACTACCAGTAGAAGCCTATTATGACCACTTTTGCTTTGTATTCGTTGCCACGGCTCCAATTAGCAAGTATGAATGATGTGGCAACCCCTAGGTCTGTAAGACGCAATCTAATGAATATGCGAAGTTTTCGATTCCATCATCTACAACAATCATTCTCAAGACATGGTAAACACACTACAAATTAGGAGGTGTCGCCCACCTCCTAGCAAAGTAACATGCAAATAAAGCTAAAGTCAAATTTGGAGGTGCCGCCCACCTCCTAGCAACGTAACATGCAAATAAAGCTAAGTCAAATTTGGAGGTGTCGCCCACCTCCTAGCAAAGTAACAGGCAAATAAAGCTAAGTCAAATTTGGAGGTGTCGCCCACCTCCTAGGAAAGTAACATGCAAATAAAGCTAAAGTCAAATCTGGAGGTGTCGCCCACCTCCTAGCAAAGTAACATGCATAAAAATCAAATTCAAATTTGGAGGTGTCGCCCACCTCCTAGCAAAGTAACATGCAAATAAAGCTAAGTCAAATTTGGAGGTGTCGCCCACCTCCTAGCAAAGTAACATGCAAATAAAGCTAAAGTCAAATTTGGAGGTGTTGCCCACCTCCTAGCAAAGTAACATGCATAAAAATCAAAGTCAAATTTGGAGGTGTCGCCCACCTTCTAGCAAAGTAACATGCATAAAAATCTAAGCCAAATTTGGAGGTGTCGCCCACCTCCTAGCAAAGTAACATGAAAAAAAAAACTAAAGTCAAATTTGGAGGTGTCGCCCACCTCCTAGCAAGGTAACATGCAAATAAAGCTAAAGTCAAATTTGGAGGTGTCGCCCACCTCCTAGCAACGTAACATGCAAATAAATCTAAGTCAAATTTGGAGGTGTCGCCCACCTCCTAGCAAAGTAAAATGCAAAAAACATCTAAGTCAAATTTGGAGGTGTCTCTCACAAACCAGCAAAAACACATACAAAACAAAGCCAAATCGAAAATCATACATACGATAAAACACAAGTGCGCCATCACAAATTAAAACAAAAAATTAGGGCGCAACGCGCGAAGTACCAAAGCCTTATATAACATGACCCAACACCCGAACAAACAACCATAACAATAACCCCAAAAGTTGCATAGTTTACAAACCACCAAGTCCGACACACAGGACTGGTTATCAGTAAACTACCAAAAACAAAAAGCTAACTAAGCTACAAAGACGGCGACATCCCATCAACCAACCCTTCGTCAGAATTATCTGCAACTTTAGCATCAGTATCAATAACAACTTCCATATTTCCACCAATATCACCAACATCAACGTCCTCAAGAGCACCAGGAATCTCATCCTCTTCGACACCGGTTTCAGTCTCTACAGCAACACCCACTATGCCCAACTTGACATCCATTTCAGCCATCCCATCATCCTGCTCGCTAGAGCTATCGGTAATAGGGCCATGACGCACGGCCAACTCCCGTTTCAAAGCAGCATATTTTTTCTTCTGCCTTCTCGCTGCTCTCTTCGCCTTTTTAGCATCTTTCAATTTCTTTTCGGCCTCATCAAGGAGAGCCTTGCAGTTTTCTTCACAAACACTTAACCTCTCAAACATTTTAGCATCAGCCAAAACCTTAGTTGCATTCTCCACCACTTTCTGAAACTCGTTACTTCTTTTCCATTTAGCAACCCCACTAGCAACCCTCTGGTACACATCTCTCTCAACAACAGCTTCAACCTCCTTCCTAATCTCAGCTTGGTAGGAATCACTTGCTTTGTACTTCAGTATGGCAACTTCCTCCGTAGGTCTACTAGCCAAGTGATTCTCAGCATCTGTGGCACGTTTCTTGGCCCACTCCAACTCTTTCGCTAGCCGCTCTGTTTCATGTACAGTTTTATCAACCCCAGTAACAAGGTCATCCATTTCTTTCTCCACACTCGCCAACTGATCTTTTAGCGTCGCTATACGCCCATTAGCAAGGATCATCTTGTTCTTGTACACATGTCGCTCAGAAAAATATTTCTTCTTATCAGCCTCAATCTGGTTTAGAGAAGACACCATATTCCGCTTATACTCCTCTTGGGCTTTGATTTCTTCCTTCAGCTACTCCTGAATTTTCCTCAGCCGCTTGTTCTCCAACCTGTGAGCATCTCCTTTCGCCAGCATAGCAGCATAATGGCATTGACTCAGCCACAAGCAATTCAACCCAATCAATATAAAACACAAGAAATATATCAATACACAATGACACACGATGATAGATAAACACATACCTTGGCATGATATTTTTTAGAGCGCCTAGCTAACTTGCTCCAACCATACTTATTCAACCTCTGGAAATCGTCCTCTATCATAGAATCAATGGTAAAAGAGCCTGGACCATGCTTGAACATATACCCATAGCCATGACGACTTTCCTCAGTCTCCTTGTCAACTACCATCTCATCATCGCTATCACTATAAGTTACAGCCACTTCAGCTCGCCTCTTCCTAGAAGTCTTTACACCCGGACCAGCCAAAGCAAAATTTACCCTCCTATTCTTTAACACAAACCTCCCACCTAACCGCAAATGACCACCTCTCCTACTAGACTCACCAAGTTCTGGCACAGACTTTAATTTTTTCCTCAATCTCACAACAGCCCCATCCTCCACCTTTTTACGCTTTTTCCCCTCAACACCTCATTTAACTCTAACAGAAACAGCCCTCACAACCACCCCTTCAGGTACAACCTCGTCGGGCTCCAACTCATACTCAGCCTCAGTAGCGTCGTCTCCTTGACCACCAATACCTTCACCAACAACATCCTCCCCGCCACCCTCTCTTGACAGCTCGCTCGCCGTGAGCGGGATTAACACACTCGCCCCAATATCCACACCACCATCACCAGTACCCTGTTCATCTCCCCCAGCGGTCTCATTTTCCTTTTCTTCATCCGAAGATAATACGTCCTCCACAATCACTCTCTCTTGATCCACTTCTTCGTCCCCACTTCTACGGTCGCCAACCTGCTCACTACTTGAAATTACCACCATCTCGGTCATTTGAACATTCCCAGCAACATTCGAACCACCATCTCCATGACTACCGGTACCACTACCCACAATCGCTTCATCCTCCTCAACAGGTACCTTAACACCCCCATCTCCAGGAACAAGTATACCCCCCCCCCATCGGCGTCTCATCCATCAGCGTCTCACCAGTTTCGTTTATCTCCCCAAACGCGGCATCTTCCTCGTCGATCAAAGAAATTTTCCTCTTACTAAGCAATCTCTTCCTCACCACACGTCCAACACCACTTGACTCGCCATCATCACCACACTTCTTTCCTTTGCTCCCACACGGAAGATCAACATTCACAGACTCCCGCGGAGGCATGGCGTTCAAGAACTCCATTTGTTTATCAGTTTCGTTGTAATCTATACCCTCCAACAAAGGCAAGTCACCCCAAGTAGGAATCAACACTGCGACAAAACAAATAAGTACAATTAGCTTCAAGAATATTCAGATAGATAACACAAAGCTCTTCGAAGACATAAACTTACAATTATGCTCCAGCAGTTTGGCATTCTCATAAAAATCCGTTTCGGTCCACATTCGACGAAGCGACCTCACCAAATTCTCCAACAGGTCAACCACCTCCTCAGTCATCCCTCTCTTATCGGTGTGATAAACATGTTTTACTTCCTTTGAAAAATTCGGCAAGTAAGCCAAATCCCCACCATGAACCATAATAAACTCCTCCTGCCAATTGGCCATGCCCTTGGGAAATCAAAAAATATTGTGATCACCCAGCCTCTTCGCTACAGGACTGTAGGAATTCCAATGGATCTCATAAAATGGTTTTGCACTGGTAACCCTTACATAAAACAACGCAAAGAAGGCCTTGAATGTTGGTTGTTTCCCATCTCTGGTACAAGCAGCAATGAACCACAAAATCACTCTAATAGCATTTGGCGAGAATTGCGCAGGCGAGCAGCGGAAATAATACTTGAATAAATTAGACATAAACTTGTGCATGGGAAGTCTCAAACCATCTTTAAAATGAGAAACGAGGATAGCCATCCAACCATCTTCATCACGATCATACAATCGCTCGCCCGTACACGGATTTCTCCACTCGTACCCATCTTTAATCCGAAACAGTCGGGACACCAAGTGCCCATACTTCTCATTCTGAAAGTTGCTACCACAATCAAGGTGCATGTATTGCCCGAAGGTAGCATCCATCTCCTTTTTGTCAAAAGCGGTCACCGGCGTATCTTCTGTGTGATAAAAGCTCTCAAACGTATCAAAATACCTATGCCTATCGTAAGCGGCTACAGCCGGATAAAGGTGCACCTGGGTATCAACCCACCTCCCCATGTTATTGATCAACACGGGCCGAGTGCTACGAGCAACATTCTTAGACATTGACATTTTCTACAAAAACAAATTCGCAAGAAATCAAAAAGAGTGATAATAACAACCCTATAAGGAGCATCACAACCCGACAACACGGATTAACAAGACGAATCATCCACCGAACTCACAAGACAGCAAAAACTCTTACTACGGAAAACAAAAGAAACTACCACAAGATAACAACGCCATCTAAATCAAGCACCCTGACCAGGTGACAAAATTCAACAGGCAAAGAGCGACACCAAAAGAGCCAAACTATCTACAAGGACAACCAAAATTGACACAAAGGAAGCACAAAAAGGTACACATACAACCATCGCATCTCACTCCCGTAACTTCCCAATTTTTCTAATATCTCACCTCAATTCCTCCTCTCCTTATTTACTAATTTCTAAATTAATTTCTTAAACCATAATAAAAAGTCCCAAACGATTCCCATTCCCCAAAACCCTAAAAATCAATTAACACCTACATCTCTTAGATCAAACAGCAAAATAGGATCGACTTTAATATAAATACACACATACATACATACACCCAGAACACCCACTCGATCCATCTTCACAATCCCATACATTTCAAACCCAGATTATGAACAACGACGAACACACCGGCCTCAATCACCACAACAAGTCAGCCCAAAACCACATCAAAATAAATATGATTCACCAGATCACACCTACAACCCTACACTTTTATACAAGACACGAAAACCGAAACATGCACAAACAAAAATTCACATACCTTCAACTTGCTAAAACTGACAAAAAAACAGTGGTCTAAGCACACTAACCTCAAAATCAAGCAAAGATCGAGTCCAAACAAAACGGGAACCAAAAGAAAATCAAGAACAACCAAGCAGCACCGCGAATCGCAGGAAGGAGAAGAAGAACAAAAGTAGAAAGAAGATGAAGAGTGAGATATAATATGGACACTACAATGATTTTTACACAACCTTTTATACAAAAGTGGCACGGTAATACACAATATTAACTACACCATACGTGGCACCCCCTACTGAAACGTCACCCACACGCGCTTACGGAACCAGCCCAAACGTCCATTACATTTTTAACTTCCCCTACTTTTCTTTCTTTCTTTTTATTTCCTTTACATTTTCAAACTTTAATTTAATCCGTTTTCCAAGATTCGTACACTACCAGTACAATCTCTTTTCTAAAATGTCAAGTCACAACAAAAAATATATATACTTATACACTTGTCATTTTTCACGTCACCAGCTTTTCAACTTCCACTTAAATGTTCATTTATCACCCATAATTCACATTTATTATGATTAATCAATAATGTACAAACAAAAGAAACCTTTCACCTGCACTTATTTCACATTCCCCCCATTAAATCGCATGTACCGCAATCACAAACACCAAAATTCACCTTTTTAAAAAACAATTCTATCTAAAAAAGTACCGCTCGCTTCACTTGGAAGGCGCCAATTTCCAAAAAATTTCTAACTTCAAGTGATGCTCGCTCGTTTCACTTGGGGGGCACCAATTTCCAAAAAATTTCTAACTTCAAGTGATGCTCGCTCGCTTCACTTGGGGGGCACCAATTTCCAATTTGTTTTCTAACTTCAAGTGATGCTCGCTCGCTTCACTTGGAGCACCAATTTCCAAAAAATTTCTAACTTCAAGTGATGCTCGCTCGCTTCACTTGGGGGCACCAATTTCCAAAAAATTTCTAACTTCAAGTGATGCTCGCTCGCTTCACTTGGGGGCACCAATTTCCAAATTTTTTCTAACTTCAAGTGATGCTCGCTCGCTTCACTTGTGGGACACCAATTTCCAAATTTTTTCTAACTTCAAGTTATGCTCGCTCACTTCCTTTTCTTGAAAGATCTTCATGTTTTTCTTCCTTTCTACTCCCCATACCCGCTAAAACAGCTAGAGGGAGTGGGGGGCAATGATATGTACCCACCTTTTCAGGGAGCCGCCAACTCATCTTGGTGACTGTCGCCCGCCTACCTTATCTTTAGTCGCCCGCCTCATCCCTTAACAGTCTCTCACTTCCCTAGATATCGCCAACTCTCACACTCTCAGCTATCACAAGGATATATATGTTTTTTAAAAAAGAAACCTAGACCCATTACTTCCAGCCATTACATACATGAGTAAAATAAAGCATGACCAATATAATGTTTAAGCCGAAAGACAGGTGGCAATAAAGTAAAAGGACAGGCGTCCTTTAAGCAAACCCATACCCAAAGGTACAACAACTCAACTGTACATCTCAAATGTAGTAAAGAGGTACAACAACTCAACTGTAGCAAAGCAAAAAGCACAAAAGACGTAACAGTTGTAAGTAAAGCCATTCCCCCCACTATAGCCACAGTGAGCGCCGTTCACGCTACAGAGGCAAATTTTTGGCCTATAAATACTCTCATCTCATACATTTGTTGATAGATACATTCATTCACTAAAACACCCCACACGCTCACTCAAAAACCACATCTTGATACTTGTTGCATTTTCACATATTGCCCCGTTACTGATTTTCACGTCAGAGGTGTTTGACGGCCACCACCACCGGGCAAGCATTGTTTTGCAGATTCCCCACCATAGGCCAAACCACCACCGAAACAATGTCCTCGGCGACGGAGCAGGTGCAGCACTTATCACCTAGTTATTCAAAGTTTTAATCAGGTCATAATTTTTGCACCTGATAATTTCACCTAAATTAGAAGTCGAATTAACGATTGGCACAAATATGGTACCTAGCGCCCAATATCTTCCGCAACAGGACCGGTTCCATTCATGCGGAGTAGCAGGGAAGATTTCAACTATAATATAACATTTGTGTAAGCATGTTAGCATAAACATCCACACTAAATCAGTTGTACTTACTGAATAGTCAATCAGAATTGATTACAAATGGGGATATCTCAGTGGGGCCCTTCTACGTTTGACTTTTCCAACTGGTACCTTTTTTATTTTTGACTTACAAGTGGTGCCCTTTTATTTTAAGTTTCATGTACATCATATCATTCCGTTAACCAAAGATTATATAAACGTTAAAATTTAAGTAAAGGTTTTTTGATCTTTTAGCCCTTAAAGTTTGACGATTTATATCCATCAGCCCTAAAACTTTGAAATCGTACCTTTTAGCCCCTGAGGTACCCATTAAAGTCCAATTAACCCTTATACCGGTATCGATTAAAAAAAATTCAAACCGGTATAAATGGGATGGGTAAAACAGACATTCGACATTTAGTAAAGGTGCTGGTATAAGGGTTAATTGGACCTCTACGGGTACTTCAGGGGCTAGAAGGAATACGTTTGGTACCTTTTAGGGCTAAAAGGAATACTTTTGGTAAAGGAATATTTTTGGTTACATCACAACCTACTCAACTCATTTAATGAACTTTAGAAAATCTTGCAAAGATTTAAAGATATTATTTGTTCCTTGGTATATTGACTCTATCTTTTCACTCCAAGAATCACAACATGAAACTTCAAATCATGATGTTCTCGGCACTTCGTGTAAGTGCACAAAAAACATCAAAAAGTACAAGAAGATGAATAATAGTTTCTTCCAATATGTTAGTATGTAGAGAGAATTAGATATACAGGTACATCGTACATGCATATAAGATATGGGATGAGTCTATAGTTTGATGATTTTGGTTTGAATAGATGGTAAGTGTAAAATTGCATATTTGTAAAGAGGTAGATAGAAATCATGATTTACTCATTAGGCACCTACTACTTTAAATCATGAGTTAACATATTGGTTGTAAATTTGGTAACTCCTACTTGTTTATAAGAGATATTGTTGCTTAACAATACCTTTCAGCTTAAAAAATTGACATCTAAATTCAAACCACTTCAGCAACGGAAAACTTTAATTAAAAAATCAAACAAACAATTTTGTTTTCTCTAGTTATAATCATATCCACTATCTCAATTAGGGGTCCGTATGTTGTTAAAATCACATACCGATGAAGAATCAAAAGTGACATCCACAGAAAAGGAAGCAACAACAGAGTGCAGAAACCAAAAAAACACCTTCAAAAACAGACACAATCTTGAACAAAAAAACATCCACAATCCAACTCGGCAAACTTGAAGATGACTTTGAAAACGTCCACGATTTCTTCCACCTTCCGAATGACCTCCATGCACCACCACTCTTCTTCCAGGACCTCTTAAAAGAATCCAAAAAATAAACCCTACCTTCTTTTCTACTACTAGTACCGTTGTCGCTCCCCATTACTCCCTGAGTATTGTGAGTTCTGTTGTAGATTTTGAGTGAACTGGGGAGTTTGGTTTGGTTTTAAGATTTATATACGTAACGCGTTTGGTATTTTGTTCTTGTATTATTTGCAGAAAGTATGCAATCGTTTATTTAGGTGAATTGATTGATTGGAATGAAGGAAGTAAGATATTCCGTAGAATTAACAGAGGGTTACGATCCTCAACAAAAATTTGAATATATCTTTGGTTAATAAAAGGATTGTATTACTGCTATTTTCTGTGCTATTTGCTTAGCTTTTATAGGATCAAGCCAAGTTCTGTATGATTGATTTTTAATTCCTTTGATTATTAGGAATGTATTGAGAATTAATAGATTTTATCTTTTTAGATTTAGATTGGGATATCTTCCTGATTTGAAAGATATCGTTTAGAGATATTTTCTATAATTAATTAGAGATTTTTCTCGTTTCAAAGAAAATAATTAACTTAAGAATGAAGTTAATTAATAATAAATTCATATTCGAAAATTAGGACATAATTGAGATAACCGATATGGTGTAATAGTATGCTTGCTGTTTGGTTTAATAATAATCTCTGATGCTGGATCATTGTTGGTGAATGCAGGATTACGGTCACCGAAAACCACACTTAAACCACCATATTGTATAGGTACTTGTTCTGGAGCGATGTATCTGCATATACAAGTTGTTTTAAAATTAAAGCATACTTATAGTATTAAATCACTAGATCAAATGTGTCATACGAAAAATTCAGCTATGACTCATTTGAAAAGTGT
This sequence comes from Heracleum sosnowskyi, assembly GCA_030848705.1. Lineage (NCBI taxonomy): Eukaryota > Viridiplantae > Streptophyta > Magnoliopsida > Apiales > Apiaceae > Heracleum > Heracleum sosnowskyi. The sequence goes on along the minus strand of CM061241.1, from coordinate 103,910,198 downwards.
TTTTCCAATTTTAGCAGGGCTAATAAATGAAAACTTAATACACATTTTAGACATACAAATAAATTTATATACCAGAACTTGGATTTGGCTAAAAAAATAATATCCAAAATGGATTTCAAATATATTGTGTTATTATTTATTATATATATTATACTCTAACATGGCTTTTCTTACCATTTAGTAAAAGACTACCATGCCCTTACAATTTGCTTTGAAATGTCGGATGTACTCTTCCTACAAAATGTCCTCTGACCTCCCGCCTCACCTCCTCGCATTCCTTCAGTTGCAATGCATTTACACATATCATGAAACCATCCTTTCATTTGTTCTATGATTTGTTCAGACTCTCGTGTCTCTGTATATGCAAACAAATGCATATACCATTTCCTACCCTTTCGCCTACTTTAAAAATCAATGACAATGCGACGGTACCTTCAAAAATTGATATGTATGGTTTCAAATATAGATGTGTGGATTTTGTTTGGCCAATAATTTAGGATTAAATCTTGTCTTATTTTAGTTTTTGTGTATATATCTGTTACAGAATTAGAGATGCATGTCAAGTGTATGAGACATGGTGGAAGAGAGATTTAGAGTGAAGATGACTAACAAGAAAGGTATGTCGCTGACTCACTGGGAATGAAAATTTTATCTTACGTCTTAAATAACTGATTGATTCTGCTCTTTGAAGCACTCGGTAGTTTTAGCAAGCTCCTTGTTATAACATCAAGAGACGACGCCATGTTATCACTCGTTATAAGAAATATATGAGATTATTGTTTCAGGTACAAGAACCTATTATTTGCTCCTTATCTTTTCCTTAAATGTTTCAGACTACAATTTAACTATCTGGTCCAAGTCCTAGGTACGAATACCATATTCTAAGAGCATCTTCAATGGTGTTATGTATATTCATTATGTAAAATAGTGGTTTTTTAAAATTTGTTGAACCTGTAACACAAACTACTCCAATGGTGTTAGGTAAAATGATTGGCTATATACTTAGAAATACATGCAAATAATGATGTCATGATGATGTGTTCACTTTAGAGCTTGTGTAAAAAAATTTGGATATTGGTTATATATGGCCAACTAGTAACAAATTATCTAAATTTTTAGATAAGGGGAGAGATGGTTGGAGATGAGAAAAAAAAAACCCATGGAGGCCTATCCCAGGAGGGAATTCTTCAATCATCAGGCAAACCCATGGAGGCCTTCAATCACGAACATCCCTCCCTTAGGGCGCATCCTAAAGGAGAAATCTTCAATAAGATATCAATATTAAATCAAAAGAATCATCCTTCAATGTCAAGTTGCCACTTCGTACCATGATGGTGCGCCCTCAAGGGGTGGACGGCCAGAGGGCGCGCTCTCTCCCTTACCGAGGGCAAGCCCTAAGCTTCCTTGTGTCAGTCCAATGTCAATGTAGCTCTTACTCTATGTCAAGTCATACATTCATGTGAAGTTGTCAATCACACCAAGAGGATGCGTTCTCAGGGGTTGGACGGCCAAAGGGGCGCGCCCTCTCCCCTATGAGGACGAGTCCTGAGCTTCCCTTGTACCAATTCAATCCCTAATTGCAACTTGGATATCCTCAATTGATTATTACTTGACCCGAATTTACCCTAAAAACCCAATATCGAATTTTGGATATAACAACTACCCCCAATTCCATGTAAAATCAGAGATGAAGCATGGAATTTTCAATCTTCAAAGTGTCAAAATTTCTTCGTAACCTTTGTTTCTTCAAGGCGCGCCTTTATGCTCTTTCCCTGCAAAAATACTATATATAGGGCATGTCCTTCAAGAGGGTGTGTCCTTCAATTTTTTGGTCATATATCTTCGAGAATTCTAACATTTAGAAAGAGATAACACCTGCACACGACACCTCTAAACTTACATGAGCTAACTCGATGTAAGAAACAAGGAATATTGTACGGTGGTCTTATCAATTCGTACTACTCCAACCGATGACTACCACATGTTTCACCTACTACTTTCATTTATCCTCCTTTATAATGCTTCTTCGTTCTTATTCCTTGCTCTTTTTTTCTCTCTCTTTCTCTCTCTCCACCATCGCTGCTATGCATTCTCCGGGATTGGATGGCCAAAGGGGCGCGCCCTCTCTTCTACGAGGATGAGCCATGAACTTACCTTGTACCAATTCAACCCCTGCAAAACGAAAGTAACTAATCTTATTTAACAATTAAATATTTATCGTTCTTGATGCCTGATGGGTTGAAGAAATTGTCATGCTTTATACTCCCTCCGTCCCATCAGGAAGTTAATATTTGGAAGAGGATGTTCGGCTCGCATTTTAAGGCTCCTTTAAAGTATAGTTTCATTAATTGTTTTAATTTTTTTTCTCCCGAATAAAAAATTAAATGTTTGGATTTTTATTCAAAAAAAAAAATTTAAAAATAAATAATGAAACTATATTTTATAGGAGGCTTAAAATGCATGTCGAGCCTTTCATTTCAAATGTTAATAAATGGATGAGACGGAAGGAATAGTTCCTGGTGATCACTGCAATTCCTCTAGGCCACTGGTTTTCCGCCCATAAACCAAACAGGGTCTTAGTTATGAAGCAGCGCTACCTCATTTCTTCTTTTGACCCGCGCGCCAACTGGCCAACTTGCACATAATTTAGGCATGCTTTATCCGTTTGTCTAATACCGTGTTTGTTGCATATTGTAGTGGTGTGTATTCACACTTTTTTCATAACGCGTGACACCATTATATTATTATTATTTTTATTATTATTATTATTATTATTATTTTTATTTTTATTATTATTATTTGGCATGAATGGGAAGTATTTTTTTTGTTGTAATGTAAATTATTAAAATTATTAATGCGAGGAATAATGAAAGAAAATAATAGGATTATTTTCCCATCTTTACCCTTGTCCCGAGGCACCTAGCTGCAAATGTCTGTGTTTTTTTGGATTGACCCCTCAAGTTGCAGATATACAAATTGCTTTGGTCATTATCCTTTCACAACTGAATATTGCTAGGAGTGTAGAATTTTTCTGTGGAGTCAAACATTCACATTACAGTGTCAAGGTTCAAAGAATTTAAGCAATCATTTCTAGAAAGATTAGTCTGTGTACTGAAAATGCATAAGTAGTAGCATGCATTGTACAGGCTCATTACCAGTTTGCCACTTCATTTCATACAAGTATGGTAATACTCCCACAAAATGTTGGCTTCATTGCACTTGTTGTTTTATCAGTACTAGTTGGGACTGCCTCAACTGCAGAACCAAGCTTGGAAGTTGAGCTTCAAGCTTTAAAGGCATTCAAAAATTCAGTCACAAAGGACCCTCTTGGTGCTCTTCTGGATTGGAATGATTCTACTCATCATTGCAACTGGTCTGGAATCACTTGTGATACTTTTGTCGTCTCCATTTCTGTCGTCGAAAAGCAACTTCAAGGCTCCATCTCTCCATTCCTGGGAAATCTTTCTAATCTCCAGGTTCTTGATCTAACTTTAAACTCTTTCACCGGTTACATTCCTCCACAACTAGGCTATTGCTCACAGCTTACTGATCTCATCTTTTTTCAAAATTCACTTTCGGGTTCAATCCCACCAGAGCTGGGAAACCTTAAAAATCTACAGTCTGCAGATTTTGGAAACAATTTACTGACTGGAAGCATTCCAGAAAGTTTAACAAACTGCACATCACTGTTAGCACTTGGCTTAATCTTTAACAATCTCACCGGTGAAATCCCATCCAGCGTTGGTAAATTAGTTAATCTACAAATTTTTGTAGCTTACGATAATAGTTTAACAGGTTCAATACCTGCTTCCATCGGTAACCTGAAAGATATTCAAGATCTTGACCTGAGTGAGAACAGGTTATCTGGTCCAATTCCCTCGGAAGTAGGAAAATTGTCAAAATTACAAACACTCCAGTTGTTCACCAATTCTCTCACAGGGGAAATTCCAAGAGAATTAGGCCAGTGTTCAAAACTTGTCTTGCTAAACCTTTATGGCAATCATTTTACTGGAGCCATTCCGCCTGAGCTTGGAAATTTGTCAAGCTTACAGGCCCTACGGTTATATGGCAATAAGTTGAATTCTACATTTCCACTCTCGCTTCTCAAACTGAAATCATTGATCAATCTGCAACTTTCACATAATGAATTAATTGGCAGCATACCTTCCAAGATTGATTCTTTGGCATCTTTGCAAATGCTGATGCTACATAACAATAGCTTTACTGGGGAGATTCCTTCGTCAGTAACGAATCTGACAAATCTAACTTATGTGTCCATGGGCTTCAATCTCCTCACAGGACCATTACCATCAAACATCGGGGGACTACACAATCTAAAGAACCTATCATTAAACGATAATCTTCTTGACGGTGTCATCCCTCCTAGTATCACCAACTGCACACAACTTCTTGCAATAGATTTGTCAATGAATAAACTGACGGGAAAAATTCCTCATGGCCTAGGAAAGTTGCACAATCTCACTTTCCTGAGTGTAGAAAAGAATCATATGTTCGGAGACATTCCTAATGACCTCTTCGATTGCACAGGTCTGACTAAGCTCATTTTAAGTGGAAATAATTTCACTGGATTGCTGAAAACAAGCATTGGAAGCCTCATTAATCTTGAAACTCTGCTTCTTAGTACAAATTCATTTTCAGGACGGATTCCAAAAGAAATTGGAAACCTCCGTCAACTGCTTAAGTTAGGCCTTCGCGGAAACAAATTATCAGGCTTAGTTCCTCCAGAACTGTCAAAGCTTACTCACCTCCAAGGCCTTGCACTTGATAACAATCTTCTGGAAGGTTTGATTCCGGGAAGCATTTTTGAGCTCAGAAAGCTGTCTGTACTTCTGCTTAACAATAACAAGTTCACGGGACCCATCCCAGATGCTCTTTCAGAACTTGAGCAACTAACAGAGTTGAACCTCCGCGAAAACAAGCTTTCTGGGTCAATCCCAAATAGCATGGCAAGACTGAACCGATTGTTGATCTTGGATCTCTCACGTAATAATCTCACAGGTTCTATTCCAGGAATAGTGATATCAAGCATGAGAACATTGTCGATGTACCTCGACCTTTCACACAATTCATTTTCTGGAAAAATTCCACCTGAGATGGGAATGCTACAAATGGTACAAGCCATCGACATCTCAAATAACAATATCTCAGGTAGCATTTTGACGCTCAAAGGCTGTAGAAATTTGTTATCACTTGATGCGTCAAAGAACAAACTATCTGGTCAAATTCCAACAGATATTTTCACTCAGCTTACGGTGCTTACCAACCTGAATCTCTCAAGTAACCAGTTAGACGGGGCACTCCCTGAAAATTTGGCAAGTTTGAGGAATCTTAGCTCGCTGGATCTTTCTCAGAATATGTTCAAAGGCATAATACCTGAGAATTTTACCAAAATGTCTACCTTGAAATACCTCAATCTTTCTTTCAATCAACTTGAAGGACGTGTTCCGGAGACTGGTCCATTTACAAACATAAGTGCAACCAACTTGCAAGGAAACCCATCCCTTTGTGGAGGAAAATTTCTCCAGCCTTGCATTAATCAGAAGAAAACAAAAGGCCGACTATCCAAAAAGACTGTGATTATTCTTGCATCAGTAGGATCATTTGGGATAGTCATGCTTTTATTATTAGCAATTCCACTGTTCTGTAGATGCATCAAAAAGAATAAAACAAAAGAGGTTGAGGATGTAGCCCCAAATTACACTTCAAAATCGATCCTCAAGAGGTTTGATTCAAAGGAATTGGAAGATGCTACTAATATGTTCAATGAAAATAACATTCTGGGATCAAGTAGTATGAGCATTGTATACAAGGGTACACTGGAAGATGGACAGCTAATAGCTGTAAAAAATTTGATGGTGCGTCAATTTGCTGTGACAAGTGAAAAGAGCTTCAACAGAGAACTCAAGACACTTGGAAAACTAAAACACAGAAATTTGGTGAAGTTAATAGGTTACGCCTGGGAGAGTTCAAAGCTGAAGGCAATAGTTCTAGAATACATGGAAAATGGTAATTTGGAGAGCATTATACATGATCCAAGGGTGGATCAAGCACAGTGGACATTGTCTGGGAGGATTGATGTTCTAGTCTCAGTTGCAAGGGGCTTGGTTTATTTGCATTCAGGTTATGATTTTCCAATAGTTCACTGCGATCTGAAGCCTTCCAATGTTCTTTTTGATGGGAAGTGGGAGGCCCGTGTGAGTGATTTTGGGACAGCCAGAGTTATAGATATTGATTCGAATAGTAGCAGCTCTACCTCGGGATCAGCCTTTGAAGGAACTATTGGCTACTTGGCACCAGGTAATTCTCAGCTCTGCCTGATTATATTGTCCCTGTTCTTTTTTTAAGTTCTGCAAAATCCAATATATTTCCTTTCTCAGTTATCGAAATACAGAATCTAGGTCGAACAAGTAATTTTCCCTAAATGAGGCAGATACCCTTTCTCAAATATATACTTTGACTTGCAGAATTGCAGTACTCAACATTTCAGAACCACAATTAATTCTAGACTACCCTAGAAAATATATTTATATATCTAATTTTTGATAAATCGATCACTCCAAAAGATCATATATGCATTTAAAATTTTCTAAAATAAAAAACAAAGAGAACATAACTCTCCCCACGCCCCCCAGACTTATGTACCTTTTCTCTGCATTGAACCTCTTCTTATTGAAGCGCATGTCATGATTTTCATATCAGAGTATGCATTTATGAAGAAAATCACAACAAAAGTAGACGTCTTTAGCTTTGGCGTTATAGTGATGGAGTTCCTCACAAGAAGACGTCCTACAGGACTCTCTCAAGAGGATGGACAGCCAATTACATTGCCACAACTAGTTCAGAATGCTTTTGCAGATGGAACTGAAAGATTACTTCAACTGGTAGACCCTCAGTTAACTTCAGATATCTCTAATAAACAGCAGCTAGAAGAAATCTTCAAGTTAGCCTTGTTATGCACATGCCAAGAGCCAGACGGTCGACCTGACATGGATGAGGTGCTGTCTTCACTTACAAAAATAAGCAAGATGGCAGCACAGAATGGGATCAAAGAAGATGGCAGATCAAAAACACAAACCAGCAATGCAGCAGCCCCTCGAATTATTCGGACTTCATCTTGATTCTTAGCTATCTGTCAAAGTGATTTTCATTACTGCTATGCAAAATTGTTACAAGTACTCGCACATGTTAATCTGTCTTCCCATTCACATGTGCAAGGGATATGGAACAACCTGCCTATACAAAAATAGCTTCCTTAATATGTTATTTTTTTCTTTTCATAAAATAGCAATAAAATTAAAGGAATACATCTTAAATTATTGTTTTATATTAGCTTCCTTTTTAATGTAATTTCCTTCTTTTCACATTCGTTACCACTTTCAGACCATGAAGTACTAGACTACTAGTAGCATTCATGTACTTAACATCATCTACTACTGTATGTATGGTTTCATGTTTGATCAACTATGCCATCAAACCTTATTTTTAAAATGGCACACACACATTAGCCATTTGAAATCATATTCCACGATACACATAACAAAAGCATTATCATAGTTATGTACTACTCCGTTTGCTACACAAGTAGAAATCCCCTGCAGAGAACAAATCAACCCTTGGGTTTCGTTTCTTGGTAATTAAACGGACAACTAATGGGTTTTAAACTAAATATCCATGATTCCGAACCATGTAGAATGCCTGGTTATTCAAACTTTTAATCAGGTCCTAATTTTCGCACCTGATAATTTCACCTAGATTAGAAGTCGAATTAACGATTGGCACAAATATGGTACCTGATAATTTAATCGTAAGTCGGGTTCGTGTCGTGTTCGCGGATCGTGTCCAATTTTGATAGCTCTAGTCATTAGTTGCACCTCTTGAAAACTGATATAAGGAGTCAAGAAAACAAATGTACATAAAGCTTGTAAACAGTTATACGAGGAAGAAAGCGCCGATAACAGATAATATTCAACCTAAAAGAAAAGATAAGAGAGTACAGCCTTATTTATGATAAGGAAGTGATTAGCTAGCCAACAAACAGAATGTCACATCACTCCTTATCCTACTAGAACAAAGACAAATTAGCATAACAGAATTGTCTACTACAAAAGAAGTAAAATTCCAGCATTTGACTTGGTGCTTTCTTCATCACCCCCCCTCAAGCTGGTGATGCAGAAGAATTGAATCCCAGCTTGCTGCAATGTTGAGAATGGAGCTTGACTAGTAAGATTTTGGTGAGGACATTTGCCACTTGCTCATGGGAATGTGTGTGGGCAGTTGTGATGGTCCCATCATGAACTTGTTCTCTTACATAATGACAATCCAGTTCTACATGTTTGGTTCTTTCATGAAGAACTGGATTAGCTGCAATGGCTAAAGCAGCCTTGTTGTCACACCTAAGAACAGTTGGAGGAAGATTCTTGATCCCTAATTCTTTGAGCAAAGCAGAAAGCCAGGTAACCTCACATGTAGTAAGAGCCATTGCCCTGTACTCAGTCTCTGCAAAGGACCTTGAAACCACAGGCTGCTTTTTGGATTTCCAAGAGATAGGTGAGTCACCTAAAAAAAATGCAGTATCCAGTTGTTGACCTCCTTGTCATAGGACATGATGCCCAGTCACTGTCACAATATGCAGTTAACTGGAATGCTGAGGATGAAGCAAGTAAAATTCCTTGAGAAGAAGTACCAACTAGGTATCTCAAAAGTCTCTTGGCTGCCTGCAAATGAACTGAGGTAGGGCTTTGCATGAATTGAGATATGAGTTGAACAGTATAAGCAATGTCAGGCCTAGTAATGGTCAAATAGATTAGCTTTCCAACCAACCGTTGATAGCTTGTAGGATCAGAAAGAAGTTCACCTTGGTCTGCAGTCAATTTGACATAAGAATCCATTGGTCCAGCATTTGACTCGGTGCTTTCTTCATCACCTCTAAAACTCATCGTGTCTGTTTTTATTTTGTGTTTTCCAAAGTTTCAAGAATTATATCTAAGTTGTTGATTGTATATCGATATTTAAAAACTCAGATTCCTCCAAGTACACGAACAAAGTTGTTCTGTGTGTTGCAAACAAGAAAATTAGTACCAGATACGATGCATCCTTTATATGGTTCAGCCATGATTTTTGGCATGTCAAATTCAATCATAGTCAGTTTTTTTTCACTGATATGGCTCATGTTAATGAGAGTACCCTCCGGCAGGTCTCTGTTCCAAGTAAATCTTCGAAATTTCCATTTTCTTCACTGTTTTAAGTTTAAACGTCACTAACTAGTATGAAATTTACACTTATTTTTCATGCATCTAACAAAACTTTACTCATGCGGCCTCTCTTAGGTCAAATATCTCTTATAAACAAGTAGGAGTTACCAAATTTACAACCAATAAATTTGGTAACTCATTATTTAAAGTAGTAGGTGCCTAATGAGTAAATCATGATTTATATCTACCTCTTTACAAATATGCAATTTTACACTTAACATCTATTCAAATCAAAATCATCAAACTATAGACTCATCTCATATCTTATATGCATGTACGATGTACCTGTATATCTAATTCTCTCTACATACTAACATATTGCAAGAAACTATTATGCATCTTTTTGTACTTTTTGATGTTTTTTGTGCACTTAAATCTTTAAATAATATCTTTAAATCTTTAAATATTTGCAAGATTTTCTAAAGTTCATTAAATGAGTTAGGTTGTGATGTAACCAAAAATATTTCTTTACCAAAAGTATTCATTTTAGCCCCTGAAGTTATCAAAAGTATTCCTTGTAACCCCTGAAGTACTCGTAGAGGTCCAATTAACCATTATACCGGTATCTTTACTAAATGTCGAATGTTTGTTTTACTCATACGATTTATACCGGTTTGAATTATTATTTTAATCGGTACCGGTATAAGGGTTAATTGGATTTTAATGGGTATTTCAGGGACTAAAAGGTACGATTTCAAAATGTTAGGACCGATGGATATAAATCGTCAAACTTTAAGGGTTAAAAGATCAAAAAGTCTCCTGAATAATTCAGGTTTCCTGATAAACCAATGCATCTGCTCGATATAATTTACCCGAGTAAACCGGATTACATAAGTTTATAATCCTCTTCAATATTAAGATTGTACATTGCATTTTTTTTTTTTACCGAGCAAATGGGGGATTAATATTGAAATATGTTCCTGAACAAATCCTCTTATCTTCTTTTCTCCTGTTTTTCTTGTGTAACCATTATTTTCACTTAGGCCTGTTGATTAGTGTGTTTGCTTAGTTACCTTATTCTTTGCACTATCAAGAAGTAAGACAAAGTGGACTTAAAATAGACCAATATGACTCAAATTGGCCGGCCTTAGAGCAACTCCAACAGTTGCTTGGAAACATCTTTAAAAAAAATATTATTATATGAGCTCCTAAGTTATTTAAGATGAAAATACACTGTTGACTCCAACAGCACTCCTCTCCATCATCTCTATTTATTTTATTTACTACTTTCAATTTGTAACGGCTATTTGTACTTCACTAGTAGAAGGGTAGAGGTGACCTCTACTAGTAGAAGGGTAGAGGTGCACACCTCTACTAGTTTAATTACGAGAATGCCCCTGATGAACACAAAATTATGTTCCCTGCTATGCTAGTATACCAAAAGGATAAAACAGACCTCATCGGGATACCAAAAACATGGAGATACTTAATCAGTGATCACCCTGCTATGCTAATATACCAAAAGGATGAACAAAAAGTCCTAATAATGCATAATATTTGTATGCATCAGGAGGGAAATGTTGGATAAAAAATGGTGGGAAACTAAGTTTATTAATATAAAACTAGATGAAGAAACTAAATTTGCTCCTCATTATTGAGGAGAGCTTTGAAGCTCTTAACGTTTTGAGGAAGACTTAGGAGTGTGTTGGAGACGATTTCTTCTTCAATCTTGTTAGGAGAAAGGAGAAAAGAGAAAACAGAACTGTAGAATAAAGAGAAGGAAGAAAAGTGAGGAGAAGAATTGCTGAAAAATTGCTTGTTTATTTCCTCTTACAACTTATTAATTTATAGGCTATTCCCCTTCAATTTCTCCTAAACAAATGCTCTAATAAAAATAGAAATAAGAATCAAATCCCTTGATTTTCTCACGTTGATTGATTTCCAATCAATAATTAATTGCAACTAATTCAATCATTGTGATTAACTGCAATTGTATCTCTGCCACGTCTTGTGTAAACCTTTAGGGGCTGATTTGATTGTGTAACATTCCTATAAATTAATAAGTTGTAAGAGGAAATAAACAAGCAATTTTTCAGCAATTCTTCTCCTCGCTTTTCTTCCTTCTCTTTATTCTACAGTTCTGTTTTCTCTTTTCTCCTTTCTCCTAACAATTGGCGCTAGAAGCTTCCTCGACCTCTTCTATGGGACCCCAAACTCGTTCACAAAACACAAACACAGATGATGAAGTTTTTGAAAGACTAGTGGCATATATCAACACAACACTTGAGACGCGTGACCAACTTTCCCAACAACGGGAGCAAGAACGTGAACAACGTTTCTTGGCTGCAATCATGGAGCAGGTGCGAGCTAATTCCACTCCACCTCAACAGCCTTCATCCCCTCAACAAACTCAGTCAAGTGTTCTTGGTCCAGGCCCGCACCCCGCACTCCGTACACCAGAAGTTCAACCGGAGTTACATCTGAACCACAAACTTCGTTTGACATTCCCTCGCTTTTCCTCTGGCAATCCTGCTGATTGGCTTTTCAGCGTTCAAAGGTACTTCACATATTATGCAACACCACAAGCAGACAAGTTACTCCTGGCCTCCATGCATCTCGATACACCAGCCTCTTGTTGGTTCCAAAGTATGCCTCAAGCTGGCCGTCTTACAGATTGGAATGCTTTCATCTCCAGTCTGACTAAACGATTTGGTCCGTCGGAATACACAGATCCAGCTGGTCAACTAATGAAGCTTTCACAATCCGCTTCAGTGGTCGATTATCAAAATAAGTTTGAAGCTTTGGCTAGTAAAGTGACTGGCTTTACACCCGATATCCTGAAGAGTTCATTTATTTCTGGACTCCAACCCAAAATTCAGTGTGCCGTTATTGCACAACGACCTCGTGATTTGGATGATGCATTTGCTTTGGCTCGAGTTTTCGAAGATCAGCTGGCTGATACCCGATCATTAACAAGACCCTGGGTTGTTCGACCAAACCAGCAATCACATCCTGAAGCTCCTATCATGTCACAATCGACAAATAAATTGCCTATTCGTAGACTAACAACAGTTGAACAGCAAGATCGAAGAGCAAAAGGGTTGTGTTTTAATTGTGACGAACGATTCACACCAGGTCACCGTTGCAAAGGTCGTGCTTCCCTCCTCTATTTAGAAGTGGAAGATAACTCATCTGAAAAAGTGGATACATCAGTAGTCGATTTGAATTGCCCACAGGAGGAAGCGCTCAGCCCAGAAATTAGTCTTAACGCTTTTTTGGGGCAACGCTCGGTCAAATCAATGAGTATGAAAGGGAGCATAAATGGCCATACCATCCAGGTGCTTATCGACAGTGGTAGCACAAATAATTTCATTTCCAACCGCATGTCATCCTTTCTGGCATTACCTACATCTCCCACCCAACCATTTAAGGTTCGTGTTGGCAGCGGCGCTTACCTTCAGTGTCATCAGATCTGCCATGAGGTCACCTTGCTTGTGCAATCTCACAGCTTCAACTTAGACCTGTTTGTACTGGACATTGAAGGTGCAGATGTTGTTTTAGGCATTCAGTGGTTGGCTACATTGGGAACAATCTTGACAAACTATGCTACTTTAACAATGGAATTTTTCCTACAAGGACAACAAATAAAACTTTGTGGCGACGACGCTGCCTTGGCTCAGCCGCTTTCTCCGGCAGGTTTCCACAAGCTGGTCACATCAGGGGGTGTAAACTCTTGTTACATGTGTTTGCAAGCCGTACCAACTACTACAAAGACATCGTCTGCCGGCATGAATGCAACAGAACAACCATTTTTTTTGGGAAAATTGTTGGATGAATTTCAAGAGGTATTTGCTGAACCCATTAACCTACCTCCATCTCGCTCTGTAGACCATTGCATTCCCTTACATCCACACACAGAGGCGGTGAACGTCCGTCCATACCGTTATCCTCACTTTCAAAAAAATGAAATCGAAAGGCAGGTCAGTGAGTTACTCAAATCAGGTGTCATTCGTCCAAGTCGCTCACCTTTTAGCTCACCAGTAATATTGGTGAAAAAGAAGGATGGTACATGGCGTTTTTGTGTAGATTACCGTGCCTTGAATGCAGCCACCATCAAAGACAAATTTCCGATTCCCACAGTGGATGAATTACTTGATGAGCTCCATGATGCAAAGGTATTTTCGAAGCTAGATCTTCGTTCAGGTTATCATCAAGTGAGAATGTGTGAAACTGATGTCCACAAAACTGCCTTCCGCTCACATCATGGCCACTTTGAATTCTTAGTCATGCCATTTGGACTCACAAACGCACCCTCTACCTTTCAAGCCCTGATGAATCAGGTATTCCAACCCTATTTACGAAAATTTGTGGTCATATTTTTTGATGATATTTTGGTATATAGTAGCAGCCAGGAGGAGCATATAGACCATCTTCGAAAAGTCTTCTCCACACTGAAAGAACACAATATGGCGGTAAAAAGATCAAAGTGTACATTTGGCAGTCATTCTATCGATTTCCTAGGCCACATAATCTCAACAAAAGGCGTGGCAGCTGATCCCTCTAAAATCGAAGCTATTACTACCTGGCCAACTCCTATCAATCAACGGCAAGTCCGCGGTTTTCTTGGTATCACGGGTTACTATCGACGTTTCATCCGTCATTATGCATCTATAGCAGCTCCTCTGACAGATCTCCTCACAAAAGATGGTTTCAAATGGTCTGAAAAGGCAAATCAAGCTTTTAACATGATGAAATCAGCGATGACATCTGCCCCAGTGCTTGCATTGCCTAATTTTTCCTTACAGTTTGTGATGGAAACTGATGCTTCCGGTGTAGGCATAGGTGCTGTACTCATGCAACAGTCACACCCAATCGCATTCTTTAGTCGAAAACTCTCAAAAACAATGCAAGGGAAATCCACTTACGTTAGAGAGTTATTTGTCGTTCAATCAGCTGTTGCAAAATGGCGCCAATATTTACTCGGTAATCATTTTCTTATTAGAACTGACCATCGCAGTTTGCAAAACATGCTGAAACGGACGATTCAAACTCCTGAGCAACAACAATTCTTATCCAAACTCGTCGGCTATAGTTACACCATTGAATACAAATCAGGTTCTTCAAATGCCGCAGCAGACGCTCTCTCTCGTGTACCTGAGTTTACCAGTGACACTCAACCCATGGCAAGTCAGTTCAATTCTACCTCCACTGCCCAACTCTTCTCAGCCATTTCCAGACCTGTTAGTTCTGACTTGAAAACCTTGGAGCAAGAAGTGGCCAATGATCTCTACTGCCAGCAAATTATAACAGATATATCAGACAATAAATCCGCAACAACAGGCTGGTCCTTCTCACATGGTTTACTGCGTTATAAAGGACGTATATACTTACCAGAAAACTCAACCCTGATTCCTATTCTTTTGGCTGAATATCACTCCACTCTTCTTGGTGGTCACTCTGGTGTACAACGCATTGTCCAACGGCTAACCCCGCATTTTTATTGGAAGAATATGCAGCAACATGTCAAAGAGTATGTGCAATCTTGTGACACATGTCAAAAATGCAAACCTACAAATCAACATCCCTATGGATTGCTGCAACCAATTGCCCCTCCAACTTCGCTATGGACTGATCTATCGATGGACTTCATTACTCATTTGCCACCATCACAAGGGCATACATCTATTTTAGTAGTGGTTGATCGCTTCTCCAAAGGGGTGCATCTAGCTGCCTTACCACGACAATACAACGGTCCTCGAGTTGCAGCCATATTTTGGGAATCTGTGGGCAAAATTCATGGAATGCCTAAATCCATTATTTCTGACCGTGATCCAATCTTTCAAAGTCATTTCTGGAAGGAACTTTTCAAACTTCAGGGAACAAAGCTCAACTTTTCTTCTGCATATCATCCAGAATCGGACGGGCAGACCGAACGCGTCAACCGCTGCATTGAGCAATATTTGCGGGCATTTGTTCATGACCAACCAAAAAAATGGGCCCCTTTACTCAGCTGGGCAGATTACCATCACAACACAACATTTCAAGCTTCAGCTGGCATAACGCCATTTGAAGTCACATTTGGCCATAAACCACCATCAATGCTCAATTATTGCAGCGGTAGCTCTGCCTTCGAAGTAGTTGACACAGACCTCCGTTCCCGTGATATGATATTATCCCAACTAAGGGATAACTTGTTGAAATCACAAACATCCATGAAATTTTATGCTGACAAGAACCGTACTGCAATGACTTTTGAACCTGGCCAATTGGTGTTGCTAAAGCTTCAGCCTTATCGTCAAGTGACGGCACGCCAAAGCTCCACTCACAAGCTGGGATTGCGCTATTACGGGCCATTTAAAGTAGAGAAACGCATTGGAACAGTTGCATATCTTCTGGCATTGCCATCAACTACTCGCATTCATCCGGTCTTCCATTGTTCTCTCTTGAAACCGTACCATGGCCAAGCCACACCACATGTTCATGCTCTGTCTATCCTAACCGAGGATAATCATCCAATCCATCACCCAGTTGCCATTCTGGATAGGCGTACTATACTTCGAAATGGAGACTCTGTCCCTCAAGCTCTTGTCCAGTGGTCAGGACTACTGCTAGAAGACTCAAGCTGGGAGGACCTGGTGAATTTGGATGAGCTCCGACTTGAGGACAAGTCGTCTTCCCATGGAGTCGGGAATGTTACACAATCAAATCAGCCCCTAAAGGTTTACACAAGACGTGGCAGAGATACAATTGCAGTTAATCATAATGATTGAATTAGTTGCAATTAATGATTGATTGGAAATCAATCAACGTGAGAAAATCAAGGGATTTGATTCTTATTTCTATTTTTATTAGAGCATTTGTTTAGGAGAAATTGAAGGGGAATAGCCTATAAATTAATAAGTTGTAAGAGGAAATAAACAAGCAATTTTTCAGCAATTCTTCTCCTCACTTTTCTTCCTTCTCTTTATTCTACAGTTCTGTTTTCTCTTTTCTCCTTTCTCCTAACAAATCTCCTCAAAAGTTAACTAAAGAGCATGTATAGAGAGCTTCTTGGAGTTGCTCTTAGAGCATCTTTAACAGCGATGTCAAGAGCGGTGTCAAATTCTATGTGGCATGGCATTTATGAGTGCTTTTTTATTAGAGTTGTAAGGATACACAAGCAGTGTCAAAAGAAGTTGCCAACTTTTGGCATACTATTGGCATCCCCTCTAAATGAAAAAATCTCAAATACTAGTAATAAAAACATATATGGTCCATTACTATTATACTAGCTTATAACCCGTGCCAAGCACGGGCCAAGTATAAGTCGACATTAAAATATTAGTATTAATAAATTATTAATAAATATTATTTAAAATGTATTTCTCGAGAATTGAATGATAAAAATATATAATAAATAAATAACTATTTAATTATGTAGTTATAGACAATCGAACTGTGCATAAAGCTAAAGAAATTAAAGTAAATAAATAAATCTTGTATGAAACTATTGAATTTAAAGTAAATAAATAAATCTTGTATAATTATGTAGTTGTAAGGATTCGAACCCTGGATGAAGGTAAATAATTTAAAGTAAATAAATCATGTATAATTATGTAGTTGCGAGGAATCGAACCCGGGTTAAGTGATAACCAAATTTGGTACTTTGGTACCAAATTTGGTACTTTAGTACCGCGCGCCATTTTCACATTGTTTTGCTTATTAATAAAGAGTATAGATTGGATCTACTTTTAATATTATTTGTTTAGGGACCATCTAGTCACCTTACATAGGATGTCAACTATTGAACGTATAAATTTGATATAAATAAATGAGAAAATAAAAAATTATAATTTATAATGAGTTGACATGTTTGGCACGCCTTTAAGGATCCATTCATCGGAGATGCTCTTATATTTTGAGTTCTGACTAACGCATCCAGTCGGGTTAAACTTGGTCACAAATATTGTTGCTTGGGTTTATGGACAAGATAATAGCATAAAAATTCACAATTTACTTCATCACGCATATTAATTAATTTACATTACAATGGCATGCACTGGTCAAACTCAAAAAATCTCTACTCTCACTTTCCTGGGACAAAGTTGGTGGCAAATGCCCAAGCATTGTTGTTCACTGGGTCTGCAAGATGGTCAGCTAGGTTCTCCAATGGACCTTTACCTGTGACAATAGCTTGTACAAAGAAACCAAACATGGAGAACATAGCAAGTCTTCCATTCTTCAGCTCCTTCACCTTGAGCTCAGCAAATGCCTCTGGATCATCGGCAAGGCCTAATGGGTCGAAGCTTCCTCCGGGGTAAAGTGGGTCAACAATCTCACCAAGTGGTCCACCAGCAACACGGTAACCCTCAACGGCGCCCATCAAGATAACTTGAGTAGCCCAGATGGCCAAGATGCTTTGTGCATGGACCAAACTTGGGTTGCCCAAGTAGTCAAGTCCACCTTCGCTGAAAATTTGGGAACCGGCCTTGAACCAGACAGCTTCGCCAAACTTGACACCATTACGTGCCAAGAGCTCGGGGAAGACACAGCCAAGTGCTCCGAGCATGGCCCATCTGGAGTGGATGACTTCAAGCTCACGGTTCTTGGCAAAAGTCTCTGGATCAGCAGAAAGTCCAGCAGTGTCCCAGCCATAATCACCTGGGAATTCACCAGTAAGGTATGATGGGGCTTCACCAGAGAATGGTCCCAAGTACTTGACGCGGTCAGGGCCGTACCATGGGCTGTTAGAAACTGGTGCCTTGACTGTCTTCCTCATGGAAACTCTTCCATTTCCAAATAGCTCTGATGAAGATGGAGCTACTGGCACCGCCTTTCCGGCGAATGATGGGGAAGAGAGAGCCATTGATGCAGCAGCCATTGCAATTAAAGTTAACTAATGAAGGAGAAGTAGTTGCTAATGTTTGTGGGCTTGAGTTCATTGAGTTGTGTAGAGGAGTATAAATATATTACATGCATGTTCAAGGTCCTTATCTTTTTAAATCTCTTTCTCTTTTCTCATTGGTTGATAATATTGCAAGGACTTGATTTTAAATCTAATTGGACAATGCTGCACCACTAGCTAGATACTGAGGTGTGAAATAGTTTGAACGTAGAATCATAGCACATCCATGCCTTGAGAGTTGAGAGAAATGCATTGGCTAGACTTATTGACCACTTATCCTCAGTTAATATTTCTTCTGAGAAGTGAGAAGTGGTGAAATGCTTTCTCAAAATTTAACAATTTAGCAACTATATTGTGGTCAAAATATGATGTTACTCTTGTTTTCGCTAAAACAGAGCATCTATCTCAACCTATAATGTTATCTTATGCACCTTATCTTTCATACTTTTTAACTTATTTACTGCCCTCCTTTATTATCAAATACCATATATAATCTGCACTCGAATAACTTGAATATACGAAGTGATACATTATACATAGTGTTATAAAAAACGGTTTATGCGGCCGCTTATGTGGAATCGGGATAAAAACGCAATGTGCATAATCGGGTTGAAAAACGGTTAATGAAGTTTAGGCGGTCTAGTAAGCGGATTAAGCGGTCATTAAGCGGATTTAAGAGGTCAAAATGATGTTGACCTGCTATTTTTTTAATTTTAAAATAATAATGTTTATTATAATATGATTATAATTATCATAAAATTTTAAAATACCTTTTTTGATTAAAAATGTTTTATCTTTAAATTCTTATTACTTAATTATTACATAATTTTAATTTTACATGTAATAATATTATATTTAAAAATTTAAAAATATATATTATTAATCCGATTAATGACCCACTTAAAATTCCGTTTAAGCGTTCGCTTAGCCGCTTAAGTTCACCGCTTCATACCGCTTTACGCTTTTTAGAACACTGATTATACATATATGATCTATGCGCTACCATTTTTAGATCGAGTAACACTTGGAGCCGCTATATGATTTTAAAATGGTTTCGTATAAATTCCACCAAATTCTGTTCAACAACTTTTAATCTTGTCATGGCATAAATACGCAATTTATTTGATTTTGTGAAGTTCTCTGATATTGATGAATAAAGCTGTAAATGTTATTGCAATTAACTATTGCAACACTGATTCTGAAATTGAAAAGCCTTAACTCCAAAAAAAATGTAATGCAAAGGCATAAAAGCTTATGCCATCCAACGACAAGATAAACAAGATAGTAGGAGCCCTGTAATCAACAACGACTAACCAAAAATATCTTTTCAAATAAACATAGTCCACTGATTTCTAACAAGGGAGGACAGCACCATTTGTGACCAGGCAATGTTAATATCTCAAACCTGGTGGCTGACAGGAATCAAGTGTTGATAGAGAATCCTGGAAGCCAATCAGAATACAGATATAGATGTCATTTGATAAGCAACTGGCTAACTCTAAGCTTGTATAAATAACTGTCAAATCCATGTTCAGAAATCACCCAACACTTGTTACAACTATCATAATATCTTTCTACACCTCCTTAATATAAATGGCTGCTTCAACAATGGCCCTTTCTTCTCCTTCTTTTGCTGGGAAGGCTGTTCAAGTAGCTCCATCTTCTTCTGAGCTCTTTGGAAATGGAAGAGTTTCCATGAGAAAGACAGTCAAGGCACCAGTCTCTAACAGTCCATGGTACGGCCCAGACCGTGTCAAGTACTTAGGCCCATTCTCCGGTGAAGCCCCATCATATCTTACTGGTGAATTCCCAGGTGATTATGGCTGGGACACCGCTGGACTCTCTGCTGATCCCGAGACTTTTGCCAAGAACCGTGAGCTTGAAGTCATCCACTCCAGATGGGCCATGCTTGGAGCTCTTGGCTGTGTCTTCCCCGAGCTCTTGGCCCGTAACGGTGTCAAGTTTGGCGAAGCCGTCTGGTTCAAGGCCGGTTCACAAATCTTCAGCGAAGGTGGACTTGACTACTTGGGTAACCCAAGCTTGGTCCATGCACAGAGTATCTTGGCTATCTGGGCTACTCAAGTCATCTTGATGGGCGCAGTTGAGGGCTACCGTGTTGCTGGTGGACCACTTGGCGAGATTGTAGACCCACTTTACCCTGGAGGAAGTTTCGACCCATTAGGCCTTGCTGAGGATCCCGAGGCATTTGCCGAGCTTAAGGTGAAGGAGCTTAAGAACGGAAGACTTGCTATGTTCTCTATGTTTGGGTTCTTTGTTCAGGCTATTGTAACTGGAAAGGGGCCACTAGAAAACTTAGCTGACCACCTTGCTGATCCAGTTAACAACAATGCTTGGGCCTTTGCCACCAACTTTGTTCCCGGAAAGTAAATCTAGAAGGATACTATGAGTGCGTTAATTGTTTGATTTTGAGTTTGTAAAACTCTATGTGAATTACTTATAACTATTAGAATTATCTATAATTTCAACTTCTGGGTAGCCCTTTGGTGCATACTTAATAACTTTATGCTCTGGACCTATTCTTTTTCTCTGTCTAATTTTTCTGTTTCTTTACATTGCAAGTTCATAAATTTATGTGTAAAGTTTTGAGATAAGCTACCTAGCCTACACTAAACACAATCACTATTTTTAAATTCTTGTTCCACAAAACTATAACTAGTGTTGATAATTAAGGATTTCATACCAACAACATGATTAAACTTGTATAGTTAATTTCTTAATGCGAAGCTAATCAGATCATAATTAGATAGTCTCAGAGTTCTTACCAGACCCCCTTTCTTGCTACATAATTGAATTCATTAAATCATTTGGGCATGTATTACTCATTAGACTAAATGAATGAAGATGTAATTCATCCACAAGAAACTTTATTTAGAATTCTAAGATCGAGTGATTGCCAGTCCTTGATTTAGTTTAAGAAATAGCCTTATGCAATTAAAGATATCATAACTTTACTTCAAAATGGTGGGGAACTTAGTTTACATGGCATCTTTGCAAAAATGCTTTTAACTTCATGTTTCATTTAAGTGAAATTATCAGAAAAGCTGTGAATGAAAGGTTAATCCAGTCTCTTTGATACTACATTAGATTAGTTAAGGTAGTGTTTACGCGACAGTTAATGCTTATTCCAGATCCGACACATCAGGTTTTAACCTGACCTTTATGTAAATCAAGTAATCAACATAAGGATACGTGCATCGTCCCAAACTCTGCTATTTTGGAATCGTCAACTACGTTGCAAATTGATACAAGAAATCTATCTTGTGAAATTGTGAATATTCTCTATCCTGCAATAAGGAATGGCCATGGGAACTAAAATGATGATTCAATTTAGTGTTCCATGTGTAGACCAGGATATGTCAGAGCACCTTAAATTGTGGTGTTTCCCGCTGATCAGTCCCTCACTTGATAAAATGGCACAATTTCATTCGGAAAAAGTGAACAAGCATTTGGGAAAATATGCAGTCCTTCCATTCATAAACATATTTTCCTAGATCAAAAACTTGTCCGAAAATCTCGAAGTTCAGAATTGGGAAATAGTAACATCTCATTGAAGTAAACTTTAGTGATCCATTTATGAACTGAACTCTACGTCTAAACGTTTTTCTGTGAATGTCGATTTCCAGGTATATTAGAAAGCACACTACCACACTGTAACAATTTTGAATAGAAATTTAATCTAAATTGTTGGTTTGAATAAAAAAAATTAATGAAAACCGGACACCACTTATAAGTTGTGATATTTGGAGGTCCCTCAGAGGCTCAGACAAGGTTTATGCCCACCATCCACATAAGCGATCTTAGTCTGGCTGGGATATTGTTAAGAGATAGCAATATCAAACTGCATGTGTGGCAATAGCTGATTGGTTGATCATTGATGGGATACAATCAACTTCTGAGAATCCTTCAAATCATTTCACACCTAAGAGCAAGTCTAATGCGATTTGGAAACCAACTAACTGTAAAATCTGGTCCCCGTAATACCATCAACCAGTTAGAAAAGAGATAATGATCTCCAAAGATAAGGACTCCTTGATGTGTAAGAATACTATAAATACCTCTTCACACAACACTTTGAACTCAAGCCCACACAACACTCTACAACTCTAATCAGATATACTACCTCAATTAATTTTGCAATGGCTGCTGCATCAATGGCCCTCTCTTCCCCATCTTTTGCTGGGAAATCTGTGCAAGTAGCTCCATTTTCTGAGCTATTTGGAAATGGGAGAATATCCATGAGGAAAACAGTGAAAGCACCAGTCTCTAACAGCCCATGGTACGGCCCAGACCGTGTCAAGTACTTAGGCCCATTCTCAGGTGAAGCCCCTTCTTACCTTACTGGTGAATTCCCAGGTGACTATGGTTGGGACACTGCTGGGCTTTCTGCTGATCCTGAGACCTTTTCCAAAAACCGTGAGCTTGAAGTGATCCACAGCAGATGGGCCATGCTTGGAGCTCTTGGCTGTGTCTTTCCTGAGCTCTTGGCTCGTAACGGTGTCAAGTTTGGCGAAGCCGTCTGGTTCAAGGCTGGTTCCCAAATCTTCAGCGAGGGTGGACTCGACTACTTGGGAAACCCAAGTTTGGTCCATGCACAAAGCATCCTGGCCATCTGGGCTACCCAAGTTATCCTGATGGGTGCTGTTGAGGGATACCGTGTTGCAGGTGGACCGCTTGGAGAGATTGTAGATCCACTATATCCTGGTGGAAGTTTTGACCCGTTAGGCCTCGCTGAGGATCCAGAGGCATTTGCTGAGCTTAAGGTAAAAGAACTTAAGAACGGAAGACTGGCCATGTTCTCCATGTTTGGTTTCTTCGTACAAGCTATTGTGACCGGAAAGGGGCCACTGGAAAACCTTGCTGACCACTTGGCAGACCCTGTCAACAACAATGCATGGGCCTTTGCAACCAACTTTGTCCCGGGGAAGTGAGAGAACAGAAATTTTGAATTCTTAATTAGCTTTTGATGTAAATCTATGTGATCTGATGTGCTTAACAATTGAAGTATTAACTTTGTGCCATAAATACGTGTATCAGTATGTTGAAAACAGGGTCAGGTTAAGACAAACAAAGCAGTAATTGAATGTCAAGAACCATTGTGAATCAAACTACCAATGTTGCATCTGCAGCATGTCATACGTAATAAGCACATTATACCCTCTCTGTTTCCAGAAAAGATTTATATTTGTAATTATACTAAAACTGCTAAATTTCTCCTTTGATCATGTAACCTACCCACTCTTATATTTCGAAAAAATTGATAAGTTGTTCTAGTTTCTGAGTGAAGCTGTCAGCCTACCTTTGTCCAGCTACTTAAATAGCTTAAGCTTATGGTGATGTAAATTAAATGTGACAAGAACAAGAGGTTCAAGAACTTTGAAACGTGCAGCTTACCAACTCTGTGTTATACATCATGTGCAAACAAGTCTGTAAACTTAAGGAAGAACTTGTCTTCTTATGTAAGGGTCTCGGTTATTGCAGCGGTATGAAGCTATGTACCCCGCGCAAATTTACACAGAATCCTGATCACTTGTATGTTAAAAAAATCGGTAATTCTCTTCCGTTCTCTCCCAATTTTTTACATTCTAAAACTTTAGACTAAAGTAGTAAGTCTATAATATTAAAATTAACTATTTTCATTACTTTCTTTCACTTTACTTACTTTATACACTAAATATTAAAGAGTTTAACCAATTTACTCATTCTTCCTACTTTTCGAAGAGGCCGAAGAAATAATAAGAAAACATCAAAATATAATATCATAATGCTTAACACAAGATTTAACATTTCATTAGTATACATTATAATCACATAATAGAGGTGTTTAATTTGTTATGTTATGCGGCAGTGACCTTTTCACACAAGGTCACGACTAGTTCGCTCAATTGATTCGCTACAAATTGGCATATAACGCTCAGACTTATATTGGCATATAACGCTCAGAGTTATAAATAAGAGCTCAATGTTCTTACCTACTCACGTCACGTAACTTAAGTGAGTAAAAAAAAAAAATATGAATGCATGAGGTAACTATTATAATTATATTATTGTTTTAAAAATTGATCAAATATTTATAATTTTATCATTAAAATACATTACGTACTCATATAACTATCCTAAATACGTACTTAGAGGCATTTTATCTATATAAAAAATTTATACAGTGATCAAATATTAGTGAGTTTATCATATTTTTATATTTTATATTTAAATTTCTTTGAATTCTACCAAAGGACTACTGTTTTCTTTTCTTATTAATTTTTTAATTCATTTTTTTGCAAAATTGAAGTTTATATATCAAAATCTTCAATATAAATGATAGGAAAGAAGAGAATAAAAACCAAAAACAGCAATAAGGTCTGTTTGGTTGAATTCACTTGTAATTTTTGAAGATCGCTAGAATTGAGTTGACAAACACCCAGACTTACGTTCAGAAAATCACGCGCAATTAGCCGGAAAAGAACCTACCGATGATTGCCGGCCGATGAACTCAGCCAAGGTTCCGTCAAAGCTTCTCAATTTTCAGGTAATTGACTTTCTTTATTTGACAAATGTGTATAAATGATTCAAAATCAAAACTTTATTTACCAAATTGATTTAGGTGCAAATTCTATTTAAATGTTGGTTATATTACAGATTGATAACTCTGTTTTTATTATTGCAACTTGAATTAATGAAATGTTTGGAACCCATTTATTTATTGATTATGTTGTGCCTTTTTTTGTAGGTTAGTTTTTGTTCAATTTTTGTATTGATTAGGGTTGTTATGGGTGTTACTTGTTAGACATCCTATAGTTTTCGGAAGTTTAGCGACTTGAATACTAGATTTTGGGTATGTTTAGCAGAATAAACACAATCGTGGAATAGGTCACCCAGTTCCGAAACACGTTGAGGTGCACAAATTTTAGATAGAAAATTAGCCTCCACGGAGTTCTTACGAGTATCCCATGAAATGTGTGGTATTTTGGGGAATCTTTTTTAAAACTGTAATTTTTTGGTCCGCATGTTACTAATTTGAAGTATTTTAGTGATTTTTTTTTGTTAAGGTATATAAATTAATTAAATGAGTGGAGTCTAGTCTAGTCTAGTGCTTGTGATATGGACTTAGTCATGATTAATGAGCAGGTCTTTAATTTCTTGCCTGGAGTGAGACGATAGCGAGACGAAGGGAGTGATGAAAGGCAAACAGTGGCATTAATACTAGTGTATGTCTATTAGGTGTATATTAACGTGGAAATGAGTGACAAGCACCTGCATCTCTTGTATTATAACTCTTAATTTTATGCTGAATAACTATCAAATTAGGGACACCAATTCCAACTATATTGTTCTTCTGATTTCTAGGTTACTTATATTAGACAGCAAGTTAGAAAAACAGGATGTTCAAAATGAGTTGATGTGTTAGACTTTATGTGCAGATAGAGAATCATTGAACTAGACCTAGGCTGACTAGATTGTTGTGGCAATCTAATGTAGCTTTTCTTAGGGGAGTAATCATCGGCAAACAAAGTTGTAAGATTTGGTGAAGTTAGTTTGAAAACAAGGTTCTGAGCATGGAAGCTTTTAGTAGTTGTTGATTGAAGTAAAATAACTCCTGTGACTGACTGAAGGGTTGATTTTCTCATATTCTATGTTTAAGCCCTTCAACATGAGTGTTTTGCTTTATATGTCACACCCCATTATTAATTATTATTGATTTTTGTATGACATAGGCATTCTGAGACACAGTCTGTATCATCACATAAAGGCAATAATCCTTGCCTTCACAGAATGCCAATCAATGTTTTAATCATAGTCACTACAGTTATCTCGTTAGTTGTGCTTCGCATTCTTTATGTTGTCTACTGGAGCAGCAAACCATTTCGAACCAAGTCTACAAAACCTGTCAGTACACTAATTATCCTGGGTTCAGGTGCGCTCATTTACTTTCTTTCTAATATGATTCTGTTTAGTTTTAAGGATGGTTTATTGTCTTGTTGTATAATTTGGTCCTCATTGCTTCGATTATAATTAGGGGGTCACACAGCAGAGATGCTAAACCTTCTGGCAGTTTTGCAAGCAAACCGATTAAGTCCAAGACATTACATCGCTGCTGCTACTGATAATATGAGTCTTCAGAAAGCACGGGTGTTTGAGGACTCTTTAGCTGATAAGGTGATGGTTATTCTTGATCCTTGCAAGATCAGTATAAGTGGATTCAGTGAACATTTCTTTCTCCTTTAGTTGCGGGAGAATAGATGGAGTGTGCTTGAATTATTTAAAAAAAGAATAAATGTTAGACAAATTCATATGTTGTACTTGTACATATAATTACTGGCATTTCAATGAGAATTATTGATCTTCTATTTTTTGTAGAGAGGAGATCAGACAGGAGAAACTGCTCAATTCCTGCAGATATATCGAAGTCGTGAAGTAGGCCAGTCTTATGTAACCTCTGTCGGAACTACGATTTTTGCTATTGCTCATGCCCTGTTGCTCATGATGAAAATTAAGCCCCAAGTGGTATTTTCGTTGCCTTCACCCATATTGATAGATTACCACCATTTTCCAATAAAAAAGTATAAGCTTACCTGACATATTGCTGAACAGATTCTATGCAATGGCCCTGGGACTTGTATACCTTTGTGTGCAATTGCATTCTTTTTCAAGGTTCGGATTATCAGAATCATATATATCCATAGTGTTATAATTTTTAGGATGGTTAAGTGATTCAGTATATAACTTTTAAATATTGTATACAGGTGCTGGGAATAAGGTGGTCATCTATATTCTATGTGGAGAGCATAGCACGAGTGAAGAGGTTATCTTTAAGTGGCATTATACTCTACAAATTACACATGGCTGATCAGTTGTTTGTGCAGTGGCCACAGCTACAAAAGAAGTATCCACGGGCTCAATATGTGGGCTGTCTAATGTAATTGACCGATTTCATCATTCCGGTGATCACTTCATTCTAAGAAAATTTTGTGTCTGCTATGTTTCCCTGCCTAACTTTCCGCCAACATTTTATAGTCAAAGTGTGAATATCATTGAAAGAAAAGGGGAGAGGTTGCTGATTTTCTTTACAGTTAATCTCTTAAAGGGATGAACCACTAACAAAATGTTGCAATATCCTTTCAGTAGAATTTTATTTATACGTACAAATGGGGAATCTTAGATATGTTCTTGCTGAATGATGCAGTGAATTTACATTAATAATTGTATACTGAGCTTATCTACATCCGGACGAATATTTAGCATCAGATTAAGCCCGATAGTTGGAATTCTGCAATTTCTGTAGCGAACATAGAGTACAATATTTTCAAGCAAACTTCTGTAATTAGGTGTGGAATGTATCTTTACTTGTGAATGATACCCTGGTCAAATTGAAGTGAATGAATATGTTTTCAGTTCAAATGGCTAACCTATGTTTTCTGTTCAAATGGTTCAAGTACTAGTTTAAGCAATTGTTTTTAGAGTAAAGTGTACTTTGTGTACTTGTACTTTGATCGAGACACCAGCATTTTAAATAACTCCACTTTTGCAATACTATACTTACAAAATCATCATAATTTATGTATTGCCGTTTATTTTAGTTAACTTTGTTAGGGCATTTTTGTCCAATCCTTGTGTGAACAGTAAAAACTGACCTATTAACCATTAAACCACCCATTTCATTCCATTTTTTTTCAAAAATTGATCAAAATACAATTATATACATACACATTATAACACACACATTTGTTTCATCTTCTTCCCCAGATTGATTTCATCTTTGTTATATATATATATATATATATATATATATATATATAGACACACACACATAAAACATACATACACATGTTTCATATTCTTCCCTAAATTGAATTCATTTATATTTTCTATTTAAATTTAATGACACTTCATCTTTTTTTTCATGTTAATTTCGAATTTAAACTCATTGAGAACAATTGTGTTGATAACAAAGTCAGAGATTGAGATAAAAGAGAAATGAAACAAAAAAAAAATTGAATTGGGTTTGATAAAACCCTCAATTTACATACAAAATATTAAACACAATTCATATAAATACAATATTGTGTATGTTTAGTGAAAAGACACAGTTACCCTTTTAAAACCTTTTGTTTTTTAACGGAGTTAACAAGAATTTAACGGTGATACACATAATGTGACAGGTTTTAAAATTCAGTATTGCAAATGATGTTTTGGTCAAAGTACAGGTACACAAAGTGCACTTTACTCTTGTTTTAATATCCCAAATGATACTTTTGTGGTATTGGTATTTATGTGCTAAACAATTATATTATATCCTATATATAATTGGTATAAGGGAATTTAAGTGGTTTGATTATCAGGGGTAAAATTGTAATTTTAAGCTATTAATATAATGAAAATAAAAACGGGATATTAAACTTTTAGCATGAACCTCTAAAACAACTAGTAAAAATCTTATCATTTTATGGGACAGAATGAAGAAAAATGGGACAAGTAGCGAGGAAGCAACTTCATTAATTATTTTTCTAAAATTATTGTATCTCCTATATTATCTTAACATATAAATTGAAAATGGGTCCTGGTCCTGACAACTGATTTTCAAGGACCAGTTACATAATATACGGTTTCTTGATCGTTGAATCGACTATTTAACGGTCCAAATTAGAAGAAGAAAAATCGTTACTCCGCTATAATTTTTCGCGGAGTTAGGAGGCTCCTCGATTCTTTTCCGCGGAGTGATTAGAAGCTACTCGGAAAATTTTCGCGGATAAGGAGGATTATCAAAATACCTTTAACAGCTCATGATATTCTCAGAAGTTATTCATCAAACAGTTCACGGATGAATATATAGATGAACTTACTTGAAACCCATGAAGTACGAAAAACAATTCTAAGAAGATTGATTCAATGAGAAGGAAGAAGTTTGTTTTGGGTTGTGCATTTTTTATAGACCAGCGAACTTACCTTTTGTAATGAATAGAGATACATGTATGTATCTACCGTAAGTTTGTGCTCTTTATCCTCAATTATCACCTGCTACTATTATCATCATTGATATAACCCCGGCAATTCATCATACTATATTGCTATCAATTTTTTTAAGTGATTTATTCCATGTTTTCCCCTGTATTTCAGTTGTAACAACTGATGCTACAATAAACACGCCCCTCGATGAAAAGTCTACGTATCCTCTCCGCGAAAATTTTCTAAGGAGCTACTAGTGGCAATTTCGTAATATTAGCCACTCCGCGGAAAATTATAACGGAGTGATAATATTTTTATTTTTAATATGAGCCATCAAATAAAGAAAACTGAATGGTATGTAATTCGTACCTCACAATCGATTGTCGGGACCGGGACCCATTGAAAATTACATATGTATTATTATCATTTTAAGTAAATAATCTTAACATATATATTAAAAATTACATATGTATTATTATCATTTGAAGTAAATAAAATTAAATTTTCATATTAAAACAACATAGATAGAATTTTTGGGAAGGAATATTAGTATTAAAAAAGCAAAAAAAATCTTAAATTTATGTAAAATATATTAATAAATCATAAAGCTAGTTTTAATTATTCAAGTACGAGCTTTGCACGGGCTACTCTTATTTATACATTTTATAATTTCAAATGTTATATAACTTCATTATAAGTAAAGGAGAATTCTACTTTGAAAAGACAATGGAGGAAGTTCATAAGAACCAGTGGCTATCGTTTATAAGATTTACGTTTTTGAGTTCCTTGGCTAATCTATAACATCTATATGCCGCAGATATGTAATGAGAAATATTCTAGGCCTCAAAATTTATTGGGCATTATAGCATAAAGATAATTTCGTGTATAATGTACTAATCAAATACTCATCTGAACCACTTAATCAGATCAATGCCTGAACAATCAGACAGTTCCACCGGATAGGTGCCCAGTACAAATACATTAGAGTCACTTTCTAAAGGGCCATTTCATGCTTTCATATATATATATATATAGCCTGTCAGGCACTGGTTGCTGTCTGGTAGATGCATTGAATTAATATGTCTAAGCATCTAACTGATCCATGTCACACTTATTCCGGAGAAATGTGCAACTCAACTTAACAATATTGGCAAAAAAAAATATATGTCAAGTTGAGTTCTTCAAGCATATTCCACATTCCCATTAATTGTGAACTCAGATCTTTCCATGTCTTCGTGTTCGGAAGATTAAGCTGATCTACTATACCAGGATGAAGAGTTTTGAGTGGCTACTTTGTAGGTATTTTTTTCGTTTGATACTACAAAATAGTTGGATTCCTCAGTGGTGATTTTCCATAAGATCGTTAAGGCTAATTTTTCCACAATTGCCGGTGTCTATACGGTCGAACGTCTGGCTGATCTGCAAGATGTCTTTCTCAGACACTTTGCCCAACTCCTTGAGCTTGTATATAACGTACTCAGATTTACTGCAACATCAATTTAAAAGCATATGCAATCAGTAAAGCCTCGCCTAGTAGGGCCAAGAGTTGTTCATAGCACATAGAATATATTACTGCAGTATTAGAATAAAATAATAATGGTAAATCTTGATTGGTCCTAAACAATTAGCTAAAATAATGATATTGCCAAGATCCCAATCAGATATTACTTGTATAAAATTCATTTATTTATAACATATACATTCATCATTTTGAAAAAGAAAAACTAAGAATAAATGCAAGTGGTGAAGGGGTCTACCATTTTGTCCCAAAGAACATAGGTTTCCCAGAGGAACCCATGCTCAAGACTGCAACAGCAAGTCAGCAAGGGTGATGGCCGTGTGCTAAACTGACATGAATATTTCCGAAATTCTAAACATTGCAGTCATTCGAATACCGACAAATATATAGGTTCCCCTAGTAAATATTGAAAAAGGTATACACCAACCTCCATTTTTTTTGGAGTAAATACAGTACTGGCTTTAAATTTCATTACATTGCTACAGCCTACAGGCCATGTCAACCTAGTACTGCAGGAATAACTCTGCAAATAACGATTATACGCGGACCTATGGCATGTAAGATGAAGATCAACTATGAATCTTAGACATAGTTGAACTAAGAGAAATAATTTTGATATCTGTAGACAGAGAGGAAATTTTAACATGTTAAAAAAAATTGATGCTATCGAACTAAATTGAAAAGATTCATTTGGGTCTTTTATATATTGTAGTTCCGGACAAGAAAGGACTTACTTCAAAGATTGGAAAAGAATAATTAAACACTCTCAACTTCAACCCTACTGCTCCTACAGACTTTCTCCGTTTTTCCAACAAAAAAAAACCTTGTCAAAATCAGTGGTGGTGCACAAAGATCCAAACACCGCATGCTAAAATTCTTTTTATTCTCTATTATCAAGCCTACTTTACAAGATTCTCCAACTATAACACTGTCTAATGGATAGCACCTATAGCCTTAGGTTTCATGCATAAAACAACTGTTTTTGAAGGCATGTATACAACTAACTAAAGATTATATCAAGTTACCAACACATAATATTACCTCACAAATCCATTGTTGTCAATATCAGCAGCAAGAAATTGCGCAACAGTCAAATTCTGACCAAGAACCCATTTTGCCATCCTCCTATGACGCTTATCCACTCTAGCCTCAGCCAAGTAAAGAAAGGCTCGAGCAACTGCAAGGGTGGATACAAGCAACCAAATAGAAGCAAAAATCCGACCAGCCATAGTAGTAAATGCCCGGTCACCATATCCAACAGTAGTAACTGACATGACCGACAGATAAAACGAATCTACCCAACCAAGTCTCTCAACAAAATGCATAACAGTCATTCCAACACCAGTACAAAGAACCACAACCCCCAAAGCTAATCCCACTTTCATTCGAATCCTCATCCTCCCTTTCTTAAAATCAATTAAATACGATCTACCATCATGCTCATGCTCTTTCCCAACTTTAGCACTTCTCAAAAGATAGCTCTCTTGCAAATCAAGAACATAACTAACCATCGCACTTAACAAAATATCAATAAATCCAAAACCAACCAACACAAACAAAATCGAAAATAATTTAGCCGGAGTACTATTAGGAGTAATATCCCCATACCCAATCGTACACATTGTGACAATGCAAAAGTACAAACCATCAACAACAGGGTGCGTCTCAATCGCTATAAAATGATCTTTACAGAACCAATATATAAACACACCAAGTGTCAAGTACAACATCAACAAAACAACAGCCTGCTGAACAATGGACACAGATGAACCAAATTGAGGCTGTTTCGCCTCGGACGTAGGATGTGCAAAATCATTAATCACAGCCATAGCCGGGGCAGTTTTGGACCTATGAAGATTGGTTTTGTGCCTAGGGTAATTAGGATCAACCAACCAAGTCTGATGAGGACTTTTAACACTTTCTGCAGGAGGAGTTAATGCCAAGGCATCAATATAATTACAAGAGGATGATGGTGGCTCTTTCGGGGTTCCGAAAATCAAACGTTCTTTAAATTCTAAAGGAGTTAAAGGCACAGAAATTTCATTATTTTCAGGGAGTGGATAAAGGGATGATGGTATTGGTATTGGTGACACTGGTGGTTTTTTAGCCTTAATAAATGGAAGAAGTGGCTCTTTCTCCATAAGGGTTTCTTCTGAAAACCAAAACCACTCTTTTTCCACCACAACTCACAACAAACTGAGAAAATAATTCAACAAAAGCATAAAGATTGAAACTTTATATCACTAAACGCACTTTCTCAAAATATCCTAAACAAAATCATCAACATGTATTGTACAGAGTGTTTTTAGATCATTGATATGTCATTTTCAAGAACAGGAAAATGAATGATTTTTTAAGAATGACAGTTAAAAATCTTAAATTGACAGGGAAAATTAAAAACATGAGACAAACCAAGATTTGGAAGAAGAAAAGAGAGAGAGGGAGAGAGAGAGTGTGTGTGTGTGTATTGTAAGTACCTTTCTTGATTCGGTCTTTACGGGTGACTAAAAAATTTTAAGGTTTTCTCTCCCGGATTTGGCTGATGCTGATGAAACAGTAGTCTTGGTTTTTTATATAAATCAGGGGATTTCAGTTGAATGTCACTGTACCAACATTATTATAGTTTAGGTTCGCATATGACTCTTGTCCGCTGAATAATATTTTCTTTGGACTTTTGCCCAAGAAAAAGAGTAGATAATTCAAAATATTGTCCCAAAAAAAATTTAAAATACTTTTTATTTAGTAATTTTCTTAATATAAATATGCAATCTCATGTGTATATATATGAGTTCAAAAATTAAAATGTGTTTTCTACGTTATTTTGTACAAGTTTTGGGATATTTTTTTGGATTATCTAGCATTACTCTTTGCTGAATTATGTATCAAAATAGAAAATTTTGAAATGCATATTATATACTTTTTCTGAGATATCGAATAAAATTATTCTATATTATATTATAATTTAGAAAAGGTAACTTTAGTGAGATATTGAACAAAATCATTTCATATTATAAAAATGTGTGCATATCAAAATAAAAATTACAAAGATTGAGCATATCAAAAAATTGTATGTATAGAAAATATACTCTCCCCATCCCCTTTTATATTATCCGCAAACTTACCTTTTATTCAATCATAATAAGTTAATTGATTGTTACCCGAAATAATTATATTATTTTTTATAAAAATTAACATAATTCATCCTATTAAATAAATATGAACAATAATTTTTGTATAAAAAAAACAGCTAAAAAGATAAATGAGACGGAAGGAGGAACAATTTTGTTCATATATCTTGGACAACGGAGGGACAAGTGGTAATACTAGTTTTGTGAAACACTTAAAAAGTGGTGGGGTAAAAAGTCAAAAGTGTGTTGAGCGAGTAGGAAAGCAAGTACGAGTATTTTATATTTAATTTTTTTATTATTTAAAATGTAGAACTTATATTTTACTAATTAAGTATTCACACTTCACAGTAGGCTTTGATACTCTAATTGCATTGTTTAAGAAAATTCGATTCTCTAGTCTACGATAATGGTCCAGGTCAAGGAAACAAATCGCTTCCCTTGATTAGAGTGCTTTTTTTACTGCTGGTAGCCTTGTATAAATTTACAATTTACAGTCTGTCTATAGTTATGACAGTCCTAAATGGAATACTATTTTCTTCAATTTTGTGTAATAAGGTGCGGCGAGAATCCAGCAAAGACAACGTAAACGCGTTTTAACTTCACAATTAACGGCTAGTTAGTCGTAAACCATTCTGATGGAAATGAAATTGGAATTGTGATTTACGATTCATGCCGCCAACTCATGACACGTTTCTTCGATTCAAACACTTAAAAGGATCATATATTTGTGATAAAATAGGCCACAAAACAGACTCTGGAAATAGCACTCAAAAATATATATATATTATATTATTATATAATTCCGTAATATTAGCTAATCTATTATACTCCTATATATATTAGAGCAAAAGGGGTTGTGCGAAACAAAAAAAAATCATAATAAATAATAATTATAGTCTCTAAATCAGAAAATGACGTTACTATCCCTTCCTTAATTATTTTATATTAATTGTCTACTATTATTGTTACATATTAATACACGTGCACATTAATTACTCATCTTCATTAAAGTATATTAATTGTTTTGTAATTAATACTTATTATTTATATACATGTTATTTTAAATGATACATATTATTTAAAAAGTAATAGAATATAATTTTAAAAAATTAAAGATTTTGGAATAAATATACACAACATGATTTTATAATATCAAATGGTCACATGATTTCATGTTATTTTCATTGTGGTCGAAGTGATTTGCGTGAGAGTTATTCATTGTTAACTAATTAAGAATACATATGTAAAATGATATATCGAATTTTTGAAAACAAATTATGCAGTAAAAAACATCAAATACTTGCTTACTCGAAAATCAATAGCACTCTCTTCACATCCAAATCATAGATATGTATCACACGAACTTACAGTTGAACGAACACAATACAATGAACAATGAAAAAGATAAATACTAATTTTACAACAACTATTGGTAACTTCAATTTTCAAATATCTCAGTCATCAAACCGTCAACACTAATTAAACAATATGTATGAAAAATCATATTGAGTTTTTTTAAAGAACAAGTTATGTGGTAAATAAACATCAATTACTTACTTACTCGAAAATCGAAAGAAATGTATTCACATCCAAATCATAGACGTGTTTCACACGGACTTCCGATTAAACGAATAAAATATAATAAAAAAAAGAATGTTAACTTTACAATAATTATTGCTAACTTAATTTTTCAAATATCGCATTCATTAAATCACCAACACGAATATATCATAAACAAATATACTGAAATTAATGACAAATTATAAAATATTTCAGAATAAACTCGTGTCTCGCACGGGTTATAAAGCTAGTTAATATAATAATAGAATGATTCAAAGTTAATTAATCACAATAATGTGCAACAGAAATTATCAGCGTATTAAATCCTTATATATAATAAGCGTAAGTGGGTTATTATCCAAAACTTTGATAGTCCGGTCTTGTATGACCACTGTACGATCAAATTAATAAGGACCATAGATATTAAATAGATAGATGAGAACCATTAGATCAAATATTAAAAAATATATTTGATTAAAAGTATAATTATATTTAAATAATAAAATGTTTATTTTGATAATGTAAACCAAATATAATTGGGTTTCTATATTGAATAGAATGCTCTATGTAAAAATTCGTAACTCTCTTTTATCTTCAATTTATGGGTAGTTTCAATTAGATAATATTGTAAAACCAAAGATCGAGATATCGATTTATATCAATTACATTATTTAAAAAATTAATAATATAATACTCATGTATATCATGAATATCAATAATACATGTGGTCCCTATGTTACAAGAGATGTTGCAGAAATCCTATACATGGATTCTATACAAATTAGAAGTAGAATGCTTTAGTAAATCTTCTATCTATTATATTATTAATAGCCCAACATGGGTTTAATATTAGTGAGACATTTTATTCAATTCAAATTGTGAGACTTTTTAATGCACTTGAAATGTCTTAATTGCCCTTGTGTTCATTACTTTAAAAAAAAATGTTGCCACCAGGAATTGAACCTTGGTATTCATTTTAATTTGCAAATTGTCATACCACTAGGCCACAAACTCATATGTGTTGTTTACCAAACACATTTATATGTGTTTGTGTGTCGCGTGAGCCTAGAAAGCAAATAAGATTTATATAGATTGAGATAAATGATATATGTTCATAATAAAATTTATTATAATTATTATTTGAGATATGAATACTATGTTTATTAAATAATTAGATTAATTATATATTTGTGTTCAAATTACGAAATAATAAATTAGATTATGAATACGGTTTAAATAATCGGTGTATTAGTTAGTATAATTGTGTTACCAGAATATGATATTATTAAAAACCGTCATGCAATTCCTATCATTGGAATCTAAAAGGATCAAAAATTGAATTATGTTTATAAAACTTAATCGAATTAAAGAAGACTGAGTAACAAAATAAGATATAATTTTATCGATCATTATACGAAGAGAAAGATTAAAATTTTAAATGAAAAAAACTCAACAACAATAAAAGTAATGTTTGAACAACGTTAGTACAAAATTTTATGCACAATACTAGAAAATAACTCGTGTCTCTCACGAGTTGTTATACTGTATTCATAAATTATAATATGTGACCTACTTATACATATTCATAAATTATTTAAATTTGTATTAAGTATTCATTTATCTTTAAAGATTGATTCTTTCGAAATGGTAGTTACCATAATCGTTGGGTAGTTACCATCATTGTTTGGTATCGTTGTAAAGTTTTGTCTTTTGAGTATGTATTCTTCTTTCTCAACCTTCTAGAGATCAACAACAACTATCGAAGCATAGCATGTGCAAATATGTTTTGGATTTAAGAGCTTCAATAGACAACCATAGGTGTCCCCATCACCGCTCCTGCCACTGTAATCACACGCTAAATACACGTACACTCAACACAATCATGACACTGTAACCGCCACATACCGAATTTCATCATTGCCAGTGATCCCTGACTCAACACTATCACCATACACTCATTCATATCTTTCATTCATCATTTGCAACATATTTAGCAATATATATATATGTGTGTGTGTGTGTGTGTGTGTGTGTGTGTGTGTGTGTGTGTGTGTGTGTGTGTGTGTGTGTGTGTGTGTGTAACAACACCGAAATGTGAATAATCGAAAATGGTTTTAGAAAAAATATTATATCGGGGGTTATGCAAATTAACGTTTAATTGCATCAAATGTGTCGTGGAGATCCAATGATAAAGTTTCGAGTATTGGGTTTGTGTTAAAGTCCTATCTTAATAGAATTATGGGTTCAGATATAATATATGATCAATTTATAGATCAAATTAATGTTTATATAAAATGGTTACTTACTTTCTAACATGTTTTGATTTGTAAATACTTATTTAAAAAAATAATGTACAAGTCAAATTTCACATTTATTGATTTATATAATATTGTTAATATAAATTTGTATATTTTTGGTTGATTATCTTAAATTTTCATCGTTTTAAAAGTATATACATGCTAAGAATAATGTTTTTTTTACAATATTACACAATAAAATGTTCAATGCCCTTGTATAATCTTACAACATTTTATATTTGTCATAGACATTTTTTTATTATCATAATAATTATTACTAACTATAATATTGTGAATACATATATTTAATGTAGGCAAACGATCCAAAGCAAATTATGATAAAACTAGATAATCGAGATTTAAGTGAATAATAATTCAAGACATAATCAGGTGTAGCATTTGTTATTTATCTTTTAGCATTTGATCGGTATCGTTAATGTATGATATTAATGGATGTGACATAAAAAGTTTTAAGATATGTCAAACGTAATTATATTATTAGTATCATGTATTGTTTTTCATTGTATTGATAAGAACCCTGTTTACCTTGAATTGTATGAAACATATACTTTTTGTTAATCACACGACATGATATATTTGTACAAATCGAGGAGATTTTTATTTGTACCCCACGTCGGGATCTTAAGGGGAGGAGTTTTAAATACTTCAGTCACATATCGAGGAGGTTTGAGACTTTAGTTCAGTTTATAAGTCGCAATAATACTACTAAATGCATCAATAAATGATGATCTTTTGTGGGCTTGTGGTGGAATTGTGGACTACCCATGTTGGTTTTTGGCCAGTATATTTCGGCTTATTCGGACTCATAATCAGAATTTGACTCGATCTTCGAGAAAAAAGCTCGAGATTTGATCCAGGTCGTCACAATCTATCCCTATTTCCACCCCCTAACGAATTTCGGATGACTCCTTTTTTCCACATGTTCTCCTACTTACGGAACATGCCGCGAGAAATGCCAGGTACTTTACATAAATAATGAGACACATTTTTACATAGCATGTTGATTAACCACTACGTACAAGGTACAACCCAATTTGCAGAACTAAATACCCAACTCAGTGAAGTTGCACAATTGTCCGGCATCTCACCGTTGAAACATGTCAAAGGACATCCGTATCATCAGGTTTCAAATCTCCATCCCCGCCTTTAATACTATAAAAAATTTAATATTTAAAAATACACAATTATGTTACTTTCTTAATACTACATTACTTCAAGATAAGAATCTAGAAGAACAACCAAACACATAACATCTATCGATGATGATAGTCACTTTGTGCTCCTAAGAGTTGAACTATTGTCATGTACAAGCATCATTTACGGGGTCAAAGTTTGTCGTGAAGCACATCGTGTAAACATTAACATAGGTACGGAAAAAGAAAATCATATGAACACAACTAATGGTAGTAGACTCGAGTTAATATGTACTCCGCAAAATGCAATGATGCATATTTCGCATCAAATTCACTATGCAAGGATGGAACTATATTACCTAAAAAATGAAACGATGCTACTTAGAACTGGTTCAATAGAAATTTTCTTAACCTTTGGTTCTATCATTTATGTTGTCGTGCAACAGGGTTTAACTCTTTTACTTAACTAATATAAATGGTCGTTCACAAATAGTGACTGCAAATATTGGGAATGTCAGATTCCAAATTTTATTAACATTGTACACAATCACTTGCACGAATGTGCAACAAAAACAAAATTAAATACAAGAATGTTTCAGCATAAATCTTGCACACAGTAAACATATTTAGTATCAAGATTACTCATTCACAATTCTAAAATACCTCAATTATAAATGATTTCTAACGATAACCAGCTACAATTTCTATACCCACACTTAGGCGCCTATTATACGATTCATGAGTTATTAAAAATACGACAATATCTCAAATTATAAAAATTATGCTAGAGAATAACCCGTGCCTCACACGGGTTTTTATGCTAGTTAGTATTAACATAACACCTTTTTTTTAAGGGACATAATACTTTAAATCATCCAAATTATATTATGTTCTTTTACAAAATAAGGATCACGAGGTTAATCTCAGCATACTTTTCCTAAGATCACAACTAATATTGTAAAAGTTTACTACTTTTAGAAAGTTTAGAAATGTAAAGAATTGTAAGGGACATCCAAAAAAGGAAAGTGTAAAGAATTGGTTGAGAGTACGTGTTTTGCACCCGGTAAATGCAACACAAATAAATTTTTATCCAAAAATATATCTTTATATATTTTATCCATAATTATAGTCGTCACAGTACAATATCATAGACAAAAATAAATAGATGAGAATCGTTAGATGTTCAAACTCCATCAACAACGTATCAAATATAAAATTAATATTTTTATTTATAAATATATTTTAAAAAATCTAAATTTCTAGTCGTTAAGGGACGATAGTACTACAAAAAGTCAGAATTATTGAATCCAAAAATAAATTCGTCAACTATATATTAAATAGATTGTATATTAGAATTATAAATATTAATAAAATTAAAACAATTAAAACAATTATGAATACTAAGAATTAAATTATGAATTAATATAATAAAAAATATTAAAAATATATATATATATACATTGCACGGGTTATAAACTAATAATAATAATAATAATAATCTAAAAATTTAACTCCCGGAAAGTATTTTAAACCGTCTGGATCTGCCTTCTCTACATCATCATAAACACAAAGTCACACTGCTACGTTATGAGTTATGACATAATTTATTTCTTATATTTCTACGAGATTAATAAAAAAAAAAAAAATCGACCTTTTTGTTTCATGAGTGTTCTTTAAATATGCAATGAATGAAGCCTTATCCGAAAAAGACATGACACAAGCAGGCACCTTAAAGCATGAAGAAGACGACGAAGACATCATGATAACCTCGAACCCCTTTGAATTCAGTAACGGTTCATCTCAAAAAGTGGGAGTAGCATTTATGAGTTCGTTTCTTCCTTAATTTTAGGACCATGTCAATTTTTTCGGCTCAAAACAATAATAATTCAACTACTTGGAAAATATATCCAAAGAGATGTCAAGTAATGATTTAAAATACTATTAATACTAAACCCATGAGCGTGAGAAACGAGAAGCTACTAGAAGGGCTCCGGCGGAAGATTGTATCAAACACTTTTTATAATCCGCGGAGGTAGGGGTGTAAATGAGTCAAACGGTTCGTGAGTTACTCGAGTTCGGCTCGTAAAATATTCGAATTCGGTTCGATAATAATCGAGCCGAGCTCGAGCTCGAGCTATTCGAATAGTTTACCGAGCCGAGCTCGAGCTTCAAATTACTCAGTTCGTGAGGTTCGGGAGCCTAATCGAGCTTATATTAATATTAATTTTTATATATTATTTATATGTTATTTATATATTATTATATAAATATTCAATATTTATATATAATTTGCATATTTAATCGAGTCGAACTCGAGCCGATCTTATTGCATTCGATCTTTTCTCAATATTTAGCAAAATCTATTCGAGCTTTCGAGCCGAGCTCGAACGTATCGAACATTGGGCGAGCCGAGCTTCGAGCTTGAAATTTGTGGCTCGGTCGAGCTCGAGTTCGAACTCGAGCTCGAACTATTTAGTCGAACTCGAACTCGAACCTGACAATGTTCGACTCTGCTCGGCTCGGCTCGTTTACACCCCTACATGGAGGTATTGTTTGTTTGAGTGCGATAAGATAACTCAAGTGATAAAAGCT
Source organism: Heracleum sosnowskyi (assembly GCA_030848705.1). Lineage (NCBI taxonomy): Eukaryota > Viridiplantae > Streptophyta > Magnoliopsida > Apiales > Apiaceae > Heracleum > Heracleum sosnowskyi. Next base: position 103,868,893 of record CM061241.1, on the reverse strand, counting down.
AGTAATATTTTAGCGATTCTGGACTCGATTCCCTCAAAATTTATTTGAATAGATATTTATTTGTAAGCTTATTAAAAAAACACCTACCTCTTGTCTTAATAACTCAAACAAGAGTGACATGATCTTTAATTAAACAGCCAGCCTTAAAAGCAATGGAGAATAATAGTAACATGACATGGAATCATAATTAACATGTTAAGCTAGTTTCAGATGCATTAATTCAGAATCTAATCTCAAACCATATGACATATACATATACAATATGAGCTAAATGGACCAATCATCACAAGAGACATGAAAGGGCAGCCAACAGCTGATAAAGAATAACACACTTTACCTAATTATCATCAAATAAAGGAGAGGTGCAACACATTAGTATTTAGTAGCATAGTTTCCAAATTATGCAATGAAAATTTAGGTAAAAGTACACATACTTGGCATGAATCTTTCACAACAAAGCAGAGTCAACTTACTGCAATAAATGCGGAAATAATTTGATTGGGGATAACTTTGAGTATCACAAGAATCTCATCTCTAGCAAGGTAGAGCCAACTATAGGACCAAGTCAGATAACATGATTCAGGGAGCGTTACACTGAATTTTCAACTAATTACATAGTGTCTAGTCTTGCCTGAAAATTGCTCTGAATCACGGATTATTTAGCACCTTTGCCACAATGTAACAACATAGACAAGTATAATAGCTTTAAAAACAGCTGTGTAAGCACTACTGCGTAAGAAATTAAAGAAAACTAGATTACGAGAAAATAGATATAGCTAGTTAAGCTACAAAACATGATAATAATTCAGTACATATAATACAAGAAATAAAGAAACAAAGGCCTCTATATAAATAAATCATGTTTAATACCAATGACAATGATCCTTGCGAAATTAGCAAAAGCATACTGGGGCATATTCTTGTGCACCACGAACATGGTTGTGCACTAGCAGAATGTTTTCACCAAGACCGCTTAAATACATACCCAAACTCGAATAAGAGATTACATAATACTCATTCAGGAAAGATAGCAAAGCCAAGTATGCAACTAAAGTTTGAAAACCACCAAACCAAGTGTGTGATATACATTACAGGCGACACTCAATAAACATTTCTGAAATGATCTCAGCTAATCATCGTCGTCAAGAACACTGCGGCGCCTCTGGATCTGATATAGAACAGAAACACATAACAAGTGAATAAACGGATAAAATCATGCAGTAAAGAAGCAGGCGAATCGATCAGAGTATTCTTGTGATTCATAGGCGGCTTACCGTGACTTTTGTCTGCTTGGTAGTCTGGGTATTGATTTGTTCCAACAACGATATAAGCCTCTCTTCAGAAACCTATAATATATGATCAAGATTACCACTTGTATGCACTAGTTGCTACATATAATCATATATAAATAAATCATAATAAGAGTGTGCAGGCATACTTTCTCAACGATCTGACCCATTTGGGCAGCTCTCAATATAACATCTTCAACTCCTCTAGCCTTTTCAGGCTTCACCAACGCAATTCGAGCAACTGCATATATGACACGAAATGTTTAAAACAATATCTCATTGAACAGCACCAAAATAAATTCTAAATGATTCATCCTCTTGATTAAGCTAATCAAATACTACAATTAAGCTACTTAAACATAAAACCCAGCAATTTTGCTAATACTCCCTCTTTATTTATTTCCATAACCATTTAAAGAGGTAAAATATGTAGCATGCCTATGTTAATGCTTACAAGTTAATTGACAATCTCTTTCCAATTAAAGCAACACCTTCATGTCTTGATAGTAGAGAATAGAGACATAGCAAATAATTCAAGAACAATAAATAAATAAATCATCATCCCCTATCTACATTTATGATTTGAAAGTATGATAGACAGATCCAAAGCCTTAAAATGTTTTATTAAAGGTGATCTGATTGGAAAGATATATAGACCAATATAAAAGAAAAGATATGATTGACGCAACATATAATTTAAAAAGGGTGGATGAAAAGAAGAGTAAGTGATGATAGAACAGAATCTATCCCCATAGAGAAACCATAGAAAAATCATATTAGAAAACTGCTGCCTAAATTAATATTACAAATGAAATTGAAAGAAAGTATTGTGAAAGGCTGGAGCTACATATTAGCTTACTCGCATAAATTGTTCTGAAAAGAAAAACAATTCTTGAAAAGTAATTTCATGCCATGAAGTGCTCTTGCTCTTTTTCTTTTTGCGTATAACTGCAATTTACTCTATTATCTTTTCATTTTAAGACGGACAAAATAAAATAAAAACCATTTCATAGTCAGTTCAGGTTTGTACTCTATTATGGACACTGAAATGAGTTAGTAACCTCTGAATTGGCCCTCTGTTTAGGATATAACTAGTAAACACATTCTACAACAAAAAGACGGTCGTTATATGGTTTACCCTATAGTTTTAGAGCAACGCAACATTGGAAGCTTCTATACAATATCATGCTGACATATTTACAAACCTTCACCTGATACAGAAACATTATTAAATAACTCAGCAGGACCACATGCACTCATGCAGTAGCATTCGATTCTCATTTGTGTACTCACGGAACATTTGAACTTTAACAAAGTGATAGCAAACCTCGTTATCAAAAAGATAGCAAACCTCGTTATCAAGAGTAGAAAGACATCTTTTGCTAAAACTAATCCACAAAACTTTAGAATCAAATTAACCTGCAATACTGTTGATTCTTGCACTAACATAAGTGTCTTGACCGAATAGAACAAAGATAACTTTTTTCAGTATACACTACTTTTTTCTAACAATGTAATATTGAATTATTTGAAGCTATGCATAAAATAGTGGACAAGCGAGCAACTAAAATTCAATGTAGTAACATACTTCTTTCACGTGCTTCAGATGATACGATCTGACTAAGCATCATTTGTCGACGTTCATCTGCCTCCCTACATCAGTTGCTTCAATAATTTAGATCAAGATAAGAATCGAAAATTGAGATGCATCTTCTTACTCTAATGTTACAAACAGTACACACACAAGAGGTAGACCAAGAATTAACAAAAACACCTAAAAAAGTAAACAAAGATATACCTTTTAGCTTCTTCCTGGGCGTTCTGCTGTTCAGGGTTAGGCTGACTTGCCTATAAACCAATCAATTAAATTTACAATGCAATCATTAAACTCCGAATCACAAACCATTAGCATAATAATTGCTTTTACTAAAAAAAAAAATCAAAGAGCAAGTCACATACAGCGCCTCCTCTTTGAGCCATTAGCTCCTGCATTCTTCTTTGCCTAATCGCTTCCAATTCCGGATCAGCCTATAATTCAGTAATAACACCTCAACACCAACTTTAAATAGACATAAAATTCACAACTACAAAAATAACAAAGATATAAAAACTGTCCGTATGTCACAGTAGCACCAAAAATGTAAGCACTAAATGTCAAATTCGACTAATTCTAAACACATATTATCAAAAGTGTGAATAAAAACCATGGTAAATTCAGCTCATTAAATCCGAAAGTTTCGATAATTTTACAACGACAGATACAAACATTTTATAGACTAGCAATCACTTGAAAACACAAAGAGAATAGAACACAGTAAATACAAAATCTATCTGTATGTATTCTCAAGTAAATAAAGGTATGAATTACAGCAATTGAAGGAATTAAAACACTAGATGGAAACTAATAAATTACAATGATTACAAGTTGTAACCCTAGAATAGTCACAGACATATATATATATATACAACCTAAATTGAATAATATAAATAGTATGTATGTAAATTCATCGAGTAAGTTACCATGGAATTGAGTAGCAAGAAATAACCCTAATTTCACACAGCAGTGTGATTGGGGATTGTAATCAAGTAATCAACTTACACAACACAACTAAAGCTGATTCGGGCTTAACCCGTTTTGACCCGAATCTTTTTGTCTACTTTTCACATGTAAATTTGATAGGCCATGTTTGGGCTTTTTGTTTTCACTAGCTTATAGCCCGTGCGATTTCTATTTCACCACCTCTATCTACCCAACTAGTCCTATTTGATTTACACGGTTACTTAAATTTTATTTATAATTATTTTGTTTATAATTATATTTTAATTACTCATGGAACACACGATTGTTTTTTTAATATTTATAATTATATTTATTTATGAATATTTTAATATTTAAAAGTTATTAGTTTACATGATTAAATTATTGTTAAAAAAGATTTAGCCAAAAAAAATTATAGTTAAAAATTTGATATTTATTATAATTTACACGCTCAATTTAATATTTGTTTATATTGAGTTATAAAAGTTAGATTTGACCAATTTTACGGTCCACGTGAAATTCACAAAATAATCTTTAATTTAGTTGTGGTTTAATAATTCTTTTTCAATTAAAAACTATTCTAAAACTAAAAATAGAATAAAGTGACGAAATTTAATATTGAGAATTCTATTCGATTTAAGAAATCTACTTAAATGTAGTTTAGATTATTAGAATACCTTTTATTAACTAAATACAGTTTTTAATGTTAAATCTAACGGTTTTCACCTATCTATTTAAGATTAAACGATTTTTATTATTAAACGGGTTTCCTTATTTAATTACAACAATTTTTATGTTTTAACTTTTTGGAAAATCCAATCATAATATAATATCTTTTAACTTATATCATTTTTAGATAATAACTTCTTTTTATATGATATAATCTTGATCGTCTATTTTTAAAATTATTGGATCTAACGGTTGAGAATGTTTTGGCGGTATTTAGGACCAAACTACCAGGATAACATCATTAATTTTTATAATATTTTTAAAAAAAATATATAATATACTCTTTTTTGTAATATGTTAATGATGCGGGAACTTTGAACTTTTGAGAAAATAAATTATCAATTAAAATATAATTTGTTTTGTAATAGTTCTTCTTTTAAAGTAGTACACCGTGACGATCAAAATTCTGTATAAAATTCATTTTTTTATAGTATATCCCGTAAATATCTATGTTATTATATTAAAGACTAAATGATGAAAGCTTTCTTATAAGTCTGGTCACTCAATTCATAATCGTTGGATCTTTCAAATTAAATTGTTGAGATACGTTAGATATAACAGTAAAATTATCACGTAGAATTATCTAAGGTTTGAATCTACCAACACATATTAAAATTTATAGGTTTTTTTGAAAAATAAGAATTTTTTCTTCGAATTTAGTAATTTACAATGTATAGAGGTTAAAAAAGTTAGGTCTCTCTGTATAGCTGAGTCAAAAATTTCAAAATACGGTTTTTTTTAATATGAATATAGTCCTGCTAACAATGAAATTAGGTATCTATGAGTTCTTATAAAACAAAATCACCATTTGCGTATAATTTATTATTTAATAATAAATAATATTTAATTAGTTATGATATAAAATTTAATAAAATAAGATAAAAATATGCACAATTTTATAAATATCAGTTAGTAAGACCTAGCTTATAGCCCGTGCGATGCACGGTTACTTAAATTTTATTTATAATTATTTTGTTTATAATTATATTTTAATTACCCATGGAACACACGATTGTTTTTTTAATATTTATAATTATATTTATTTATGAATATTTTAATATTTAAAAGTTATTAGTTTACATGATTAAATTATTGTTAAAAAAGATTTAGCCAAAAAGAATTATAGTTAAAATTTTGATATTTATTATATTTTACACGCTCAATTTAATATTTGTTTATATTGAGTTATAAAAGTTAGATTTGGCGAATTTTACGGTCCACATGAAATTCTATTCTAAAACTAAAAAGAGAATAAAGTGACGAAATTTAATATTGAGAATTCTATTCGATTTAGGAAATCTACTTATATGTAGTTTAGATTATTAGAATACTCTTTATTAACCAAATAAAGTTTTTAATGTTAAATCTAACGGTTTTCACCTATCTATTTAAGATTAAACGATTTTTATTGTTTTGATATTAAATGGGTTTCCTTATTTAATTACAACTTTTTTTATGTTTTAACTTTTTGGAAAATCCAATCCTAATATAATATCTTTTAACTTATATCATTTTTAGATAATAACTTCTTTTTATATGATATAATCTTGATCTTCTATTTTTCAAAGTATTGGATCTAACGGTTGAGAATGTTTTGGCGGTATTTAGGACCAAACTACCATGATAACATCATTAATTTTTTAAATAGTTTTTTAATATATTTTTTTAAAATATTTATTGCTAAAATATAATATACTCTCTTTTGTAATATGTTAATGATGCGGGAACTTTGAACTTTTGAGAAAATACATTATCAATTAAAATATAATTTTTTTTGTAATAGTTCTTCTTTTAAAGTAGTACACCGTGACGATCAAAATTCTGTAAAAAATTCATTTTTTTTATAGTATATCCCGTAAAAATCTATGTTATTATATTAAAGACTAAATAATGAAAGCTTTCTTATAAGTATGGTCGCTTGATCACTCAATTCATAATCGTTGGATCTTTCAAATTAAATTGTTGAGAAACGTTAGATATAAGAGTAAAATTTATCACGTGCAATGATCTAAGGTTTGAATCTACCAACAACATATTAAAATTTACAAGATTTTTTTGAAAAATAAGAATTTTTTCATTTTTTTTTCTTGTAGACATGGATTATTTGATAATATTTTTTATAAAGTACGATTTTTCAAAAAAGTACTATACTAATTGATTAACAAACTTTTAAAGTTTTGAATTTAATAATTTACAATGTATATAGGTTAAAAAAGTTAGGTCTCGTCTGTAGCTGAGTCTGAAATTTCAAAATACGGTTTTTTTAAATATGAATATAGTCCTGCTAACAATGAAATTAGGTCTCTATGAGTTCTTATAAAACAAAATCACCATTTGCGTATAATTTATTATTTAATAATAAATAATATTTAATTAGTTATGATAAAAAATTTAATAAAATAAGATAAAAAATATGCACAATTTTATAAAATTTTATCCTCGTATTATTATATTCTTTGTTGATTTGAATTTTTCTTAGATTGATTTGAATTTTTGAAAATAGATTTCTAAATTTAAAATAGTTAGAAAAAAGTAATTAAATTGACATTAAAATAATGATGACGTAATAATTATTATTAGAATTTAAATACCCACTTTACTAATTTGGGCTTTATCTTGTGTTTTAAAAATTAGATTTTGACGATTTTACACCCAGATAACTAAATTATCTTTAATTAAAAGATGATTTAACAATTTTTATCTAACTGGAATTGTCCATGAAAGAGAAAAGAAAGTCACGAATTGTTTACATGGAGAATTCTATTCAATATAGAAAACTTATTTATATTTGGTTTAAATTATCAAAATACACTTTTTAGAATTTAAATATAATCTTATTATTAATAAAATACACTTTTTTAATATTTGATCTAACGATTTTCATTTATCTAGTTATGATCTTATGGTCCTTATTAGTTTGGTTGTCCAAGACCGTACCATCAAAATTTTGGATAAGATCCATATTATACTTATTATATACTAGCTTATAGCCCGTACGATGCACGGTTACTTAAATTTTATTTATAATTATTTTGTTTATAATTATATTTTAATTACCCATGGAACACACGATTGTTTTTTTAATATTTATAATTATATTTATTTATGAATATTTTAATATTTAAAAGTTATTAGTTTACATGATTAAATTATTGTTAAAAAAGATTTAGCCAAAAAGAATTATAGTTAAAATTTTGATATTTATTATATTTTACACGCTCAATTTAATATTTGTTTATATTGAGTTATAAAAGTTAGATTTGGCGAATTTTACGGTCCACATGAAATTCTATTCTAAAACTAAAAAGAGAATAAAGTGACGAAATTTAATATTGAGAATTCTATTCGATTTAGGAAATCTACTTATATGTAGTTTAGATTATTAGAATACTCTTTATTAACCAAATAAAGTTTTTAATGTTAAATCTAACGGTTTTCACCTATCTATTTAAGATTAAACGATTTTTATTATTTTGATATTAAATGGGTTTCCTTATTTAATTACAACTTTTTTTATGTTTTAATTTTTTGGAAAATCCAATCCTAATATAATATCTTTTAACTTATATCATTTTTAGATAATAACTTCTTTTTATATGATATAATCTTGATCTTCTATTTTTCAAAGTATTGGATCTAACGGTTGAGAATGTTTTGGCGGTATTTAGGACCAAACTACCACGATAACATCATTAATTTTTTAAATATTTTTTAATATATTTTTTTAAAATATTTATTGCTAAAATATAATATACTCTCTTTTGTAATATGTTAATGATGCGGGAACTTTGAACTTTTGAGAAAATACATTATCAATTAAAATATAATTGTTTTTTGTAATAGTTTATCTTTTAAAGTAGTACACCGTGACGATCAAAATTCTGTAAAAAATTCATTTTTTTATAGTATATCCCGTAAAAATCTATGTTATTATATTAAAGACTAAATAATGAAAGCTTCTTATAAGTATGGTCGCTTGATCACTCAATTCATAATCGTTGGATCTTTCAAATTAAATTGTTGAGAAACGTTAGATATAAGAGTAAAATTTATCACGTGCAATGATCTAAGGTTTGAATCTACCAATAACATATTAAAATTTACAGGATTTTTTTGAAAAATAAGAATTTTTTCATTTTTTTTTTGTAGACATGGGTTATTTGATAATATTTTTTATAAAGTACGATTTTTCAAAAAAGTACTATACTAATTGATTAACAAACTTTTAAAGTTTCGAATTTAATAATTTACGATGTATATAGGTTAAAAAAGTTAGGTCTCTTCTGTAGCTGAGTCTAAAATTTCAAAATACGGTTTTTTTTAATATGAATATAGTCCTGCTAACAATGAAATTAGGTCTATATGAGTTCTTATAAAACAAAATCACCATTTGCGTATAATTTATTATTTAATAATAAATAATATTTAATTAGTTATGATAAAAAATTTAATAAAATAAGATAAAAAATATGCACAATTTTATAAAATTTTATCCTCGTATTATTATATTCTTTGTTGATTTGAATTTTTCTTAGATTGATTTCAATTTTTGAACATAGATTTCTAAATTTAAAATAGTTAGAAAAAAGTAATTAAATTGACATTAAAATAATGATGACGTAATAATGATTATTAGAATTTAAATACCCACTTTACTAATTTGGGCTTTATCTTGTGTTTTAAAAATTAGATTTTGACGATTTTACACCCAGATAACTAAATTATCTTTAATTAAAAGATGGTTTAACAATTTTTATCTAACTGGAATTGTCCATGAAAGAGAAAAGAAAGTCACGAATTTTTTACATGGAGAATTCTATTCAATATAGAAAACTTATTTATATTTGGTTTAAATTATCAAAATACACTTTTTAAAATTTAAATATAATCTTATTATTAATAAAATACACTTTTTTAATATTTGATCTAACGATTTTCATTTATCTAGTTAAGATCTAATGGTCCTTATTAGTTTGGTTGTCCAAGACCGTACCATCAAAATTTTGGATAAGATCCATATTATACTTATTATATATAAGGATTTAATATAATAAGGATATCAAGTATATACTGATATAAGTATCTTACTAACTGCTTTTACTTTTAATGTTTCAGTTTATTTACAGTGTATATAAAATTTTAAAATACATTATTACTTAAAAATTATTAAATAGAATAAAAATTATGTTATGATTATATAAAATTTTATTCTCATATTATTATATTCTTTATCGATTTGAATTTGTTCTTAATTAATTTTAATACTTTATTGAAAGAAACATAAAATTTCTATATTTAAAACAATTAGTGGAAAAATAAATAAACTGGTGCTACAAAAATAAAAAAAAATATTTATTAAAATTTAGATACTCACTTTACTATTTGGGTTATATCCTGAGTTTTAGAAATTGAATTTTGACGATTTTACAACCCATGCGAAACTAACGAAATTTTCTTTAATTTAATGATGGTTTAATAATTATTATCTAACTTGATCTGTTGACCTACACATAAACCGAAAACAAAAGATGGTTAAGAATTTTTACATAAAAAATTCAATTCAATATAGAAAACCAATTTATAATTGGTTTAAATTATCAAAACACACTTCTTAGTATTTAAATATAATCCTACCTTTAATCAAATACACATTTTAATATAAGTATTATATTCAAAATTATCGTTTATGAATATGAAACCCTCAATATTTTAATAATATTTTGATATTATCCTTTTATGTTTGTTATATGTAAAATAATATAATTATAATTTGGATTAATCAAATTGTTATGTTCCTTCAGAAAAAAAAAGTGTTTAAATTTATTTATGTACAGGAGTTCTCGTAAGTCTCTTTAGGTTCACGTGTATCATTGTTAGTATGATATACATCAGCATTATATTGATAATTTTTAATATTATAATCAATATGAATTGTTATGTTGATATTTGGTTTAACAATTATTATCTAATTGGAAGTATACATAAATTCAAGAGAAAAGATATTTAAGAATTTTTACATAGAAAACTTTTAAATTATCAAAATACACTTTTTAGTATTTAAATATAATTATATTATTAATCAGATACACTTTTTAATATTAGATCTAACAATTCTAATCGATCTATTTAAGATCTAACTGTAATTATTAATTTGGTCGTATAGTGATCGTACACGGACCATATCGATTTTAATTTTTTCTTAAATTGATTTTAATATTTTATTGAAATAAAAATAGAATTTATAAATTTAAAAGAATTAGGGAAAAAATTAAATCTACAATAAAAAAATATTTATTAAAATTTAGATAATCACTTTACTGTTTGGGCTCTATCTTGAGTTTTATACAACAGATTTTAACGATTTTACAGCCCATGCGAAGCTAACAAAATTATCTTTAATTTAATGATGATTTATTAATTTTTATCTAACTGGAACTATCCATAAACTAAAGAGAAAATATAATTACGAATTTTTACATAAAGATTTCTATTCAATATAGAAAACCCATTTATAGTTGGTTTAAATTATCAAAATACATCTTTTAGTATTTAAATACTATCCTATTATTAATCAAATACAATTTTTAATATTATATCTAACGGTCCTCATCTATTTGAATATTTATAGTTTTATAATCCAACGGATCATATACTTTTGGTAGTACAGTGACCGACCAAAGTTTTGGATAAGATCTCCCTTACGCTTATTATATATAAGGTATTAATAAGGATTTAATATAATAAGGATATCAAGTATATACTGATATAAGTATCTTACTAACTGCTTTTACTTTTAATGTTTCGGTTTTATTTACAGTGTATATAAAATTTTAAAATACATTATTACTTAAAAATTATTAAATAGAATAAAAATTATGTTATGATTATATAAAATTTTATTCTCATATTATTATATTCTTTATCGATTTGAATTTGTTCTTAATTAATTTTAATACTTTATTGAAAGAAACATAAAATTTCTATATTTAAAATAATTAGTGGAAAAATAAATAAACTAGTGCTACAAAAATAAAAAAAAAATATTTATTAAAATTTAGATACTCATTTTACTATTTGGGTTATATCCTAAGTTTTAGAAATTAAATTTTGACGATTTTACAACCCATGCGAAACTAACGAAATTATCTTTAATTTAATGATGATTTAATAATTATTATCTAACTTGACCTGTTGACCTACACATAAACCGAAAACAAAAGATGGTTAAGAATTTTTACATAAAAAATTCAATTCAATATAGAAAATCAATTTATAATTGGTTTAAATTATCAAAACACACTTCTTAGTATTTAAATATAATCCTACCTTTAATCAAATACACATTTTAATATAAGTATTATATTCAAAATTATCGTTTATGAATATGAAACCCTCAATATTTTAATAATATTTTGATATTATCCTTTTATGTTTGTTATATGTAAAATAATATAATTATAATTTGGATTAATCAAATTGTTATGTTCCTTCAGAAAAAAAAAAGTGTTTAGTAAGTCTCTGTAGGTTCACGTGTATCATTGTTAGTATGATATACATCAGCATTATATTGATAATTTTTAATATTGTAATCAATATGAATTGTTATGTTGATATTTGGTTTAACAATTATTATCTAATTGGAAGTATACATAAATTCAAGAGAAAAGATATTTAAGAATTTTTACATAGAAAACTTTTAAATTATCAAAATACACTTTTTAGTATTTAAATATAATTCTATTATTAATCAGATACACTTTTTAATATTAGATCTAACAATTCTCATCGATCTATTTAAGAACTAACTGTAATTATTAATTTGGTCGTATAGTGATCGTACACGGACCATATCGATTTTAATTTTTTCTTAAATTGATTTTAATATTTTATTGAAATAAAAATAGAATTTATAAATTTAAAAGAATTAGGAAAAAAATTAAATCTACAATAAAAAAATATTTATTAAAATTTAGATAATCACTTTACTGTTTGGGCTCTATCTTGAGTTTTAGACAACAGATTTTAACGATTTTACAGCCATGCGAAGCTAACAAAATTATCTTTAATTTAATGATGGTTTATTAATTTTTATCTAACTGGAACTATCCATAAACTAAAGAGAAAAGATAATTACGAATTTTTACATAAAGATTTCTATTCAATATAGAAAACCCATTTATAGTTGGTTTAAATTATCAAAATACATCTTTTAGTATTTAAATACTATCCTATTATTAATCAAATACAATTTTTAATATTATATCTAACGGTCCTCATCTATTTGAATATTTATAGTTTTATAATCCAACGGATCATATACTTTTGGTAGTACAGTGACCGACCAAAGTTTTGGATAAGATCTCCCTTACGCTTATTATATATAAGGTATTAATTAGAAATACTAGTAATATGCATGTGCGTCGCATACGAAATGATATTTTATTTTATTTTATTTTATATTTGTTATTTATTTATTGGATTTCTAATTTTATATATTGAATTTATATAAGTGATTTGTTATATTATATTTATATTATATTTATATTATGATATATATTATGACATTGATTTCGTTCTCTTTGACAAACATACTAACAATATTACACGTTCATGCAATTGTAACGTTCACGTCAAAGTAACAATATCACGCGTCATTCTCAGAGTAAAAATATTATACGTCACTTTCAAAGTAATGTTGAGGTCGTACTTAATTACGTCCTTCTCAGAGTAATAATATTATACGTCCATCTCAAAGTAATGTTGAGGTCGTACTTAATTACGTCATTCTCGGAGTAATAATATTATATGTCCATATCAAAGTAATGTTGAGGTCATACTTAATTTTTGTTAATACGAAACATAAAACATCTGAATGAAATTTAAACAAATGAAAAATAAAAAATGGTAGGATTAAAGTCATTAAATCCTTTGATGACATGATTAACACATTAAAATGATTCTAATATTTGAAAAACATAATAACTGAATCCTACCAATCATAATATTTGATATCTTGAATGGAAGAAAGTAGAATATTGAAAAGAAAAAGCTGCAATTTGCAATGCACGCATTTGGTTTCCCACAAATGCTTCATCTTTAGCTGTTGCCCCAAATTTCTTCATAATGTCTAATTTATTATGGAGATGGTTTGTTCAGTGTAATCTTGAAAAGATTATCAACTGAGTTGTAGAACATAGGTTGTAGAGATAGGTAATCTGATGCACTTTGAACTTTATAAACAAGTGCTGAACAGGAGTCTGAAAACCTTTTACAAATTTATTTGATTAATCTCGATACATAAAGTCTTTATGATGTCTAATTTTACATTGATTATGTCTTTAATTTCTTAGATTGTTCCAGAATTGGTGAGGGATAACTACTCTGAAAAACTGAAACAAATCAAAGTACTGGAAGTTTGTGGTGTGCAATCACCTGTTTTCTATAATCCATCCAATGGATGCTTAAAAGCACTAAAACAAATGACAGACTTCTTTTATCTTAGACAATAAGAAACGGTGTTTTTCACCATGGAGCAGAACAACAACATTCTCGCTGCAAGAGTTTATTTAGAGGATGGAATGGAGATCGACTATTTAACTCGTCCACTTGGATTACCAAATAATTTTGATTATGTTTGGATTTGGCATATTGATTTACCATTTGATTTTGGTACTATAAATTCAGAATAAAAATAGTTATAGTAGAAATTTAAAACTTAAAACTTCATTATCTTTGTCGCTAATTGATAGTTATATTTTTGACTATTTTGATTTTTGCCAATAGTTATAGTAGAAATTTAAAACTTCATCATCTTTGTCGCTAATTGATATTGATAATATATTAACAGTTGTGATTGTGAGATTAGTATCAAAAATATTTATAGTAATGTTACATGTATGATGACTTATTATACAATTTTTTAAAAACTACGTACTTTACAACCAACAAAACTGAACCTTTAAGATATAAATTATTATATTTATTATGGTGTGCACCTGAAATTTAAATCTATAATGCTAGGCGTTTTGATAAATTATTATATTTATTATGGTGTGCACCATCGATCACTTCTATATAGTACATATTTTGAAAATTTAAAAATAATATTTATAAATTATAATGTAAAACTTAAATATACAAACAAATTAAATATAAAAACAGAAAATAGAAAATAACAATGTAAGAATTAAATTTAAAAACAAATTAAATATAACAATAAATTGATATTCGTAGTATAATGTGTACATTAATAAATATTAAAGAGATCAATGAACATTGAAGCTAAATCTATATTAATACACAATATTCAATATTATCATCGATAAACACAAATACATTCTAAATTCCTAAATCCTCTTTTACATGCAAAAGACTAAACCTTTGGACAATATAGTTGCAAGTTCGATCGAGATTTTGAGCATCTCTGATTTCAAAGCCGGATTTACAAACTCTAAGCAATGGAGGTATGCTCTATCAGTGACTATCAATTGTTTATAATCCATACTCTGTATTTTCAGTTACGACTTACGAATTGCAATATGGATACATACATGTTTTTGATTGAATACATTCTTAAATATAATGCGTGTTGAATTAGATTTCGGATTCATGCATATTATCTTCACCATTAAACAAAGACTTTTTGTTCATACTTGTTCCTCATGTTTGTTTTTTATATACCATTGTTGTTTGTAATGGATTTTGATTAGTTTTATTTATAATCGAAACTTAATGAATGTGAATGTGGTTAGTTTTGGCATCTTAATGCAGTATATCAAAATCTTTTGATGATTTTGTGTAATATACTTTCCTGATTAACAATGATTTAGATTAAATCTTTCTTGATTGATGATGCATGTTTAGATAGACTTTGGATTACTTTAGTTGTTCTTTATTATTAAATTTCTTATTTGATATTCGTATGTGATTTGTATAAAGATATTTCCGTACTTTAAAAATCTGGCTTGATAGTTTATACTTTTTGAGGGAGATTCAAATTGTTTATAAACTCTCTCGATGGTTTATAAATTGGGACCAAATTAGGTTAATTGTAAAATGGTTAACGTTGCACTATACGAATGTATAATTAATTTTTAATTGCACTGCGCCGACAAAATTACCTAATTTAGCAATTGGTTCATATGTTCTGTATTTTTCAAGGAAAAGGCAAATCAAAAATGGAAACTCATCTTACTGATGAAATTGGTATAAAATAGTTGATGTGTATTTCATAAAAAGTTAGTTATAATTTGATAAAACAGTTTATTGAGTAAAATGAGGGAGAATTTCTATTTTAAAGAGATTCATTGTTTGAATGCAGTTTTGTCTCGGCAAATGTTGAATGTCTACGCTTAGGATCATTTGTAAGTCCATTGACAATTTGGTATTATTAATATCTTTTATTTAATCATTTACTAATTTCTAACAAATTTAAAATTATACATTTATGTTCACAGAGGGTTCCGAATCCATTTCATAAACAATTTGGAAGGAAATTGCCATCTCGTTTGAGGATTTTGTGCAGGTCCAATATATGGACTGCTAAATATGATCATGAACTTAACTGCATTTATGGCTTGCGTACCTTTGTGAAATTTTATGGTGTTAGAATATTTGGATTAGTTCAATTCGATTATTATGGCGATGGTTTGTTCAGTGTGAATATTTTTAAAGAAACTGCTATTGAATGTCACTATCATTTGAGTGATCCAAAAGTATATAGAAAAAGTGAAGCTGCGAAGCAATACAATGTAGACGAATTCATAATTAATTTGGATCCGTTGGATTATTTTAAGTGTATTGAGCAATTGCTTTTCAATGAAATTTTGCGTGAACCACATTATGCTCAGATAGATATTATGAAAAAGTATATTGATCGTACAAATATGGTATTGGTGAGTTTTAATAACATTAACCATATGTGAATTTGACTAAATACATAGGTTGTATAGATAGGTAATCTGATGCGTTTTGAACTTTATAAACAGGTGCTGAAAACCTTTTACAAAAACTGAGAGCATGATATCTTTTTGTCTACTTTAGTCTCATGTAAATTGACAGGCCATGTTTGGGCTTTTTGTTTTCATTAAAAATATTCTTTCACATATATTTTTCATTATTATAAATGACTTTTATATTATGCATACCATCATCCTAATTCATAAAAAATTATAATATAAACCTTTAATCTTTTATAAAGTTGTTTTTATTCGTCTATTAGTAATACTAGCTTATAACTCGTGCGAAGCACGAGATTTCTTTTAATGTAATATAAAAAAATTATAGTAAAAATAATTTTTTATATAATTTTTTTGTAATTGTTATTTATTAAGTTTACTTAAATTTGTTGTTAACTTATTGGTTTCATTTATTTAAAAAATAAGTAGGCATGTTAAAATATGTAATTTTTTTAAAAATAATTAAAGGCATTAAAATAGATTTTAAAATAAATAAGGGTTTGTCCATGATATTTTTGGAAAATGATGGGTTTTATTAATGAAAAATAGGAAAAGGGTAACATGCCCTAGTTGAAAAAAGCTAGTTGCCCGTCATATTTTTGGAAAAGGATGAGATTTTCTTTGAAAAAATAGAAAAAGAAATAGGTCAGTATAGGTAAACCTTTTTAATTAGAATAAATGACAGAAAATCGAAAATCAAAACTTTTAATGTTTCGATTATTATATAATAGGTACGGGTCATCAAAAATGATTAAAAATGACAAAATAAAAATAATTAATGGGAACGGAAAATATTAAATAAAGAATTAAAATCAATCAATATGATAAATTATGAAATAAGAAACTTAAATATTAATTGGTACATAGAAAAAATAAATAAAGAAATACAAATGGGACTGAGGAATTTTAGTAAAAACAAATATAAAAGGTAATATATTTTAAATTAAAGATAATTGTTCGTGATATTTTTGAAAAACTAAGTAGATTTTGTTACAAAAAAGTGTTTTAAAGATAAAAGGCAATCATCTAATTACTATTTTTATATTATTTTATTAGTTATTATAAAAAGTAATATGTTTTAATTTAAATGTAATTATCCGTGATATTTTTGGAAAAGGAGTAGATTTTGTTACAAAATGTGTTCTAATGATAAAAGACATTCAGCTAGTTACTATTTTTATATTATTTTATTATTTATTAAATAGAATAAATGATCGAAAACATGTAATTACCCGTGATATTTTTTGGAAAATGGGTAGATTTAGTTACAAAAATTGTTTTAATGATAAAAGTCAATCAGCTAGTTACTATTTTTATATTATTTAATTATTTATTAAATAGAATAAATGACCGAAAACCGAAAACCAAAACTTTCAATGTTTCGGCTTTAATAATATAGTATAGATTTTATTTATTGTATGAATAAAATATGTAGACCTAGATAATTATTTTGTTGGTTATATAATGACAAATCCTTTAAAATTATAATAACTAGCGTAGAAGCCTGTGCGATGCACGAGCCTGTTCATATACAAAAATAATCTTCGCACAAATACACATCTTCGAAATAATTTTATAATTAAATAAATGGTAAATTATAGTATTTCAACTTTATTTTATATTTGTAAATTAATTTTATAATGTTGTTTGTCGTTTTCATGAACCAAATATTTTATAATTTGATCAGGTTTAAAAAGTTGGATCAATATATTTATACGATAATAATCACATGATTATTATTATTAATAATTTCTCAAATAATAATTAAATTTTCAATGTCGTGAAACAAAATTTATTAAAATGATCAATTAAGTGTAATATAAATAATTATTGTAGCATAATTGTTCGTGTATAACATAGATGTTTGTAAACTCATGTGATTTTAATGTAATAAAAGTATATTTGTAAAAAAGATAATCATGTATGCGAGATTATATCTTAAGATATATTACAAATTTTCTTAATTTTTTATATCTTATACACAATATTTTTTTTATAATCAAGTAATTCATTAATAAACGGTCATACGACATCTACAAAAATAATCAAAATAGAACAAACACGTAATAAAATAGATCAAATCAGAATTTTCTGCACCCTGAGCTATGATTGTTGAGCAAATCATTCATTGTGGCACATCACTTGTTCATATCGCTGAAGTTTGCAGCCTTTTTAGAGAGACAATCTAACAATATGTTGTAGTCGTGCAATATATATATATATATATATATATTCGTCAATACGTATTCGAACAATTAATCGTAATTGCGACTCCATACAATCCAAATCAATGAACCACTATTATAAATCTTGCAGATCTACGATCCCGGATACTAAAACAAACCACACTCTCACAAGGAGAGAGAACAAACCCGAAGAATGGGTAGAGAAAATCCACTAAACGGGGTACTAAAACTCTCAATAATGAGAGACTTATACAAATCGAAAACGAAATTAAAAAAAAACAGTAAATAGGGGTCTTATCACCAAATTTTTGGTTAATGACAACCCCTTAACTAAAAATTGAGAGTTAAGGTTTTGTTGGCGGAACTATACATAATATATATGAGCGGTTGTTGTATAATCACAAAGTCTACAATACATGTCATTAAGACATTATACGTTTTTATCATTTATTTTCGTGTTCGTGTAACTTCATGAATCAAAAATTAAATCAAACACTAAATTTTCGCGTCATAAATCAAATTTTTGTGAAAGATGTGAACGGTGAAGGAATGATAAAAAAATGGGCAAATTAGTGACTTGTGAGATTTATTAAAGTTGTAAATAATAATATGTCTTTTGGAAAGATAAAAATAAAGGAGTGTACATTTCGAAAATAAAACTGTTAACAAATGAATGAGACGAACAAATTGTATAATAATTATTTCATAATTTAATGATAAATATCAACGATAACTTTCTTAATTTAAAAAATATTAACTAACGAATAGTGAGATCCTTGTATCTAATATGTAATTTATATTAGATCAAATTTTATTATTATATTTTATGTATAAATACTTGACCAGTTCAAATAAATATAAATTATATCAATTAACAATATAATTGGTATTTTTTAATTGAAAAAACATATATATAATAAAAAATTTACAAACATGATCGAATATGTAGTTATATATAAAGATACGAAAACAAAAATAATGGTATATAAATAATATAAGTCAACGCTATATATACTTAAAATTTAAATTATGAAAAGAATAAAAGAAGATAATGTGGTTTACCTAATATGAATTCTAAATTACAAATAAAAAGTTAACTTAGCACAGTGGTTAACGAGCACACAAATTAATTAATTTTTAGCATAACTTATAGAAAGTGGCATTTTTGTGATTTTTCAACAAATAAGGGTAAAATTGTAATTTCACAGCCATTTTTTGGGCTCAATTTGCCCCTAGACGTCATTTAATATAGATATAAGTAGATAAGTAGATAAGTAGATTTATTTACTCTTTCCCTTCATTAGAGATGTAAACGAACCGAACTCAGACGAACTCAAACGAAATTTTAACGAACTCGAGCAAAATCTTAACGAACCGAACAATGTCCGGTAACCTTATCGGACAAAATTTCTTGTCCGAACTCGAGTTCGGTAATACTTGAACCGAACACGAACAGTTCACGGACATAACGAACCGAACTGAACTCAGACGAACACAAACAGTTCGTTAACATTTTATGTTTTTCAAAAAAAATAATATAATTTTTAACTTTATTTGATGAAAAAATTAGTCCAAATGTCAATTAAATATTTGATATTTATATATAATATTTACTTTAAATCATTTAAAAAAAAATTAAATTACAAATTATAAATAATATATAATACATATGTATATAACATTATAAAAATAATAATTTTTTCTGAACCGAACTCGAACGCAACTCGAGCGAACTCGAGTCGAACACCTTAAAAGTTCGGTTCGGTTCGTTAAGGTTATCGAACAAAAAATGTTGTTCGAACTCGTGTTCGATAACGAACTCGGACGAGCTTATCGAACTCGAACTCGAACGAACACAAACGAGCTTAACGAACAGTTCGGTTGCTAAGTTGGATCTTTTTCCGCCTTGCTAATGAATTGGTTCTATGAACAAACAATTTTTAGGAACATTTAAAATTTTAATTGTATACAATTATTCATGTTCTTAGTTTTTTTACTTTTTTTTAGAAACAGTTCTACTAAAATTCCAATCTATAAGAATTCGAAGTATGATATTAAACAATTTAGTAAATGTATCATTTGAATTAAATTAAATTTGCTGACATATAATTTTTATTGTCACTCTTAAGATATAAATTATGCTGACATATAATTTGCTGATATTATATTCTAGACATTTAAATTGAATTACATTATTGATGTATAAATTCACAACTATGTTTATTTAAACAATGCAGTATAACCAATATTTGGGAAAAAATGTTTAGCATATTTAATTTATTAACATTTTATTATTTAATTTGAAAATAATTGACTAACTTTAAAAAAGAATGAAAAATTAATTGGGCCACATCTAATTATTTGAGTAGCTTAGTCTCTTTTTTTCCCCCTAAAAAGTATTCTAAAATCTGATTAAACCAACCGAACATACTAAACATATCTTTGAGCATATCTCGCACCCTCTTAGAGAAGGGAAAGTGTCTGACTTACGCTAACAAATTCGTTCTCCGTGCTAGGACCCTGGCTTTGAGAATACAGTACAAATGTCATATACAAAAATTTGCCCAAAATCTAAGACTTGTTTCCATGTAATAAAACAAGTTTCTGCACATGGTGTACATATGAAATTTAGTGTTATTCTAACTGTACCTCGCTTCAAAACAAAATTTGTACCTCAATGCAGCCCTAGTTCAGAACCTCACTCCCCCACGTTCAAATTTTACTCACAACCACCCAAGTTCAGTGTGCCAACACATGCATTTAACAGTGTGGGGGTGGTGGTCAAAATTACCACAATTTTTAAATTTGGTGATCAGAATACTACATTTTAAAATTTTGGTCAAAAATACCAGTGAAATACGTTTTTTCAGACTGAGTATCACGAGATACGCTTTCTCAGACCCATTCTGGGACGGGGTATTCACCCAAACTTTTTTTTTTTTTTTTGTAAAAATACATTTTCATCAAAAAATATAGAATTAACATTTTTTGAGATACCCAGTATAAAAATGAGTATTTGGTCGGTAAAAATGACCAAAAACTCAAAAGTGGGTATTTTGGTTATTTAACCTAAGAAAATTTGGTATTTTTATCGTTCTTTCAACATTGTGTTACAAATTACTCAACCAAAAGGAGCTGCCCTTCAACCCATTTAAGATTCACCAAAATCAAGAAGAGTCACGAAAATCTACGCGTTACACAATGAGCTTAAATCTTGTGCTCTTACTTGGTTGCCGCCAACATTCACTCACTCCACCTATTCTCCAATCTCCAATCTAAACCTAATGTTCCTTTGATCCTCCCACTGTCCCTGATCACCACCTCCAGTCCACCATCTCTACACCACACGCACCACTAACATCCACCTGACCACGCTCCTCCATCCCTCACCCATGTCATCCCCAAAACAAAATTTCCAACATTCCTTCTCATCTTTTACTTTACACCCACATTTCCCTATAGCTACTTCTTGCCATAATGACCCTCATCTTGTTTTTAAGTGATGAACTACACTCCGTTTTCCAACTACCCCGTGAATACTCCGTTTTTAAGTAGTATTCATGATAGATTAATATATTGAATGTAGATTTTGAAGTCCAAATTAAGATAAAGGGTGTGAATATCCAGGAAGATAAAAATCAAACACGAGACCAATTGCATGTTTTCTTCAATATTAATCAGGTCATAAATTTGGCAAATTATTAAGTTATCATGTAACTAGAGTTAATAATTTATTAGAACTCATGTCATTTTCTAATATTAAACATTAATCCATCATATATCTGGCGGTTACACTTCCATAGGTATTGCTTAACATTCATAACTTGTGATAAATGTCACCGGCTGCTCTCATTTACCAGCTTGTTTGCGGAGAAGGTGAGGCAAGTTTAGCCCACTGATCTTTGCAGCAAGTATAAAATCATTTTCCGTCAGTCCAGCTGCAAAAGCAAAACATGCCTTGGTAAAGCAACCTTACGTAACTTCTTTGCTAACTAGGCATGAGACTGTTATAGTTCATTAGGCATGCTGTCAAATAAGGTGGTATAGTTCAAAAATAACAGTTCAAAAATAACAGAACCTCAATCGATTGACGAGGCTTGCGGTCATATAAAGTGGTATAGTAATAGCACATACAGAATGACTAGATGCAGGGTAGATTGGTAATTGTTGCATCATTCAACATCAGTTATTAATGGGATTTTTCCTATCAAGTCTAGCATGATCATAGGAGGAAACGATTAATAACCTTAAATAAACCAGAAAAAATTAGCCGAATACCGTCATTAGAGCTATACAGAAACCCTGGATACCGAACTATATAAGAATTGTTTTTTAATAACAATGATTTTTGTCAAAAAAAAAAATTAAGTTGTTAACCTACTTGTTCAAAGTTCAGACGATTAATAGTAGTAACTAATAAGATATGTGTTTTGATCTACTATCGAGTATCCTAAGGTGTCAATTTCTAAGTAAAATCATTGCTTAATAATTCAGTAACTGATTTTTAGCAAAATTTTCAGCAAAATGCCCGAAAAGATTGCTTAAAGATATTAAAAAAAACCATCCTTACCTACAGAATGTGTCCAGATATCTATCTTCACATTGTTCCATCCAACAAGATGAAGATCCGGGTGATGACCTGCATTGAAGGCGCGCCACTGCTCAAATTGAGAAAACTACACTAGACAGAAGTTAGCTATTCTCTTTGGGGGGGTTAAATGACAGCTAAACATGATCCATATGAATACATGATCCTATGGCTATTGGCTTGCCTTGATGACAGTCCTGAATTCCTCTATACAATACAGCTACGAATTAGTAAGCCTTAAGCTACTAATAACACACGATGTGGAGGAGGAGAGACAATGCAATGTCCCTCAAACATGCAGAATAAAAGTTTGCATCATTCAGAATGTTACTAAATTACCTTCTGCTTCCGCAACATCAGCTACAGCTTGAAAAAACTCCAGTCCTTTAGTAAAAGTCTTGGCTTTCCATGATCTTTGAAGCTTTAGTATACCATCTTGATTGATCAGGTTCCATTCAGGGACCTAACAGGAGGTATAAAAAAATCAAGTACAAACAAGATGAACTATATCTTAAAGCACAGTCTGAAACAAGACCTGGCAAATTAATGTATTTGCAGCTTCTTCTGTCATGGCTTTCAACGTGTCTGAACTGCATGGCACACATTTCTTGGTTGACAGATCTGACATAGGCAACAAGAGGCAACAGTTATCAGCAATCAAAATCAACAGCATCTCCTATTATATGTTTCCTTTTCTCTGATTCATATTATACACATCTAAAATTAAATTGTCACAAAAGCGGGCACTTCCAGACTTTAAAACATTACAAATAGGGTTATGAGTTAAACAGAATGTAGTAAAAATGTCATCAACGTTTGCTGTTAGAACCGAATCGCGTAACCTATACCACGAACTCCAATTAAGGGGCTGTATCAATAAAAGCATTATAACAATAAAATCCCGTTAACATCAACTGATTTAAAAAATAATTCAAAGACAGTAAAAGGAGGACTTCAACTTTCAGAAGAAAATGCAAGATATAACTTTGGTTCATTAGTTGTTTTAAGCGTTGTAGGTACCTATACTATTCTAAATTGAAATTGCTAGTGTGACTTGATTCATTAATCTAAAAGGATAATCAGAGTATAGCCTGCTTTTTTTGATTCAAAAGAGGTAAGAATTGTTTTAAAACAAATTATTTGTCAGCATATCTAGCCACCCATCTTCCTGATTCCTCCTTGAACCCTTAGCTAAGCCATTCTACACTTCATCCCACAATGCAAGGAATCTCAACACATAAGCATATTAGTCTGCATTAGTATATTTTTAATACTGGAGAGTCAAACTTTGACAGCGAAAATTGCTTTCTGATATTGCAGGTTTAAAAAAAGAACAAAGGAAGAGATGGTAAATGGTCTACAAATTCACACACACCTTTTACAGTGCAAAATCTCCTAAAACCGCCAGGTCTATATCTATCTGATGAAACTTTCTGAGTGTCCCAGGGCATCTGAGCTACACGAAGGCTGGAGCTGTATAAGGGTGTGAAAAATCTCGACCTAATATCATAATTGCACAAAATCAGGTAAGGAGATGAATGTATCCAGCTGAATGGGGGAAAAAGAGCCAAAACATTTGCAAAGATATATCCAACCCTCTAGGAATTAATGGAATGATGTGGCACAACTTGGAAAAATTTGTAGCTGTTCACATGTTCTTATGGTTGAGTGGGTAGTCAGTAGTCAATACTAAACAAAGAGAGGTGTACTTAAAAACTGCAGAATATTTTCTAAACACTTTCTCCAAAAATGACTTAATGCTTTACGATTAACCACCAGTCCACCTAATGTCATTCAAATATAATAGCCCTAGTTAATTAAATTTGAATGCTCTAGGAAATCTTTTACATGAGTGGCATTAGAATAGAAATTGGCGTAAACAGTTCCGCTTTAGTTAATTAAATTTGAATGCTCTAGGAATTTTTTTACGTGACTGGCATTAGAATAGAAATTGGTATAGAAGTGTTCTGCTTTAGTAATTTTTGGGGGTAAAGTAGCATTAATATAAAACATAACAGTTCACTGCAACAAGTAAACTTATGTTTCAGGATATCAGCAATATACAACTGAGTATTCGAAGTACTGTAGTTTCCATAGCTTTCAAAGCAAATCCTCACAGGTTGAAGTACAAACATAAAAGTCCACATTCATCCTCCTAAATCATATCTTCATGTCATTGAGGCACTCGTAATGGGCACTTTATCCATTACTGTTTAATCTATTTTCAATTTAACAAAAACTAACTTGGCAACATGCCTACTTTATTACGGAGAAAAACCAATGTATGTACTTCATTACGGGGCTACTTTTCTGCGGATGACAACTTGATTTCATGTTCTCTAATTAACTATCATCAATATAATCACTCCCCGTTTTGCACTACAAATCGTAAACCACAACCAACCCAAATCTTCAAATAATTGAAAGAACCCAAAAAGATTTCATTTGTATTTATTCAACTTAAAATCTCAGTGAAGCATTATAACAGACACATAGCCCACATGAAACCCGAAGGCACAATAACTATCAATACAATTGACTTACTGAGTGACTCTTGAAAATTACATAAATATATGTAAATATCATTAAATCAAAGAAAGAAAACAAAATGGGTAATTATAATTATTAAAAAATTACCATCCATGAGGATTGTTTAAGCTTTGGTGCAGTGTTGCTAGCTGCACCTGCAAAATCAGAGCAAATAAATTAAGACCCTAACGAATAAGGATACATATGTATGTATGTTATAGAGGGGGCATACGCGAGAGAGAGAAAAGAAACGAGGAGAAATAAATGGCATCGTGTGCGCTAGTGAACCAGAATATCAGTCAGTGTTCGTTTGTTACCGGGTGTCACTCACTACTGTATACTAGCTTAATACCGGTGCAATGCACGGGAGCTTTATAAATTATTAGTATATTTTTTTAATTTAATTTGAATTGTGTTTTTTTATTTTCCCAAAAGTATCAATCTATTTTAATTTCAATTTTATAAATTTTAAATTAATACTATATTATTAAAATCGAAACATTATTATATTATTAAAGTTGAAACATTAAAAGTTTTTCGGTTTTCGGCTTTCAGTTTTCGGTTCTTTATTCTAATTAAAAAATAATTTATACTATCTTGTAATAGACGAAACATTAAAACTTTGGTAGTGGTCGGTATTTTGTGATTTTACTTAATTACCCTTATTTATTTTAAAAAATATTATTAAATAATAACATTATTTAAAACCAATTATCTTTTCAGCTAAAGCCTAAAATACATTAATTTTTCTATTTTTTCTAACAAAATCCCCTCTTTTTCTAAAAAAATCACGGCAATTATCTTTTTCAACTAAAACATGTTACTTTTCGTATTTTTCCTTACTAAAATACATCATTTTCCAAAAATATCAGGCGCAAATCCTTACTTATTTATTGTAAAATCTATTTAATACTTTTAATTACGGGCAATTACCTTTTTCAACTAAAACATGTTAATTTCCTATTTTTCCTTACTAAAATCCCCTTTTTCCAAAAATATTAGGGACAAATCCTAAATTATATATTTTGAAACCTATTTGAATAATTTTAATTACGGGCAATTAACTTTTTCAACTAAAACATATTACTATTTCAATTTTTCCTTATTAAATCTCCTCTAATTATTTAAAAAAGTTAAACCTACATACTTTTTTTTAACAAATACAATTAATAAAATATAAAAACATAAATAATAAAAATTATAATTATTAAAAACAATTCATGCATCGCATGGGTTTTAAGCTAGTATTAACTAAATCTGAAAACATATATTTATTACATAAATTTTATGTCAATTTATGTTATATTTTTGGAATGATACTTATTTTTGGTTTTTTTTTATATTTTTAAAATCACTAATTTTTTGTGGTAATTTATTTAGTCTTCTATTATTTTTAAAATTTAACTTTGATAATTTTAATATGGTATTTGTTTGTTTTATATCGAGATAATAATTGACAATTTTTATTTAATTTAGTTTGCTATTTGTTTACTTTATAATATTTTGTTTTCTGAAACTAATTTACATTAAAGTAATAGATATACTAATTTAAAATTTTATCTTTTATTATTCTGTTAGCTAACTATATATCATAATTTGTTGATTATTAATTTAAAAATCTATTTTTTCTGATTATAAATAACTTTTTTATATTTTTTATTTTCTTAAGATCATTGTTTAATATTCATTATAAATCATTATAATTTTATTCTTTGTTTTGGTGATTTTTTGTTTCAAAATGTTAAATATTTATTTTAAGTGTATAGTGGTAATCATAATATTAAAAATATCTAAATTTTATTTTAGATTTTTTTTTTTAAAATTTTCAGTTTTTTAAATGAGAATAGAATATTTGAGTTATCTTTTTATTTTGCAATTTGAATTTCATAGACATCCAGATTTTTTTTCATTTTTAACTCGAAATGAGAGATACATTTGTAAATGAAACTAATTTACATTAAATAAATAAATATACCAATATATAGTATATATCTCATTTAAGAATTCATCTTTAATTATTATTTTAGCAAAATTTCTATCATAATTTGTTGACTATTAAATTTAAGATTTGTCTTTATATTAATTATTTTTTTATTTTCTAAGATCATTGCTTAATCTACATTATAAATATTTTATTCTTTGTTTTAGTAATTTTATTTTAAAATGTTAAATATTTACAGGTGATGTTATTAGAATAGAGTTTAGGTTAAAGCTAATGTCTATGTAATGTTATTAGAATAGAGTTTAGGTTAAAGCTAATGTGTCGTGTAAAATTAGGAAAGTGACGACCAGTACCATACCATACCAAACCAAATAACCCCTTTACACTAATTATATATAAAGATATAATTTCGGTTAATTATGTTTTTTTTTTTTTCTAATTGTTAATTATGTTGTTATTTTTTTTCTCTCTCCTCCAAAGACAACCCAAAATTATATAAAGGGTTAAATGGTATTTTGGTCACCCAACTCACTATAAACTTTCAATTGGGTCATCGAACTCAAAACGTTTTCAGTCACATCATTTTATTCTTAAAAAAATTTCATTCAGGTCACTGACCGTTACACTCCGTTAAAAATTAGACGGAAAGCTGACTAAACTTTGTGATTTAGCTTGAATAAATCCACTATGACATGTACAGTCAGCTGAAGTGGCGTTTTGGTCACTCAACTGACTAGAAACTTGCAATTGGGTCATCAAACTGAGTAAACTTGCATTCAGGTCACTGACAATTACATCCGTTAAAAATTAAAAAGAAATCGGACTAAGAGTTTTCCTACAACAACGTTAAGGGCCCTCCTACAACAAATACACACACATTATCATTAAGAGTTATATTTTATCAGATTAATTTTTTTTTTAAATTCAAAATGGAAAATACACATTCAATTAATATAATTATAAATTGATACATACGAACAAATATTTTAAAGATATCATATTTTTTTCAATCCAAAGTGTAATTTTTTCAATATGTAATTTTTTTCGGATGATTAGAATTTAATTTAATTTAAAATTGAACATACCCATTCAATTTATATGCTTGTAAATCGATACATGTGAACACATTTTTTTTAAGACATCACGTCTTTTTAATCCAAAGTGTACTTTTTTTAAATTTGTAATTTTTTTCGGATGATTAGAATTTAATTTAATTTAAAATTGAACATGCCCATTCAATTTATATGCTTGTAAATCGATACATATGAACAATTATTTTTAAAGATATTACGTCTTTTCAATCCAAAGTGTAATTTTTTTCAATTTGTAATTTTTTTCGGATGATTAGAATTTAATTTAATTTAAAATTGAGCATACCCATTCAATTTATATGATTGTAAATCGATACATGTGAACAATTTTTTTTTAAGATATCACATCTTTTCAATCCAAAGTGTAATTTAATTTTTAAAGTGAAACAATTAATCTTTAGGTAAGTGACCTGAATGAAAGTTTCTTGAGTTTGATGACCCAATTGCAAGTTTGTAGTCAGTTGAGTGACCAAAACGCCGCTTCAGCTGACTGTACATGCCACGGTGGATTTATTCAAGCCAACTCACCAAACTTAGTCAGCTTTCCGTCTAATTTTTAACGGAGTGTAACGGCCAGTGACTTGAATGAAAATTTTTAAGAGTACAATGACGTGACTAAAAGCTTTTTGAATTTAATGATCCAATTGAAAGTTTATAGTGAGTTGAGTGACCAAAACGCTATTTAACCCATTATATAAATGACTATTATCAGCTTTTGTCCGGTGAAGAGCTCTTTTTTTCGGCATAAATATCAAAGTCATCACCCGTTTCATCCAAATACATCACTTGAGTCACTCATTGCAAAAATGACTCAATTTAGTCACAAATTTGAAAATTTGTATCAACTTAGTCATTTAAAAATTGAAAATTTGTATCAATCTAGTCATTCACAGGTGATCTTCTTGATACGAATTTTACAATTACTGACTAAATTGAGTCATTTCTGTAATGAGTGACTTATTTGATATATTTGAATGAAATGAGTGATGACTTTGATATTTTTCCCTTTTTTTTCTCAATTTCATTCTTACTAGTTTACTAATTTAAAATCCAAAACTAGTTTTTTAGCTCGTGCAATGCACGGACAGACTATAGATATGAGTAAATTATTGATTTATTCAGAATTGTTTTTATACGTTTATATATTAGAATAACAGTTAATGAGTTATAGGGTTATACGACAAATAATGTTAGTATAAGTTTGTATTTACACTTATATACTAACTGAAAGTTTTTTTTAGTTATATTTGTGTTGATTTGAACCTACATGTGCTATATAAATATTGTTAGGCTCAAGGCATGTCTGATTACCACTATTAACAAGCCTAATCATTGTGACTATGTCACTCTACATGATCTAGTGATTTCTATCACTGGGATATAGTATAGGTCTCATTGTACTTGTCTTGTTCTCATGAATATTAGCTTGATCATGCATGCTCAGAGTTATAATGAGCTTAGTAAGTTTCATGCATAGGGCTGAGCAAAACCGAACCGAAACCGAAAAACCGATCCGAACCGAAAAATTTCGGTTCGGTTTGGATTGAGTTTTTTTCAAAATTTCGGTTTATTCGGTTTTTCGGATTAAACCGGAATAAAATCGGTTCGGTTTTAAGAATAACGGTTCAGTTTTAAGAATAACGGTTCGGTTAAAAACCGAAAAATCAAAATATATTTATATATTTTTAAAAATTATAAATATATTACATATATTATATTTATATTATTAGATTCTTAGTTTCAGACTCAGTTATCTTATTACTTTCCTTTTCTTCGACCCTAGGTCTAAAACAGTAAAACTCGACTCAGGACTGCACGAGCTTACAGCCGTCGACGGACTGACAGACTCAACTCAATCACTCAACTGCGATTTGCTTTGCGACTGATTCTTCAATTAAGAAGGTATCACTGATTCTAATTCTTCTTTTAATTCTTTCCTTTCTTGATTCTAATTAGGTTTAGTTGTTTAGAGTTCTTCAATGTTCTTGATTCTTTCCTTTCTTGATTCTAAATTTCTAATTATGTTCGGTGTCTTGATTCTAATTTCCTTTCTTTTCTTATTTGCTTTGTAATTGCTTATAGTTGATTTCTGTTTCCGCATTTCTTATTTGCTTTGTGCTTTCATAATCTACTTGTTGTCATTATTTTGTAGTTTGATGTAAACTAAAAAAATGTTTGGTCGCTGTTTATTTCTTAATTTGATTTGTGAAAGCAAAGTTCTGTACTTCCTTTCTTGAAATGCTGGAATCAAAAACTCATTTGCAATTTAATTACTATTTCTCATTAATCTGTTCCAATGTATTTTTTAATATTATTGTTCACCTGCAGCAACTTGACCGATTCATGGCTACTCTTTCTCTTGATGAGAAAAAAAATGGCAAAGACGCAACGATAGACTTGGACTTGGACATTGACAGCTAGGTACTGCCCTGCTAGTCTGCTACTGCTATATACTGTCTAGTGTCTACTGTTGTTAGTTGTTATTGTCTATTGTTCGGAGCTGCTCTAAATTGTATGCAAACTTAGCAATGTCATTGTTGTTTCCAGTCCTGTTTTATTAATATTATTGGCTACTGCTGTCTGGACTGTCTATTTTATAATTTCTGATTTTATAGCTGTTGTACTTTGCTCACATCTTAACATAGCAGCTACACAACTTTTCAGGTTAGACTTTGGAGTGTTGGCTGTTGCTGTGTTGGACTGGTGACTGGTCACGGTGTCAAGATGAATGAAATGAATGTTTGATTGTTTTCTGTTGATGGCTTGAAGTTGATGCTGTAGAAACTTTTTAAATGTACAATAGTGCAGTTATGGTATGAAATTCAGAAATTATGAATGTAGATTTGTGTAGTAGTAATCACTAATAAGTATTCTCAATTCTGTAATCAGTTGTGGACTTTTGAATGGAAATATGGAATGAAGGTTTGTCTTGATTGTTTAGCAGGTTTATTTATACTAATCATGATTCAGTATTTCAGATTTTCAGTTCATGCAATTATGCAAATTTCATGCAATTATACTGTCTAAAATACATGATTTATTAATTTCGGTTTTACAGTAAACCGAACCGAAGAAACCGATCCATACTATTTCGGTTCGGTTCGGTTTTGTACAATAATTCGGTTCGGTCTGGTTTGATCAAAACAGAACTTCGGTTTTTCTTATTCGGTTCAGTTTTTAACCGAACCGACCGAATGATCAGCCCTATTCATGCATCTAGAATGTAAATAGGTCATTGAATAATTGTCCTGGTAGAAGTTCAGTTTTGTTCATGTAGCAGGATGGAGATGAATAAGGCCCTGAAGTAATAAGTTACAGAAATTTTTCTAAGGCATTATATAGCAAAGTCAGAATAAAGCTATGTCGTGAAGTCACCAATATCCATGTCGTGAAGTGCTACATCGCATAGTCCAATTTGTACTATGTAGTGAAGTCCTCAAGACTCATGTCGTGAAGTGTTGAAGTCAGCAAAGTCAAAATGTCTAGATCGTGAAGTCCTCAAACAGCCTATGTCGTGAAGTCCTCAAATAGCCTATGTCGCATAGTCCTCAAATGACCTATGTCGCATAGTCCTCAAAAAGGCTAGATCGCAAAGTCCTCAAATGGCTTATGTCGCAAAGTCCTCAAAGGTCATGTCGCGTAGTCTTCACAAGGGACATCGTGAAGTCATGAATGAATTGGAGTTCACGATATCAACACTTAGCCGTTTACAACAAGACAAATGAAGGTACAAGATCAAAAGTCAATGGAGACAAATACTGAAGCATTTGTTCTGGCAAGGTGGTCCAAAGAACAGATGGCAAATCTACAGCTAAACTTAGAGAGAAAGATAAGAGACAAGCAGCTACAGAAACGGGAAAGACTCCGAAAAGCAGGTGGTCCTTCCTGACACAGTTAACCTCTTATGGCAGAACAAGTTGGATGAACAGTGAGGGTAACAGTATAAATAGGTGTGTGTACTAGTTTGTATAGGACTTATATATATCATGCACACCCTATTGTTAGCTGTAAGAGTGATACACATTGTTTTATCTTAAGCACTATTTTCTCTGTAAGCGAAACAAGATACAAATTGTTCTTGTTTAGAATCCAGAAATTCAGTTGTGAAATTCTGGAAAGCTATAGTATTTAATTTGCTTAATACAAAGTAGATTAAAGTGAGTGTGTGTGTTGTTTATTTTCTGCATATTACTTAGCATAATCATATACAACTTATTTAGTTTTCAAGAATCGAAAAATAACAAAACTATCCATTCACCCCCCCCCCCCCCTCTGTCTAGTTTCTAAGTGATATTCATTACTAACAAGTGGTATCAGAGCAAGACTGTTAACGTGCAAACATGAAAAGATCAACAATGAGTTCACAGAAACTGAGCAGTATAAAGATTCCTCCCTTCAACAAGGAGCACTACAACTTATGGAAGAAGAAGATGTTACTTTTCATCAAAGCTTCCAATCCCATGTATTTAGATATACTAAAGCATGGTCCCTTTATTCCAATGATTGAGATTGGTGAAACAACTGTAGGCACTGAGATAATACCAACAAGGCATGTTCCTAAAGACCCCTCAAAATACACTGATCCTGAAAAGGAGAAAATAGCACTAGATGGACATCTCCAACTTATCATCTGTGAATCTATGGATTTCAACATGTATGGCAATGTTGCTCACTGCAGTAGTGCAAATAAAATGTGGGATCTTATAGAAGTGTTATGTGAAGGAACTCCAGAAGTAAGAAAGAACAAAAAGCAGATTCTAGTATCTCAGTATGAAACTTTCATGACTCAGCCAAATGAGGGAATCACATAAGTGTTTGAGAGGTTCAACAAGCTGATAAATGAACTCAAACTCTATGACAAACACTATGAGATAGAAGAGCTCAATATGAAGTTCTTACTAACTCTTTCAGATCACTTGGAACCAATAATCTCTTCCCTTAAAGAAAGAGATCTAACAAAAATTGGTTTTGATGTGCTGTATGGTGTTTTGAAGACTTATGAGCTAGAATTGTTTCAAAAGAGGTCCATTTAAGCTAAACAAGGATTAATGGCAAATACTTCCTGTGCCCTTATTGCTGACAACTTAGGTCAAAAAATGGAATCTCTTAAAGTCAGTCAAGTCAAGATTGAGGAACTGGAGGCTGAAGACAATGGTGATGAGACTCAAGTTGTCTATGATTTGCCTGAGGATGATGAGTTCTACAACATAGATGAGCTGGACAAGATGGAAAACAAATCATTTGCATATATGGCTAGGAGATATCCTAACATAAGGTTTAAAAGGAGGCAACCACTTAAGTCTAAGTTCAATGCTGGTGGTTCAAGTGGCTCAAACACTTTCAATAAAGGAAAAAGGATTGTTGGTGTTGTTAAAGGAGGATACAAATCTGGGAGTGTGGATAGGTCCAAAATAAGATGCTATAACTGCAATGAACTTGGGCACTTTGCCACAGAATGCAAGAAGCCCAAACAAGTCACAAAGGACAAAGCATACTTGGAGCTTGAAGCTAAGTATGAAGCTCTACTCAAGAAACAACAGGGTAAAGCTTTTATTGCTGAGGGAAAGTTCTGGGATGACTCTGATGAAGAGGAAGAACAAGAGTACTCAAACTATGCCTTGATGGCATTTTCTGATGATGGTGATTCCTCAAGTCAAGTACCTATTCTTACTTCTCTTGATATGACTCCCTTTCAATATAAGCAAACTGTTGAAGATATGAGTACTGAGATGTTCAATATTCACACTAGCATGTTAGTTGCCAATGAAGAAATTGATAGACTAACTGCTAAAAATCTTGAGCTTACAGAAAAGAATGAGGAACTTGTGTTAATGGTTGTGAGCCTTGATGGTTTGAAAAAGGAGAATGAGTATCTTAAAAACAAAGTGATTTGTGCTGAACAAATATAAAAAGCTCTTAGAGAACAAATTACTGAAAATGAATTAAAGCTAAGAAGTTTCAAGAACTCCTCTGAACTTATTCAAACCTATCACAAGGAACACACTGAAGACTGCAAGGTTGGAGTTGGTTTTGATTATGAAAATGATAAGGGAAGGAAGAAGGCCAAGGGCAAAGGTTAAGAATCTTTTACAAACAAAAATGCCCCAACCATTTTGTCAAGTATTGAAAAGCCCATCTTCAAGAAGAGTATTGTTGAGTTTGATGAAGAACTACTAATCATCAAACAACAACTATTTGAAGAAGATGAGGCTGCCAAAGACACTTCTTCCTCTCCCAAGTCTGATGTTCAGAAAGAAACCAAAGACAACCTTGTTAAGAGTCCTAAAATTAAGAAATAAGTTGTTAAGAAGAAGAAACAAAACAGAAATGGTAAGATGGGTGTCAACAAGAGCAACAATTATGCTTATGTGCCAAATGCTTCTAGGAAACAGTGTCAGAAATGCTTATCTGTGAATCATTTGACTCATAAGTGTAATAAACCTGTAAATGTTGAAGTTGATAACTTGAGTAATCATTCTGTAGGTATAAACTCTATTCATGATTCTTTCTGTGGTAATGCAAACTATATGACATGCTATGTGACTGTGATTGCTATCTGTTTATCTCTTAAGCATAAACTTGAATCTGCACAATCTTGTGAATCACACACACATATGCACACTCACAGGACAGGATCCCCAATCAAGGTTGAGAGGGTGAAAACTTCATGTGAGCCTAAGAGTGTAAACTCCAAAGCCACAAACAAAGTGAAGTCTCCTACTGTGAAGAATGCTATTTATGACAGAAGAATTGTTAACAAAACTGTTTCTAAATCAAATGGACCCTACCAAGTGTGGGTACCAAAAACAACTTAGTCATTTTGTGAATGCAGGGCAACATGAATAAAAGAGTCATTTGGATCTTGGACAGTGGATGCTCAAGTCACATGACTGGTGATATAGCCCTGCTATCACAATTTGAGGAGAAGGCTGGCCCATCAATAACCTTTGGAAATGACAACATTGGTTATACAATGGGATATGGCAGTGTCAAATCTGGGAATGTCATTATTGAAGATGTAGCATTTGTTGAAGGACTAAAGCACAACCTCTTGAGTATTGGACAATTCACCAACATGGGTTTCAAAGTGGAATTTAATGAAGATCATTGTCTAATCTCAAAAAGAGGAAGTGGTGAAGTTGTTCTAACTGGTGTGAAGAAAGGAAGCTTGTTTGTAGCTGATCTTAAGGCTGCAGACAAGGGAGAAATTTGTTGTTTCTACACTAAGGTCACAAATGAAGAATTCTGGCTATGGCACAAGAAATTGTCTCACTTGAATGTTCAGGCAATGAACTCTCTAACAAAGAGAGAACTCATCAGAGATATGCCTGCTTTGGAGTTTGTGCAAGATGGAGCATGTGAAGCATGCCAAAAAGGAAAGATTAAGAGATGAAGTCACAAGAACAAGTTGCTCAATTCAAACTCCAAGCCTCTGCAGCTAATTCACATGGATCTATTTGGCCCTGTGAATATTATGTCCCTTTCCAAGAAGAAATATGCTCTAGTCATGGTTGATGATTATTCAAGATACACTTGGGTGGAATTTCTATTCTCCAAGGATGAAGCACCTCAAGTAATCATAGAGCATATTAAGAGAGTTGATAGAGAAGCACAAAGCACTGGTTCCTCTGTAGTTGCAATGAGAAGTGATAATGGAATTGAGTTTAGAAATTCAACATTGTATGAGTTTTGCAAAGATAAAGGAATTTCTCAACAATTTTCAGCTCCTAGAACTCCTCAGCAAAATGGAGTAGTTGAGAGAAAGAATAGAACTCTCATTGAAGCTGCAAGAACAATGCTGTTGGATGCAAAGCTACCTACTAGCTTTTGGGCTGATGCTGTTAACATAGCATGCTATGTGCAAAATATAACATTGATCAATAAGAAGTCTGGAAAAACTCCTTACTCATTAATGACTGGCAAAAGAGCATCCTTCAAGTATCTTCATGTGTTTGGAAGCAAGTGTTTTGTGATGAAAGATACCTCTGAGCATGTTAGAAAATTTGATGCTAAGGCATTTGAAGGTATCTTCATTGGATACTCTCTGGAAAGGATAACATACATAGTGTTTGTACATGAGCAACACAAAATTATGAAAAGCATGGATGTTACCTTTGATGACAAGAAGACTCATGGACTTGCAACAAGTGAACAAGACAGTGTGCCATTAAGATTTGAAAATCAAGGATATCTTGAGGATTCTGAAAGTGAGGATGAACCACCTGTTCCAATTGTTCCACAAAATGAAACTCTTGAAGTTGATGATCTTCCTCAAACACCTGTGCAAGGGAACACAAACACAGGGGGAGAAGAAGAGAATGCAACTGTAAATCAAAATGATCTTGGAACAATTCAAGGAAATGAACAGGGTTACACTAGAAAATGGGACAGAGCCCACACTAGGGATCAAATCATTGGAGATCTTGGTGAGGGAGTTAGAACAAGAAGGGCAACAATGAATACATGTCTGTATAGTTGCTTTTTGTCACAAGAAGAACCAAAAGTAATTGAAGAAGCTTTGAAGAATTCTGACTGGATTGTTGCAATGCAAGAAGAGTTGAATCAATAAGGGCCTAAAGTAATAAGTTACAGAAATTTTTCTAAGGCATTATATAGCAAAGTCAGAATAAAGCTATGTCGTGAAGTCACCAATATCCATGTCGTGAAGTGCTAGATCGCATAGTCCAATTTGTACTATGTAGTGAAGTCCTCAAGACTCATGTCGTGAAGTGTTGAAGTCAACAAAGTCAAAATGTCTAGATCGTGAAGTCCTCAAACAGCCTATGTCGTGAAGTCCTCAAATAGCCTATGTCGCATAGTCCTCAAATGACCTATGTCGCATAGTCCTCAAAAAGGCTAGATCGCAAAGTCCTCAAATGGCTTATGTCGCAAAGTCCTCAAATGGCTTATGTCGCAAATTCCTCAAAGTTCATGTCGCGTAGTCTTCACAAGGGACATCGCGAAGTCAGGAATGAAGTGGATTTCAC
The DNA here is from genome assembly GCA_030848705.1 of Heracleum sosnowskyi. Taxonomy (NCBI): domain Eukaryota; kingdom Viridiplantae; phylum Streptophyta; class Magnoliopsida; order Apiales; family Apiaceae; genus Heracleum; species Heracleum sosnowskyi. The sequence continues at coordinate 103,831,056 of CM061241.1, read as the reverse complement.
GATATCAACACTTAGCCGTTTACAACAAGACAAATGAAGGTACAAGATCAAAAGTCAATGGAGACAAATACTGAAGCATTTGTTCTGGCAAGGTGGTCCAAAGAACATATGACAAATCTACAGCTAAACTTGGAGAGAAAGATAAGAGACAAGCAGCTACAGAAACGGGAAAGACTCCGAAAAGTAGGTGGTCCTTCCTGACACAGTTAACCTCTTATGGCAGAACAAGTTGGACGAATAGTGAGGGTAACAGTGTAAATAGGTGTGTGTACTAGTTTGTATAAGACTTATATATATCATGCACACCCTATTGTTAGCTGTAAGAGTGATACACATTGTTTTATCTTAAGCACTCTTTTCTCTGTAAGCGAAACAAGATACAAACTGTTCTTGTTTAGAAGCCAGAAATTCAGTTGTGAAATTCTGGAAAGCTGTAGTATTTAATTTGGTTAATACAAAGTAGATTAAAGTGATTGTGTGTGTTGTTTATTTTCTGCATATTACTTAGCATAATCATATACAGCTTATTTAGTTTTCAAGAATCGAAAATTATCAAAAATATCCATTCACCCCCCCCCCCCCTCTGTCTAGTTTCTAAGTGATATTCATTACTAACAAATATATTAGAGTAAATTGTACTTTGTGTACTTGCACCTTAATTAAGACACCACTTGAAATACTATTGTTCAAAATCGAGCACTTGTAATATCAATGTTTGTATTTCACCGCACTTTGTTGCATTTCGTTAACTGAGGTTAACTTCGTTATTAATTTGGGAAGTATAGTGCACTTTGTGTACTCGCACTTTACTCTAAAGTGCATTTTATGTACTCACACTTTGCTCAAAACATTACTTACAATACTTTACTTCAAAATTTAGAGTGAAATGCGAGTACACAAAATACACTTTAGAGTAAAGTGCGAGTACACAAAGTGCACTTTACTCCCTAAGTTAATAACGGAGTTAACCTTTGTTAACGGAATGCAACAAAGCGCAATGAAATACAAACATTGATATTGCAAGTGCTCGATTTTGAACTATAGTATTTCAAGTGGTGTCTTGACTAAAGTGCGAGTACACAAAGTGCACTTTCTCAATATATTACTTAAAAACATGTCAGAAATTATGTATTGTTTGATTTATTAGAGATATAAATAATTACAATGCACATGTATATATAAATTTTACTCAAATTATATTTTTTATAATATTTAATTCTTAAATATCTACAATGAATCTAAATAATAGTATAATGAGATATGGTATATACATATTTCTGTATGAGTATATAACCAAAAAATTAAAATCGCTAAATAAAATATCATCAAATATTTACATACATTTATCTATGTATGTATGTATGTATGTGTGTGTGTGTGTGTATGTATGTATGTATGAGTATGCATATTAATTTTGCAGCACTAAATAATATGTAAATGTATTGATGTTACAAGACAAAACTAACCATGAAAATATATAGTACGAATGAGTGTAAAATACATATAGTAAGAATAAGATAAGATATATGTTAGCAAATATGGTCATATATATATATATATATATATATATATATATATTGATGTTATAAGACAAAACTAACCGTGAAAATATAATATAAAAGAGTGTAAAATATATATATTAAGAATAAGATATGGTATATGTTAGCGAATATGATCATATATTAGCATACATGTACACAAATGTATATATATATGTATGTACGTATGTTTAAATGAGTATGCAACCAAAAAATTAAAATTGCTAAATAAAATATTATCATATATTTGCATAAATATTTTTTTTTGTCAGGAGTTATATTTATATATTTACATAAATATGTGTACATGTATGTATGTATGTATTTATATATGAACTAGCTTACTAAGCCGCGCTTCGCAGCGGCATTAAAATATATTTGTTAAGAAAAAGAATATTAAAATAAAAATTGTGAAATTAATATCTACAAAATTATTTAAATTATCAAATAAAATATATTCTATAAAATTTGCATTTGGATAGGTACTATAATAAAATATTTACATATTTTGTTTGTTTATATAGTTTGATTTTTTATTTTGTTGGACCGATACCATTGCCATATATATATATATATATATATATTAACAAAAATCAATATAAACATATAATATTACTTATATTTATATAGTATTATTAGAAAAGATAATATATAATTTATATTATATATTATAAATCTTATAGTTTGTAATATTTCAAATCTTAGCAAAATTCCATCCTTATTGAAACAAACATAATAATTAAAAATAGCTAAGAAAATTACAGTAATTATCAATCTCAATAGACCTTTAGTGCATATTCAAAATATATTAAAACCGGACAAGTTATCAATGTAGTTTAAAAGTATAATGTGAAACCTTTAGTACATATTATTTAATACTAAAAAGTAAGATTAGAAACACATATGTAATTAGGCGCTAGCATAATGCTAAATACATGTTCCATTGCCTCGTCACATAACTTACTAATTTGTGACAATTTTGAGATCTCTTTTTTTCCAACCGCCTTTGACAACTTCAATGCCACCCAAGTAGGTCAAGCAGCCCACAACATCTAAATCAACATAGAAAAAATAATATTAGAACATGATAGTTTGAATTATAACTTATATAATAGTATTACTTATATATTACTCTAATATATTACTGCATCAAAAACTTGAGAGTATGTTGGTGTCATTAATACGTGCATCAATCATATCCGGACATATGAACTGAAATCCATGTAGTGATATGTTGACGATGCCTTCTTCCAATCTCTTAGGAAACATTATGCGTATGAAGAGCAATTTAGACCCATGTGATAGTGGTCTTCATCGATCAAAATCATGTCAAGACTGATAAGTTCTTCAGTATTTGAATTGACAGATTCCCACATTCTACACACTCGTACTCTTATCATCCAGGTATAGTTGTTGTCGTTCAAAGCATCCAATATGGTGTAGGCCATAGTTGTATTGATTGTAAATATTGTTGTAAAAATTTGAAGCTATGTAAAAAAGTTTCGGTGTAGATTTTTTGTTATGAATGACCTTTTAATTTATAGGTGTTTGTAAGGTGAATAACATGGAAATTCATTATGTTTAAAAGTCAAGAAGTATTATAAAAGAAAAGTTCTGTAAAGTTTGAAAATAATAAAAGAAAGTTCTATCAAGTTTGAAAATAATAAAAGAAAGTTTTATCAAGTTTGAAAATAATAAAAGAAAGTTCTATCAAGATTGAAAATAATAAAAGAGAAAATTGCAATTATTAACATAAAATCCTAAAAATTCAAAAATAATAAGGAATTTGTAATTTTCTAAATCAAAGAAAGTTCTATCAAGTCCTACAAATTTGAAAATAAGAAGGAAGTTGTAATTTTCTAAATCAAAGAAAGTTCTATCAAGTTTGAAAATAATAAAAGAAAGTTCTATCAAGCCTACAAATTCGAAAATAATAAGGAAGTTGTAATTTTCTAAATCAAAGAAAGTTTTATCAAGTTTGAAAATAATAAAAGAAAGTTCTATCAAGCATACAAATTCGAAAATAATAAGGAAGTTGTAATTTTCTAAATCAAAGAAAGTTCTATCAAGTTTGAAAATAATAAAAGAAAGTTCTATCAAGCCTACAAATTCGAAAATAATAAGAAAGTTGTAATTTTATAAATCAAAGAAAGTTCTATCAAGTCCTACAAATTCAAAAATAATAAGGAAGTTGTAATTTTCTAAATCAAAGAAATTTTCTAAATCAAAGAAAGTTATATCAAGTCCTACAAATTCGAAAATAATAAGGAAGTTGTAATTTTCTAAATCTAAGAAAGTTCTATCAAGTTTGAAAATAATAAAAGAAAGTTCTATCAAGCCTACAAATTCGAAAATAATAAGGAAGTTGTAATTTTCTAAATCAAAGAAAGTTCTATCAAGTTCTACAAATTCGAAAATAATAAGGAAGTTGTAATTTTATAAATCAAAGAAAGTTCTATCAAGTTTGAAAATAATAAAAGTGAAAAATTGAGAAAATTAGAAAAATAGAACGGAGCGATTCTAGAGGCGCCACCTCACCGCCCCCGTCTTCTCCTTCATATAAGTATATTGATGTTTAAATATGTATATTAATTTTGCATCAATTAATAATATGTAATTAATATGTTGATACTAAAATACCAAAATGGCCCTGAAATGATATAATAGGAAGAGGGGTAAAATGGGCAATTTGATTTAAATTGTTTATCAAACCCTGTTTTGGTGTATTATATATACTAGCCTATAACTCGTGCAAGGCACGGGCCATCAAAGACAATTAAAAATCAATATAATAAATTATAAAATGAGAAATTTAAATATTAATTGTAATATAGAAAAATAAATAAATAATACAAATGGGGTGAGAAAGATAAATGAGACATTATTAATATTATTTTATTATTTATTAAAATAATATTAAATGATGAATTTCATCAAGTGTTGCAAACTATCATACGTCATGCTCATTTTCACTCCCACTCCTCTGTATCATGAAATAGTGGAGGAAGTTTGGACCACTGCTGAGCATGATGCCCTGAACGGTACAATTTCTTTTATTGTCAAGGGAAATATGCATATAGTTAACTCAGATGTGATTACTACCTGCTTTAAAATACCTGAAAATAATTGTGATGCTATGGCTACTAACACTGAAATAGTTGTCCTGCTCAATTCAATGTAAGGGTTGCATTGATATTTTTGAAAAAAAAAAAAATTTTAGTGCAAACAAATATAAATGGTAATATGTTAATTTAAAGGTAATTATTGTCCGTGATATTTTTGGAAAAAGAGTAGATTTTGTTACAAAAAGTGTTTTACTGATAAAAGGCAATCAGCTAGTTACTATTTTTATATTATTTTATTATTTATTATAAAATGTAATATGTTTTAATATCAAGATAATTTCCCGTGATATTTTTGGAAAAAGTGTAGATTTTGTTAAAAAAAAAGTGTTTTAATGATAAAAGGTAATAAGCTAGTTAGTATTTTTATATTATTTATTATTAATAGTAATATGTTTTAAATTAAAGTTAATTGCCCATGATATTTTTGAAAAAAGGAGTAGATTTTGTTATAAAAAAGTGTTTTAAAGATAAAATGCAATCAACTAATTACTATTTTTATATTATTTTATTAGATATTACAAAAGATAATATGTTTTAATTTAAATGTAATTACCGGTGATATTTTTGGAAACAGAGTAGATTTTGTTACAAAAAGTGTTTTAATGATAAAAGTCAATCAGCTAATTACTAATTTTATATTATTTTAATATTTATTAAATATAATAAATGACCGAAAACCGAAAAAAAATAGCGAAAACAAATATAAATGGTAATATGTTAATTTAAAGGTAATTATTGCCCGTGATATTTTTGGAAAAAGAGTAGATTTTGTTACAAAGAAGTGTTTTAATGATAAAAAGCAATCAACTAGTTACTATTTTTATATTATTTTATTATTTAATATAAAAGGTAATATGTTTTAATATCAAGATAATTTCCCATGATAGATTTTGTTAAAAAAAATGTTTTAATGATAAAAGGTAATAAGCTAGTTAATTTTTATATTATTTATTATTAATGGTAATATGTTTTAAATTAAGGTAATTGCCCGTGATATTTTTGAAAAAAGGAGTAAATTTTGTTACAAAAAAGTGTTTTAAAGATAAAAGGCAATCAAATAATAACTATTTTTATATTATTTTATTAGTTATTATAAAAGGTAATATGTTTTAATTTAAATGTAATTACCCGTGATATTTTTGGAAAAAGAGTAGATTTTGTTACAAAAAGTGTTTTAATGATAAAAGTCAATCAGCTAGTTACTATTTTTATATTATTTTATTATTTATTAAATAGAATAAATGACCGAAAACTGAAAACCAAAACTTTCAATGTTTCGGTTTTAATAATATAGTATAGATAATAGATATAATAGATTTATACCACCATTGAAATAATTTTATTTCGCAGTTGCTAATATATTTGTTAAAAATAATAGAGTTAATTGCACTTTGCATCCCCATCTTTACTCCAATTTCAATTATGTATATGTAGTTTCATAAATTACACTTTGCATCTCCAAATTTTAAATTATAGGTCGAATCATAACTACTTATATGTTTTTTTATAAAAATAATGTTGTTTTTAACGAATATATTCGTTAAAAACAACATTATTTTTATAGAAAACTATATTCGTTAAAAACAACATTATTTTTATAGAAAACATATAAGTATTTATGATTCGACTTATGATTTAAAGTTTGGGGACACAAATTATAATTTATGAAACCAAATATATAAAATTGAAATTGGAGTAAAACCGGAAAATATAAAATACAATTAATTCAAATCAATATTATTTTTGATAAAAAAAATTATTTGAAATTGTGATTCGACTTATAATTTAAAATTTGAAGATGCAAAATACAATTTATGAAACTACCGGTACATAATTGAAATCGAAGTAAAGTTGGGGACGCCGAATGAAATTATGTCAAAATGAAATAACAAGATAGGAAGTTAGGAATTGCATTAGAGATCTCTCTCTCTCTCTCTCTCTCTCTCTCGGTCCAGTGTTGATCTCTCTCTATCGCTCTCTCTCACAGAAATGGTCAGTACTACTTCATCCCGAATTTTATTCACTTCCTTGCGTGTTTCTTGCCCCCCAATTTCTCCTTTTACCTCGTTTGATCATTTTAATTTCTGATATAATAATCTCCACTTTCAGTTTTTTTCTTTTGTGGGGTTTTGCTGTAATCTAATTTAATTCAATGCCCATTTACATATTTGAGATTTAGATACACTAATGTTCATGTTGTTTTATTAATATTTTTATTTATCTTTGAAGAACTTTGTAAATGACTAGATTAGATATAGCCCCTTGCTGCTTAATGTTATTAGATTAGATTCAGATCCATATGATTATACTAGGCCTAGCTTCCATTTTCTTTTAATATATTGTGTTTGATTATTGAATTTGAGTTAAAATCGATCAATGTCAAGCAAGAAGGTATATAAATGATGTCAAACTGGTTGTAATTGTTGATTATCATAATGAATTTAGTAACCAGAAATAACCCGTTTCACTTGCAAGTGCTTATAGGTAATCCGAGATCACCCATTTCACCGTGTATTGATATAGTTGTATAACTTCTTAGAGGTCAAGAGACACAAACGAAGCATGCCACTATCTATCAGAGAGAAGCACACTTTAGATATATTAATTAAATTTAAACCCAACAAAATAATTTCAGGTAGACTGTAATCGTTTAGTCGACAATACACACTTTGTTCTCAAATTATAAATAAAAACACAGATCAATGAAATTAACTTGTCGGCATTTGGATCTCACCTTCTTTGAGACTCTTACAACTTTCTACATGTAGTTGATTGTTCAGATTTTTGTTGATTAAAGTTGATTAATACCATTTTAAAGCAAATCAGATATGGTTCGGTCCTTTTTTTGTTTTGTAAAAAACGTCTAGCTTTGCTGGGCTTTGGTCTTAACTCCTAAGCGAGCCGTAAAGTGTACTTTTCACAATTTTGGTAATCATCAGAAAACAGTATGTATGCATGTTGATATGAAAAATGATATAAAATTCTTTAGCTGTAGTTCTGAATTATGCCACATAAATTCTACTCCCTCCGTCCCAACAGGTTCTTTACGTTTGCTTTTTGCACGGAGACCAAGGAATATTCTTAAAATAAGTGAGGTAGTGGATGTAATAGTGTATTTTATTGTTAAAATAAATGAAGTAGTGGGTGTAATAATAATTTATTGTTAAGATAAGTGAGATAGTGGGTGTAATAGTATAAAGTATTGAAAAAGTGGAGTGAAATAGTGGATGTAATAATGTATTATATTATTAAAAGTTACTATTTTTAGTAATGTAAAGAATTGGTGGGACGTCCCAAAAAGGAAAGTGTAAAGAATTGATTGGGACGGAGGGAGTACTAAAGTTTGTATGGTCTCAAAATTTTGAGCAGTAGCATGTGGCAGGTTTTGTAGGGGCTAAATCTTTAGGTAATTTATAAGGATCTGATTCATGCATCATCAAGATAAATCATTACTAATTATGAGAGAATGACGGACACGTGACTTTAATGCTATAATTTTAACCTACTGTTTGCAGGAGGCCTGCCCATCTGTGAAAAATATTCTTCTTCTAGATTCTGAAGGGAAACGTGTAGCTATCAAGTACTATTCGGATGACTGGCCAACAAATAGTGCAAAAGAAGCTTTTGAGAAATCAGTTTTTACTAAGACCCAGAAGACAAATGCGAGGACAGAAGGTACAGTTTTGTTTCTAGTGAAAATCTAATATGTTGGTTTCTTTTAGTTAGTACACTTCTTTCTAAAGCAATATTACATGTGGGAATGCCATCCTTCCGAAGCTCTCGAGATTCCGGAATGCAATGTACTTTTATGCAATCACATTAGACTTATGAGTCTTACTGAAGCATATCTCTAAGAGTCTTCCCCTTATTTGATGCATATTATGGTGAATAAAGTTCTCAAGTACAATGTCAACTCGCTGATGTCAGTGCTTGCTCACATCTTCTATGATGTCAACGTATTTGTGGAACTGGTCTGCTGTCAATTGAACTATAATCAAGACAATTATCTTCTTGAACTTTACATTGAGTTGTTGCATTTATACCTACATCCTAATAACATGTATCAGATCATTAATAAATTACTGAACATGTTTATCCACGCAGCGGAGATAGCAATGTTTGAGAACAGTATTGTTGTGTACAAGTTTGTGCAAGACCTGCACTTCTTTGTTACTGGGGGTGAAGATGAAAATGAGCTAATCTTGGCCACTGTCCTTCAAGGATTTTTTGATGCAGTTGGCCTTCTGCTTAGGTATTTTGCTATAATATATGTTTCTGTTTATTCTTTTTAGGTTTTTTATATGTTGACATCTTCATGATAGTCTAATTTGGCATCTTCGTCTATTAGGGGCAATGTAGAAAAGAGGGAGGCACTTGAGAATCTGGATCTTATTCTTCTGTGTCTTGATGAAATTGTTGATGGCGGGTACGTTTGATAAATATAAATCTTTTGTTAAAACCAGGCGTTGTCTGCTAAATTGCTCAGCTGATGCATAATAAGTGGTTGATACTTGATATAAGACTTTAGTTTGTAGAGTTCCTATAATCCAGTTTTCCCCGCGCAACCTAGAGTTAGTGGTGACTATAAAAAGGTTGACCGACATTAATCTGTGAGATAAATTGATGCAAATAGTGGAGCAATTTAATTTGATCACTTCTTTTGCTAGTGTCCAAATATCCAAACCAAAAAAGAAATTATGCTCAGTACACAAACTACTAAAAATTCTTTAACAAATCTAGTAGAGGAACCTACCCGTTTCTCCAAAAACAAAGATGTGGTTCGACTGCTAGGCCTCCTTGTGTTTGTGCATGGCTTCAAAATACCTCCTTATGGTTTTCTTAGTTGTACCCAAGAAGTTCTTGGTTAAACCAGAGATAAAGTAATTAAGTTATTCTCACTCGCAAGTCTCAACCAACTTTAAATTATATGATGCCAAATGATGCATATTTTTATCATTGTGTTTAGATTGTATTCTAGAAGCAGTGATTCCGTCTGCAATCACTGCACAATTCATTGGCTGCATCTTTAGCTTGTACAACTGATTAGACAGTTAGGCTAGGTGAACCGTTAATCTATAACACTGTTCCAGAAACATTTTTTGGAGAGAAGAAAAGAAGGGAAATATTTAATTTCTTCAGATTGTACCTGAATAATTTTTTTTGAAAGAAAGGAAAAGAAAGCTGAAGATTTGGGAAGAAGTTTCCTTTATTTTTGTCTCCAAAATTTTCTCCCTACTTTTGGAAAGATTAGGAGAGAAAGAAAAATAAGTCATTTTCTATTCTTTTCTTTTCTATCCTACATTCGGGAACACAGCGTAAGTGAACCTCAGGGAAAATTGCTTTGAGATGCAAGTTGTTGAAGGAGAAGAGCTCAATTTTATCCCTACAGCACAAATTTCAGGGCTCAAGGCATAAGCTCAATTTAAAAAGTAGTACTTAGTTGGTAAAGAAAAAAAGTTATCATAACATGTCTACCTTCATAAACTGTGCAGAATTGTTCTTGAAACTGATGCAAATGTCATAGCTGGGAAGGTTGCAACGCATAGCGTTGATTCCGGGGCACCTTTGTCTGAGCAGGTATTGATGTATTATGATTTTATTCTCTGCACCTGTCAGTAGAAAAGAATGTGAACTGTAGATTTTATCTTTCTAATTGTTTCTTCTTTGTTTTATTGCTATTTTTTTTAAATAATGTTAATATTTTGACCGAACCAATTTATTTTTTGTTGACACTCATTTTTAATGATCAGACTATCATTCAAAAATCCCCTGCACTCAATTTTGTCCCCTAGATTTTTGATTAGATGCCTATAATCTCAAACCTTTTTTGTCAAAAAAAATTTAGACAAAAGAATATTCATGGGCATGTTCAAAGTTAGCCATACATTTGGCCAGCACCTTTAGAAATCAGACTGTTTGTCATGGATAATATGTACATGCTTATGTGAGGCTCTGCTTTACAGACAATCAGTCAAGCACTGGCAACAGCACGTGAACACCTTGCAAGGTCTCTGCTGAGGTAATGCTTTTCTTAAACATGCGAAACAGAATAGAGAAGGATCTTTTGAATCACATTCAATTTCACGTGTTGACAAGGTCCTTATTGAATTTGCTCTAATTAATTTCAGCTAATGAGGATGCCATTTGGTGTGAAGACAAGGATTGTCTGGTCTAAAAGGAACTATTGTTGGTCTATTCACATATTTTTGTATGGAAGAATTTGAAACTTGGATGTGTAATGAGTAGTAGAATGGTAATCAATAAAAACACTAAAACAGGCAGGTAGAAGGTGCTTGATTACCGTTGGTTGTTGGTCCTTGTATCGGTGGCTAGGATGCTTTATAGTATATACAATGTTTTGGCCAGAGTCTTGAGTGACATTAACATATACAAGTGAATTCTTAACTGATCAAGTGTGTACACCTTTTTCTTTTTGCCTGGTTTTTTTCCGGAAGTCATAAAGAACCGACTCTAGTACCAAACCAGTGGTAACAAATTACTAAACTTCTCCTAGAATGCTTGTACAAAGATGTCTGCAAATCTTACCCATAATTTTGGGAACAGTCTGTCCTTCATGTAAGGCTCCATTGGGAGAAGTTTCAAATCTGATTTACAGCCGGGTCCATCATTTGAACTTATTGGCAGTACTTGTAGAAACAGTGTCCTTTTACCAATTTTTAGTTTTTTACAAGACTGTTCCTTTTTAATACTCCCTCCGTCCCGGCCCTCCGTCCCAGCAGGAAGTTAACATTTGAAAGAAGACTCATGTATTTTAAGGCTTCTTTAAAGTATAGTTTCATTAACTGTTTTAATTTTTTTTTTCTTCTGAATAAAAATTAAATGTTTGGATTTTTATTCAAAAAAGAAAAAATTTAAAAATAAATAATGAAATTATATTTTATAGGAGCCTTAAAATGTGTTGATCCCTCCATTTAAAATGTTAACAAATGGATGGGACGGAGGGAATATAAGATTGGGTTTAAATATTTTTTCTAAATTAGATGATTGAGTTCTATTATCAGATTTACATACTGTATATGATGAAATTTATATACAATGTACTCTTATTACATCATGTAATATAATTTTATCAAACAAAAAAGGTAGGATTCTTATATTAGAGCATCTCCAATGGTACTGGTTAAATTGGTTAGCTAAAATAAGATAAAATACTGATTATTTAAAATTTGTCGAACTTGTAAGGTATTGTGCTCCAATGGAGTTGGCTATAATAATTGGTTATATTTTAAAAATAGTATATTATTATTATTTCAGATCGTTAAAAATAAAATATATTATTTTAATAAGGCAATAGATGATGTGGAATATTGCTACAGATAACATGTCCATAGAGATTCAGCAAATATAACCAACGTAAGAAGGTTGGCTAATTTTTTTGCTAAAAGGAATGGACCATTAAAGTGCATCTTTTTTTTTACATAATCTTTATAATTCATAATTATGACATGTTAATTTAAATTTTAGGATTGCTCCCATGGAGATGCTCTTATATATGTCAAATTTAATATTATACTACACCCAATTTGTGAACTGAGTATGCGAAACTCTCCGATAAGACCGAGCACTCATTGTTAAGTGTTAACTAGTCGAACCTTTCAACTTTTAGAAACATTTGAGCTGAATTCACTTTAGGAACTACAATATAGCGTATGTGACTGGTTTGATCAAAGGAGGTAAGCTAAGATGACATTTTAAAAAAAAACTTTAGTTTTCAATTAGCAGATTCTACACGTTTATGCCAGGTTTGACAATCAAATAAACTCAAACCAGCAAGATGTCACAAGACATGATATTGGACTAGAAACCTAGAATTCAAAAAGACTCGAAAGGAGAAAAACTAACAAAAACATTAAGTTAAATGTTAACTAACTCAAATTAGCAACACTCATGAAGTGTACCTACGTTACATTTAACACAGGTGAATACGTAGCATACAACCTCTAACAGCACAGGGCAGCAGCGAATCACTTCTCTTCAAGACATATTTATATCTTAACCTCCACACCCTCGATACAAGCCCCGAGAAACCCATAGGTGTCAAGGTTAGTAGCCATTTTGCCATATCTGCTGAGTCTGCTTTGGTTGGCCTTGAGATCCACTAAGGGCACCACCGTCTCTTGGGTTTTGCGGCTGATGCTCCAATGGTACACCAGTCTGAGAATGGTAGAAATTTGGGTATCCAAGATTTCCATAATTTTGTGAAGGCTGCTGACCTTGCCGAAAACCACCAGGCTGCTGATTCTGCCCCTGAAAGCTGTAATATGTACTTGCTGGGACGGCTGATATTGTTCGTGAACCAGGCCCATGAAGCCACATGGCCGAACTATCATTCTAATAAAAATTCAAAAAAAAAGGGCGTTAGATGTATAAACACAACTTTCTTTTCAAATCGAACTATCATATGCATCAATTTGATATTAACACTGATGTAGCTGTACCCAAAGGAAGACGTTCACATACAATGGATGTGAGATTTTCTCTCCCTTTGCTTATTTTCTGGCGTTCTTTTATCAAATTGTCTTCCCTTTCCATTGACTGGTGCCCTTATCAAAGATTATTTTATTTATTATTATTCTTATTATTATTTAGTATTATTATTATTATGATTATTATTATATTATTGTTTTGTGGGGGTGGGCCGTGGGGTGGGGTGGGAGGAGGATATTTGGACAAACAAACTAGAAGTTATATCCACCAAATTCCAAAAAAAAGTCTAGAAACTTTTAGTGTATGCTCCACCAGTCAACTCCCTTCCACATGGGTCTAGAAATCGTGTTGCATATGTTGCCAACATAAAAGTGTATCAATCAAAATCTATTCTATAATTTTATCAAAGCAAAAACAAATAACATATAATTTGTTTATGAGAAAGCAAATATTATCCTACCGCATTATTTATCTTCTCAGAAATAAGTTTATATATTTTCTCTCATACCTTCACTACTATCTTACAACATATTAATGCTTTCTTAAAAATGAAAAAGGGAATAAATGCACTACCTAATAGCAAATATCATCAGACAATGTAGTGGTATATGGATTGCATAATACCTGTTGAAGGGATATTAGATTATTGCTATCCTTGTACTGAGAACTCAGGATGTCATCATAGCCCATGGTTGATCCTGCTGGCGAGGCAGCTGTTGGATTCATGCCGTAGTTTGCTGGAATGGCTGTTGAACTCCCAAAGGCACCATAACCAGAAGGAACAGCGGCAGACTGAGGCAAGTTGCTGACTGATGCACTACTTTTATATTGAGGTAAAACAGCAGCTGCCAGAGATTGATGGTACGTGTTATTACCAGCAAATGCTTGCTGGAAACCAGATGGCATGTATGTATAGCTCTGTGGCAAGAAAGGATAGCTTATCATATTGGCAAAAGGTCCCAAAGGAAGAGTAGGTTGGGAGTAAGGGTGCACAGCAAGGTGTTGAGGTAGTGCAGGTCCTGTGGCAACACTGGTCCCAGACGGGTTCTGTTGAGTAGACTGCACTGACTGAAAACCGGTCTTTAAAGCCTGCTAAGAAGAAAAGTAAACCAACAGGAAGATTAGACTAAAACTACAAACACCGAATTATACTATTTTTGTATCTGGTTTGATTCTGGTAGGGAGCAGAAATCGATAATTTCAGTATTGCTAACAGAGTACCATGTGTTTTACACTTACCATTTAATTAAAAAACTATGGAATATTAATTTCCTAAACCATTGGTGCAGTTATCCAGTGTCTAAAATGTTAATAGGATTTTAATGTAACAATTACAGACAAAAGAGTAATATATTATAATTCCAATGGGAGTATGTAAAAAATATAATTATTAAATACTGAAAAATTAAATAGGATTTTAAATAATAAAAAAATATAACTAAAGAGTGATGGACTGTAAATTTTATTAAAATCTAATCAACTATTAGAAATAAATATAATATCTTTAATGTTATGACAACTGACCAGAAAACTCAACTTCAGCTTAAACAGTAGAGTATAAAAATCACCAGACATGTTCACACACACACACACACACATAATTGCATAGATACTCATACACCGACACATCATGCATATACGGTATACACAGACATGTATATATAACATCAAAATTCAAAGATAAACAATGGGCAAAGGAACAAAAGAAAAGTTCAAATACAAAAAAGTATCCTTGCAGGAAAAGGTTAGTGTACATTCTAGATCCAATTCCTCTTCAATAATAGTGCATGAGCCAGATTCATCAAAAACTAATATCTCATGTACACAATATTTCAGCAAGGATAAAACACGTACCTCTGCAACAGAAATTGATGAGCCACCGAAGGAAGATACTGTGTTACCATACTTATTAGGCATCGACTGTGACATGGGGAAAGGCGAGTACGGTAGTTCAGACTCTCTTACAGGATGAGCATTTGCCGTCAACAGAGTATTTGGTAAGGAAGCCTGCCATTCCCAATAAATGAGGTAAGTAGAGACATAATTCATAAATTCTGTAAGACAATTTACAACATATCTCAAAAGAAAGATATGTAAATATACAGGCAAATGTATCATATTAATATAAACACAGTAAATTAGTATAGACACAAGAAATAACCCACACATAAGCTTATCAAAAGTAACACTAAAATCAAGTATAAATAACACTTTATAAGAAATCACACTGGTCTTATCTTTTTCTCTCCCCTACCTGTATTACTCTGTTTGCTAATCACATTAATTGCAACTAATATTATTATGTTGGATTCATAACGTTTCAGTTCTTGAAGAAATTTAACAAGAGATCAGCACAAGACTACTAAATATCAGGGAGATATGAAGTTTCTGAATTCCGGTCCATCTAAATATCTACCACCCCGAATTTTCTCCCTAAAAATGCTCCTACCATCTTGGACTCCAAACTTAAACTGTAAGATCTCTTTTATGTTCAAAGTTTTCATTTAACAATGTTTGATCCAAGCATTTACGAAGCAGACAAATCAAGTATGTACCATTGAGCTTGAGAAAGGAGTAACATTTTGCATCTGTGCGCTGGTCTGGGAATAGTTATATGATGCGTTCATGCCATTCAACTGTTGTGCGTTTTCAAACGCATAACCAGCTGAAGATGAGGGGAAGTTATATTGATTCCCATGTGCCACTTCAGAGTGTTCCTGCTTCAACAATTCTTCTTGTGGAGCAGGCGGTGAATCAAAAACTGCAGCATCTCCGCTAGGTCTATGAACCAGATTTGCATCTGCAGCAGCTCTAATAGTCTCATCTCCATAGTATTCAGAATTTCTGCAGAGAAGTTCTGTAAGGGAGACATCATATAATAAAGATGACAATTGAACAGTTATTCATGAAGATAGTAATCACCTAGAATCTGAGTGCCCAATTGCCGGAGCATCTGTTTCTAAATGTGCATCTTCCATGTTACTTCTAGAAGACCTAGATGCAAAAGGGTCTGAATAGCTTGTAAGAGCAGATCCAAAGCTACCAAAACTCAAGTGTGAGCAGTCAGCACTCTGAACTTGCAGGTGATTTGGAATTACAACAGAAGGAACGTCTTCCTCGTATGCCACCTCATGATCATCCTCCTGTATACTTAGTTGATGCATGTTTGCAGTCTCAGCTGACACTGAGGCTTTGACATCTTCCACTGAAAACAAGTTACATGAACAATTTCCGTTAAACTAGAATCGAACAAGCTAGCAGCCAGTAACCCATAAAATTAAAAACTAATACAATAGCTGAAGTGATAAAGTTTTATGACTGACCGGCCATCTGATTTTTTCTCATAATTGCAAATCATTCACCCACAACTCATGTATCAGGAAACTCGATAAATTGAATATTTTAAAATCAACGAAATCATTACATATATCATCATAACATCTTAAATGTCACATTGAAAACATCATGTACAATTGGCATCATATATGCCATGTGCCAGGCCAGGATATGTTGGTTCTTAATTACCATGGACACAAAAACTGTTTGCAGATGAACTTAAACAATTAAAATACAGAGGTGCTTCTGACAAAAAAAATACAGAGAGATGCTTCTGACAAAAAATATTACAGAGGTGCTCAGGTAAACACAAAAGGTATCAATTAAAACAGTGTAAAAAGAAAAACGATTTCCTCGACTTTCTGTCTACAAATAGCATAAATATATTTACATCTAGCAGTTGGATCTTGCAAACCATAAGTATGGTTAGTAACAAAACTTTAATCATTAAAAGTTCTCCTTGTGACAAATTCAGAATTCATAAGCTAAACTAAAAGAAAATACAAAGACACATGCAAAACAATTATTGCAGGGATAAACAGAAAGTGCGCACCTTCCTCACTCTGGAAAGCATGGTGGTGAGACTGGTAGGAGTCAATTTTTTCATACATGTTATTATCAGTTAGAGATGCATCTCGAGGATTATCCGCCTGCAGATTTCTAGTGGAAACAGTAGCAGAGCCAATGTGGTCAAGGTCTTCAACCGAACTATCCTCTTCTGCCTCAACCTCGGGCTCCGAATGGGTTTGCAGATTAATCTTATCAGAAGGCAAGCTGGATTGATCTGAATGCAGGTGGGCATCCGTAAGAGGCTCAAAAATGGATGTTATGCTTGCTTGTGGTGGTTCAATTACGGGCCATTCGTCAGGCGCAGCACCTGGCTCAACGTACAAGTTAGGAACCTTGGTGCCATGATCCCCTAAAGAAGATAAACCATCACATAACTTGGTAAAAAGAGGTGCATGAATAGAGTGACTGATGTAGGACAGAAAGTAAAAGCATAGATATAGAGGGATAAAACATTAACGAAGATGGACTTTGGTGAAATAACTGCAGAGAACCTACTACCTCAGGGATAAGAACCAGAGTAATTCAACAGCATGCAGAACCACTAGCCCTAGGGTTTCCACATTCCCAATCACAAAAGGGAGAAAATATGATGGATTGTAACCCATGAAAGAGAGTTACATTCTCAACTCAATAATTTAATAAGCTGGAATAACATTAATAACTTACGTCTCCTTGTGAAGGAGGAGAACCCTAAAGACTAATCCTACTGGCGAGGAAACTACTTTTGATCAATATTTCTTCTTAATACTACTAATCAAGAAACAACTTTAATTACCTTACTACCATAAACTTTAAACTTCATATAAAATTACAATTAACTTAACTCTGAAATAACATCAATAAAATACAAATTAATCTCTTAGTCCTAGCTCGGTATCATTGATGCTTACCACTGTAATGAGATGATGTCGGTGTGCTGGAAGCCTTGATCTGCGGCCTACCCATCTTAACAATGTCGGCCATCGATTTTTGTCCATGAGCCCCCACCCAAGCAGGTTGATATCCAGTAGAAGGCTGTGAAGCCGATAAATTACCATCTGCTATTAATGATGATGCTTTCTTTTCAGCGGTCACAAAATCACTAAAGCAAACAACACAACTTAGTATCAATAAGAAGGCAAATAGCCCAAAAGTCTTGGATGTTCAGAAAAATTGGTAAAGCTATATTAATTTTAATGTTTGTGATCTGCAATACATAATCAGTTATACACGGGTCACTACTACATAATATATAACGATATAGATAATAAATTAAAAAAAAAGAAAATGCACTGGGGGAACTCATAATAGAACAGATAGATATATTAGGACACCTAGTTCCTTCACTCTTGTCCACACAATAAAACAGATAGATATATTAGCACCTAGTCTCTTCACCCTTGTCAACACATATACCACTAACCTGGGTGCTGGAGGACGCTGAAATGTGCGATGTGCTGCAACACCTGGTGCTGTGGATGAAGAGCTTGTGTAGGGGTTCGTTCCATTTTCCTTTCTGTATGCAACTTTGCCATGCAAAGCACCAGAGTCTGGCCATGAAAGTAATATAGTCTTAATTTCAAATTAAACATATTACTAACTGTCAATCAATGAATACTTGGCACACATACCAGAAGAGCTGAAGTGAGTTGAGCCACCACGTCCAGCATAGCGATCCATACCACGTCCACGATTCGAGGTGTTACTACCACTACGAGACCTTGATTCTGTTGAATCTTTGCTCTGAAAATAAGAAATAATACCAAAGGGATAAAAATTAAATTTTGACGTAAAAATTCAAAACCTGATCAAAGTTTTTGCATACCGAATTCTTTGTCGGGTGTGAAAAGTATAATGGAATACTTGATGCAGGCTAAAAAGAAAACAGTTGACAGTAAAAAAAATAAAAGTATAGATACGTTATCTGACAGGTACATGTAAAAACCAGAAATATATTTTATTATCGTATATTCATTATTGCATGAAAGCACAAGCCTACACGATATTTCACCTAGAATATATAATGCACCGAGTCACGACAAGACAACTTATAGACTTGATTTGAAAAGTTAATGCAAAATAACTTATTTAACAGTGAGGAAGTAGAAGTTTGCACATATATCCATCAACGTACCTCTTTCTTCTTATCTCGTTTGCTCTTCACCTCACGGAAAGGATCTACACAATTACAAAAGTGGTATTAGAGACAAATACCAAAAAGAAAATAACATCGATTTCTAAGCAGCAGACCACAAGCGCAATAAAAATACCTACGTTACCAAACAGTTGTACAAGACATATTTAAACCTCAGGATAACAATTTTCGCCCCCCCTATTCAGTTAGTGTTGTAAGAGGCGGCCAGGCGGGGAATAAACACCCCTACTTCCGCGGAACTTGGAAAATTAAACTTTCTTTTATAAATATTGAGATAACATTTAAACTTATTCCAACGCATACAACATAATCAAATAGAACACGAAAGCACCTGTTTCAATAAAAAACACAAAAGCAACAAGCCTTCGATAACTTACCACAAACATCCAAAAAAAAAAAATATTCGAAGCTCCCCCTTAACCACTAACTAACCCTAAACCACTAACTAATAAATACCTAAAATCCCCAAAACCCTCACCACACAATCACAAAACCACATAAAAACCCTAGAAACCCAATCAAACCAACCTGAAACCGCAAAAAACCTAAACATAGACATACAAAATAAAATATACATGAGAAAGATAGGGAGAGGGAGAGAGATAGAGAGAGGGAGAGGGAGATAGGGAGATAGGGAGAGAGATAAAAAGATAGAGAGAGGGAGATAGGGAGAGAGATAGATAGAGTCATAGAGATAGATAGAGAGAGAGAGAGAGAGAGAGAGAGAGAGAGAGAGAGAGAGAGAGAGAGAGAGAGAGACCTTGAGAGAGAAGCCTATTAACAGCTTCATCAGGGTCCATATGACAGTCTTTAAGGGTAGCATAGATCTCCAATTCAGGCCGATTAACGATCTCTTTCAAGCTCTGTACTATCTTTCTCGCCGCCGGTGGGATTGATTGAACGCCGGCGCCGCCATTGTTGGTGCCTCTGTTACTACTCATACTCTCTCTCTCTAGAGTTCTCGCCGCTCTCTCGTTCTACAATTAATCGGATCTATCGCAAAGTGACTTCACTATATCACCGTCGCTTTCGTTATATATAATATATGTATATGTGTGTGTATGAAAGCTCTGCAATTAGAATCCGCCGCGACGAGAATTAGATACAACCCTCTCTCTCTCCGCCTCTCTTTACAATTAATATATTTATAAGTGCGATTGATTGATTATTACATTTAATTTAATTAATATTTATAGCTTATTAATAGTGGATAAGTTTTCCATAATGAAAAAGATATTTAGTGGACATAATAATAATATAATATTATTTATTAGTTTTACGATATGAAAAAATATTACTCTCTATGACACTCTCATTTATTTACGTTTTCCTTTTTGATACGAGTGACAGAGGGAGTATCTCATAAACAAATAATTATGGAAGTAAAATTAAAAATATAACATTTTGTTGAAACTTGAACGTCACGCATAAATTTTACGCGATACCATAACAATCGTTTGCAAAAGATCATAACTCTTCTAACAAATTAAGGAACTATTAGTTTGAGCTGAGATGGTATGGTTTAAGATGGTGACAAATGAACATGCGTATCGCGTAGCCCAACTCACACATGGGCTGCCTACTCCATACAGAAATCAAGGAAGCCCTACAGATTGAAGGTAAAGTTTTGGTATGTTTAAAGGTTGATATTTTTTATGTATAATACAGAAAACACAATTTATTATTTTGAGAAAAATGTCCCTAAATACGTATTTAAGGGACTTACATGAGTACATAACATATTTTTAATGACATAATTGTAATTACATGATCAAATCTTGCAATTACAAAAATATCCCGCGTACATTTATATGAAAAAACACGTTGTACTCACATAAGTTATGTGAGTACGTACTTAGGAGCATTAAGATTTAGCTCAATTTTACAAAAGAACATGATTAAAACGATTTAGCTCAATTTTTAATTTTTGACGCATCTTATTTTCTAATTAGGGTAAATAAATTTTACAAGGTGATGGATTGAAAGTTGATTGCTCAAACATGCATGTACTTTCAATCAAGAGAAATTTGCAAATCTGCAGGTCGAGCTTTTGTTTCCTAACCAAATTAAAGACCAGCTTTACCCTTGGATCTGCAGGAACCTTCAACCTGCACTTCACAGTGCACACTATGAATTTGGACGCAGTTTAATTCTAGGCATCTATTTATAACTAGCTTTATAACTCGTGCAAGGCACGGGCATGTTCTAGATATTTAATTTCACCGGACTTGCATTGTATTCCAAGCATCTAGTACAAAAGTTATTTTGGCATCATCATGTATGATGGTCTACCTCAAGTGTCATATTTCTTCCTGATTCTTTCCTCAAACTTTTGATGGGCTGACTGGATTCTCTCCGGAGAAACTGTAAACTGCAATTGTAGAGTGCCCGCATGCATCACATTGTCATTTGTGCTTGCTTCTAAACACTATAGCCTCTCACTAACGCTTGCAGGCTTGCTAATACCTTTAAAGCCTATCAAGCATTAACGTCCAATATAAGACTTGGAGTTTAAACAACTTAAACTACTGAGAATCAACAACATGCATTCAACGTAAGTCTAAACTTGAGATGCGAAGGACTTCTCTTTTACATAACAGAATCATTTACTAAAAATTCATGACAAGTGAAACTCAAAAGTAATATACTATGCATCTTGTGAAACATTAGTTTTCACGCCACGATATTCTGGAATATGTACTTGTAAGGTAAGATAAGAGTAGGAAAGTGGGTTACCAGTAAAAAAAAGTAAAATTTTGTGATTAAGTTAGCACGTCTAATCCCCACATCTTTGCATAGACCATCAACATAGGGGCCAATACAAGTAAAGCTGCATTTGTTGAATGCATAACAAGGAGGTGTCCGCAGACCCAAACTGTAGCAGAATAATTCTCCTGTTAGACATCAATAATAAAACATTTTACTTCAACAAAATGATCTCACATGGTGGTTGAGGCTTGAGCTAAAAGCAATGTACGGAACATATGTTGCAAACTATAGCTAATGAATACACAGAACATGAATAATAACAGTTGCAAGAAAAATTAGTTTATCCCGATCTTTGAAGCATGACCTCAATTTAGGTAAAATATTACAAATGCTATAGGTGGCCATTCGGCGAACCCCAAGACGGTACTAAAGGTTGTCCAAAAAGTTCACACACACATAGCGACCACTAGGCTTCCCTAGATTCTCCGAACCATTTATTTGAATTGCTTTTTTATGAAGCCAATCATAGAATCTTTGACACTCTACTTGGCTAAATACATTTCAAAACTCATTCAAAATATTAGGTCAACATGTGAAACACATATTATTTCAATAAATGCAAGTAAATTCATCATACAAAATATTTGAAAAGCGACCTTACTATTTACCTCATATTACTTGATTTTAGTATTTAAAATAATATTATTCAAATTTATAAATAATTACATGTAAACCATGTCCTTATGTATACCGACACAATTTAGTGCTTCCTTTGGTTGATATTTTTTAACCTGAAAAAACTTAAGTGTTCATTATATCTATTCCTATTCTAAATGAACCATGTAGTTTCAATACAGTAAAACATAGAGCAACATAATGTAGTACTCTACGCATTTAATTATTAAAGCATTTCTACGGTATGTTTCCAAAATGGAGCAAGAAAAGTACACCAAATAAGGGAAACAACTGCAATCAAGTACAACTTGCAAATCTATGATTAATGCAGCTAAAACTTAAATTAATTTTATACAAAGGCAACTCATCAGACAAAGATGTGTCAGACATGTAAAAACCAGAAAAGCTCTGGCAAGCAATAAATTTTACAACCGACTATTATGCCAGAAATATTAAGTTCTCTTAAATGCCTTATAGACCGTGCTTTGATAAGTAATTTTCTCGTGAATTCTCTCATGAAAGGATGAACTAAGGTTCCCAAGAGCACACCGAGCAAAATCTCCACTCCAAACGGGATTGGCAATACATACTCATATATGAGAATGCACGCATTTTCCTAAAACAGACAAGTTTCTATGACTAAAGAACGAAAATGTCTTTTAAGTTAAAGATTTTTTTTAAAAGCAATTTTATCAGGTTTTGACAGTAAGAACTTCAGATGATTTGCCTTGGTCGATATCGCGAGCATTCTACGATTAAATGATTATGATTGGCTATTTAAAACATCATTTTTACCTCACCTATCTATAAGACATGATTCAGCGTCTGTAATTTAAACCCAGAACATTCTCATGTGATGGGATTTTAACTGGCAGCAATCTGTGTTGGTGAAGACAAAGAATTGGAACCTGAAAAAGAATTAGAGAATATGGAGATCAAAAGGTGGAATCTGAAAGTATGAGCAGTCATATATATGTCCTGGTTTGTGTTACCTCTTAGAAAGAGGGTAAAAATGTAAGAAATACATGAAGCTGGAAGTGCTTTTAACCACCACATAAATATTTTTAAAATATATACAAAGTAGAAACCATAACTGCATGTAGTCGTGGATCCAACCTGCTACTCGGCATGAATTTAAAATTGAAAATTTTGCATCAGCTCGTATCCAGAAAAAAGACAAAGTTAATGGTTCGGAGGAACCGATCAGAAGTAGAATCGATAGTCCAGAAGCGCTGTAGCAAGTATAGGGAAAAATTTACAGGGGTCAATAGAGAAGGATATAAAAGATGAGGATAAATTTATCTTTTTACCTAAAATAAATTGCTCATATTTTAGTAGTAGTAAAAGCCTCACATTTAAATGAATCAATCTCTGCCCATGTCCCGTCACATTAAATTACTTTCATTTTGTAATTCCCGAAACAACAGCAAAAAACAAAAATCACATGAATTACATACAAATTGACAAAATTTAACTTAAATTTGTGTTTGTCTAATGAAAATTTTCTAACCACAAGCAAAAGCACTGTCTAGAGCTTGCAATGAACTCCCAAATGGCATTCAGAACACTCTTGGACATTACCTGAAGTCTCCTTATTTATGTTACTATTCCAGTTGTCCAGTAATGAAGTCATAATACTGTATATTCACTATACAAACAGTATGATTTATCATTAGGAATTAAGCATTAGTTGCCCAGTGGAAATATCAGTTTCCTTACTGTGTAGACGAAATCAGAAAGGCGAGCTTACTAAATATGTAATAAAAAAAAATTAAAACATATTATAATACCTGTGGATAATTGCATGCACAGAAGGCTATTTATATGACTGTTTTTAAACGAAATTACAGATATATGACCGTTTTCACCTAATATCCTCTTGGCGTTGAAAGATTGGTGAAACTTGATCGCAAGGAACTAATAAGTAATTAAGATGCAACAAATGAAGTAACAAGTGCAAAATAAGCAACCCAGGTCCATTGGTTGTGAACATAAAAGCAAATGTACCAACCATAAAACTTTAAAAATGGCAACTTACAAAAACTCCTCTTTCTTTGCTTAATGCCCTCGGGCAGCTGGCGCGAACCTACGTGGTCAAGTAGCTGTACAAGTTAGCATTGAAGCAGTGTAGGTAAACCAGATAGTGGCTAAATAATTACAACAAGCATACATAAGCAATGAGCATAAATCTACAGCAAACATGAATATAAAACATTGTAGATAAACCAGATATGGGCCAAATAAGTACAACATCTTACAATTTAACAAATCAAATTATTTAAAATGTTAATTTTTTAAGGGTCTGAAAACTTGATAAAAATTCAAATTTAGAGAATCTGAATTTCAACATTTTTACGCAACTCAAGGGTTTGAGAATGTCAACGTGAAATCCAATGTCAAATTAGGTAAATAGATGTACAGTGTTAATAGACGCTTTCCAATTATTTATCATCATTATCGGAGATTGCTACCGCCACCAAATCTTTGTCGTGTACTTTCGTGTCGTGTACTGAAAATGCAAATACAAACACACTAAATTTTCGTGCCGTGTCATATAATGTCGGGTCTACATCCCAGTCACCAGTTTGCCCAAGAATCGTGGTTAATGCGTTTGCTGTGCAAAAACCTAGGAGCAAGAGAAATATCTTAATCGGGAAGTTCTTTATTGTTGAATTCAACTTTTACAGTAACTGTCGCCCGCCTGCACTTGCCAACCTACCCAACCTAGTTTGACCTAGACCCGGGACACCGCTGCTGGAACTTTCTTGGCCACCATTACCAGGAACAACGCCTGTATCTAAAGCAAGAGCTACTTTTCAATCATGCCTTCTGGTACCAGAGCTGTTACAATGTAGAGATAGCAGTGGTGTCACCGAATAACAATTGGTTTCAGTATCAAGACTATTTAGGAAAACTAACATTAGAGGGACACCTACATATTTACGGGATTATCTTTGAGGGTAACATCAGATAAGAAAGAATCAGGACAAGTGGACAACTGACACCAAAGGGATCAGAGGATGGCACAAAGATTAATAAGACCCATGGAATATTTTCACTTATAATTGGTAGAAATCATAAGAATGTAACTACATAGAGGCAAACATTAAAATCTACAAACAAATTATACAGAGGATCTTAGTAATCTTCAAATGCATAATAAAACTTAAACTCTGTCTGGACATCTGCTCCGGTAACAGAGCTGTTACAATGTAGAGATAGCAGTGGTGTCACCGAATAACAATTGGTTTCAGTATCAAGACTATTTAGGAAAACTAAAATTAGAGGGACACCTACATATATTACGGGATTATCTTTGAGGGTAACATCAGATAAGAAAGAATTAGGACAAGTGGACAACTGACACCAAAGGGATCAGAGGATGGCACAAAGATTAATAAGACCCATGGAATATTTTCACTTATAATTGGTAGAAATCATAAGAATGTAACTACATAGAGGCAAACATTAAAATCTACAAACAAATTATACAGAGGATCTTAGTAATCTTCAAATGCATAATAAAACTTAAACTCTGTCTGGACATCTGCTTGCTCAAATTGCATAAAATAAATGAAATCGACCGGACATAAGTAGTAAACTCTTGCCTTGTTATAAACCGAGTTATTCATCCATCGAAAATTTTCTAATAAGTGTAAATGCTTGATCTAAGATTCATTTTTCCCCAGTTCTCTAATGAGATCCAGTAAACAATAATGTTCTCATGAATAAATCTCTTTCGTGGAAAGGAGACAGATGTGTTTCCTAGGTTTGAAGCAGGTTTGCTAAAACATCTACGTCTAAAGGCCTTTAAAGTAAAGTATTACATAATTACTTAAGTCTAAATACAAGAGCATTTTTTCTCAAATACTTGGATTTATCTCTCCACACTACAATTCTTGGGCTTTATTATGACTTCTCAATTTCTATTATAATTAAGGTCATATATGTATATTGTTCCGTGCCACTTTAGGAACAGTTGTAGCTAGATATCAATGCACCAATGCACAATATTACTCAATTTCCTGTTATGAATTTTAGATTAGATACTGATAACAAATCTTTACTATAAATTTATATATATTTGAGATAATTTGTTAAAGGGCTTCAAAAATGGTTTGTAAAGTATATAGCACAATACATGTGAGGAAGCATACATTGCCCTGGTTTTGAGTGAAATAGCCTTGTACAAAAGAGAAACATAACTAATTACTAACAAGTGAAAGACACAACAACATGAACCAGTAAACGTACGTCAAACAATCTTCTCCAAGACACAACTCCTTGGCCTTCACTTGACTCAAAAAATTCCAAGAAGTCTGGAATCAAATGTCTATGCAATTAACAAAGTAGAATAAATAGTGTGCCGTATATAGGATCTCACTAATATAAATTAACACGACTCAGTAAAAAGTTGCCAAACTCATACCTCTTTCTTGACTATGGAACTCCTTATAGTAGCCAAATTTCCACATGGATACGATCTTATAGTTCTTTTTTTTATCTTTTATTTTCTGCATGACCTCTGGCCTACTTGTTAGAGGGAAGAAGAACATGCATTGAGCAAGAACATGGGCAGGAATAATATTTAAAAATGCATTGAGTACCTTGATTCCTAATATGCAGTACAATTGGTCTAAGGAACTATACAGTAATTAATTTAGCAAAAAAAAAACTATACATTAATTAGGAACTTAAAAACAATTATAGAATATTAAGAAACATTTAATGTAACCATCTTGCCTTGACTTAATCCGAGCTCTGATGGACTATTGTTGGAGAAGACGCTCTGAAACAAGGTCTGCCAACTAAACGATTTCAAAAAACTGTTAGAAGCCTAACTTTCGTTGATGAACATTGGGAAGAAACAACATTGCTTGCATTGTGCATCCTCCTCTCCTGTTTTAGTTTAGCAATATACCATAACCTCTAGAAGAATTGTCCCCCAAGAAAAGAAATGGCATGAAACTACTTTTTCATTTGTATGAGAAATGTATAGAACATGGACGGCCTAATGAAATCTTCATTATCAGCTCCTGTCGTGATCGAGGGAGTCAAGCCAGACCCCAATTTAAGATAAGAAACGTAAAACATTAATTTCTACGCTATATAAAGTTTATTGGTGTATGTTTAACTGAAGATTAATACCTAGCGAGCAATGACTTGAGTATGCAAATAATGGAGATCAGACAACATAAGAAAATACATTGTACCCACAAAGACATTTTATCAACCAGTTGTACTCTACCACTCCATGCTTATTACTGGGATTCCCAAATGCAAGGGCAGGAGACAACATTTGTTTGGGATAACTCATATTCCAAATAATTGTCAATACAAGTAGTTTCTTATAAATGTCAGGACAATAATAAGCACTTATGCAATGTAGTTACTGATAAAGAAGGGTTAATAAGAAACTAAAACATGAGTGCATAAAATTAGTTTTTAGTTTGTACTTATTGTTAATAAGAAGGGTTAATTGGTTTTTAATATTGGTTTTTAGAATTTACCGAACGGGTAGATAAGCGAATTGTTCGGGCGGTGGCGCAACTCCTTGATTGATACTTCTAGATATCGGTTCAAGCGGTAGATTCGTGCACGTCGATGGTATTAAAAACAGCACCAACCCCTGGTCATCCCCTTTCTTTCTCCTCTCGTCAATTGAACGTTTGATTGATGTAGGCACCCATGTCAGAGGATCGAGCACGTGATACGACATAAGCAACTGGACAGTTGCATACTGTATATGCATATAGGCCACGTATATTTAGCTGTACAACGTGGCAACTGACGTGGATGCTTAGCTGGAATAAAATGTCTCAACAAACCCTTATGTCAGTATGCAAGTAAAGTGCACTTTGTGTACTCACACTTTAGTTAAGACATCACTTGCAATACTATATTTTAAAATCGAGCACTTGAAATATCAATGTTTGGATATCACCGTACTTTGTTGCATTCCGTTAACCGAGATTAACTCCGTTATTAATTTAGGGAGTAAAGTGCACTTCATGTACTCGCACTTTACTTTAAAGTGCATTTTGTGTACCCACACTTTGCTCAAAACATCATTTGCAATACTTTAGTTCAAAATTTAGAGTAAAGTGCGAGTACATAAAATGCACTTTAGAGTAAAGTGCGAGTACACAAAGTGCACTTTACTTCCTAAATTAATAACGGAGTTAACCTCGGTTAACGGAATGCAACAAAGTGCTCAATTTTGAACTATAATATTGCAAGTGGTGTCTTGACTAAAGTGCGAGTACACAAAATGCACTTTACTCTAATAGATATAATAGATGTCTCGCCGAACATGGACTCGTGAATTCAAATCATTTATTTTTAAATAATTACGTCATATGATCCTGGCCTTACTCTAAGGTTTTAGAGCGACTAGTTACTTAACATGGTATCAGAGCTCAGACGGGAGGAAAGACTCAGGTTTGATTCCATGCGACCCCCCAATATTCTCATTTATTGAAAATATTGAATTGTACTTTGGTGGGCCCGAAAAGGGACGAAATTCCCACAGGGTAATTGAAAAAAAAAATTGTGTGTTATGGTGGGCCCAAAAAGGGACGAGATCCCCACCTAGTAATTGAAAAAATTGGATCGGGCGTTAGGGCCAAAAAGACACGAAACACCTAGTGATCCACTCTTTGACCCAAATAACGAGCCTTCGAATGATGGGATGTTGAAGAAATAATATGATCCTGGTAACGACCGATTGCTTAACACATATCTAAGCATCTATATTGTCTATCTATCTATCTTATCTATCTGTATCTATTTATCTATATTATCTTATCTTATAATAGACAAAACATTAAAAGTTTTGGTACTTATTTTTTGGTACGATGTGGTATTTGCCTTATTTATATTATTTTAGTTTTTCTAAAAAAAATGTCCTCCTTTTACAAAAATATCACGAACAATTACCTTTTTTTTAACTAAACATGTTATTTTTTCTTACTAAAACATCTGCTTTTACAAAAAAAGTCATTACTTATTTATTTTAAAACTTATTTTAAAACTTTTAATTATTTAAAAAGATTTACATATTTTAATCTGCCTACTTATTTATTTAACAAATACAATTAATAAAATATTATTACGTAATTTCTATTTTTTAAATAAAATCCCCTCCTTTTACAAAAATATCATGGATAATTATCTTTTTCAACTAAAACATGTTATCTTTTATATTTTTTCTTACTAAAACCCCTCTTTTTTTCAAAAATATCACGGACAAACCCTTATTTATTTATTTTTAAAACCTATCTTAATGATTTTAATTATACAAAAAAATTACGTATTTTAACATGCCTATTTATTTTAACAAATGCAATTAATAAATATTAAAAAATAAAAAATAAAATAACAATTATTAAAACAATCCGTGCATCGCACGAGTTTTAAGCTAGTAATCAATACTATTATATAATAGACG
The DNA here is from genome assembly GCA_030848705.1 of Heracleum sosnowskyi. Lineage (NCBI taxonomy): Eukaryota > Viridiplantae > Streptophyta > Magnoliopsida > Apiales > Apiaceae > Heracleum > Heracleum sosnowskyi. Next base: position 103,801,071 of record CM061241.1, on the reverse strand, counting down.
AAACATTAAAAGTTTGGTTGGTCGGTATGGTACATTGTGATTTTACTTAATTGCCCATAATTAATTGTACTTCGTGTTTTTACTTAATTAACCTTACTTATTTATAGAAATATATTATTACATAATAATATTACCTATTTATAACCAATTATTTTTTTCACCTAAAATACATTATTTTTTCTATTTTTTCTAACAAATTCCCCTACTTTTTCAAATATATCACGGAAAATTATCTTTTTTAACTAAAACATGTTAGTTTTTCTATTTTTCCTTACTAAAACCTCTCGTTTTCCAAAAATATCACGGACAAACATTTAGTTATTTAATATTATAATTATTTTTTAAAAGTTTACCTATTTTAACATGTCTACTTATTTTTCTTAAAAAATGCAATTACTAAAAATATTAAAATATAAATAATCAAATACTTATTTATAACCAATTACCTTTTCAGCTAAAATACATTATATATTTTTTCTAACAAAGTTCCTCCTTTTCTAAATATATCACGAGAAATTGCCTTTTACAATTTACTTTTTCTATTTTTCTCACTAAAATCCATTATTTTTCCAAAAATATCATAGGAAACCCTTAACTTATTTATTTTAAAACGTATTTAAATATTTTTAATTATTAAATTTTAAAACCTCATTTTCCAAAAATATCACGGACATTTACAACGTATTTTATTTTAAACATCAAATGAAGGATTTTTATTGCATACAACGGAAGCATGAATAACAATTTTTACATATAAACTTATATATTACACATTCGATTCATGGATAAAAGTATATGGTCGATTACAAACCTTTAAAAGCGATCCATAAATGATGGATGATGACTCCTATCAGCTGCTCCTCAAAGTGTGAAGTAAAAGTTTTGGTTTTATGATTTTATAGGGTGTTAGGAATATGTTGTTCTTGATGATAATTATAAAAACACTTAGTAGATTTTGTATTAAGTCATTTTGTAACTGTCAACGGAATGGCATGCTTTGCAGTGTTTCGTTGACAGGAAGCTCATCAACGGAATGAGTGTTGTAGCAATTGCACTGTACAATACTTCACAGTTTGATATGCATTTGATGTATGTACTAGATAGGTTTTCTAAGTCATGTTGACTAAGTACTAGATAGGCAAAATATGTTGGTTAATTGTAAATATGTTATGCCTTGTAATTTTGCCTAAGTGAAGACATGTCAACGGTATGAGGATTACTCTATCAACGAAACAAGGATACACCATCAACGGTATGGAGTTTACTCATCAACGAAACGAGAGAAACACCATCAACGGAATGAAGAATAAAGCTATCAACGAAACACATCTCCCTGCTATCAACGAATCATTATTGCTTTTCTGAATAGTTGACAAAGTGATAGTGACAGTTTACTGAACAGATCTAAAGGTGATGTGGAAGTGTACTTTGCATTGGAAACCATTAAAATGGACATGGGGAATAAGGAAACATCCCAGTTTCCAATTGGGCTCTTGGGAGTGATCATAATAAGCATGAAGACAAAAGCAAGGATCTCCAAGGACCACTGGACAAAGGGATAAAAATCAAACTATTGGCGGTTACCTTTAGTGTACTTTAGTGTAGCCAAAAATAGTATTGTAAACTTGGGGAATATATAACCAAGTGTAGCAGTTAAGATAGAGTAAGAGAAGAAAAACAAAGAGTTTGTATTAGCTATCCTTGAGAGCATTCTTCTCTACAACTCTGTAACTGAGCAGCTGTGTACTTTTGTATCACAGATTATTTCCGCAATAAAAACACTTCAGTTGGATCATCAAACAATCCAACTGAATTATTTATATCTTGTGTTTTTATTTATTCAGTTCAGTTTTATTTTATAAAGTGTTTTAAGTTTAAGAAAATATCAAGAATTGTATTCAACCCCCCCTTCTACAATTCTGTTAGGTCATTTGGGATTAACATGGGGGTTAATAATCAAGTGAGTCACTAAAGTGGGCTCAATGTATCAAGTTGGTCACTGAACTGAAAACGGTATCAATAAGGTCATTAAAGTGGGTTACGGGTACATTTGATTACATCTGCTAAATTTTTGTTAACGGTAAATGATGATGTGTTTAGTATAATCTGATGCAGGAATTCAGAACACTTTATCGGATGTTTGCCACATCAGATTATACTAAACACATCAGATTAAACTAAACACATCATCATTTACCGTTAACAAAAATGTAGCAGAATTAATCAAATGTACTCGTAACCCGTTTTAATGACCTTATTGATACCGTTTTTAGTTCAGTGACCAACTTGATATATTGAGCCCACTTTAGTGACTCACTTGATCATTAACCCGATTTTATAGTTTTTGGTTTTCTGATTTTCGGTCTAATTAATAAATATAAATAATAAAATAACATAAATAATAGTAACTAGATAATTGTTTTTTAATTAAAGCACATTACCTTTTAATTAAAATATATTACTTCTTATAAACAACCCTAATAATATTAATTATACAATATCTTTCAATCGTCAATATTGTTTTTTTTAATTAAAACACATTATTTTTTAATTAAATCATATTAACTTTTACAAGCATACTTGAAAATATTAATTATCTTCTGATCATTAATACACCCAAAAAAATACCATATATTATATCTTTCGATCATTAATAATTAATAAGGTATATAAAACTTATTAATACACACTCAAAAATATTCTATATTATATTTTTCAATTATTAATAAAATATTCAAAAAACCCGTACAACGTACGAGTTATAAGTCTGGTCGCTTGATCACTCAATTCATAATCGTTGGATCTTTCAAATTAAATTGTTGAGAAACGTTAATTATAACCGTAAAATTATCACGTAGAATGATCTAAGGTTTGAATCTACCAACAACATATTAAAATTTCCAGGGTTTTTTTGAAAAATAAGAATTTTTTCATTTTTTTTTCTTGTAGACATGGGTTATTTGATAATATTTTTTATAAATTACGATTTTTCAAAAAAAGTACTATATTAATTGATTAACAAACTTTTAAAGTTTTGAATTTAATAATTTACAATGTATATAGGTTAAAAAAGTTAGGTCTATTCTGTAGCGGAGTCTAAAATTTCAAAATACGATTTTTTTTTTTTAATATGAATATAGTCCTGCTAACAATGAAATTAGGTCTTTATGAGTTCTTATAAAACAAAATCACCGTTTGCGTATAATTTATTATTTAATAATAAATAATATTTAATTAGTTATGATATAAAATTTAATAAAATAAGATAAAAAAATATGCACAATTTTATAAAATTTTATCCTCGTATTATTATATTCTTTGTTGATTTGAATTTTTCTTAGATTGATTTGAATTTTTGAACATAGATTTCTAAATTTAAAATAGTTAGAAAAAGTAATTAAATTGACATTAAAATAATGATGACGTAATAATTATTATTAGAATTTAAATACCCTTTTTACTAATTTGGGCTTTATCTTGGGTTTTAAAAATTAGATTTTGACGATTTTACACCCCACATGAAGATAACTAAATTATCTTTAATTAAAAGATGACTTAACAATTTTTATCTAACTGGAATTGTCCATGAAAGAGAAAAGAAAGTCACGAATTTTTTATATGGAGAATTCTATTCAATATAGAAAACTTATTTATATTTGGTTTAAATTATCAAAATACACTTTTTAGAATTTAAATATAATCTTATTATTAATAAAATACACTTTTTAATATTTGATCTAACGATTTTCATTTATCTAGTTAAGATCTAATAGTCCTTATTAGTTTGATTGTCCAAGACCGTACGATCAAAATTTTAGATAAGATCTCTATTATACTTAGTATATATAAGGATTTAATATAATAAGGATATCAAGTATATACTGATACAAGTATATACTGATATAAGTATCTTATTAACTACTGTTTCGGTTTTATTTAAAGTGTATATAAAATTTTAAAATACCTTATTACTTAAAAATTATTAAATAGAATAAAAATTATGTTATGATGATATAAAATTTTATTCTCATATTATTATATTCTTTATCGATTTGAATTTATTCTTAATTAATTTTAATACTTTATTGAAAGAAACATAAAATTTCTATATTTAAAACAATTAGTGGAAAAATAAATAAACTGGTGCTACAAAAATAAAAAAAATATTTATTAAAATTTAGATAATCACTTTACTATTTGGGTTCTATCCTGAGTTTTCGAAATTGAATTTTGACGAGTTTACAACCCATGCGAAACTAACGAAATTATCTTTAATTTAATGATGGTTTAATAATTATTATCTAACTTGACCTGTTGACCTACCCATAAACTGAAAAGAAAAGATGGTTAAGAATTTTTACATAAAAAATTCAATTCAATATAGAAAACCAATTTATAATTGGTTTAAATTATCAAAACACACTTCTTAGTATTTAAATATAATCTTACCTTTAATCAAATACACATTTTAATATAAGTATTATATTCAAAATTATCGTTTATGACTATGAAACCCTCAATATTTTAATAATATTTTGATATTATTCTTTTATGTTTGTTATATGTAAAATAATATAATTATTATTTGGATTAATCAAATTGTTATGTTCCTTCAGAAAAAAAAGTGTTTAAATTTATTTATGTACATGAGTTCTAGTAAGTCATGTGTATCATTGTTAGTATGATATACATCAACATTATATTGATAATTTTTAATATTGTAATCAATATGAATTGTTATGTTGATATTTGGTTTAACAATTATTATCTAATTGAAACTATACATAAATTTAAGAGAAAAGATATTTAAGAATTTTTACATAGAAAACTTTTAAATTATCAAAAATACACTATTTAGTATTTAAATATAATTCTATTATTAATCAGATACACTTTTTAATATTAGATCTAACAATTCTCATCGATCTATTTAAGATCTAACTGTAATTATTAATTTGGTCGTATAGTGATCGTACACAGACCAAATCGATTTTAATTTTTTCTTAAATTGATTTAATATTTTATTGAAATAAAAATAGAATTTATAAATTTAAAAGAATTAGGAAAAAAATTAAATTGGTGCTACAAAAAAAATATATTTATTAAAATTTAGATAATCACTTTACTGTTTGGGCTCTATCTTGAGTTTTTAGACAACAAATTTTAACGATTTTACGGCCCATGCGAAGCTAACAAAATTATCTTTAATTTAATGATGGTTTATTAATTTTTATCTAACTGGAACTATCCATAAACTAAAGAAAAAAGATAATTACGAATTTTTACATAAAGATTTCTATTCAATATAGAAAACCCATTTATAATTGGTTTAAATTATCAAAATACATATTTTAGTATTTAAATACTATCCTATTATTAATCAAATACAATTTTTAATATTATATCTAACGGTCCTCATCTATTTGAATATTTATAGTTTTATAATCCAACGGATCATATACTTTTGGTAGTATAGTGACCGACCAAAGTTTTGGATAAGATCTCCCTTACGCTTATTATATATAAGGAGTTAATTAATTTTATACAAGCCTATAACCCGTGCGATGCACGGATGAATTTTAGTATTTTTAATTTATTATTTTAGTATTATTTTTATATGATTTATTATTATTTTTTATCTTATTTTATTATCATTTATTTGTATTTTGATCTTAAAAATTTTTAATATGTTGTCGACGGAATAATATCTTGAAATTTTGAATGTAGCTTAGAAAAATAGATGATATAAATATTTAATAATAATAATATGTTGTTGTTGACGGGATTCGAATCTTGAACCCGTGGGAGTATTTTAGATACCAAGAAAATAATATTATTTTAATATTACATCAAACGGTTTTCATTTATCTATATTTATATCTAACGGTTATTATTTAGAGAACCAAACTACCAACCAACCAAATAGATGGTAGTTTGCTTATAATAGTACTTTTTTATATGATTTTTTTAGTATTTTTTATCTTATTTTATTAGCATTTATTTGTATTTTGATCTTAAAAAATTTTAATATGTTGTTGACGGGATTCGAACCTTGAACCCGTGGAAGCGTTTTAGATATCAAAAAAAGAATATTATTTTAATATTACATCCAACGGTTCTCATTTACCTATATTTACATCTAGCAGTTATTATTTAGAGGACCAAACTAAATGAGGGTGGTTTGCTTATAATATTATAGTATAGACTAGCTTGCACGAGAATATTAAAAAATGATAAATTAAAAAAAATTAATGATAATAGAAAATATTAAATAAAAAATAAAAATCAATATGATAAATTATAAATTGAGAAACTTAAATATTAATTGGAACATTAAAAAAATAAAGAATACAAATGAGGTTGGTGAAGATAAATTGGGCATCATTAATATTATTATTATTATTCCAAGAATAGTATTTTATTATTCATTAAAATAATATTAATAATAAGAACAAATCAATACTATTATATAATAGACGAAACATTAAAAGTTTGGTCGGTCAGTATGGTACGTTGTGATTTTACTTAATTATCATTTCTTAAATTCATGTTTTTACTTAATTAATCTTATTTATTTATAGAAATATATTATTAAATAATAACATTACCTATTTATAACCAATTACCTTTTTCACCTAAAATACATTATTTTATTATTTTTTCTAACAAATTCCTCTACTTTTTCAAATATATCACGCACAATTATCTTTTTTAACTAAAAAATGTTAGTTTTTCTATTTTTTTCTTACCAAAACCCCTCATTTTCCAAAAATATCACGGACAAACATTTATTTATTTATTTTTAAACCTAATATTATAAATATTTTTTTAAAAATTTACATATTTTAACATGTCTACTTATTTTTCTTAACAAATGCAATTACTAATAATATTAAAATATAAATAATCAAATACCTATTTATAACCAATTACAGTTTCAGTTAAAACACATTATAGATTTTTTGTAACAAAATCCCTTATTTTCTAAATATATCACGGAAAATTGTCTTTTTCAATTTACTTTTTCTATTTTCTCACTAAAATCCATTCCTTTTCTAAAAATATCACGGACAAACCCTTTACTTATTTATTTTAAAACGTATTTACTTATGTAACATTTTTTATTTTTCCATACTAAAACTTCTCATTTTCCAAAAATATAACGAGCAAACCCTTACTTATTTATTTTAAAATCTGTTTTAATGTTTTTAATTAATTAAAAGTGTTTAGCTATTTTAACATGCCTACTTATTTTTTTAACAAATACAATTAAAAAAATAATAATTAAATAACAATTAACAATCCGTGCATCGCACGAGTTTTAAGCTAGTAGAAAAGTTAACATATTTTAATTAAAAAAAGTAATTGTCCGTGATATTTTTAGAACTGTTTTAATTATATTAATTGTATTTGTTAAAAAAATGCGTTGACATGTTAAAATAAGTGTTTTTTAAATAATTAAAAGCATTAAAATAGGTTTTAAAATAAATAAATAAGGGTTGCACCTAATATTTTTGGAAAATAGATATTTTATTGAGAACAAATATAAAAGATAATATGTTTTAATTTAAAGGTAATTGCCCGTGATATTTTTGTAAAGGGAGTAGATTTTGCTAGGAAAAAAATATTTTAATTATAAAAGTCAAATAATAAGGACAAATACAAAAACTAACATGTTTTAATTAAAAAAAAAAGTAAATGTCCCTGATATTTTTAGAAGTGTTTTAATTATATTAATTATATTTGTTAAAAAAAATACGTTGGCATGTTAAAATATGTAAGATTTTTAAGTAATTAGAAATATTAAAATAGATTTTAAAATAAATAAGTAAGGTTTGCACCTGATATTTTTTGGAAAATAGAGATTCTATTTTTGGAAAAAAGAGATTTTAGTGAAAACAAATATAAAATGTTAGGCCGAATACACAATATAATCAAGTATGTATATGAGAATAACAATCAAGAACACTTTTTATAAATCAACAAACTGTAATTATATTAACAGTTTCTCTCTTTATGATGTTAATGAATCACAAAGAGCTACTAGGTTACAAGAATAATATTTCAATAATCGCATCCCTTCTAGGGATAACCTATCTGTGTTTATATAATACACAGTTACACAATCCTTATCTAATTGATACTCCTATAAATTAGCTATACAATTATTATCAATTAAGGATTGCTTCAGTCTTCTATTCCGTTTCCTTAGCTGTATCAATATATTCTGCTTCTTTCCATCTTCAGAATATATTGCTTCTAGAATCTTTATCTTTGCACCGACAGCTAAGTCAACTATCACCACGTCAGACTTTATCAAACTCTAACTGGCTTCAATGTAAACTCTTCACACAGTCAGACTTTATCAAACTCTGACTGGCTTCTAGATAAACTCTGATATGTACCTGGTACTTAAACACTGATGAAGAAACGTCAGCAATTATATCTAACAATCTCCCCCAACTTGTGCATAATAAAAATGTACAAGTTAAACATATAATTGATGATGTCAAAACATATAACAAATGCAGTGTTTAAAATATATCAGAGTTTAATTTTAAAACAGAGTTTAAATTTAACTTAGAATAGAAAATATAAAAACTTACAGTCAGACTTTACTGAATTTCTTGGATATCAGGTACAGTCCTGATATAATCTGACAGTAACTTTCTCTCAGCTCGATCTAGTTCAGCAATCATATCCTTCTTCAGCTCCTTCAATTCTGGTTCACCTTCACCAATTTGATAAATGGCAGCCCTTAAAGAATAGATGCTGTTCTTGTTCATTTCATTGCCAAGTCTGATATAAAAAGCCTTATCAGACTCTAGATTGAACTCTAAAACTTTCTTATCTAGTGCAGTCCTGAATCTAGCACTATTTTTCTTCATTTCCACCAACTTTCCATGTGCATCTCTGTACTTAGGAATATAAGCACTGGAAACACTTCCTCCAAAAAGAACTTTCGATTTCATCATTCTGTCTTTTAAAACCAGAGCAGCATTATGAGTATTTCTATTTTTGATCTTCAGGAGATATAGAACATACTCTAGCTCTTCCCATAATTTCAGACGAATATCATCTTCTCCAATTCTGTAAACTCTGCCATCAGCCATAAAGTATAATAAAAACTCCTTCTTCAAGCCTCTGTGGTAAATCATCTGAACAGATTCTAGTTTATCAAGGTTTTCTTGAGTAACCCCAACACCAGGTTCTGCCAGTGATGTATGATCTAAAGGACTATTATTAACTCTTTTCTCTTGGTGGGAACCCAAACCAGATTTATCATAAGATTGTTTTCCAAGTACTGTTCTGGTTTGTAGAAAGTTCACCTGGCTAGGCTTCAGAGTTTCAGGTAATGAAGATCTTTTGAAACCTTGGAGTGGTGAAGATAACTGAGTTTGCACAACTTGAGCATTGTCAGAGGTTGATTTAGCTTCAAAAACTTCAACTTGAGCTTTGTCAGAGGTTGATTTATTCTTCTTTGGTAATTGTTCTTCTTCTACCAGTATACCCTTTCCTTTATCAGCATTTGTAATCACAGGCCTCCTGGTGTATTGTATACTCTGTTGAGTATTTTCTTTAATAGAAATTCCAATTTCTTTCTTTCTAGGAGCCTTGATTTCCTTCTTCTTGTAGATTCCAGCTTCAAGATTCTTCTTGTGTTCTTCAGCAAGCATTTGCTCTTCAGCTTGGATATCTTCAATTGTAACATCTTTTCCATGTTCTGCCATAAACACCTTAGTAGCAATTTCCTCATCTGTGGTAGGCTTATCAGAGATTATCAAACTTTTGAATCTTGAACCACTGGCAGAGTTTGCATTTCCCTTTCCAGAGTTTGATCTTCTATCAGAGTTTGATCTTCTTGGAAGTAGTCTTCTATCAGAATTTAATCTTAAACTCTTTCCATCTCCTCCCTTGTTTCCACCATCATTACCATCATCCCTCCGTCTCAGAGTTTGAGTGTCTTTGCATTTGTCACTTGGTACACTCTCCCCCTTTTTGACATCATCAGAAAGTAGTACTGATGTCAACAACTCAATTACATTAGAAATTGAAGTCAGTTGGGCAGACATAGCAGTCTGGTTGTCCTCAACTTTCCCAAGCCTCTTCTGAATTTCATCAGAGTCCTTAGCTTGCTTCTTGAACATGGAATTGTAGTAAGTTCTATCATTGTTCAGAGTAAGGTCTCTCAGACCAACTTCATTCCTCAAAGTAGTGACTTCCTTATGAGACTCATCAAATCTGTTGTGGAGAGATTTAATTTGAATCACAGTAGCCTTTAGACTTGTAAGAATATCAGGATTTGAAATTGTCTTCACAGAATCACCAAGAAAATCAGCAGCCCTCTGTACTGAAAAGATACAATCTGCAGCAGCCCATCTATTGTAGTACATATCCTGAAAATGCTCAGCCGTAGCTCGATTGACCTCTCTTTGCTCATCAGAGTTTGCTTGACTCTCAAATAACTCCTCTTGTGAATGATCAGAACTATCATCATCATTATTATCATCTGCTGTATTCTCTGCAGGAACATTCTCAGCAGCAGTTTCAAAATTACTCTGTGCAGCTTCAACAATAACTTTCTCTGCAACAGGTTCTGGAATCTCAGAGTGTGCAACAAACTCTGTTTCAACAGGAACAGACTCTGCCATAGCTTCATCGAAATTCTCTACAGCAGCTTCAATAGTTATCTGCTCAGCTTTATTAGTCCCAGAGTTTGTAACAAACTCTGCTTCTATGGGAACATTCTCTGTTGCATCCTTGTCAGCAACATCAGGATTTGCAGCAACAGTTTCTGTAGCATTAGCAGCTAAAGTCTGATCGACTTCCTCACCTTTCTCAAATTCAAAAGAAATTATTTCTGTGTGAGAAGCCATAGATTCTTCAATTTCAGCAGTATCTTGATCAGCTTCCAAACCCTCTGTGAAATGTTCAGAGTTTACAGAGATGTTTGCTTCAACTTCCAGATGAAATCCTTGTGGCTCAAAAAACTCAGCCTCAATATTTTCTGTAGCCTCCTGAACAATAATTTTAGGAGCTTCATCTGCAATCTCAACATGTGCTCTATCCTATGTGGACATAGTAGCGTCATTTGCAGCTTCCTCAACTACATCATCAGCCTTTGATGTAGGAGCTTCTTCATCAGCACTTACCATTTCAGGCATAGATGCTGCTTCAGCAACATTTTCATCAAAAACTCTGTCCATATTGACAGCTTCAGTATTTACATTTGATGCACCAAAGAGATGTGCAGCCACCAATCTTCTTTTTCTCTGATGAAGAGTTTCATTATCAGTTTCACTGTCCTCGTCAGCATTATCAGACTTTGCACTGTTGGCCCTTCTTTTCTTTAACCTTTTCTTCTGAGGCATATCATCAGCATTTGATACCCCAGCTTCAGTAACTGGCTTAGCAGTCCTTGCAGGTTTTGTACCAACATGCTTAGTCCTACCACCAGTCTGTGGTTGAACTGTAGAGGCTTCAGCATTTACTGGTTCTGATGGCTGTTGTGGTTGAGGTTGAGGGTTTAAGAACTGAAGCACTGTCTCAGGCAACAGCAATTCACCAACACTAACCTTCTTTAAATCCTTATTAGTAAGGTCAGAGAATACCCTTTTGTGTAATTTGAATGAGGGAATGACGTCCTCCTCATCAATCTCAACATTTGGAACACAAGCAGAGAACAAAAGTTGACAAAATCTAGAAAAATAGACTACATGCCTATTATCTGTTAACTTCTCACCTATGTTCATCAAAACAAGTCTAGCAAAATCATAATTACTGTTAAAGAGAAGTGAATACCCGATTTGCAGACTGTCGATTGGAATAGCATCCCAATTTGTACATTTCTTCCCGAACGCCCTTGTTATGCAATCGAAAAAGAAACTCCATTCTTTTCGTAAAAGCGGTCGCTTCAGTTGGCCTATCTTCGCCAAAGATCCAGTATACCCAATAGCTTGCATCATTCTCTGAAGATCAGTATCACCAACACTAATGGTGTAAGCGTTAGACTCTGCAAAGCCCATTGCTTCACGAACAGTTCCTGGAGTTATGACAAACTCTGTCTCCTGGAACTCAAAAACTATGGATGGGGTACCAGAATCACCACCATCATCATAGACACCAGTCTCCCAGAAAGCTTTGATCTGAGATCCATAAAGCTTTGCAGGTTCCACCAAAGCACGCCCAATTGCTGACTGAGCAAGAAAGTCTTGTATTATATGAAACGCCTCTGGTGCATTGACAGTGTTTAATGGGGCTGCATAATTATTAGGAACGAACTCTAACCCAGAAGAAACAAAAGCTGTAGTAGCCATTAGTACGAATTGAGAAGAAAAATCAAAGAAACTGATTCAAAAGCTTCAAAAGAGTTTGTGTGTAGAAAAGTGTTTGTGAATATGCTTGTGTGACAATAGATGTGTGTTGGAGTAAGATGTGAAAAGTTTAGACGAAGGTTTGTGTATTGTATAAATGTAAAATTCAAAATTAAAAACTGAACAGTTTTTAATCATTAATACACAACTATCTTACTCCGTTAACTGTGTTAGTGGTACACGTGGCATACATGCAATGACTATGACAGCAAGAATTGACAGTTTTCAATGCGCATGCACAGTAAAAACATCAATAATTACTACCTGTTACACTTTTCTAGGAAATTAACCTCTCTCCTCTGTTTAAAACATTCTTGAACAACTGTCCAATCATACTCTTTTTGTATTTTCAAAACAAATGTCTTTTCTCAAAAATCATAATTTATCTGAAACAAGCAAAATTTATTTTAATCAACAGAGATTAAAATGAAATTACCTCGGCGTAGAATACACAAATCATCAGTGTTTACCAATCCTCCTTCTTTATAAACAAACTCTTTTCACAAACTGTACAGGTGTGAGTATTTGTGTGTGAATTAGCAGAGTTTACTGAATATAAATATTTAGACCATCTCAAAGTGCATAAAATCCACAGACTAAAGCAGTAAAAACTGATTGCCTAAACTCTCATGTAGAACATAAAATCTGATTTTATATCTAAACTCTGTATATTGATATCCTTTCATTTGGATATATCTTTTATTTTTCACCCCCTTTCTATATATGTTTTCATATATATTTCTAATTTTTTTTTTTAATTATATTTTTCCAGTAATCAGTGGTTGGCTCTAGTCACCAAAAATCAAAGATTTTAGCCCTTATTTCATACAATAAGTTCCTGGATCTTCCTAGGCACAACATGATCTCAAACGAATTTGTGCTCTTTTTGGCATCTTTTGATTTGAGAGTGAATTATTTTCAATTTATAATCAGAGTTTAGACTTTTCATCAGTTAATACAATTAATTTATGAGAGAAAATGCAAACAGCTAATACAACTTCAGTGTATAGAATCAATAAACTAAGAGATGCTATAAATATAGAGACAGTATCATGCTGTGTAAAATTTTTGTACATTTTGTAATCAGAATTTATAATACTTAGAAGAATTCATGATTACTTACTGAAAATCATGCTTCATACATTTTTCTTCATCGGTCCATGTGTTTCAGAAAAAAAATTCATAATCAGAGTTTAACATCAGACTTTAACCGACAGAGTATGACTAACAGAGTTTAGCATCAGAGTTTACTTTCAGAGTTTATGACACTGGTACTCATAACAGGTAATACATGCAAGGAATCATGAGCAGAAAAATTAAACACGTATAGTTTTTGAGTCTAACCCGTATCTCTAGTCGAAACCAGAGATCATTCCAAGTTCATTTACCAATCTTGTAAAAGTAGCTTCACTCAAAGGTTTGGTGAAGATATCTGCAAGTTGTTGGTCTGTAGACACAAAATAAAGCTCAATGTTTCCTTCTTCCACATGTTCTCTGATAAAATGATATCTTATGCTGATGTGCTTGGTCATGGAGTGCTGTACTGGATTTCCTGTCATAGCAATAGCACTTTGGTTATCACAGAAAATAGGTATTTTAGAGTACCTCAAACCATAATCCAGCAACTGATTCTTCATCCATAGAATCTGTGCACAACAGCTATCAGCTGCTATATACTCTGCTTCTGCTGTGGATGTGGAAATTGATTTCTGTTTCTTGTTGTACCAAGAAACCAATCTGTCACCTAAGAATAGACAGCTTCCACTTGTACTTTTTCTGTCTATCTTACAGCCTGCAAAATCTGCATCAGAGTAACCAATTAGCTTAAACTCTGATTCTCTAGGATACCACAGACCCAAGGTTATGGTTCCTTTGAGATATTTGAAAATCCTTTTTACAGCTGTTAGATGAGGCTCTCTGGGATCTGCTTGAAATCTTGCACAAAGACATGTTGCATACATGATATCAGGTCTACTTGCAGTAAGATACAGTAAAGACCCTATCATTCCTCTGTAGTTTGTCATATCTACTGAGGCTCCTGTGTCTTTGTCTAGCTTTGTTGCAGTAGCCATGAGAGTTGTAGCAGATGAACTATCAAGCATACCAAATTTCTTGAGAAGATTTCTGGTATATTTTGCTTGATTGATAAAAATACCATCATCTGTTTGCTTGACCTGTAAGCCTAGAAAGTAACTAAGCTCTCCCATCATGCTCATTTGGTACCTGGACTGCATAAGCTTTGCAAACTTCTTACAAAGTTTGTCATTAGTAGATCCAAAAATAATATCATCTACATAAATTTGAACTAAAAGCAAATCATCACCAGAATTGAAATAAAACAAGGTTTTATCAATTGTACCTCTTGTGAACCCACTTTCTAAAAGAAATTGAGCAAGAGTTTCATACCATGCTCTTGGTGCTTGCTTTAGTCCATATAATGCTTTGTCAAGCCTGTAGACATAATCTGGATGCTTAGGATCTACAAATCCTGGTGGTTGTTCAACAAACACTTCTTCTTCAAGCTTCTCATTGAGAAAAGCACTTTTCACATCCATCTGAAAGACTTTAAACTTCTTGTGTGCAGCATAGGCCAGAAAAATTCTTATGGCTTCCAATCTTGCAACTGGAGCAAAGGTTTCATCATAATCAATTCCTTCCTGTTGTGAATAACCTTTAGCCACAAGTCTAGCCTTGTTTCTTGTAATCACACCTTCACTGTCAGTCTTGTTTCTGAAAACCCACTTTGTACCTACAATTGATCTATTCTTTGGTCTAGGTACAAGTGTCCAGACTTCATTTCTTTCAAATTCATTTAACTCTTCTTGCATTGCTGTAATCCAATTAGCATCTTGAAGAGCTTCTTCCACCTTCTTTGGTTCTGTTTGAGACAAGAAAGCATGATACAGACACTCATTATTTGTTGCACTTCTAGTTCTCACACTAGCATCAGGATCTCCAATTATGAGATCAGGTGTGTGTGCCTGTGTCCACTTTCTTGCTGTTGGTAAGTGGTTTCTTGCATCATTATTGGATCCTCCCACTTGATCCATGCTCTCCTAATTCATAAGTTGACTTTCTGCAGCATCTGAGGCTCCCCCTGAATTGAATGGCTCAGAGTTTGAACTGTCAGAGTTTGAATCAGTTTCCTCAACTGACTCATTTTCTGTGTCTTGTTGAGCTTCTTCACGCTCCCCCTCAACTGGTTCTCTATGTTGTTCAATTTGAGAATTTTCAGTTTCTCCAGTATTTACCAGTAGAGGTTCAGAGTATGCTTCGTCAGAGTTTATCAGAACCGCTTCATCAGAGTTTGTCGGTACTGCTTCATCAGAGTTTACATCATCAGAAAAAAAACCTTCATTTTCAAAGCGCATTTGATCATATTCAATTTCATCTTCAAGTCCAGTTATTTTCTTGTCATCAAATGACACATGTATGGATTCCATGATCACTTTAGTTCTCAGATTGTAGACTCTGAATGCTTTTGTTGATAATGGATAGCCAACAAAGATTCCTTCATCAGCTTTTAACTCAAACTTGGTCAACTGTTCAGGATGAGTCTTCAACACAAAGCATTTGCATCCAAATATATGAAAATATTTCAAATTTGGCTTCTTATTTTTCACCATCTCATATGGTGTTTTCCCATGCTTGTTAATCAGTGTAGCATTTTGAGTAAAACAAGCAGTTTGAACAGCTTCTGCCCAGAAATAAGTTGGTAATTTTGCTTCATCAAGCATAGTTCTGGCAGCTTCGATTAGAGTTCTGTTCTTTCTTTCAACTACACCATTCTGCTGTGGAGTTCCAGGTGCAGAAAATTCTTGTTTCACTCCTCTTTCTTTACAGAAAGCTTCCATGATTGAGTTTCTGAATTCAGTTCCATTATCACTCCTTATAATTTTGACTTTGTGCTGTGATCCTTTGTCCAGTAGGTTTACATGATCCATCAGAGTTTGAGCAGTTTCATCCTTCTTTGATAAGAAATACACCCATGTATATCTAGTATATTCATCAACAATTACTAGAGCATATTTCTTTCTGCCCATAGACATCACATTCACTGGTCCAAAGAGATCAACATGTAGAAGATGATAAGGTTCCACTACTGAAGATTCAGATTTGCTCTTGAAAGATGACTTCCTTTGCTTGGCTTTTTGACAAGAATCACATAGGCCATCTAAGCTAAGTATTGACTTGGGAAGTCCCCTTACAAGATCCTTTCTTATTAGCTCATTAATGTTGTTCAAATTGAGATGAGAGAGCTTCTTATGCCAGTTCCAACTCTCTTCATTTGACATTCTTGCAGTCAGATACACTGTTTTTCCATCAGAGTTTGTTATCAAACTTGCTTCATAAATATTGTTGCGCCTGTTTCCAACTAGAACAACTTTTCCAGTAGATTTACTGATAACTTCACAGTATTCAGTATGAAAATCTACATGGTTTCCTCTGTCACAGATTTGACTCACAGATAGCAGATTATGCTTGAGTCCTGAGACTAGAGCTACATTTGTGATGATGACACTTCCAAGATTAATATTGCCATATCCCAGAGTGTGTCCTATGTTGCCATCTCCATAGGAAACCTTTGGGCCAGCCTTCTCCTCAAAGTCTGATAGCAGGGCTTTGTTTCCAGTCATATGTCCTGAGCATCCACTGTCCAAGATAAGTGTGCTCTCTTTTATACCCTGCAATCACAAACAAACACTAGGTGTTAGTTTTAAGGACCCAGACTTGTTTGGATCCTTTGTCTTTCTTAACAGTGTTAGCTTTTGCAGCGGAATCACTATCAACAGAGTTTAAACTAACATTGTCAGACTTTACACTTGCAGAGTTTGCCCTAACCCACTTCAAGTTGGGCTTTGGCTCATAATAGTTATGATAAATAGCATGATAACTCTTACAAGTATAAATAGAATGCCAAGTGCTCCCACAGTGTGTGCATAAAGTCTGTGGTTTAACCCTTACATAATCATTCTTTACTCCTGATGTAGAAGGTAAAGAATTAATATGTTTGTTCTTATTGCAAAATCTAGCAAGATGATTAGAACTACCACAATTATAACATGTTTTCCTTGGAGCAGCAGCAGTAGGCAAATGATTATTTCTTTTATTTATGCCTATCTTTCCATTCCTATTCTTCTTGGACCCTTTTGGTTTCATGGCAGATTTTACCTTTTTGAGCTTATGATTGAACTGTTTTCCTGTCATCAAACCAACATTAACCTGTTTTTCACAAGTTTTTACTGGCTTTCTAACAGCTTCTAATTCCATAAGATTTTCTGTTATAATATTTTCCTGTTTTTCACAGGTTTCATTTGATTCCATATCAGCTTCTCTTATTACAACAGATTTTAACTTATTGGTTTCTTGAACAAATTTCACAGGTTTAAGTTGTGGTTTAACCTTAACTTTGTCTTTAAACCTAAGTTCATCATTTTCACAATAGCCTAAACCTACAGAATCTGTCTGAAACACTTGATGAGTGTCTCTTCCAGAGTTTGTCCAAGTCTTGATTATTTTTCTTTCTTTTTCAAGATCAGATTCTAGTTGCTTATATCTTTTGAGCAACTCCTGTTCAACATAAACAACATCATCTCTTTCTTTATTAATCTGCTTCATATTTTCAAGTTCTCCTTCAAGAAACTTGTTTCTATCTTTAAGACTAAGATTCTCAGATTTAATTCTCTCATTCTCTAAAGTCTGATCCCTATAACTAACATGTACGCTTTTCAGATATACTCTTAACTCAGATATATTATCAGTATCATAAGCATAAGTAGTTAGGGGTACCTTATTTTCAGATGATTCAGTCTCATCTCTGACAGTTGCCATAAGAGCATAATTTACTCCATCATCAGAGTCTGAAGTATCTGCCCAGTCTTTGCCTTTAGAGATGAGTGCTTTCTCAGATTTGCCTTTCTTGCACTCTGGGGCATAGTGACCCATCTCCTTACACCTGTAGCACTGGATTTCAGATTTATCCTTCTTGCCAGACTTGGTCTCCCTTCCATCAGACTTTCTAAGACTTTTCCTTTCAGAGTTTGAATCTTTCCTTGAGAATCTCTTTCCTTTCTTGAAGTTCTTGAATCCCATCTTCTTGAAGGTTTTCACCATCAATGCAGCCATTTGCATCATCTGTTCTTCATCATCCTCAGAGTCAGAAGCTTCATCAGAGTTTGAGTCATCATCAGAGTTTGATGACTCACTCTCAGATTTAATGACTAAAGCCTTTCCCTTGGCTTTCTTCCTTGATGATTCCTTCTTGATGGGCTTCTCCTCAACTTTGAGAGCAACAGATTTTGTCTTCTTGCTTGATCTTCTGTTTCTTTGTTCTATTTCCAATTCATGAGTTTTCAGTAACCCATAAATCTCATCAAGTTCAGTTTCAGCAAGTTCGTAATTATCTCTTATAGTTGTTGTCTTCAAATCCCATCTTTCAGGTAAAGATAAGAGAAATTTGAGATTTGATTCTACAAGATCATATTCTTTATCAACTAGAGATAAATCATTCAGCAGTTTACAGAATCTGTCATATGTCTCAGTCAAGGTTTCATTGGCTTTTGAATCAAAGTGCTCATACTCCTGAGTGAGTATTGTTTTCCTGTTCTTCTTTATAGCAGTGGTTCCTTGACACCTGACTTCCAAAGCATCCCAGATTTCTTTTGCAGTTTTGCAACCAATTACTCTGTTAGACATAACATTATCTAAAGCACTGTGGAGAAGATGTCTAACCTTTGCATCTTTTGCAATTGATGAGATGTCCTCAGGAGTCATATCTTTCTTTTCCTTTGGAATAGTCTTTTGTTCTTGACCATCAACAACAGGAGACAATTTAGTCGGCATATGAGGACCATCATATATTCTGTCAAGGTATTCTGGATCTGTAGCCTCCAGAAACATGGTCATCTTCACCTTCCAAATTGGATACTCCACTGGCCTGAGAATTGGAACCCTGATTGTTTCATATCGACTCACAGAATTAGGTTTAACCTGTTCAACCTTGGGAGAAGTTTGATTTTCTTCAGACATGATTAATACTGTGTTTGAATCGAAAAACTGTATATATTAAACAGCCTTGGCTCTGATACCAATTGTTAGGCCGAATACACAATATAATCAAGTATGTATATGAGAATAACAATCAAGAACACTTTTTATAAATCAACAAACTGTAATTATATTAACAGTTTCTCTCTTTATGATGTTAATGAATCACAAAGAGCTACTAGGTTACAAGAATAATATTTCAATAATCGCATCCCTTCTAGGGATAACCTATCTGTGTTTATATAATACACAGTTACACAATCCTTATCTAATTGATACTCCTATAAATTAGCTATACAATTATTATCAATTAAGGATTGCTTCAGTCTTCTATTCCGTTTCCTTAGCTGTATCAATATATTCTGCTTCTTTCCATCTTCAGAATATATTGCTTCTAGAATCTTTATCTTTGCACCGACAACTAAGTCAACTATCACCACGTCAGACTTTATCAAACTCTAACTGGATTCAATGTAAACTCTTCACCCAGTCAGACTTTATCAAACTCTGACTGGCTTCTAGATAAACTCTGATATGTACCTGGTACTTAAACACTGATGAACAAACGTCAGCAATTATATCTAACATAAAAGATAATATGTTTTAATTTAAAGGTAATTGTCCGTTATATTTTTGAAAAAGAAGTAGATTTTGTTACAAAAAAAGTGTTTTAATTTTAAAAGGCAATCAGTTAGTTACTTATTTTATATCTATACTATATTATTAAAGACGAAACATTAAAAGTTTTGGTCGGTCGGTCAGTATTTGGGTCGGGCCTATGTATAATTTGGGTTAGGTCTATCTATAACCAATCAATATACTTATATATACAAAGGAGAAGACTGGGGCGGTGAGGTGGCGCCTCTAGAGTTCTATTTTTCTAATTTTCTCAAATTTTCACTGTCTTTTTATTTTCGAATTTGTAGAACTTGATAGAATTTTCTTTAATTTAGAAAATTACTTTTCGAATTTGTAGACTTGATAGAACTTTCTTTTATTATTTTCAAACTTGATAGAACTTTCTTTGATTTAGAAAATTACAACTTCTTTATTATTTTCGAATTTGTAGGACTTGATAGAACTTTCTTTGATTTAGAAAATTACAACTTCCTTATTATTTTCGAATTTGTAGGCTTGATAGAACTTTCTTTTATTATTTTTAAATTTGATAGAACTTTCTTTGATTTAGAAAATTATAAATTCCTTATTATTTTTGAATTTGTAGGTTTGATAGAACTTTCTTTTATTATTTTCAAACTTGATAGAACTTTCTTTGATTTAGAAAATTACAATTTCCTTATTATTTTCGAATTTGTAGGACTTGATATAACTTTTTTTGATTTAAAAAATTACAACTTCCTTATTATTTTCGAATTTGTAGGCTCTTATGTTAATAATTGCAATTTTCTTTTTTATTATTTTCAATCTTGATAGAACTTTCTTTTATTATTTTCAAACTTGATAGAACTTTCTTTGATTTAGAAAATTACAACTTCTTTATTATTTTCGAATTTGTAGGACTTGATAGAACTTTCTTTGATTTAGAACATTTCTTTGATTTAGAAAATTACAATTTCTTTATTATTTTCGAATTTGTAGGAATTGATAGAACTTTCTTTGATTTAGAAAATTACAACTTCCTTATTATTTTTGAATTTGTAGGCTTGATAGAACTTTCTTTTATTATTTTCAAATTTTATAGAACTTTCTTTGATTTAGAAAATTACAACTTCTTTATTATTTTTGAATTTGTAGGTTTGATAGAACTTTCTTTTATTATTTTCAAACTTGATAGAACTTTCTTTGGTTTAGAAAATTGCAATTTCCTTATTATTTTCGAATTTGTAGGACTCGATAGAACTTTCTTTGATTTAAAAAATTACAACTTCCTTATTATTTTCTAATTTGTAGGCTCTTATGTTAATACTTGTAATTTTCTTTTTTATTATTTTCAATCTTGATAGAACTTTCTTTTATTATTTTCAAACTTGATAGAACTTTCTTTGATTTAGAAAATTACAACTTCCTTATTATTTTCGAATTTGTAGGAATTGATAGAACTTTATTTGATTTAGAAAATTACAACTTTTTTATTATTTTCGAATTTGTAGGACTTGATAGAACTTTCTTTGATTTAGAAAATTACAACTTCCTTATTATTTTCGAATTTGTAGGCTTGATAGAACTTTTTTTATTATTTTCAAATTTGATAGAACTTTCTTTGATTTAGAAAATTACAACTTCCTTATTATTTTTGAATTTGTAGGTTTGATAGAACTTTCTTTTATTATTTTCAAACTTGACAGAACTTTCTTTGATTTATAAAATTACAATTTCCTTATTATTTTCGAATTTGTAGGACTTGATAGGACTTTCTTTGATTTAAAAAATTACAACTTCCTTATTATTTTCGAATTTGTAGGCTCTTATGTTAATAATTGCAATTTTCTTTTTTATTATTTTCAATCTTGATAGAACTTTCTTTTATTATTTTCAAACTTGATAGAACTTTCTTTGATTTAGAAAATTACAACTTCATTATTATTTTCGAATTTTTAGGATCTTATGTTAATAATTGTAATTTTCTCTTTTATTATTTTCAATCTTGATAGAACTTTCTTTTATTATTTTCAAACTTGATAAAACTTTCTAGAACTGATATGGTCAGAAAAGTAATTATAGAAATATAATTGACAAGTCAATGGAAAGGCCGATATTTAAGGCCCGACACCCTAATTATTCATTAATTTCGTAATTAATGAATATGGAAAATATACAGCTCATAAAAAGAGTCCAAAATATGGTAAATTCATCAAAGAAGGATCCGGAATCCCAATTAAAGGCAATTAATGAGTCATAGCCTTTATCAACAAGGAAACGAATTCTCCAGCAAGAAATACAATGTTTATCCAATATCATAAAGGAGACTTATTCGCTAAGACTCCTAAACATACCATAAATACTAGGCTCTAGACGCATATATAAGGACCCTGATCCTACAATCAGAACTACGTTTTGGGCACAACACTATACGTCACAACGCCTCGAAGGCGCAACAAGCCACAAAGGCACCCCTAGAACTACGTTTTAGACTTCATCCTCGAATAAGGACATACAAGTCACTACGTCCTTGGTGTGCCCCTGTCGCCATAGCCCCGAGGGCAACACCAAGAACTACGTCTTTGGCTTGATTCTCAATAACAATTTGAGATACGTAGGCATCTTGTGAGGACCGATTTAGTCTCGAAACACAAGTGCAGCCATAAAAGCTCGAAGCTCATTAAACCCTCGCATTAAATTCGTAAGCTCAGATTTTATTCCACAACATTTGGCACCGTCTGTGGGAAAACAATATCAACCATGACAAACACACGAAGAACAGCTCGAGATACTCAAACTCCTGAGGATCGCCCTATCACCTCTGAGGCTGATACTCACGGAAATCAACCACCGCCGACTACTGGCACTCAAGGGGCGAATATCCCCACCAACACTCAAGGACCGGAAATCCCGATTTCGGTTGAAGGGACGAATCCCCTGCAGATGGTCATTCATGGATCTAATCCACAAGAGACCGCTCACCAGCAACCAATCTCGACTTCTCCACTCATCATGAATGCACCGAGAAGCCTTCAACTCCATACTACTGATCTCCCTCAAAACGCGAATCAGACTTTGGGGATGTCAAGCTATGGCATGCCCCCTCGACCCATGGCGGGCGGTAGCGGAACTAATCCAATCTACCATGAGGCATATGTGCCCCCTTATATTCAAGGTCTGGGACCCCAAAATCAACAAACTCGCCAGACCCCTTTCGTTCAAGATTACTCGGGTCCATACACCGAGAATGAGGGTTATACAACTGGGGAGGATGTCGCCCCAAGAAGGAGACGTTCTTCCCAGACAAATCGGGATCAACCCCAAACTACTAAGGAGAAAATTGTAGCCCATGAGACAGAGGCTGCAAGACTCAAGAAACTCCTTGCTGAGGAGGAGGCCGCTCAATCTCAAGGCCGAACGACTGAAGGGATCCCGATAATCAACTTGGATCCACCGGCAAGGAGAACCAAGAGGGCCGAAGCCCCAAGAGGTGATCCTAGTATTTTGTTACCCCTAGGAGATCCTGATGATCCTACACCACCATTTACTCAAGACATCATGAAAACGACTATATCCAGAAAATTCAAGATGCCTTCGATCAAAGCCTATGATGGAACGGGAGATCCCGCAAATCATGTAAGGACCTTCTCCAATGCACTGCTGTTGCAGCCAACCAACTATGCGGTCAAGTGTAGGGCGTTTCCACAAACCTTGGCAGGCATGGCCCAACGTTGGTATAGCCGTCTTCCTCCCAACTCAATTGGGTCTTTCAAGGAACTAAGCAAAGCTTTTATCAATCAGTTCATTAGTGGAAGGGTGCATGAGAAAAGCTCTGCATCACTCATGGCAATCCATCAAAGAAAGAATGAAGCCCTAAGGGACTACATCAATCGATTCACCCGGGAGGCTCTGAAAGTCCCGGACTTAGAGGACAGAGTGGCTATGATAGCCCTGCAACAAGGGACTACTGATGACCACTTCCAAAGGTCGTTAGATAAACATCCACCCGAGAGCATGCTGAAGCTCCAAGATAGAGCCGGAAAGTATATCAAGGCTGAAGAAAGCATGAGAAAGTATGAACCTACTGCTAGCGGTAGTGGAAACTCAAAGAAAAGAAAAGAAACTCAGGAGTATGACGTCAAGGAAAAGTTTCCTAGAACATCAAAGGACTCTGATTCTCCACCCAAGAGAAACAATTTTGGGCCAAAGTTTACGGAGTATGCAAGATTGAACACTCCCATGAGTCAAATTCTGATGGAGATAGCTAAGGAATGAGATCTCAAATGGCCGAAGCCAATGAGGGCTGACATGTCCAAACGGAACCAAAATCAATTCTGTCGGTTCCACAAAGAAGTCGGTCACGACACCGACGACTGTAGGCAATTGAAAGATGAGATCGAATTTCTGATACGAAGAGGAAAACTCAGCAAATTCACCAAGGATGGAAATCAAGGGAGTCAAAGAGGAAACTATGAAAGGAAGGATTATGACAGAAGGGACAACGACCAAGATCGTAACCCTAAGCCCTGAGGGCCAGTCATCAACATGATATTCGGAGGACCAACTGCTGTTGGGTCCTCCCGAAATTCAAGAAAAGCTTATGCTCGAGAGGTAATGACTGTGGTTGGAGAAGCACCGAAGTGTGCCAAACAGAAGTGTCGATAGATTTTGATTCAGACTTGAAAGGGGTGAAGTTCCCCCACGATGACCCTCTAGTCATCATACCTGTGATTGGCAATTCTGAAACAAAGAGAGTCCTAGTCGACAATGGAGCTTCGGTGGATATCTTGTTCCATGATGCTTTTATCAAGATGGGTTACACTGATTCTCAGTTAACACCCTCAAATATGCCCATATACGGATTCAATGGGGTGGAATCAAAAGTGGAAGGCACTATCCAACTCCCAATGACCATGGGACAAGGGATGAATACATCTACTCAAATGCTGAACTTCATAGTCATAAAGGCAACTTCGACATACAATGCAATCCTGGGAAGGACTGGTCTTCATGCGTTCAAGGCTGTTGCCTCATCTTATCATCTGAAAATCAAGTTCCCAACGAGGAATGGGATTGGTGAAGAACGAGGAGACCAAAAGATGGCTAGAAGTTGTTATGTAGCCGCGTTAAGACCTGATGGAATCGGGGGGCAAGTTCTCCCAATTGAAGACATGGATACTAGTGATAATGAGGACCGAAGAGGGAAACTAGCTGAGGATTTAATCCCCATTCCCTTAGTCCCTGGTGAACCGGAAAAGGTGACATATGTTGGGGCACTACTACCTGAGCCATTGAAAAGCAAGCTCATATCTTTTCTTCAAGAGAATAATGACGTTTTTGCTTAGACGGCGGCTGACATGCCAAGGATTGATCCCCAATTGATAACTCACAAGTTAAATGTGGATCCTGAAAGAAAGACGGTGAAACAAAAGAAGAGAAATTTTGCTCCAGAAAGGCAAGAGGCCATTAAACAAGAAGTTGAAAAGCTTCTAGAGGCCGGGTTCATTGAAGAGATACAATTCCCAGAATGGTTGGCTAACCCCGTGATGGTCAAAAAGGCCAATGGAAAATGGAGGATGTGTGTGGACTTCACTGACTTGAATGATGCATGTCATAAGGATTGTTTTCCCTTACCAAGGATTGATGCATTAATAGATGCTACAGCTGGACACGAGATGCTCAACTTCATGGATGGCTTCAGTGGATACAACCAAATCAAAATGCACAAGGATGACATCTCCAAGGTATCATTCATCACTGACTTTGGTGTTTTCTGTTATCTAGTCATGGCATTTGGACTTAAGAATGCAGGGGCAACCTACCAAAGGTTGGTGAACAAAATTTTTGGAAACCTAATTGGAAAAACCATGGAGGTCTACGTAGATGACATGTTAGTCAAGAGCCTCGATAAGGCCAATCACATTGAGCACCTCCGAGAGGCATTTGAAGTGCTAAGGCACCACAAGATGATGTTGAATCCAGCTAAGTGTGCCTTTGGTGTGGGCTCGGGAAAGTTTTTAGGCCTACTAGTTTCCAAGAGAGGAATCGAGGCCAATCCCGACAAAATCAAAGCAATTCTAGACATGGAACCACCAAAGACTGTCAAGGATGTCCAAAAACTAACGGGAAGAGTGGCAGCATTGGGAAGATTTATCTCCAAATCAGGAGAGAAGTGTTTATCTTTCTTCAAAGAACTCAAGAATGTGAAAAACTTTGAATGGACAACTGAAAGCCAAGAGGCCTTTGAGGCCCTGAAGAAATACATGGCCGAGGCACCACTGTTGGCAAAGCCCAAGCCATGGGAAATTCTCTATTTGTACTTGGCGATTTCTAGCACAGCCCTTGGAGCCGTTTTGGTAAAAGAAGAATTGAAGGTTCAGAAACCCATCTACTATGTGAGTAAGATTCTACATGGGGCAGAAATAAACTACTCAACGATTGAGAAGTTTGCCTTAGCCTTGATAATGGCCTCAAGAAAGCTACACCCGTACTTCCAGGCTCACAAGATAGAGGTCTTGACTGATCAACCTCTGAGAAGCATCTTGCATAGCCCTCAAGTCAGTGGAAGATTGATTAAATGGGCCATTGAACTAGGGGAATTTGACATCAAATACAAGCCTCGAACGGCCATAAAAGCACAAGCACTTGCTGACTTCATGGTTGAATGCACCATTGACAACCAAGAAGTCGGGGGGGCAGGAAGTGACAGTGAAAGACAAGGAAGTTGAAGAAATAGTCTCCAAAGAATATTGGGTGCTCTATTTTGATGGAGCATCAAAAACAAAATCAAGTGGAGCCGGTTTAGTGCTACAAAGTCCTGATGGAATCCTCATAGAGTACGCACTAAAACTGGAATTCCCAACGACAAACAACGAAGCTGAATATGAAGCTCTGATAGCTGGCTTAGGGCTGGCTGGAGCCTTGAGAGTCAAAACTCTGAAAGTATGTGGAGACTCGAGGCTAGTGGTTTCCCAAGTAAATGGGGAGTTTGAAGCCAGAGATGAAATCATGGCCAAGTACTTAAAGCTCGTCAAAGCAATCATGACTCAATTTGACGAATGCTATGTAGAGCACATTCCAAGGGAAGAAAACATGAAGGCTGATGCCTTGTCTAAGTTTGCTTCTTCAGAAATTGAAAACTATGCAGGGAGTGTATACTTCCAAGTCTTGAAGACCCCAAGCATCAACGGAAAGTTGGTAGCACCCATTGATGTTGCTAGTTGTTGGATGGATCCCATCAAGGCTCATCTGGAAACTGGGTGGTTACCCAACGGCACTTCAGAAGCACGAAAGCTGTATGTGAGAGCACTAAGGTATACCCTGATTGAGGGAATCCTATACAAGAAGTCTTTCATCGTTCCATATCTGAAATGTTTGAGACCTCAAGAGGCAGAATTGGCCCCGAAGGAAGTACATGAAGGAATTTGTGGGCAGCACTTGGGGGGCAGAGCCCTTGCCCATAAAATCACTCGTCTAGGTTTCTACTGGCCAAGCATACTAGCAAATGCTAAAAGCTACGTAAAGAAATGTGAAAGGTGCCAGAAGCATGCCCCAGTGGTTAGGCAACCACCAGAGCTGTTGACATCCATAAAATCACCAATTCCATTTGCCATGTGGGGAATGGATATACTTGGACATTTCCCAATGGCAAGTGCACAACGAAAGTTCTTGATAGTAGCAATCGACTACTTCACCAAGTGGATTGAGGCTAAGCCATTAGCCAAGATAACCACCAAGCAAGTGATGCATTTCTTCTGGGAAAATGTGATATGCAGATACGGGATTCCACGTATCTTGGTCACAGACAATGGAACTCAGTTTAACAACGACGAGTTTAAGAAATATTGTGATGAGAACGATATCAAGTTGCGCTTCACTTCTGTCGCCCATCCTCAAGCAAATGGGAAAGCTGAGGTTGCAAATCGAATTATCCTAGATGGACTGAAGAAAAGAGTTGAACGCTCCAGAAACACTTGGGTGGACGAATTGCTCCCCATACTATGGGCATATCGTACTACCTACAAAGTCACCACTGGAGCTACCCCCTTTCTGTTGGCATATGGGGCAGAGGCAGTGGTTCCAGTGGAGATTACTCACACGTCTCCAAGAATTGAGGCTTATGAGCCAGAAACAAATGAGGAAGGCTTGAGGCTGGCCTTAGATTTGATTGATGAAGTTAGAGATGAGGCAAGTGCCAAGATAGTTCAGCATCAGAAACGAGCATCTTTCTATTACAACCTAAGGGTTAAAGAGAGATTCTTTCGACAAGGAGATTTAGTCCTCCGAAAGATTGAGGCATCCAGAGTTGGACAAAAAGGCAAGTTGGCCCCAAATTGGGAAGACCATATCGCGTCAAGAACGTATTTGGTCGAGGCTCGTACAAGCTAGAAACCCTCGAAGGGCATGAGGTGCCAAGGACTTGGCATGCCTCAAATTTGAAAGTCTATTATGTTTAAAGTGTGTCCTGATTGGACTCACTACTAGGACAAATAGAAATAAGGTTCGATGAAATCATGAGCTTCCTAGAAAGCAAATGAAGGGTTGAAACCCCAAAAACCTAAGACATTCAGTCCAAACCCCATCATTCGATATGCTCAATGAAAGGCTTAAAGCCAAAACAAGACGGTATAAGACATAAAAGGCTTATGCAAATGTCAAGTTAGCCTCGAATAAGGCAAAATCGTCGTAAATGTGTAGGTCGCTCCACACTTTACACCAAGACGATACTCGTGAAACACTAGTGTATATTAAAATCCCCAAAAAAGGGCAGTAAGTCCCAGATAAGGGATAAAAAGACCCCAAGTCTCGAAAAAGACCGGTATAACTTCTATGAAATCCTAGTGCATTATCATAGATGTTGGGAAGCGCGATCAGCCATTTTAAACCCAGAATCTTCAAAGAAAGCCCAGAATCTTCAAAGAATTCTTCAAAACTTCAAGTAAGAAACCCAGAAAACGATGAGATTCAACAGAAAATCTTGCCAGGAATCGCCTAGTGACTGGAAACCCAACCGGTTAAGGAAGGGCAACCGTCTATAGCCAGTTAAGGCCCACAAATCCATTTATGGATTATAGAGATTAAAACCCAAATAATTTGGGTCTCAGGCAAATTCGAAGCCCAAACAATAAAGGCCCAATAAGGCCCAAGGCTGGAATAATTTAAGTCCAATTAAAAATTGGGCTAGTTAAGGCCCAAGAAAAGAATGAAATTTGAAATATAGCCAAGGCAAAATCAAAGATTTAAGGTCGAAAAGACATTAAATCGAAATCGTACGACCGAGGTCGAAAACATATGGGAAAACGAGGTCGATTCCAACGACCTCGCTCCCAAATAAAGTCGAAAAATAATGAAATTGAGGTCTAAAAAACCTTAGAACGACATCGAAGGCTCGAAGTCGAAAATATACGAGGAATTGAGGTCGTTTCCATCGACTTCGCATAAAAAATCCAGTCAAAAAATTGAAAATTCGAGGTCGAAAAGACCCTAGATCGAAGTCAATTGATTGATAGCGAAAATACACTATAAATCGAGCTCGAACCCCTCGACCTCACACCCAAGTGAGGTCGAAAACAAAAGGATTCAAGGTCGAAAGAATGAGGTCGAATATGACCTAGAAAATGAGGTCTAAGCGTTCGACCTCACGCCAAAATGAGGTCGAAAACGACCTAGAGATCGAGGTCAATATTGACCTAGAAATCATGGTCGAAAAAGGCTGGAACGAGGTCGAATGACCCAGGTCGAAAATGACCTGCAAAATGAGGTCGAAAGTATGAGGAATCGAGGTCGAATGACCCAGGTCGAAAATGACCTGTAAATCGAGGTCGAAAGTATAAGGGATCGAGGTCGAATGACCGAGGTCGAAAATGACTGGGAAGTCGAGGTCGAAACCCTCGACCTCGGACCAATCAAGGTCGAAAAAAGGTTGGATCGAGGTCGAAGGCTCGAGGTCGAAAAAGACTTAAAAATCGAGGTCGAAACCTTCGACCTCACTCCAGTCGAGGTCGAAATCTAGATCAAATTTCAGGTCGAAAATGACCTGTTTCCTGGTCGAAAATGACTTGTTTCCTGGTCAAAAAGGAGGTCGAAAATGACCTAATTTGAGGTCGAAAATGCCTTTAAAAATGGAAAATTTTGAGGAAAAACACGTTATAACTTCTACGAAAACCCCAAGGAGATTTTCCCAGAAGTTGGGGGGCAAATGATATGGTCAAAAAAGTAATTATAGAAATATAATTGACAAGTCAATGGAAAGACCGATATTTAAGGCCCGACACCCTAATTATTCATTAATTTCGTAATTAATGAATATGGAAAATATACAGTTCATAAAAAGAGTCCAAAATATGGTAAATTCATCAAAGAAGGATCCGGAATCCCAATTAAAGGCAATTAATGAGTCATAGCCTTTATCAACAAGGAAACGAATTCTCCAGCAAGAAATACAATGTTTATCCAATATCATAAAGGAGACTTATTCGCTAAGACTCCTAAACATACCATAAATACTAGGCTCTAGACGCCTATATAAGGACCCTGATCCTACAATCAGAACTACGTTTTGGGCACAACACCATACGTCACAACGCTTCGAAGGCGCAACAAGCCACAAAGGCACCCCTAGAACTACGTTTTAGCCTTCATCCTCGAATAAGGACATACAAGTCACTACGTCCTTGGTGTGCCCCTGCCGCCATAGCCCCGAGGGCAACACCAAGAACTACGTCTTTGGCTTGATTCTCAATAACAATTTGAGATACGTAGGCATCTTGTGAGGACCGATTTAGTCTCGAAACACAAGTGCAGCCATAAAAGCTCGAAGCTCATTAAACCCTCGCATTAAATTCGTAAGCTCAGATTTTATTCCACAACAAGAACTTTTCTTTTATAATACTTCTTGACTTTTAAACATAATGGATTTCCATGTTATTCACCTTACAAACACCTATAAATTAAAGGTTATTCATAACAAAAAATCTACACAGAAACTTTTTTACATAGCTTCAAATTTTTACAACCATATTTACAATCAATACAACTATGACTTACACCTATAGATTACGTCAAAAATTTATTAAATTAAAATATTTATATTTATATTATTAGATATATAAATTCAATTTATTATATACATATATATATATATATATATATTAAAATTTCATCAAATTATATATAATTACAAAAATTTAAATAAAAATAATAAAATATTAAAGAAAACCGTGCATCGCACGGGATATAAGCTAGTTATTTAATTATTTATGAAATATAATAAATGACCGAAAACCAAAAGCCAAAACTTTAAATGTTTCAATTTTAATAATATAGTATAGATGATAGGCAAATGAAAGAATTGTCTTTATTTTTTAAATAGAAAATGCATATTTTTTTTTATCTTCAATTTATACATTTTTAAAATTTTGGACTTTCCTAGTTTTTTTTGAAAATCATATAATTAATGAGTATATTTTTTTCTTTTTTAAAAAATGATCAATAAATTATGCGTTATTTTCTTTAATTTCGTTACTAAATCAATTTTTTTCAAAAGAAATATTTTTCCGATTCCCATTCCCATTCCCATTCCTAGGTGAACCAAACCACCTATATTGGTAAATTCATTCCCATTCCAGCATTTTCACAAAAAAGATTAGTTCTCTTTTTCATCGTGAAAAATGTCAAAGTTCGCAACAAAATATCCCAAAACATTTAGATGAGTTATCTAATATTACTCTTCCCTCATTCCCATTTACACTAATGATCCAAACGCCCCCTTAATCTTAAGACTAAATAAGTAAAAGCATGAAAACTGAAAAAAAGTACAAGCACAGACCTACAGAAGCCTTAAGATGCTACAAAGAAAAACAAACAGGGTGAAAATCATTCCTTTTTCAGATATTGATTTAGTAGCATGAAACAGTGAAAAGACAGGTTAAAAAGGTAAAAAGAAGATTCCAGATATGAGGCTATGTTTATATTGTATAACAAGTTAATTAATCAAGTATTAGGTTAAAAAACAGAATTGAATCTTAAGCAGCTCACTCTCTTTTCCTTTTTCCTATTCATCCACATTTTTATTTTCTAACTTTCTTTTGACACCTCTCTTGCTTGCACTCTCCAACAACACAATGCCTCACTTTTTACAAAGTATTATCATATTCCCTACCCCCCACTCCTCATTCTCTGAGGTACAAGAAAACTCAAGATTCTTCGCAAATACACATCCATATAAATAAACCAGTCTTCTTCTTTAGTCTTTACAATTGGAGTCTGCATTTTTAAACAAAACAGCACAAGTTCAAGGAGGAGAGAATGGCCTGTACCAGAGTTCTTAAGTGTTGCTTGTTAATTTTCCTATGCCAATTTGTTCTTCCAGGTGAACCTCTCTGTGTTTTTAAGTTTCCGATTTTAACTCCTTCCTAGCTATTACCTGCTTGCTCATTTTTTTCCTGCATCTTCAAACTTTTACAACTCTGGTTAGCCCCTCTCAGAAGAAGAGCTATATATCTGCATTGTTTGTCATATTTGATTAGGTTTCTATGCTGCTATACTATTCTTAACATAACATTGAACACATCTTCTTGTTTCATTTCTTTAAAAGTAAACAGAGAATAATAGTTTTACCTATATATGCTTTCTTCAGATTCAAGCTTTGCAGAGAAACCTTCTTCAGAAGCAATGTGGCAAAATAAAGTACTAAATCACCAGGAAAACAAACTACCATCTTCCTCAGAGTTTGATACACAGCTTGATACAATTCCAATCATCAATCCGACAACTCCCTCAACGACAACGCCTATAATAAATCCCCCATCACCAACCACTACAACTCCTACAAACAATCCCACTCGACAGCCCCCTACAACTCCTACATATAACCCCATGCCACCAGCTACAACAACTCCCACATATAACCCAATGCCACCAAGCACCACAACTCCAACCGGCCCTGCTTCATCTGGAGGCTCTTGGTGCATTGCAAGCCAAAGTGCTTCAGAAACTGCACTACAGGTAGCTCTGGACTATGCATGTGGTTATGGAGGTACAGATTGTTCTGCAATACAACAAGGCGCATCATGTTACAATCCAAACACCCTTCGGGACCATGCTTCGTATGCATTCAACAGCTACTATCAGAAGAATCCTGTGCCTACTAGCTGCGCATTTGGAGGAGCAGCACAACTTACTAACAAGGACCCAAGTAAGCACCCAAAATAAAACTTACCCATAAATTTGACATATACAACAACTCTGATAATTCATTTCTGAAATTATTCTGCTTTCTACTTTATCGTCTAACATTAAAGTTAAGTAGATGTATCACGGTTCTGTTGTTCATATATGTCTGACATGTTGAAATCCGTAACACATACGTATTCTATTTAAGATCAAACTAAACTTGACTGACTATTGAACCTTTGTTGACTTCATGACAGGTTCTGGAAGTTGTCGCTTTGCAACACCTAGGACCACCCAAAGGTAGTTCAATAATAAGCATTTCTTAAATTCTTTTGCTAGTGGAAAGCTTATTATTAAACGTAAGCATGTTTATGATTACAGCATGAGTCCACCAGCAAATCCTTCACCAGTCAATCCAGCACCAGTCATTCCTACTCCTCCAGCTCCTAGTGCACCTACAGGATCTGGTTCCATGCCAAGCCCAACAATATTTGATGGATCAGAACCAACAGCTACTCCCAATTCTGCCATTTCTCTCTCGTTTAACCTCATGCTGCTCTTCACAACTACTCTACTCTCCACTGTAACAAATCTTTTCTGATCTAAAGACATTTGAGCTTGATTATCACAATCCGCCTTTTACAGCAGATTACAAGGTCGACAGACACCTGTGCTGCTGTGCACTTCTACCAGTGAGATCTCAAGCACTTTCCTCACCATAAGACCATCATTGTAATTCATTTTATTATGTAGGGGGTATTATAACAGATTAGGAAACCAGATAAAAAGGTAGCACCATATATGTAGTGGCATCTCTACACTCTACATAGATTACTAGAGACATTTACTTGGTATTGTACTATTTAATAATGTAATAATACTTGTACACATATTAAAATACAGAGTTTTTCTAGTTCTGGCTATCTGATATCTGACTGGTGCTAGGCTACTCATATATATATACAGCATGATGCTCTATGGACAACTGCATTGGACTTGTGTAATTGTACTGTATTAACTTAAGTACTTTAAAAGAATTTAACTCTTCTGTAATAACAGAGATGGTCATTTGAAAAGTGTCACCAGTAAACTTAACTATAGAGCTAGTGATTTTTAACATGGCAAATTAATCT
Source organism: Heracleum sosnowskyi (assembly GCA_030848705.1). Classification (NCBI taxonomy): domain Eukaryota; kingdom Viridiplantae; phylum Streptophyta; class Magnoliopsida; order Apiales; family Apiaceae; genus Heracleum; species Heracleum sosnowskyi. Next base: position 103,766,744 of record CM061241.1, on the reverse strand, counting down.
AATCAACTGGTTTCCAACTCTTTGATCAGGGTGTAACTTAAGAGTTAAGTACTAGCTTATAAACCGTGACATACACTAGTTTATTTTAGAAAAATATGCTACAAGTACTAAATTGGTTCTCTGTTGAGTAGTATGAGTTTCACTAGAAGATAATATAGAAGATAATTGGTTATTTGATTATTTTCGTTTTGATTCTACTTTTTAATGTAGCTTGAAGTTTGTTTGTTGTATACTAAATAATGTGGAATAAGAACAACACACAAATTCACTTTTAACCTAATGTTGTATTAGATTGAAAAGTGCTACAAACTGAGAATTCGAACTTGAATTCTCAGCTACGTTTTTCTCAGAAAGATACAACTTTTAATGTAATTGAAAAACTTACAACTAAAGATAATGAAGCTGTGTATTTATAAAACTAAACACAATTTGCTTTTACAAAACTAGTAATATACAAAAATATTGTCAAACTCTATCTATATTATTTTGGTGAAAGTTGACATCTTGTGAACTTCATTTGTTTTACATACTACCAGATCCATATCTTTAGCTGTTTCCTTTGAGTGTCTCTCTAAGCTTCTTTGTAGATTTTTCATGTGCATACTGCAACTGATTGTGACTATTGCATATGCCTTGGTTTGATTTGATTTCTTGTTCCCAAAACTTTTGTCACATGTTGATTAGAAATTCTGCTAAGTCCCACATTCGATATTTCAGAGATGCTTGGTTCGATAACTTGACTTCTTGAATCAGTGTAAACTGACTTCTCGAATTAGTATAATTACACTTCTCGAATCAGCTATCTTCACTTCTTGAACAAGTAATACTAGTACTTCTCGAATTAGTATATTGACTTCTGGAATCATGACATCTCGAATCAGTGTATTTTGACTTCACTAATTTAGACATGTCGAATCAGTTCATTTCTTCACTTCTCGAACCAATATACTTGACTTCTCAAATCTTCACATTTAGCAATTCTCGAATGGATGACTTCTCGAATCAGTACATTTTGACACTTCTCGAATCATCACTTAGACGAATTTTATTCTTCAATAATGTAATATATTTATTCTTCATCTTGTATTCAAATGTCTTGAGCCATGATCTTATGATCTTCTTCCAAGCCATAATTAGAACTTATTGCATAGTTACATATATTGATTTAAGCCATAATTAGAACTTATTACATAGTTATATATATTGAATTTACAGAAATATAGAACCTTTAGAAACAAAGGGATCTCCTGGGTAAGTAATTGACACAATACTATAGGTTTATTATTTATATGTTTTACACAAATAACATTCACGTTTCCAAATACACGTGGCCTGATTTGTTGTAATAATAAATTTACCCCGCATTCATATCAACAATACCAATCAAAAAGTTTTGTTATGTCACAAAATTAATAGATGTTTGATTAATAATATATTTTATTTAGAACCAAAAATAGAAATTTGTAGTTTTGATAACGGAATTCGACTCTAAGTAATAATTTCTTTTTTCATTTCTTTTGACTTTATTTAAAAAATAAGGGACTCATTTTCTGTCTTTATCAGAAAATACAAAATCATTTTACTTTTATAAGAGCATCTCCAATCATAAAGAACCCTTATTTGCAAGTTCCGCGGGACTTTCTTGTTAGCTAAAATTTTTGCCACAACACATTGGTTATACCTGCTGTCAACTCCACATCATCTAGTTATATTCTATCCATAGCAACTTGAAATATTAATAACATATTATTTTTAAAATATAGTCGATCATTATAACCAATTCAATCTCTTAGTCGTTAAACAAATTTTACGTAATCAGTATTTTATATAATTTGAGCAAACCAATTTAGCTAACCAATTCAAGATGTTTTAGCTAATACAAAATTTGACTTCTTAACTATTAAAAAATTATTAAACTGGATTTTTTTTTTGAAGATTCACAAGTCACAACCCAAAGCCCAATTAACAGGCCTGTATAAAAATCTGAATAGGTTTCTTCCTTACAAGATTCGGAGCCGAACTGAAAGCCCATAATCAACAACTGCTGTGTTATTTTTCAGTTTCTCCGACCAAGGTCTCTCTGGGCCCTCAGATTAAACTGTGTTCAATTGAATTCATATTAATTGGGCGATTTACTACATACATAATTATTTACATTTTAATAATATTGTGATAATTCTTGTGAGTTTGATCTTTAGCCATGGATGATATGGAATCTAATACTACAACACAAGCTCAACAAATGGATTGTAATATTTCACAAGGTAATAATTTTTATATCTGCATTATAATTCTTTACAGTTCTTTGTTTTGCTTAACCATATACACACTCTTATATTTTCTATGTGATTGTGGTACAGGGGAGTTGGTTGCTATGGAAACACAAGCTATGGAGGGTTCCAATGTCGAACAACACTTTTCGGAAGGTAAATTTCGTATATTACTGCCGTTTTCAGCTTATGGGATATTATTTTGTAAAATGTGTTGTTTAGATAATTTGTTATATGGTTTATTTTAAGCTACATTATTGGCTAGTTATTATGTCGATGATAATATACATTATTTGGATGCTTAGTGAAGCTCGGAAGCTTCCGTGTCTCGTAAGAATTAGGTTATCTATCCAAACTACTTGAACTTTGTGCTGGCTTGTTAAGTGAAAAGAGGAAATACGGAATTTTAAAATAGGTTAGTTTGGTTTATAATTTAGACAAGTCAAGGGTATGCGATATGAGTTAAGGGATGGTAATTAGGGAAATTTCCTGGTGGTTTGTATATCTGAAATTTAACGTAGGGCTTACTTTTTTTTTGTTTGTCATGAGATATCTTTTTGTACATGAATTGTATTGAAATACAATGCCGGAGAAAACCGGAGTGAGAGGTTTAATTTCTTTCATTCAAGAAAGTTTATTATCTAATCGAAAGACATGCATAGATGTCTCCGAAAATTTAGACAATAAAACTTTAATGTCCGAAAAGAGAACTCCCAAATTCACCAAAGGTACCTGAAAATACAAGAATACAAAAGAAAATGAGTCTCAAGGGCTTACTTAAAAGACTGTAAAGATAAGAAATAATTAGAACTGACAAATGAGGTTCACTTTGAAGTTGCTAGCTGTCAACAGGTTCATTTTATTTTAGCTAAGCGTTGACTATCTGAATGAGCAATCAGGATTTTTTTTTTTTTTTTTGTAATTTTATTTTCATTTATGTGTTTTGGGATTGATTGCCTTCAAATTAATCCAAGATGTAAAACTACCGAGTCTGTCAAACTGCAGTATAATTTTTTTGGTTACTTGGTTTTGCAGGTGAATTTCAGAGTCAACTCCGAGAAACGATATGTAAAGGCTCATTAGATTTTAATACATGGACTGCACTTATTGCTCATATAGAAAAGTATTATCTGGTTAGTTACTCTTCGTTGTGTGCAAATTGTCTTATATACAATCCTTAGCTAGTTGATGGACATGTTTACTGTTAAAGACAACAAAGACATCCTGCTTGGCACAAAGTTCTAATGATTTGCTTTGACATGGTTCAGAGTATACGTTCACTTCTTTGAGTTCAATATAAGATCGTATTATTGTAAACCCCTACTAACTGAATATATTGAAGGATGTAGAGTGAATGACTTCCACCCTTCAGTTTCATCCGGGCACTTTGTACCGCAATATAACTTGACACTGCATACTTTGTTTCATTTTCATTTTAGAAGTGCAAATTCACCATACTATTATGACCTAACTGACTCAAGAGTTATACTGTTATAGATATGATATGATTCATATGAATATGGAGTATGGACTTTTATATGGGTAATTGGTCACCCAACTATGATTTAAGTATGATATGTTTATTTCTTTCCCCTTTTTAGCTGTCCTCCATCAAAGGGTATTATAATCGGTCACTACTATATCTGCTATGGGCTAGCGTTGCCAGAAAAAGAGGTTTCAACAATAGCTGTTAAGCAACTAACATATATCACTTTGTTCAAGAAAAGCATGATCCTAAGTTTATACCAACCCACATACATTCACTGCTAGAAGAATTTTATTATAAGAATTTCACCTCTTGATCTTTCAAATATAATTTACTCAAATAGAAAATGTTAAAAGGTTACAACCCTTCTTTTTGTTTCAGTCTGATCACCATAAGACTCTTTACATGTCTTCTCACTTTATAGGCTTGCTTGTAGCGATAATCTCATCCATGTGACTGATGCAGGATGACATAGATACAATTTCTCTAGTTTATGACTCCTTTTTGTCCAAGTTCCCTTTATGCCATGTATATTGGAAGAACTATGCTGATCACAAGGCACGTCTGTGCACAGTTGACAAGGCTGTTGAAATATATGAACGGGCATTGCAATCAGCAACATACTGTGTTAGTTTGTGGGTCGACTATTGTACATTCAGCATAACTGCATTTGAGGATCCATGTGACATTCGTAGGTAACAAAACTGCGGAAGTATTGTTTGTATTTGCCCTTCAAGATTCTGTACGAGTATACGGTAATGCAATTTCGGGTCTCTACTTGTTTTGAAAGGAAAATTCAGTTTTCAACTATAACAATGTAGAAATATGCCTGTATGATAATAACTTGTGAGAAAAGCTTTTGTTGTTCAGAAGCTCTAGCCAACCTTCCTAGATGCTCCTCTTTGACACCATATTATATTTTAAGTATGCACATTAGAATTAAATAGGAAAGGTGGCCCACTGGCCCAGATTAGTGCATAGCTGCTCCTACTGGATTTAAAAGTTATGCACTTGCGCTGTTGGTTGCCTGTGATGGATGTTGCAAGCGAACATCAGTAATTTACTTTAATATATTGGCTTAGAAAAATAAGCACTTTGTGTTGTTTCTCGTACAGATTTTATATTCACTATATAGATTGCAGTAATTAAACAATCAGGTAACATTCTTCTTTAAACAAAATTGTGACGTTTGACTATCAAAACCGCGGAACCCCTATGTTAGCTTATAGTTCAATTATCATATAATCTACTTATGAAAAAGAAGTGTTGCTATTGATGTTTTATTTAAGATATAGCTTCTGTCTCAGGTTCTAGTTCTCTTCAGGAGCTTTAGTTATCACTTATTGATCTACAGTTCGTTGTCAGGGTTAACATCCACTTGCATGTATCATCATCTAAGTTTCAGATTTAGAAATGTTGTACCTCAAAGTGTAGTAAATAAATTCACTCCATAAAACTATTATTTTTTGTCTGTTGCACTTTTTTGTTATGTTGTCGATCTTGCCTCGATGAATTGAACATTCACTCAATTTTGATCATCTAACAGTTCCTAGTTAATTTTGGGCTTTTTGGGATTAATTTATTCTTTCAAATTCTCACATAGTTTTAATGCCTTTGAATGCATCTGACAGATTATTCAAGAGAGGGATGTCCTTTATTGGAAAGGATTACTTATGTCACACCTTGTGGGATAAATACATCGAATTTGAATGTTCTCAGAATCAGTGGAGTTCTCTTCTAAGAATTCTGATTCAGAGTTTGAGATTTCCAACCAAAAAGCTGCATAATTATTATGATAAGTAAGTGTTACACCAGAGTAGCTTTTATTTGTCTTGAAACCTTGTGCTGTTTGGGCTGATTGTTTTAATAATCGCTTGCTTTAGATGGAGTTGGACATGGACATACTGTAGTTATATATTCAGGATGGATGTCTCTTAATTTTTATTTATTTTTATTTTGGCGTGTAACTGTGTATCCAACTAGGAGCTTTTGAAGAGAAATGGTTAGTACTTACAATTTCTTGGTATAATATTGCCAGTGCTAATGGTGTTATATCTCATGCTCTGCTAGTATTTCTGTGTCCCTGAATCCCAAAGGTTCACATAGATATCTGGATATGAAATGATGCAAAATCAGGTTTTAATGTCAAAAACCTCCTAATGATTGTCCTGTAACCAAATCGATTAACAATTTACTGTCTGTTGATTAATGGGTCCAAAATTTTTGGTCTGAGAACTTCTAAGGAAGTGTGAAATTCTTTTGTAAGCTACTGCTATGCATTCGATTTTTGATATAAGCATTCCACAACTCATTTTAAAAAAATATGCACCGGTTCAACACATTCTTCAGTTTTAAAAAGTTTGCTGCAATACTGGAAGAAGAGAGGGAGTGCCTGAACATTAGCAGCATGGAAGTACAAGCCGAAGTTCTCCCCTGTGGCGCAATGAACATGTCCGAAACTGATATCGATGACATCATTAGAAACATGCAAGATCCATCAAATGACACTCAGTTCTCTGATGCCCTGCAGAATTATCTTGCCATTGGAGAACAGTTTTATCAGAAGGCATGCCACTTAGAGGAGAAAATACATCACTTTGAGATTTCTGTAGGAAGGCCCTTTTTTCATATGAAGCCCCTTGATGACAACCATTTAGCAAGTTGGCACAGCTATTTGGATTTCATTGAGAAACAAGAAGATTTTGATTGGGTCTGTAACTATTTTCTTACAGTGATTATGTTAGTTCTCCTTAAAGCCATCTCTGCATTCTAAATGTGTTTGATTGCAGATTGTGACAATTTATGAGAAATGTTTGATTCCATGTGCAAATTACCCCGAATTTTGGATGCGTTATGTTGAGTTCATGGAAAGTAAGGGAGGACGTGAGTTATCTAACTTTGCACTCGAACGAGCAACTCAAACTTTTTTGGAGGTATGCCTTTTAATTATTGTTGCTGGTAACATAATTTTCTCATATAAACTCATAGACCCCCCCCCCCCCCCCCCCCCCCCAAATATGGACACGGTTTTTTTAGTACTTAAATGCTGGAATAATGAGAAATTGGCATTGGTACTCTTATCTGCATAATTTTGTCATCTCACCCCCCCCCCCCCCCCCCCCCCCCCAGTTATATGTGTTGAACTTTGTATTACTCTGCTCCGTTGGGCTTAGCTACAGTTACGGAACTAGATGAGCATTCATTATAGACATGTTGTGCTAGGGAGTGTAGCAAGTCATACTCCAACTTGTACCTGCAAGAATCTGGCAACTGTTGCGAGCAAGAAAACCCAGATTTATCCATCACTTCCGTGGGAAGCATGCTTCTAAATAGATTTTTATGCCTCAGAAATTGCATACAACTTTTGGAGTTTTGGGCAAATTTATCATATATATGAAAGATACTACTACTCTCTCAGTTCAGTATTTATTATAGTTATTTCATCTATTTAGGAATCAAATCTATTCAAATCGTTGTTGGCCTGATCTCAATTAAATCTTTTAAGATCCTAGAGGGACGGAATTGGTGATTTTTAACCTTGGGAATTCATAAATGGTTTTTCCCTTATGTTTTCCCTTTCCACAATTATCTTTTTTATGGAGTAAATTGCTTATGCCTTAGGAGGTGACTAGTTTTGTTTACAGCCTAGCTTATGTATTTTCTTCAGGACGCACCAGTCATCCATATCTTCAATGCAAGGTTTAGGGAACAAATTGGGGATATACATGGTGCACGTGATGCCTTTCTCCATGGTGATAAAGATTTAAATTCCCATTTTGTTGAAAGTGTCATAAAGGCAGCGAATATGGAAAAACGACTGGTATGCATCACTTTTTATATTTGTTTATGAATGTGTATGGATTTTTACTTGATACATTTTTTGTCAAAACTTTCAGGGTAATTTGGCAGTTGCTTCCAGTATTTATGAGAATGCACTAAATCTGGCATCAAAGAGGCAAAAGTTGCATACTGTCCCAGTTCTCTATATCCACTACTCTCGTCTTAAACACCTGGTAGGCTGACAATCAGTTACCCTACTGAACAATCATTGGCCTAATATGTAGTTCTTTACATGAGAAATCTGTGCAACATATATAGTTTTGTGCATGAAAATTCTATGATTTCTGTTCTTTGGCTGTATGTGGAATATACTTGTACTTTTTCGAAATGCCGAGATATCATACTATATTCATTTTGTTCCGCTAATATTAAGGTGGACTTTGTATTTCAAAAGGAAGGTATAGCCTACCTTGGACCACTTTCTTGGACAACACCTACCACCCTCTTTCCACGTAGCATATATATTCTTGCAAAGGTATAATGTTTATGAGACAGCTGTGCCAAATGTAGGAATGGTAGAGAATTATCCATGAGAGTATCCTCAGTCTTGACTAGTACACACTCCCTCTCTGTATCCTGGAAAGTAATTTTATGATTCTAGAAAACTGAGATTACATTTGTCATATTGAAATGCGAAAATGTTTTAAAGAGGAATTGATGACAGAACAAACTTCAGGTAGTTAACACACCTACATTCAAGATCACCTCATTTCTTTTGGGCAGAGATGAGGTACTTCCATCAATTAAATGTAAAATGTAAATATATAGAATCAGAGGGAACCACCTATTCGTGTTCAAAAGTCTGCACACAGATTTGTACGGGAATTTGGGTTTGAAAGATTTGAATCTCATTTTTCATCATGCACTGACCAGAAGCAAATATCGATCTCCAATACTAATTTTTTGCCCCATGTACATAAAAGGGTGTAAATTCATTCAACCCATAAAATGCTCTTCAGATGTAATCACTGATATATTCATAATTTCATATTGATGCTAGGTCTGTAGATCTAGAATGTTAGGATGTAACAGCTGTAAATCTGGGATATGAGTATGTAAATAAGAGCTGTAAATCTTGGACAGTGAGATGCAACTTAGACTGATCCTGTTAGTGAAATTAGGAGGTTTTGTAGGGTGATGCTGATAGTTGAGGTATTGTGCAGGTTGTTTTATAGCCAAAGTTAGCTCTGATGTAGCGATAAATACAGGCATTCTTTTGTAACAAGGATCATCAAGAATTCTCACTCAAAAAAAGGGAGGATCGTCAAGAATTTACTATTTAGCATATGCCAGTATTCAGGTCTAGTATATCTGAAAACCACCACAATCTGCAAGGCCTGGGTCGATTTATAGTCCCATCAATCAACACCAGTGCTTTCTAGGTTATGCACCATAGAATACTATGTTTTGCCATTTCATAGAGCGATGATCTAGCTTTGCAGTATGAAGTGATCAATTAAGATGTATTGAAAGTTAATCTAGATACAAGTCCACTATGGAACATTACATGAGCTTGTTTGAGATTATTACATTGAGTCTTTCTTGAGTAATTTGTCTTTGTTACCTAAGGCCTATTATTGACTAATTGTCTCAGACAACGTACTGATAGACCAAAGGCCTTTTGGTCTAGCAGTATCTCCCTCAATCCCAATACGGGAGGTCAAGAGGGGTTTAAATCTTGTCAAAGACAAGGTGGGTGGGTGTGTTCAATTTAATGTAAAAAAGAAAATAGTGACAGAACTGCATTTTAGATATTCTATCATTTACTGGGTGTTGTTTTTGCGATTTGTTAGATTGCTGGTAGTGCGGACAATGCTATTGATGTGATACTGGATGGTATTGAGCTTGTGCCCCGTTGCAGATTACTTCTAGAGGTACCTTTTTCTCCTAGTCTGATGTTCAGAGAAAGTATGAACCTTAACTTTTGTTCAACTGTTTGAGGAAAGAGGCAACTTTCTGTCATTCTTATTTTTCTCTAATTTCATTAGATAATATCATTAAGCTATGTTATCCATTCCAAATAAATAGTTAAGATACAGTTAGCCAGTTGGTTATTTATCTGGACAGTACAAGCGAGAACGTTTTATGTAATATGAAACATTTAACTGCTTTTTTTGAACTGGTAATTGGAAATACGACATATAAGTTCGGAAAATAACAAAAAACAGATGATAGTTTATGGTCTTCTGGATAATATAATTGAATTTTGTCACTTGAGCAGGAATTATTAAAACTTCTGATGATGCATGAAGGGTCAAAATACATGACTGTTGTGGACACCATTATAGCTAATGCAATGACAAGCAGTCCAGATGTCTCTCAAGGTTTAAGCACTAAAGATAAGGAAGAACTATCATGCTTGTATTTGGAGGTTGGTACTTGATTGGAAGTTATCTTTGTTCTTTCTACTCTTAAAGTTAACCACTTGGAAGAAGGGATATTCTATGGATTGGTCATTTTATATAGCCCTCATTGTGCACTAATTTCAGTCTCTTAACTCTTTGTAATTTTGTTTTCGGGACTTTTGTGCTTTGCGTCTAAATACTTCTCTTGCCGTGATTACATTTTACAGATAATCTTATGAAGTGTGCTTTACTAATCCTAAATGCATAAAAAATTTCTGAATGTTTGCCTAACCAATTGTTGAACTATTAAGTTCAAACCTTCAACTTTTAATGCTTCTGGTCCCAAAAGTCTCTCAAGTACAAGTCTTATCTTTGTGTTTATATGTAATGATTTAATAGTATGTACCTTGAGCCTGTGCTATCAATTGAAGGTGACGTGTCTTTGAGGCAAAGGTCCTTTTCTTTATTTGAAAACAAAGACGTATTATCCATTCATAAAACATGTTTAAGAGGTGGTTTATGAACCTAATTGGAAATACGTGTGTGCATCATCTGTTAAACATAAATTGCATTTCTACAGACTTTTTACCTCGTCTGGTAAGGCATGTGGTTATCTTCCTGAATAGCATCTGTATAATGCACAACCGGTAAAAAGCCACCAACAATTGCTGGTGTATTTCTATTATTATTTTCCTGGAGCTTCTCCAATAACTTTTTGAAGAGCACATATATGTGTGTATAAATTCTTTCTGATGGTTGTAATATTGCTTTTGAAACAGTATATTGACCTTTGCGGAACCAATGATGATGTGAGGAAGGCATGGAAGCGTCATATAAAGTTGTTCCCACACTTAATACGAACAACTACCTCTAATAATAACCCCAATGCAGCGCATCAGTTGTTAGACATGGCCATGGAAGCTAGAAAGATGAAGCCTTTGAACCAGCTACCCAGAGGTCATGGTTCAGGCCATCTGATCCGGATCCCAGTAGTAGAAGAAGAAAAACTTTCGACGTCCGAGAATAATAGTTTCCTTCTTGACCAGGTTGTGGCAGAAAAATTTCAAAATGAAGATGGAAACGGTACGCAGAAGGAACAGTTATCCATTAGAAATGAGGTGCTGTCTAGAGAAGATGTAGCTGGAGTCGAATTGAATCAAAAGTTCTTGCATCAATCCGAGAATGATGTCATTGGAGCAATGGAATCAACTCAGGGTATGGCATGCAATCCTAGAATAGATAAATCTGAATTGATTAAGTTCACCGATGGTTCAGCAAATCAATCTGAACAAGCTGCATCTAGATCAGAGGAGTTGATAAAGGAGGTTGAACAGTGCACTGTACTAAATTTACCATCAGAATTCTTGCAACAGTCCTCTAGTTCTTCAGATATTCCCGAGATGGAAGAAAATGAGCTCGAAAAGCATCCAAAGCCAGTTCATATGGAGAAGGTTTCCCTAAGTTCTTGGGAGAAGGAATCTCGAGATATTACAACCATGGAACTCCAGGAGCGTGGTGTAGCCGTGGAAAGTTCATTTTCTGGTGGACAAACATTAGAGCTTGGCCCTTCAGAAGAGATTCATGTTACAACTAACTCAAAGACCTCTCTAGCTACTAATTCAGCTAGTATAAAAAACAATTTTCAGAATGATGACTCTGTAAACCTCTCATCTTCTAAAAGTTACCAAAGTCCTACACTAATACAAACAGAATGTGAGGTGCCTGCAAATAGTGGGAATAATTGTCCCCAGAATTCTATAAGGAAGGAGCCCGGTGGTACAAGTCCTAAACTTCACGAACATTCACATGATTTACAGCAGCCTGATGATCTTCAGGAACAGTGCTCAACTGACACTATGGCTCATGTTTCAGTAGTTAATGTTAACCAAGGTGGGAATCAGTATCAGTCAGGTGCTGGTCAAGGGAATGTAACTGATCATGCCAGGCCAGTAAAATATGTAGAGAACCAAAGCTATGTATCTGCTCCGCTTTCTGAAAAGTCTCCCCAACCTGTTATTTCCCACCCTCAAGCATTAATGTCGCATTGTTTGACCCAAACTAGTGAACTGGATGGGCTTATTCAGAACAGCCAAGAACACAATCAGATGTTGCAATTACAGCAGCAGCAGCAGCAACAACAACAACAACAACAACAGCAGCAGCAGCAGCAGATGCTCCTGCATCAACAGTATCAAAACCAGATGCTACAATTACAGAACCAATACTTTCAGCTGCAACAGCAAAATCAACAACTGTATCAGCTACCTCCGCTACAGCAACAAAATCAGCCACCGCAGCAGATCCAACACCATCACTATATTCAACAGACACAGCAGCTTCAACAGACATCTTATCAACTACAGCAACAGCAATATCTGTTCTATCAACAGCAACAGCAACAAATGCTGCAGCAGCTACACCCAGGTCAGCAGGAGCAGGGCACTCATTTGTTAGGACAAGAACATCAGGCTCAGTTGCAGCAACATAACTATCAGTCTGAGGAGAATGTTCATCAGCACAATGAACAAGGATATCAACTACAACTGCAGCAGTACCAGGCGCAACAACAAGTATATCAACAATTTCTGCAGCAGCAGAACCTACAACAGCAACAAGCGTATCAACAATTTTTGCTGCAAAATCAAGCACAGCAGCAGCAGCCAATTGCTTCAACAAGCACAAGCAACTATCCACAGGTGCTTCTCTGAAACCTTTCTATATAAAAACTATGTTCAATTGAACTTCAGAATTTATATTTTTCTAACAAGGGGTTTCGCTAATTTCCGGGAAGTGGGAAGGGGGAGACTTGAATTTTGTATTTTTGTAAGACTATCTCTTGAAAACACAAATTAGGCGAAATTATATAATGACATAAGACTCGATTTACTATGCTTGTTTTTTAGGAAGATGAACTGTTCTCAAATCATATTTTGGCCTGGACTATAGATAATCAATAAAATGCCAAAACTTTAATTTGCTTGTATGTATTACTCATAGTAGTGACTTCGGAACAACTGGATACAGTTGCTGATCCAAGACTGAATATTGGGCATCAAATTGGCCACATTAATATTGAGTTGAGAAAATTAATACCCATTCTCATTTTATGTTGGCCTTCTTGTCAAGTCATCTCCTGTTATTTTGTCCTAGATGAAGAGGTGTATTACATCAGTTAAGGAGACGTAAGGTACGAAAAATAATAATAATATGTCTTGTACTGAATGGGAAGATTGGATAGACTCTTAAATATGGAAACTTCCGCTCAGTATTAATTACATTTTTCTTTATTCATCTCTATTTTTTTTGCTTACAAGCTAACTAGTTTGGAAGAAAAGACGTGCTCTATTTATTTAGCAAAAAAAAAAAGATTGTGCTCTATTTTTACCATCACAAGCCTTGTTTCTAATTCTTTACATATTGATTAGATAGAAACAGAAGCTAGATCAAACAGTTCTGAGGTAGTAAAAAGTTTTATTTCATATCATAACAGTTTTATGATCTTGTACAAATTTTTACATGACAGCTTTTATTTACTTGGTAATTAATCTGGTACGGTGAATACCATAGGATGCATCACTATTTCATAGGATCCTCACTACATGTGTTCCACATGGTTTTATGTGTTTGTCTAGTTGTTACTTGCTACCTCAAGGCCCTGGTGCTTATCCTCAATTCACGGTAATAGGATTCCTAACTCAGATTTTATTACATGTCCAGGGCCAAGGGCTTATCCCGCTACGTGATAAAGATGCAGCTGGACTTTCTGAAAATCATACGTGCACGTCCCTAGAGGACATGGGAGAACCATACAATGCAGTTAAATGCAGGCCTCACTTATCTCAGCATCCACAACGCCGCAAACAATCCTCCCACAGAGCTTCACCAACGGCCAACACGTCTCTCTCCCCCACTCTGAGTGATCAGTCCCCTCTCAGTCAGTCAAAAAATTAAAAAATATTCCTCTTGGTCTTGTATGAGTAAATATCTAGTATGTAAATGTAGATGCTAGATGCTAGATGCGGATTTGATAGTTTACAATTTTAGGATGGAATTATTTGCTGTAGAAGCGGCATTTCAAAATTCTATAAATGTTAACCGTCAAACAGTGCAGAAAATCTTGTTGTCCTTTACACGTCAATATCTCATGTTGAAGCAATTAGCCACATAACCAATATTTGTTAACTCTACACATTAGTCACTTGCAATTGCCAGAAAAGAAGAAAGATCACATGCACATTAGAAATAGGATCAGTGGATAGTAAGAGATACCAAGATTGAAATTCTAATGCAGGAGTAAGAGATGTTTATGCGACTCTTCTATCCTTGTAAGATACATTTTGTAGAACTTCAAATGTTAAAAAATGTGAATACAGTATAGACTAAAACTGATGACGGCAACGAGAGAGAAAGGTGACGTGACTTATCTTTTGTTGGTCATTTGATTCTATAATTTTACATGATTGCTGGAATAGTGAATACAATCAAGTTTTTACTTTATGCAGCAGGAATTACAACCATAATCTTGACTCATTCTTCGCACATAATTGAAAAATTAGTAAATAATTTTCTTTTTTTTTTCTTCACAAACATAATATTTTCATTATATAATCACCTTTTTCCCCCTAAAAAGGATGATTTTACCATGTTAGCATCATTATATTTTTTTTTCACATAAATATCATTGTTCAAAGTTACTGCAGATTTTTATATAGGACCTGGGGTAGTTTTTCCCCCTCTTTTTACTTAACTTATACTCCCTCCATCCATTTGTTAACATTTGAAATTGAGGGTCGACACACTCTTATAAAATATAGTTCCATTATTTATTTTTTAAAATTTTCTTTTTTGAATAAAAATCCAAACCTTCAATTTTTATTCAGAAAAAAAAATTTAAAATCTTAAAATGCGTGCCGAGTTTTACATACCATGCCTTGTAAGTTATAAGTCTGGTGACATTTGTCAACAAGGTTCATAGGGTACAACTTATCTTCTGCATAAATCAGTACATTGATGTTTATGATTTCACAAGGAATCATAGAACGCGAATTTGCAAGTAATATCTAACAAGACCAATGAAATTGTAATCAGGAAAGCAATTTAACTGCACACCAAACTGGTACTCACCTTAACAATGATCAAGTTTCTATAACTGTACAATTCCATATATAATTCCTTTGAGATACTGCTCACTTTGTTGTACTAAATGCCTAAAGGGATTGTCAAAAGTCTAAGACTCTAAACTGGAGCCAAGTACTTCGAGCTGACCCAGAGGTATTATATCAACTTTTTATTGCAGAAAATATAATAGCTCTATGAGGTAGAAGATTGAGGGTTAAAGATTTGAGATCCTTATGCTAGTAACAAGATGGCTGGAAGGACCAGTTAAGTTGGAACAATGAGAAATGAGGAATGAATGGTTATGGATTCTTATGCCATGTTACCAAATTTCTTCGCAATGAGAGGGCGTACATCTTCAGCATCAACCAGGGTCTCTAGGAACGAAAGTAACGAAATTAATGCAGAGTCTGATGGGTCGCCAAACCAACTCTTTATTGGGATTCCATTATTTACTTGCAAACGGAAAACCTGAAACAATCACAAGAAATCTTAGTGATGGGAAAAAATTTAGCAAGTGGATATGTTTCCTACATAATTTAGTTCTATTACATATGCAAAGATTTTTTAGTTCTAAACAGACATTTTCTTAAAGTTTGCCGATTAGTTGTTATTCTACAAAATGCTTCCAGCGGTTGCATCAGGCGGTAATAACCAAAGTAGAGAAAACAATATGAACACTTAAACAACTGAATATGAACAAGATAGTTTCCAAGTATGTTAATCAATTCTCAGTACTTGTTTCTGATAGCTATTAAAGGAAAACTATCAATGCAAACTTAGCAAAAGTACCTGCGGAGAATTATCAATTATGGCAATATTTGCAAGATCAACACCCAAGACTGTCAAGTCTTTCGTGTAACTTCCATCTGCAAATATGCATGATTCTCGATAAGCTCGGCGCGAGATTACGTTGCGATCTGGATCCAATATATCAAGAAGTTGTTCTGCATAGATGCTTTGACTGGCTGTAAAGACTACAATTTTAAACATCTCGGCCACTTTCCCTAAGAATGCATGGAGGTGAGGCCTCTTTTTTACATAAACAATGTGTTCTTTCATGTTAAAGGAGACTGGAAAGGTGAAATCCGCATCATCACAATGATCCAGTGTAGAGTGGACAAGTGTTTCTGTACACGTAAAGCAAATATAGTTAAATGTTGCAAAGAACAAAATCTAATTATTGTTATGCACCTAATTTTTCAAGCCTGAAAAGTTGATAGCAGGTCAATATCAGAAAACAAACATCTCAGAGTAACATAAAAGATGTCAAATATATACATAATATTCAAATACATATACATATCATTATATTCAAATATGTGTATAAACATCATTATATGATGTATGTGTAATCACAGTTACACTAGTTTCTCACTTAAACTCCAATGGAAAAGAACTATATATATAAAATACACTAAACACGAACCATAAAATAGAACCTCTTCTCATTTGAGACTTCCTTTTTTCCGCCGCAGCCTGATTTGTGTAAATATATATGTATCAATTTCACTATACTTTTTTAGAAAATTAAAACGTTATATTGGTCTACATCTTTGTAATGATATGTATAATATGGTTTTAGTTAAACACTATATTATTAATATTAACAAAAAAATAAATTATCATGCACGTAGAGCACCTGTGTAGGTTTACTCGTAACTATCTACTAGTGTGAAAAGTAGTAACATTGTTGCATTGGATTAATAAATAGATCCTAAGGGCTTAATTTCCATACCATCCAAGTCAAGTACTAATGTGTTGGACTTCTTTTTGAACAGTTCTTTTGATATTGTGCTGGTCGGCCATGGATTTGTTCTGAAGAAAATGTCAGTATCTAAGCACTCTGCTTGATCCAAATCTTGATTAGGATTAACAGATTCCTGATTGCAAGTTTTCAACTGATGGATTGCCGAATACAAGCTTGAATCAACCGAGTCGTCGATGCTGTCTTCACACAATGACTTATCCTGCGCATTGTTAGTTTCCAAGGAATCCTCAAGGAATGGTAGTATCATGACTTCGTCGTCTAAACATGAGCTCCGTTCATCACATTGGTAATCTTGATAGGTGCCACCTCCATTCAGACTATACAGAGAGTTGTTTAAGGCAGGTGATTCAGAAAAAATCAAGTCTGCAATATTGAAATCTGATATATTGCAAGTTTGATTTTCACATGAACTTCTGCCATAATCATCACTGCCATCCGCTCTCAGTGGTGAAATGCCAAGCTCTTCACCACTTCCTACATAAGGCAAGAAGTTTCCATTTTAGGTCAAATTAACTATCTCTCTCCCTCGCTATTCAAGACATGGAAATGGGTAGATATTGATTTTACCTCCAAAACTAAAGAAATCTGGTTCCTTGTGTTCATCAGTGGACTGCATATTGAGCGAGAAGATTGTTCCTAAGTTCGACGTGGAAGGAACTAACGCTGAACCCAGAATCTGCAGTAAATTGTAGCATTAGTTGCATTTACTTTTTTATTAACGAGATCAATATGACAATATTGATGGAATCGAAAGAAAGGAAGGACAACTTTTCCGTACATATATTTACCATATAAGTAAAAACTCTTAACTTTCTAAACGTACAGAATACTAAGTATTTACCATTTCCAAATTAGCTTCCATGTCACCTGAAGCAGAAAGCTGTTCTTGAACCTGTAGATTTCCTCCATTGGGCATTCCATTGCATCTAGCTTCACCAACGTCATGTAGGGGATTTATATTGTTGCAGAGAACTACAAGAACAATAAACACAACTTAAATACTGGACCTGGTAATTAAACCAAAATTCAGGGAACAACCCAAAATCTCTTCAATATAAATCAGGTAGCACTGCAGATACACTCAATACTCACCATCCTGTTTATTCTGAATATGCGTCTCTAAATCTATCTCCTGTTGAGAAATGTGGGAATGAGAGAGAGAATTCTTTGATATCATGGATGTCGGACAAATGTGTAAACCATTTTTATCTCGTTGACATCCTGCAATAGACTTGGTTTTCATCTTCAATGATGGCATTTGAACAACACTTAAAAATGCGTACAACAATCACCAATTTTGAGCATCAGTCTGAAGCCAGATTCCTTTCAGCAATCAACTGAGTAACTGGAGACCTATTCATTTTCATCGTTAAGACAAAAAAAATTAATAAAAATGAGTAATGTACCAGAAATGCCTGACGCTGACAGGTAAAAATACATTGCAGGAAAGGAAGTTGCACAAGCACAGCTAGTTAAATACAAGAGGTACTCACATGTATGAGAATTTCTTTGTTACAACTTTATGTTATGTCTTAGAGCCTGTTTGGCTTATAGCTTAAGCTAGAGCCTTTTGAATTAAAATTAAAAAACACATGTTTGTGTAATAAGTAAAATAGTTACTTAAATGTCAAAAGAACAACTTAAAAGTTATAAGTTGATATGACATTTAAAAACACACGTTTGTGTAATAGTAAAATAGTTATTTTTGGACAAACATTTTAGTTTTGTAATTTTTTTTGTTAATAAAAGTTAATATCAACATCCACATTTACAACTTATAGTTTTTTTTTGCTTTTCTATTTTTGATGACTCATAAGTTACACATTAATAATAAAATTATCCAAACACATAATAACTTAAAAGTTAAAATTTTAACTACTCCTTTATTAAGCAACTTTAAGTCTTATGTAACTTTCTTTAAGCTCACCCACACGGGCTATAATACACTCACTGAACAATAGAAAAACAATAAAGTAGCACTCTAAAGTGCACTTAACTACTGGCATAATACTTACGAATCCTGAGTTGGCGTGCCAAAGACATAATCCAGGCACCAGTGTAAGAAATAAGCGAAAGATGTTGTATACAGTAAATTTTAGGTAAAAATATGTGATCCCAATATCCCAAGTTTTAAAGAACTAAACTATTAGGCACCAGTAAAAAAGGGTGCATCTCTAACAATGTATAAATTAACTCTACTTTCAGAAAAGGGACCTATCATGACTATCAATGTGTCTAACAAAGAGAAGTATTCATGTATTTTTGCCAATATTCAAGAGAAAGAGAGCATTCTTTTTATACGCGAGTATGTCACACCCCTTGCTGCAATCATGTAAACCCTAGTTCCAAGTTCCAACAAATCAGGTTCTTTCGTAAATATCCTTACTCTCAAACTGCAGATTCAGTTTCCATTTATCAGCCTTTCCGCCATGCTATCTAGACACGACTAATACTTCTTATTCTCTAGGATTTGACTCTTTCTATACTGGGTCTGCGCTCCAAGTAATTCAACTACCCACAAACCAGAATCTCAATTAAATCTTATCATAATTCTTAAGTTCCTCTAAGTTAAATTCTTTGCAAGTACAAGTAACTCAGCTACTCTAACCTCACTTTACCCTCTCTTTTTTGGGCTAAATCTCACTTTACCCTTTCGTTTTCTCCACTTAAAATAACCTATACAAACCATTCAATCATAGATGCATCAAACCATATCAAACATACCCCATATGTCACCCTCAGAATTAGTGTCCAGACAGAATCAAATGTACGCCTACCTAACCCCTACTCTACTAGTAGAGAAACTAGTTCCATAAGACTTCCAAGTCATACATACAAAACTCAAAATTTCAAAAATTGACAACAAAATGAAGTCCACAAAACCAAGATCAAACAAATATAACCCCAATCCCAATTCAACTAAAGTTAACTTTTAATCAAAAGTGAAACCAACCCAATTATAAAGATTCAAACTTTAACTAACTAAATCAAAATTAAAAGCAATAAATCCATAATTAAACCCTTAAAACATCAAAAACTACACTAAGAACTTGTAATTTGCAAGATTAAACAATATAAAATTCCCCAATTATACAAATTAAACTAATTCATAGCTAAATATATAGATACATACAGTAAAAATTCATCAAAAGGAAACATACCTGTGTCTGAATCATCAAAGTCTTCTATCTGAGACTTGTTTTTCTCTCATCTGCTTTAATTATACATGTAATGTTGTGTCAGTGTGTATGCATTTAAATATGTTTGTAATGAAAGAATTTAACGGCTGGGATTTAATGTAATGGAATGAACTGAGCTAGTAAGATTGTGCCACGTGGAGTTTAAAGCAGGTCACCATAGCATTCTGACACGTGCTGTCTGAAGACAGATAGATGTCGCGGGAGAAAGACGGCTTTACTTGCCTTTTTATCGCGTGTAGTGCACGCTTCAAATGTGGGCGCTAAAGATAAGCTCTGGCTTCTCCCGCTTCTATTAGGGGTAGTTTTGTCATTGGACGCCCATTTTCTTCAAAAATTTATTATTAGATTAATTTTTGAGAAGTATTTATTCCTCAACTCCCGAGGGAGGGGGGAGGAGGTATTTGCAAATAAAATCGAAATTCATTATCGTAAGAGAAAAGAGTTAATGTAAGAAAAATAGTTTACCCATGGAATTGAATTTTATATAAAACTTAAATAAAGAAAATAAGATTATGATGCACCTCCTCTAAAAAAAATTATTATGAGGTAACATTATTCGTAAAATTGATATTATTATGAGGTAACATTATCGTAAAATGATATTATTCCTATAAATTTTCAAAGTTAATGATATTAAATCTATTTACTTCATTATAATACTATATAGTATTGATTAAAAATGATTTATTTTTAATTTATTATCTTAAAATAATATAAGTAATTCTTAAATAATATTATACATTTCACATTAACTTTTTTTAATGCTATTACAATAATTCAATTAAATTATATTTTAAAGTACGTATTCATTGAAATTAGGTTAATTAAATACAAAAAATTTATAATGTGAACGCATGAAAGTACTTATTTAAATTAATGAAACAATAATAATAAAGTAGTCTATAATAAAGTTGGTTGCTTTGGAATAAAAAGATGAAGACATCAAATTGGTGAAAACGTTGTTGGGAATGGTTCAGTTAGAATTTTTACAGAGATAAAAATGAGTCGTTCATGAGAGTAAATATTCAATCAAACAAGGAAATTTTCACTCGTCCAGTTCAGCTGGATCCATTCCTCCATAAACAAATGGACCCTGACTTTATATTTTTAATAGTAACTTAACTTATCAATATTTTTCTAAATAAAATTTTAGTAAAAGAAAAAGCCATGGAAGATATATTATAGGCTGAACATACTATAATTTCAGTTCACGCTAATATCTCAAATACAATACTACTACTAAAATAAATAAATGGTGGGAAGGAATTTGATGGGGATGGTGATATATAAAGTATTATTATTACAAAAACGAAAGCTAACTTATCTATTACATGATTAATACTATCACAAATATATTATGCCTTTGGCAGTGGTAATAAGAATGTGATTTCTTACCATTACCGATGTTGAACTCTTGTTGTTCATACAGCTTTGTAGCCTGCTTTCGGGGCCAATGTTCGACTAGGATCTCTTCATTCTGTTATTTCAGTTCTTGCTTCTATGATTTTAGCGGTGAAAGCACAAGTTGAAGACTCGAAGTGCTAATGAGTATCGAATTTGACAATGGAATCACTTGTATTGTACATCACGCAGACATGCAGATCACTTGTCAAACAGAATGAAGCCTTCATATGTGCAGGCCAAAAAAAATATGCAGAAATAAAACAAGTCACTTGAAATAAAATTTACAAATGCCAGTTAAGCTGGTGTTTCTCAGTTATCAAATCCCTAAAGCACCCCCAGTTTAACCACCAACCCAAAATTCCGACTTCTCAGAGACATCTATGAAATACTACATAAACATTACATAGAATCAGATTTATTCTCAACTGTTTCTGTCAGTCAAAGCCCAGTTATCATCTCTGCATCGATCAAAAGCTTTTGTTTTTTTTTTGTTTAAATATACCTCCCTCCTTTTCTCTGTACTTGTACAAAATCTGCAGCCATTAACTTTGCTTGCCTCCTATGTGATACATATAATATATATACAGGGCAGCAGCTCGCAGTATCCACCACTTCCCTATATGATTGCTAGCTGCTTCCATGCATTCTCCTTACTATTTTTCTACAGAAGAGTTCCTCTCACCTGCACCATCCTTTGCAGCACTTCCAGGAGTTTCTCTCGGGTCTGACCCTGACAACTTTGACCGAGCTATTTGAACACTTAAGCTACTTGCAGGACGAGATTCTTCGGTAACCTGCACAGCATGGTGAACTTAATCAACTACAACATTAGCAGACTTCAGGATGATGCTCATTCTACATCCTTATTCTTACAGAAAAGCACTACTCCACCAGAAACTAGTGAACTACAACATATTTTGTAAGCTACTGTATTTAAGTTGTGGAAAACAAACTCCTTCCATGAAATATCATATCCCATTATAACATTATTCACAAAGAATATAGTAGCATAAAAGCATAATATGAAAAAGATTATGCAACGTTACTTGGCAAGTCGTACTCAAAAAGAATATAGCAGAGCATAGTGCCAAGACCCTTAAACATAACATAATCAATTATATTACCTGATCACCAACCTCTGAGCCGTCTGAATGAAAAAGTATAGGCCGACAGCGCTTATCTTCATTCATCAAGCTCGAGTTCTGAAAGTGGGCTGTAAGGGCAGCCTTGCCTTGGATTCGAGCATATGCCAAAAAGGCAACTTTCTCGCTATTAAACTTCTCCCATTTCTTCCCATTAAATGCCTGCATTTAAAAGTGAACATATGTACATTAAAAAAGTATTTTTTATATCCTCGAAAATGGTATTTATCTATTTAATGAACAAGTGGTTTCGGCAGTGTCAATTTTCCCCAAGCATTCAACTTTTTAAGGACAAAATCCTAAAACCAAACCAATATATATCACCTCCTGTTTCCGTAAAGACCTATGTTTTGAGGACAAAGTTCCCTATAAATCAAATAAAATAAAAATAGCCACCCACTGCCCCTACTAGCCAAGTTCTCCTCTTTTTTACTACAAAAATTATAGTGGAGCATTTTGACATGTATACCACATACACTGCTGAAAAAGAATTGCTCTACTTAATCACATGCCTTCTCTCTAGGGTCTTCCCCCCCTGGTAAAAAGAAAGTCGTTTTGTAAAAAGTATATGTACTTTATTATAAAGCTATATGCATCAATAAGGTAGGTACACCAGAATAATTATGGGAGTCCTGTACACCGAAATCTCACACATAATTACTGACCTGGTAAAATGGAACAATATGTGCCGGGGACAGCATGTTGATAAATGCATAGCCAACATTGCATTTGTTCTGCACATAATTGAAGGAAAGAGCGCTATAAGCGAATCAAATTTGAAAGCTCAAAGTAGAAACTTACAACTATGGCATGAGAAAAACTAACCTTAAAATCAATGGGCAGATAGAAAAAATCATAGGTACAACTGTGATCGTCATCAATAGCAGCTAACAACATCTTTGAGGTGTACCTGAAGGGAATACAGGGTGAACATAAAACAAATGATTTGCATATTTGTACTAATTTATTCATCAAAGGTTTGGTGCTCTCACTTGTTAGGGATATTTTTAATCATGAGAGTTGTCCTTGTATCCTCTCCATTTAAAATCTTTTCCAGGTCCAACTGGAACTGTTTCCTGTTGTCCATCTGGCTTGCGGTTTGCTCGACTCGCCTGCTCTTACCACGTTCATTTGAAACCTCCATGTTGATAGGTGATACCCCCGGGTAGTGACCGTTTCCGAACATGAGATTTGGCCTTGCTGAAGACGCCATACTGAAACTTGGGGAACCGTTATCTGGCATGAAGGTATTCCCAGAACTACGCGGACCCACAAAATTCTTATCATTGTGACCCAACCCCATGCCTCCAAAAGCAGGGCGACTCATATATAACACGTCTGAGGACTCCTGGTAGTGACTAAAATGCCTTTCAAAAGGAATATTAGATGGAGCTGATCCAACATGATGAAGATGATGTTGATGAGGGGGCTGAGATGAACCAATGATAGAACCATGATTGCTAGCATATGTAAAGCCAGGATACTGTCCATTAGAATTGAACGGTTGCTTTACTGGTGGTGGTGGTCGCCTCATGGATGAATTAGACTGCACTGCATTCACGTTGGGACTTCCCCAAAGAAACTGTGGGCCAGATAATGTTTCAATGCCAGATCCATTCGAAGCACCAAAAGCGGATGTGGCAGAAAATTGATTCACATTCGGCTCTGGAAGTGAATGTGACTGTTGAAAACCAACTCCATGATTTAGATTCCCATTCATATAAGTATGATCTCCATGACTACCCCTTCCAAGATCCTTGCCAATTGGTGCAATCTTTCTGGGGTTGGACAACTGAGGATGCAGAATGGAAGCTAGTCCGGCTAAACTATTCCCAACAGCAGGGCTCATTGACCCAAGAACAGGTGATCTACTAAGAGACTGCAGAGAAGTGTGTTCGACTGGGTTGTCGTAGAGGGACCAGTTACCTGACAAAACATAATTTTTTTTTGACAGATATTAAAATATGTCTGCCTATATCAAAGAGAAGGGCTCGAATATTGTTTGATGGAAAGTGAAGGCATCACCTGGTGGAGAGTTGGCTATTGAGGAGCCCACTTGAAGTCGAAAACTCCGAGAACCATCTTGTTCAAGATCTTGACTAAGTTGCAACATAAGGCTAAGGAAAAAGGTACCAATCCATTAAGAAAGAAAATTAATCCGTTTATTAAAATAAGAACATGAATAAAAAATGGATGAGAAAAACATACACAGATGGTTACAAATTACAACCTTGAAAATAATAATAAATAGTAGTGGAGTGATCATCAAAGCCAAATGTCATAATTTGTTATTGAAAATGCTACTAGGGGGCTATACATCACAACCATCATTGGTTGGAATACAACTGATGATTTGTACTACTACAACCAGCGATTTGTAGCAGATTTTTAGGTTATGCAACTTTGTATGCTAAAATGTACATATGAATTTAGAATGGTCAAAACGAGTGAGAGATTGAAATAATTTACTATATAACACAAAATTAATTGATCTGCCTATTTGCATATCTTTTGTAAACACACATATATTAGTCCACACACATACAGATATATATATATATATATGATGGTGTAACAATTCAACTGACAAATTTCTCGATTTAAAGGAGTAAGAAAATAAATCCCTGCAAACTTTTACAAGTCACTATGGAAAGTCAGAATTGTGTATGTCAACATACAACATTTTTGGGGTTTAAAGGGGTATGAAAATTATCATGAAGAGGTTAATATTTGTGTATGTTAATCATATAAAAAGGAATTATATTAGAAGAAGTGCATATACCAACTTTAGGAATGCATGAAAGAGGTGAAAAAGATATGAAAATAATGAAATGCACGACAATCATACGCACTTTCGACGAGCTCCCCCTGGTCGACTAGGTTCAAGCTTTATGCGCTTTCCAGCAATGTCACTCCTGTTTAGAGATCTCAGTGCTGCTTCAGAGGCTCTAACATCGTAGTACTCAACGAACTTATGATGCCTCTTGTGTGGTGTTTCCCTGATCTGTTATTCATATAAGAAAATGAAAACAAATCTCAGAGACCAATTATATTTGTGTAGCATGCGTTGGAAAGGAGTTTTTAAAAATTGATAACCTCTTTAACTTCTCCGTAAGCCCCAAATATTTGAAGAAGGTCATCATTTGAAACTGATGGGTCCAGATTAAAAACTACTAAAGTCCCTTGATTCATGTCTTTGTCTGAAGGGTTATCCTGGTTTTGAATTCGAGTTCAGTCATGAGTCAGTAATTAATTTTAATTTATGAAAAAATTTTGAAGGGAAGAATTTATTAACCTTTGGGATGGAAAAGTGAATATCCAACTTCCTTCCCCGTAGTGGTTTGTTCTGTAATGCCCGCATAGCCGTACGAGCAGCACGAATATCATAGTAAGATATCATCACAAAACCCCTGTGTTTGCATGCAGTGTATAGAGTCCGTATATCACCATATTGCTAGCATTGCAGATGAAAAGTTTAGTCAGGAAAAAAGAAGTTTCTTATGTAGTAAAAAAAATTAATGATAAAAAAAATAATAATACTAACAATTGTCAAGTAACACATATAACATTAGCTCAGTAAGAAATAATGCAGAGGCGGAAGTAAATTATTTCACAAGAATGTAGAACACAGTAAAGTGTAAATGACGTTTAATAATGTACTGTTTATACTATTTATGCACATATCCCATCACTAAAAAGCAAATAAATGTGGGACACACATTTTATCATCTTGATAAAAAGATTGAATAGTAATGTTAAATTAGCATAACAACAGCTACGACACACAATTAATACCAATGAATACGACAATTTGACATGCAATCTAAACAACATCCAATATAGAGACAGAAAAAAACCTTTAATGCTCCTTTTATGTGGATAACTATGTATGATTAAAAAAGCAGATAATAATGATGTTACAAAACAAAATCTTGTTATGCTGTCAACGACACATTTGAGAGCATTTTGTGGCCTTGTAGGTACGAATGAACCTAGATCAGACTTTAATCAGTCAAAAATTTCCACATTGGTGTAAACACATAAATCAAGTAACTATTAAACAAAATATAGTAAAAAAGTGATTTTACCCATGGACCTGATAATTTTCAAGCTTCCCAAACGAAAAATAAATAATGTACATTTGCCAAATGTACAATGAATAACTGCATGACTCTCAAATAATGTGAACTACAAGATCAGCATGCAAAGAACTTTTTAAAAAAACAAAGGGTTAGAAATAGTAAACATGATACACCTCATCACTATCACAGTTAATTTAATGACTTTCCTACTACGTAGACTTTACTAATACTGAAACCTTTTTATCTTGTTTAGTCCCTATGCCGAGCATAGAACACCTATCTTTTTCTTTAAAAATTACTAACTACTACTACTTGAGGTATATTGTACAAGTTGTATATATTTCAAAAGATACAAATCAGTTTTAATTAAAGATAACTAAGCGGGATTAAATTGACTTATTAGCAAAATGGAAAGAATATACTGTAGTTGGAGCTAGCTCCTTCAATAGCCCCTGCTGACGGAAATTACCTCAAACATTGTTCTCAGCTCTGAATCTTCCACATTACTATTTATGTTGCGAACAAATAGAGTTCTGGAAGGGTGCTCGCCATATGGATGTTCTCCAGCAACAACTCCCACGCCATTTGGGAGACTAAACTGAGCCACACCATTGCCACCAAGACTATCGGACAAACCAATTCTTGACACTCCACGACTCAAATTATCTGGTGCGTCAGATTCCAACTCTAAACCTCCTCCACTCCCGAAAAGGTCATATTCTTCTGAGTCGTCCAATTGATTAGGAAAGCCAGAGCGGTCATAACCATCAATGATACCAGCTAAAAGCTCATCCTCGTCATCAGGAAGCAAGTTGCTTATCGCATGATCTTCAACATTTCCAAGCAATTCTGCGTCCCCATCTGTGCTGACTTTGTTCAAGGTTGAAGATAAATCATCAACAGGTTGAAAACCATCTTCTGCACAATTTAGTTTCACTGCATGTGCAACGAGAAAATAATAATTAAAACTACAGAATATAAGTCACAGTGATTCCGAACTTTTTTTCATAATTCATCAACTTGAGCATACATTTTTCATGCCAAAGAACAGGTAATGAGCTTGAGAAAAGAGTGGTGTCGCTCAAGGCATTATGACCATCAGACGCAGGCAAGAATCCATGTGCTCCAGACCCACCTTCCTTGTTAGATACTTTTATTGACCTAATCTTTGAAGGACCTGCCAGCATATTTTCAATTGCAATAAAGACCAATATCCACATTCCAAAAAGTGTTACAAGACACACTATTGAGGATTGAATAATTACCAATAGAGTTGCCCGAAGAGTATTGCATCGCATCACCTCTCTGTCAATAAAAAAACAAAACAAAAGATTGTTAGCCATTAAAAAACACAACGGTCACATATAGATGCTAGTTCGTTATTCACAGGCAAATGACAAAGGCAATGTGACAATAACTTACAAAAGGGGAAAACAGATGATGGGGCATTTGTATGAGAAAAAGTAGAAAGACACTTACTTGGATTTCTTTATGTAAAAGAAGAAACCAATACGGTCCCTAGATTTTATACTTACCAAGAATTTTCTTACATAAAATAATATTCTTAATTATCAAGTATATTTTACCTGACCATGCTAATTGTCCAGGTGGCACAAATTGAACTGAATATGCAAGCAAGGACCAAATAATGGTGCTTTTAAGTATAAAAATTCATCTACATTCATGAAGATAAGTAGCAATGAGCTAGAATCATCTATAGTGAGATGGACTTGCTAAAACCATGACTCAACATAACACACTTTGTCAAATATTCCATTGTATTAATCAGACATCCAAAATTGGAGAAACTTCCATTCTTGCAGTCAATGAAGATTTAAAACAAAGCCCCATCTCAAGAATAAAAATCTTTGACCTAACTCTGACACATCACATGTAAAGAGAATTAATGTACACAGCATAAATACCCATATTAAATCTTAGACCATCAAGTATTAGACACAAGTAGAGTTACCGGTAATTAATACAGTAACTTCAAAAACCTAAAGACAAATTGAAGTAAATAAAAGCATTTTCTTCGAGCCCGTGTGGCCAAAAACAACATAGCCTCTACACAAACAAATCTGTTAAACAAATTGGAGATAAAGAGGAAGTTAACGATTAACATTCAAACGTTAAGTTTTGTAGAGCAATGAAAGGAAATTAAAGATCAAGAAAAAAGTTTAAATTTTTTAGAGCCACGTAAAGAAGTTTGATCAAAGAGTCAAACTTAAATTTGGAGTAACCATGTAAATAATCATCTATCAATATACAAACTTTAAATTGCATAGTCATTTAAAGTGATTCTTAAATCATTATAGAGACTTATAATAAACACCATATATATCAGTATAAAACCATGTCACTAACAACTATGTGTATACTAAAACCCCAATTACCCAACTACACACTTCAATCTTAGCCTACACACAAAAATCACATGTTCACAACATATTCAAAAAAATAAAATGAAATTCAACAACCCAAAAAGGCTAAAATTATCAAAATTGCATGTAGAATAAAACAAAATCAAGAAGAGAGATAGAAGTAATACCGATAAAGATCAAAGCTTTAAGTCCTTCGCCAAACCCTAGAAAACCCTGAAAATCAAACACCCAAATTTTAAAACTTAAAATAAACCTTTACAGGATTTCGCAACAACGTCATCAACATGATCAGAAGTTATACATACTCTGAATTCAAATTTTTTTATTTTCTACAAAATCACTATTTCACTTTTTAATTGAAATGAATCAGTTTATTACAAACACATGTATATCATATATATTCATGTGATACGATGATCAAATTTTTTACTCCGTATCACCATTGGAGATAAAGATGAAGATACCAATCAAGATACAAACTTTCTAGAGTTTATAGCCATGTAAGGAAATTAAAATTCAAGATACAAACTTTAAATTTTTCGGAACCACATAAAGAAGTTTCGATCAAGATACAAACTTTAAATTATGTATAACCATGTAAAGAAGTCATCTATCAAGATACAAACTTTAAATGTGCAGTCATTCAAAGTGATTAATAATCAGCATAAAGACTTACAATAAACACCATACAGATCAGTATAAAACCAAGTTACACAACTATATGTATGTACTGAAGCCCCAATTAACCAACTACACACTTCAATACACATAAAAATCACATCTTTACAAGAAATTCAAACAAAATAAAGTGAAATTCAACAACCCAGAATGCTAAAATTAACAAAAAATCAAGGGGTAGAAGTATTACCAATAAAGATCAAAGCTTTCAGTCCTTGACCAAACCCTAGAAAACCCTGAAAAATAAAAAACCCAAATTGAAAAACTTGAAATTAAACCTCACAAGATTTTAACCAACAGCACCATGATCGAGAAGTAACAAAAACTGTAGAAAGAAATTTTTTTGTGTGTTTCACTCAATCATACTTTTACTCTTGTCCCTCTCTAAAACACACACATGTGTGCATCACTTATATAGATATTACAGTGCAGTAATATTTTATAGATTGCAAAAAATGCTGGGCCCCGGCCAATAGGATTTAATTATTTGTTTTCTGTAGAGAAAGTATATGAATGTTTCTTTTTTAAAACGATATTAAATAATTTTCGGTGCGATAAAGATAAGACAAATGTTAGAAAATTCAAAAGATAACTCAAAATTTGTCCCAAAAATAATATGATTTTTGTGTAATTGGTAACCTTTTTAATAAAATGATGAATCCAGCGTGCATACATATGTGTCCATCAATTATAATTCAACACATGTCATATCGAAACATTTTGGGATAAAATTTTGAATTCTCTAATATTATATGTATATATTTATTACAAAATTTTTGTGTAGATTACAATATAGCATAATTAGCGTACAGATAAGAAACTTAGGCCTGCATTACCTGGCATGTGACGTTACTTATGATAACTGCAATTTTCAAGTGGGCCCAGGACAAATGTACTGAAAAATAAAATAAAATAAAGAGGTAGATAGATTTCTCTTCCTTAGAAAAGTGTTAAAAAATTATTTTTGATAATAAATTATTTTGAAAATTATTTTTTTGATTCGCATATTTTATTTACAATAATAACTTATAAAATTTAAGAAATAACAAGATAGTTATTTTATTTATGAAAATGTCCAATGTTCAATTCATCAACTTAATTCTAAAATTTCAAATATATTAAATGAATGTAAAATCATCTTCACCTTGTATAATACGAAACCTTGTATATTACGTGAAATCGCAATCTCTAACCAATAAAATTTATTTTCAATTGAATGTGGTAAATTAAGTTCACTTCTAGTTCTTTGTTAAAATGCGACTATCATGATGTGTGTTGCCTTCCCATTCTCATTCTCATTCTGTCCCATCAAAAGTAAAACATATGTTAAAATCACGCATTGCGAGAATATTATGAGTAGCGTATCATTTTTGACCAAAATAAAATGTACGTTCTAATTCATGTATCTGACATTTAATATGAGTACCATCAATAGCTCAAATAGCATTCTGCATCAAAATTTAAATATATTTACAACAATTATAATATGAATAATATTAGGAAAAAAATGTACGTGTATTTAAAATTTACTTTGAAATTGGGATAATATTGACTGTGTTGAGTTTTATGGTATCCAACTCCAGTATTATAATTTGGTATCGGAGTTATAATATCCTTTGTCATCCTACATATTTCTTCCAAAACAGAATGAAAATGTCGACTAATTATTTCACCGAAGTGATTGAACATTTCTTGCATCATACGATTTCATGTCATGTAAGCAATAGTTATTAGGAACATACCAACATGCTCATATTTGAATATTGCACGCGTCGGAACCAATCTATATCTTTAAACTAAATTTTAACATAAAGATTTAATGCAACCTTATTCATACGAAAATCTGGATAACACCGAGTTTCATTTTCTTATAATATTTTGTTAATTAATCTTGATCATGTGCATTGTTCGCGTTGGAAATTGATAAAAAATGTTATAGGGGTTAGAAGCTTCACCAAAAGGATCATTGGATGACTGCCCAAATTGATTATTTGTATTAAAATATTGACTATAAGTACCGTTGGAAGATTACCCGAATTTTTCAAAATGATTAAACTCCTGTGTAAAATAATAATTTGTGTTGAAAAGATCCATTTTCAGTGAATGCCTTGCAGTGCCCTGTTTGTATATTTGAGTGTGAGATAAGATTTTGATTCCAAATGTGTGCTTTTGATGCAATTGTACTTCATATATATACACAGATCAAAAAATATAATGTTATCAACACTATATACATGTGAATATTTGTGTGCATGTGAAATCAAAAGTTGTTTCATTACAAGTTAAGAATCAAATATTATATGCATACACTATATAAATGTGAAATTGAAATTAAAGTAAAATAATTCATTACAGGTTCAAGGTACAAGACACTCTAAAGCTTGCATGTCGGGATAAATAAGGTCTGAAAATCTCATCCTGTCAAAGCCCATTAGTACACAATAGTTTTTAAATAGTTAATACACACAACTAATGAATCCAACTATACTCAACTACCCAGGAGATAAGATTATTCATTACATTGAAATTGGGCAATTCACTGTCCACCATGTTGTTTTCCAGTCCTTATAAAATTATACATAAGTTCACCATAGTGTATGTTGTCGTTGCGCGCCTTCAGAAAAAGGGTCTTATTTACCTTGTCAAGTATATATCGCCTAACATAAAAGTAAAAGCCGGTGTCGCATTAAACCTGCTCCATGGCATCAAATAGATCTACCGCTTGATTTAAAAGTTACATTTTCAATAGTAGCGGTTGTTTGGGTACTCTTGCAGGACAGTGCAACTACAAGTCCGTCAAGACTTACCCGCACACACTCAACTCCGGACTGCTTCCGTTTTGAACCACTGCTCCTGCCAGATTTTAATGAAGATGATGGAAATAAATTTGGTGGTGTTTGTACGTTGTTGTCATCACTATCACCGTTGCCTTCTTTTCCATCATCATCCTCACCAAACACCTCGGTAAACTTCTCACCGACTTCAAGATTCATTGCAAAATAAGTGTTCGCAACTCTTGCCCTTTCACCGGTTGCAACAATATCACCAAACAAGGTGTCATAATAGTTCATGTACAGCGAGAGGTCTTTGTTTTTGAACTTTACGTACTTTGGATTTTTTTGATACAGAAAATTAATACTAGTAGCAGAACCCGTAATGCATTATAGCTTTAGTAAAAGACATATTTACTATCCAACTCTTCTTGTAAACAAAGAATTAAAGCAAAACTATACCCTAGACTATAAATTACTAGTAGCATAATTATAAATTATAACTCTATAAACAAATGTGAATGATCATATTTTCGCAGCTGGAATCATTAGAATTTACAAGTATTGGACAACTTAAATACTTGTTGTTCATCTTCCTTTGAATGATTTATATCCGATGATATGGATCAGCTTTGTGGCAATCAAATTGATCTGACTTTGGATCATTCGATCAGACGGGTTCCAGCCTCGGGGAACATGGACCAAGCCGAAGCCACACAAACCTCTGACTTTATCATGATCTAGAGTAACCACCATATAGTTACTGGTCGTCACGTCATGCATAGGAAAGTAGTTATGAAACTCCTTTTATTGATATTGATGTAGAATAAATCTCGGGCGAGTTTAATGTTATGGTTAAAAGCTTTGATTTTGGGGAATAGTTGCACTTGTGTTAAGAGATTAATCTGTTACCTATATGGAATGCATTTTGTCACCGTCTTACACAACCTTGACATTCACTTCTGTCTTCCGCAACCTTAACATTATTTCAGATCTAAACCTCCTAAAGTTATGAGAATAAAGGTGGATAATTTACCTTACTGGTACTCTATCAAATTTATAGCAAAAATGAAAAAGTCCTATATATGAGATTTAGGTCCATTTAAGTGAATTTTGAAATTAACGTCGTGCAACGATATTTTTAGTCAATATTCCAATACAAATAATTGATTTGGGCAGTCATTCCAATGATCCTTTTGATAATGCTTCTAATACTTATAATATTTTTTATCAATCTTCCAACATGTACAATGTTTTTAATCAATCTTTCAACACATATAATGATTTTGCTTAATCATCATATATATACAATGCCTATGATTAATATTCCAACGCCTACAATTTTTCTATCAATCTTGCAATAACTACAATGTTTTTGGTCAATCTTGTAACATATATGTAGAACAAGATGAGAAAGAAAGTGAACACAATATAATTGAATGACAAGCTATATGTACTGTTAACGGAGGAATTTGTGATAACAAAATTTGAGGTTATATGCCAAAATTAAGATCTATGACGGTAGTTCTATAGCGGAACTATCGCCGGAGAGTGGTGGTAATTGTGTTTTTAAGAAGCTGAGATCAAAGGAGTTATGGTGGTCCCTCTGAGCTCTCAACGTCCAACCCCTTTAATGTGCCTACATACCCTATATTTATAGGGATCAAGCTTCACGTAGTTCTAATAGAACAAGGATACTAAGTCCACTAGAGATAGAACTCCTTGGCCGGACTACAAGGGTCCTAAGTCTACTAGAGATAGGTCTCCTTTAAGATAAGTGTCAAGCATAGTTCATGTCGGACTAGAACTCTTAACTTGTCATGAAATGCATATCCAAGCCCACTAAGGAGAGCCCATACGATAAAGCCTAGTCGATGACCCTAAGGCTCAACCACGACCGTGCCTTCACGGACACAACATTAGCCCTATCTATTGGGGCTAACATCAACCGCTACCAACTACCACACCAGTCATTAGTTGCAGGGAAAAGTCACGACTTACTCCAAATGCACAAGCTGGTCCTTACCCCCCGATGAGGATAACCCACCAGACTACAGGGCAAGTTCTCCAAAGTTATCGTCGCACCAGGTGTATCTTACTCCCCCAACAAGGATAACTTGCTATAATACAGGAACAAAAACCCTTTGAGTGCATAGACAAGCTTAACCACACCTGGACTCTTAGCCAATATCATGTTCACTCTTTATATCACCTCCAAGTTGGCGCTCCAACTTGGTGTTTCATAGTCTTCTGGCGCGCCTACCTTCCTTGTGCACAGATTTCCCTACTTCCTTGTTCCATCTTGGCGCTCCAAGTTGGCCTTGATGTCCCACCTTGGCGCTCCAAGTTAGCCTTTGTGTCCCAATAAGCACCTCGGATATCCCCCATTTTTCATGAGTTCATAATATTTTTATCATCAAGCTCTTCTAGCCGTTTGACCATCTTTGGATAGTCAACCCCTATTTTCCCATATAAATTTACGATATAACATGTACTACTGTTGCATACACTTTGGTGTACTACTTACTCAAATAGTCGTGTTGTACTTTAGTTCACACAGGATCAAGATTAATTAACAAAATATTAGAAGCAAATGAAACTTGGTGTTATCAAGATTTTTGTATGAATAAGGTTGCATTTAAATCTTTATGTAAAATTTAGTTCAAATATATTAAATGGTTCCGACACGTGGAATGTCTGAATACAAAGGAGGTTAGTATGATCCTAATGACTGTTGATCACTAGACAGGAATCCGTTTGATGCAAGAAACGTTCAATCACTTTGGTGAAACAATTAATCGATATTTTCATTCTATTTTGGAAGCAATACATAAGATGACGAAGGATATTATAACTCCTGCACCAAATTATAATACTGGAGTTGGATACCATTAACCTCAACATAGTCAATACTATCCCCATTTTAAAACAAGTTTTTAAGTATATGTACATTTTTTGCCAAATATTATTCATGTTATATTTGTTGTAAATTTATTTAAATTTTGATGTAGAATACTATTGGAGCTATTAATAGTTTTCATATTAAATATCGGATACATGAATCGAACGTACACATTATTTTGGTTGAAAAGGATAAGTCACAAAAAATATTCTTGCGATATGCGATTTAAACATGTTTTTTACTTTTGCCTGGGCAGGATGGGAATGCGGCGTACATGATAGTCACATTTTAACAAAGGCTAGAATGAAAAGTGAACTTAATTTTACACATCCAACTTAAAATAAACTAATTTACTAATCCGCGCTTCGCAACGGCTTTGTAATAATTTTCCAAACTTTTTCTAAAAAATATTTTATAAAATATTTTTTTAGATAAAATAAAATTTCTAACATAAAATTAAGGTTTTTTTTGAATTCTCCGTTTCGTTTTGGTCATTTACCAAAATTTTGAATAAATATAGAAAAAGGAAATTGCTTAATATTTTTCATTATTTTAATATTATATCAGATATTAGTATATTTATCACCATTTTTATTTTCTTAAAATTCATATTTCAACTTCTATCTTAAAGTACATAATATAAGATTAATATTAAATTTTAGCATATAACATACTATTCTTAATAAATCGCTCTCTCGTTAAACATGTTTTCTCTTAGTGATCCGTTTTCTCGTTGTTACTAAATCTAAACAATATATATATAATAATTTTATAAAAGTAAGCTTTTCAAAAGACGTGTGAAAACACACTTTATAATAGTGAAAACGTATCGAGAGCCGAGCTCTCGTTAACACATATTATTATTGTTAAAAAAAATTGGAAAATGTTAAGTGTTTTTTATATATTTACTTTTTTTCATTTGTAAATGTAAAGAAGATAATTAAGATTTGTTTGAATTTTCGAAATTTTAACTTGAAACAAAAAAACTGTAAGAGAATTTTGAAATGGTATTTTTAAAATTTGGCTTAAAGAGAAAGTAATGAAGAATATAAAATGATAATTTTGTCTTGAAAACAAATTCTAAGATAATATTAAGATGAATCTAATTTGAGAAAAAAGTTTAGAAAATATAAGGTAATTAGACTTTTTTTTAAAATAATTTTTAACATTTCTTAATTCTTACGTGTAATCGAATAAGATATCTTTTTAAGTAGTTATTTCGTTACAATTAGCTAATGTTTTATTACTTGAATTTCATTAAATTTTATTTATATGAATTTGATATTTAATTTTGTCACTTACTTTACTATTTTCTCTCTATCTTTAATTTTAAAAATCGAATTTAGATAATTTTACAAAATTTAATGATAGTTCAACAATACCCAAAACTATCCATAAGTTAAGGAGAAAAAAGTTACGAATTTTTAGAGAATTCTATTCAATATGAAAACCCATTAAGATTTGGTATAATTATTTTAATACACATTTTATTATTTGAATATGATTCTACTAATAATAAATTTTTAATATTAAATAAATCTCATCTAATAATGACCCCTCCTACGCTTATTATATATAAATATATTGATTTGGGGCTATTTCAAAAAAAAAAAAAAAAACTCAGGTTACAAATTTTTATTTCGAAAATATTATTGCAACCTTAAAAATAATTGCTACCTGAAAAACAATTACTTTCAACCCTGATTGCAATCTTATATGCAACTTTAACGGTTAACAAAAAGATTAGATCCATGAATACTTTTTTAGAATATCCCTGTTATTTTTCACCAAACAACATGAAAACAATTTGTTAATTTGATGGTCAACATAATATATTATCTTTGAGTTACAATCTAGATCAAAACTCAAATCTCACAAAAATTTAATTTGAAGGTATTAAATATGCACAAGTATCCTTAAGTTAAACCTGATTCCCAGTAAAAGAAAAATATAGAACCTAATAATTTTTTCTAAACCAATTTAGATAAGAGAATGAAGCACCTGAGGTTATTTCAGGAAAAGTTACCTGAGATACCATTACGAGGTTACCTTATTTTATGTACTCATACATTAGTATACATATATTTTCACGTAGAAAATTATTCACATTCCTTAATTAGTTATACATGCATAAATATAATATTTTCATCTAGATACACATAATATGTGTCAATTTATTATTGGATCTTATATTAATGTCTCTTATAAATTTCCTGGGGTAATCTCATGAACTTTACTCTCTTTATATAATCACAAAGTGATAATTATGTCAAACTCGTACATAACAAATTTTCTTATATACAACCGAATGTACATAAGAGTGAACATGAAAGTAATCACAAAATCTTAACCAAACATAAAATAATATTAAATAATAATAATAATAATAATAATAATAAAGAAAATTGCTGGCGTAAATATTAAATTACAAAGAAAAAATAGTAGAAAAAAGCTTAGTAATATATTTTAAACTTTTGATGCTTTCAACTCCGACAATTTCAAACCTATTATCATTATACACAATCTTAAATTAGGATGTCATACGGAATTTGAAAATATTTATCGAAAGTGAAAAAAAAATATTACTACCTTGAGGCTCGAAGAAATTAGGTCTAACTTGCTATTTGTGATTTGAGAGGCGTGTGCCCGTCCTCCTTTGTATATTTCTTCCGATCTCTCAATCTGCATGTAATAAAAATCACATGATTCAGTTTGGCTTAATAAAAACATATGAATATAAAGTTAACATAACAAATGTAATCAACTCATTGATTCACATCGTTGATAAAAATGAAATTGAAAGTTGCAAAACTAATCTAATCAACAATGACATGATAAACAGTGAAAATTAGAAAGGGTAGCGGTACAAAAAAAAATAAAAATTAGATAGGGTATGCGTATGATTGATAAAACTTTGATTTGTATGTATATTGACAACAAGATTTGAATAAGATAATTAAACAGGAAGTTGAATTATATATCAACATGACTACGAAAAAGGGGATAAACAAATGAGAATGAAAGAAAATGACAATTTTAACTTTTAGAATCTTAAATAAAAATATTTTAGAAAATAAATAAATATGATGGTGGGTGATATTAGAACGAAATTATTAAATAAATTGGACTTATAGAGGAAATTTAGGAAAATATTAATATAATATATGTAGTTTCCTCGCTTAAAAGATTATAAGAAAGAAATTAAGATTTTTTCTAATTTTTAATATTTATTAAAAATTTAGGAGAATATGATAATTGTATATTTAGTACTCAATTAGTAAAGATATTAAATGCAATAATATTATAATTGAAGATTTAGTTTCTTTCATTAGTAAATTTTTTAAAAGCAATTGAGATATTTTTGAATTTTTAATACTATTATTAAAACATATATTCAAACTGAAAAACATGTAATCTACACTTACCCTAGAAAAATTGATGTAAAGTGTTTGTTAGACGGTCTTTTTTAGGTAAAAGTTTCTTCAGCGTCCACTCGGCTCTCGGCTGCTGAGTGCTGACTGACAAAAACAAAAACAAATATGTAATATAGTCCAAATATCCTAATAAAATCAATACTATGCTAGCCAAAAAAATTAACATTAATCGTTATATGGGAGAAGGTAAACATGAAGAAATCATGTAATGAAAGACATATGTATAGGCCTATTTGTAAACATCGAGGATACAACTCAACTTAAACAAGTTTGTAATAAGTAAATAATAATTTAATTGTCACAGAAATCTCAGAAGATTATATCAGTCAAAAGAATGAAGATTAAAGTCAACCTACAGACTTGAAGTAATACTGCATTGAAAGAAGTTCAATTATTTGATCAAGCCTTAGTGAAGTATTCAAGAAAGTGGATTTATTAAATTGACAGAGATTTCAGAAGTGTGACAACAAGTGTACAGATTACAGTGGTTGATTAAAAGGAAAAGCAACAAATGGACCACATCTTAAAGTCAAAAGATGAAGAACCGTCATTGTTGTTAGTCACTCATTAACCAGACAATACATCGAGTGTCAACACCAAACAGTGAAAGTTCGTCATTTATTTCAGTGGTTCAAGGATTGGTTCTACTATTAGGAAATAGTATTTAATTCTCTTTTAATTAATTATATCAGTTAATTAATTTATCCAGTAAATTAATTCATATTCATACTAGTATGATAGTCATACAAGATTGTATGACTGTCATACCGACATTCGTACTAGTTGTATGACTGTCATACCGAGAGTCATACAACTTGTATGACTGTTGGTTTTGTCAGTCATACTAGCTAAAAAAAGAGTCATACAAGGCTATTTTGGAGAGTCATACAAGAATCATTCTAAATATAGTAAGGCGGCCGAATGCAGTGGTTGGATAGAAATATAAAAGCAATTTCAAGACAGAAGATTAAAGATATCAAGAACATAACATCTTCTCAAAAGCAACCACCTTTACTTCCTTCAACTGCCGGAATTTGTTTTTCATCAGAGAATTAATTTCTTAGATTGATTGTTATATCCAAGCCACTAGAAATTAATTATTCGCACTGTTTTGACTATCTAGCGGATATTTATCCCTAGAATTTATCTCAAACTATCATTTATCGTTCTATCTTTTTATTACAAAAATAGATAAGTTCATGTCGATTTTATTCTAAATTTGTTTTAATTAGTTTGATATTCAATCTTTGTAATTCGTACAATATTTGTAACACATTTCAAGTTTAATATAAGTTATATTTAACTTGAATTCTGTTTCATTTAATTTCACAATAATTTGTTATTGAATTGTTTAATCACAAACAATACAAATTCGATAAAACGGTATAGTTTGTATTCAACTCCCCCTTCTATAAACTTATCAGGACCTAACAATTGATATCAGAGCCTTTTGATTGACGAACAAATCAAGATCCAAACTTTTGTGGTTTTTTTCAAGAACGTTCAAATTTTTATTCTTATAAAAATCTCAAGATGTCTACACAAAAAGTTGGAACCGTAAAAATTCCTATGTTCAGCAAAGAGCATTATCCCATGTGGAAGAAGAAGATGCTTCTATTTCTTCAAATGGCAAATCCAAAGTATCTAGGGAACACATTGAGAATAATGTTGTCACTCAAGATGCAAGGATGTATCCTAAAGATCCAAAAGATTATACAGCTGATGAAAAGGAAGATGCTTCTTTGGATGCAAGTTTGCAGTTAATCCTAGTTGATTATATAAACTAGTCGACTAAGTTGCGCTTCGCATCGGCCCTATAATTTTTTTGTAATTTTTTTTAAATTTTAACTATTTAAGAAAAAAAGTTTATATAATCTATACTTCTATATTATTATTAAATAGCTGTTTCATTGAAAATTTTGGTTTTAAGGTTTTCGGTCATTTTAATTAATAAATAATACGAATAATAGGAAATTGCCTTTTCTAACTAAAACATATTTTTCCCTCCGTCCATTTA
This sequence comes from Heracleum sosnowskyi, assembly GCA_030848705.1. Classification (NCBI taxonomy): domain Eukaryota; kingdom Viridiplantae; phylum Streptophyta; class Magnoliopsida; order Apiales; family Apiaceae; genus Heracleum; species Heracleum sosnowskyi. The sequence goes on along the minus strand of CM061241.1, from coordinate 103,725,903 downwards.
GGTTCTTAACATAACTTATTAAGTTATATTAAAAACCTAAATAAAAAATAAGTTATGAAACTATACTTTTTACGAGTCTTAAAATGCGTGCCAAATTTTCTCTCCCAAATGTTAAGAACCTAAAGGGACGGAGGAGTACTTTTTGATTAAAAAAACACTATATTTTATAAACACACCTAAAAATACTAATAATATTATATTTTTCAATCATTAAAAACATGTTTCATTTTAATTAAAACATAATACATTTTATAAATACACCTAAAAATACTAATTACATTATGTCTTTCAATCATTAATGTAATGTTTTTAAATTAATATGTTACCTTTTAATCAAACTCTATTACATTTTCCAAACACGCCTAAAAATACCAATTGTACAATATTGTTCAATCATTAATACAATCCCAAAAATACCTTACATGATATCTTTCAATAATTAATACTATATATAACTTATTAATACATCCAACTATATCTTTTAATTATTTAATTAATAAAATATATCTAAAAACCCGTAAATGGTATAAAAGCTAGTCTATACTATTATATAATAGACGAAACACTAAAATTTTAGTCGGTCAGTAACATCGTATTTTTACTTAATTATCTTTATTGATTTATAAAAATATATTAAATAATAACATTATTTGTTTATAACCAATTACCTTTTCAGCTAAAACACATTATAAATTATTTCTAACAAAACTCCTCTTTTTCCAAAAATATCACGGGTAATTTCCTTTTTCAAATTGCTATATCTATTTTTCCTACTAAAATCCCTCATTTTTCTAAAAATATCACGGGCAAACCCTTTACTTATTTATTTTAAAACTTATTTTGATGCTTGTAATTTTTAAAAAAGATTACATATTTTATCATGCGTACTTATTCTTTTTAACAAATGCAATTAATAAAATATTAAAATGTAAATAATATAGTAACAAATATTAAAAATAATCTGTGCATCACATGTGTTTTAAGCTAGTATATATAAATAGTGAACACAATATTTTACAAAGTAACATACATAAATAATAAAATAAACTATTGATATATTTTTATGCCGATGTTGTATCATATTTTCTTGAACTGACACCCGTTACACTAAATACATATAAAAAATACTAAAAATATGAAGTAATATAAATTTAAGTATTAATCATCACTTAATTCTTCAACCATTCATATTATCACAAAAATTACAAATTTCTTAAATATTCCTAGAACTTATATGCCGATTTTGTGCCATGTTTTTTGAGCTGACGCCGTTGCATAAATACATATAAATAAAAAATACTAAAAATATATGCAATAATAAAATTTAAGTATTAACCAACGCTAAAACTTCAACTATTAGTATCATAACAAAAATTACAAATTTCTTAAGTATCCTTGGACTTTATATGCCTATTTTGTGTCATACTTTCTTGAGCCCACGTCCAATGCACTAAATACATATAAATTGAAAATACTAAAATTAAGCAAAAATAAAGATTTAAGTAATAACCACAACTTCAAACTTCAATTATTTGTATTATCATAAAATTACAAATTTCTTAAATTTTCTTAGACGTTATAATAAAAATAACTGTGCGTACATGTGCATCATTATAATATAAAAGGTTCATCATGAAAACATAATCAATTTTTATATAATCATTGTCCTTCCTGTGAATTTTAATGTAAATAAGGGATTTCAATTTTAGTTTAGTTAAGAAAAAATATTAACGCTTATTTAATTAAATTTTGAATATGATTGATTTTTATATATTTATTGTTTTTATTATGAATTTGAATGTAAATAAAGAAATTCAATTCTCTAGATATACTTAATAAAAAATATTATGATATAATGGTATTGAATAACTCTAATTAAATCCTAAAATCACAAAAAAAAAATATCAAAAACTTTATACGAAGATAACATTCAAAAACATATTTAGTATTCACAAACCCAAAAAACTGATTAATAATAGTTTGTGTATGTTTTGTGCTCTGCTGATAAGTATGCACATATATCCCATAACGGTCAAACTTCAAGTTAAAGATGTCAAAATGAAGAAAATAAATTAAAATATACAAACAATTATCATCAATATGCAATGTTGTTAAAGATTAATGCACACAAATTATCAGAAATTCCTCAAATTTGTGACGTGAGGAAAACTAATCAGTATGTCATGCTTTTATAGGCAATTTAGGATATAATAAAGATTAAATTCTAAATAGGATTATAATATAAAGATAAAATCCTAAATATGATTGTAATATAACATTCTAATAAATATTAAATTCTAAAAACAGTTGATTTTTATATATTTATTGTCTTTCCTATAAATTCGGATCTAAGTAAGATAATTTAATTTTATTGAATTAAAATAGAGAAACTCTAGAAAAATAGATTAAAACTTAAATAAGATTTAATTTAGTTGAGAAAAGAAGTTAATTTTGTTTAATAAATTTTAAATATGACTGACTTTTATATATTTATTGTCTTCGCGAAAAATTTGAATTGAATTAAAATAGTGAAACTCTAGAAAAATTTATTAAAACTTAAATAAGATTCAAGTTAATTGAGAAAAAAGGTAATATTTGTTTAATCAAATTTTAAATAGGATTGACTTTTATTTATTTATTGACTTCCCTAAAAATTTGAGGGTAAATAATGAATGTCTTTCCTAAAAATTCGAATGTAAATAAGGAAACATAATTTCATTGAATTAAAATTGAAGAGATCTAGAAAAATAGATAAATATTTTTCGGACGATCTCAGAGCTCATGAGAGTTTTGCTTTATATATAAAGAAATGGGCTCTAGAAAAAAAGATATCGGATGTAAATAAGGAATTTCAATTTTATTGAATTAAAATTGAGAATCTTCCTTTATATAATATAAAGATAAAGAAATTATAAATAGGATTGTCATTTATGTATTTACTAGTTTACTAAGCCGCGCTTCGCAGCGGCGACATTAAAATTTTATAAATTTATTAAGAGCAAGAGTCAATTTTTTAAATTTGAAATGTATTTAACAAATATATAATTACAATACTATAAAACTAGGTTACTAAGCCGCGCTTCGCAGCGGCATTAGAATATATTTGTTAATAAATGAATATTATAATAAAAATTGTGAAATTAATATCTACAAAATTATTTAAATTATCAAATAAAATATATTCTCTAAAATCAGCGGCATTAGAATATATTTGTTAAGAAAAAGAATATTAGAATAAAAATTGTGAAATAAATATCTACAAAATTATTTAAATTATCAACTAAAATATATTCTATAAAATTTGCATTTGGGTAGGTAATATTATAAAGTATTTACATATTCCTTTTGTTTATATAGTTTGATTTTTTTTATTTTCTTGGACCGATACCATTTCTATATATATATAAAAGAAAATTTATATTGATAAAAAAATACTAATTATTTGTAATAATAAAAATTTAAATACTTAAATATAATTTTTTTTAGTCATTTTATCTTTAATATGAAGATTTATTATGTATGTTAAAGGAATATGTTTAAACCCAAAATTTTGGATTTTGAAATAAATTTGTTGGGGCTTAAAGTAATTTTTTAATTTAAGTTGAAATTTTTTTGTTTGTGTAATAACTTAGAAAATGACTTAAAGTTAAAAAAAACAGTTTAAAATCAGAAGTTGGTAGGATGTACTTTTTTGAATAACTTATTTTATTTTAATGTATTTATTTGATAAAAGTTAATATCATCATTCAAATGCATTATTTATCAAATTTAATTTAATTGTTACAATTTTAATAACTCATTAGTTTATCGTAATACAAAATTACCCAAACATATATATTAACTTAAAATTTTACTTTTTACTTATAACTTTAAGTAACTTTAAATCATAAGCAATAATTTTAAGTTTAACCAAAATGGCTCATAATTATATAAAAAAAATTTGATCGCTTCAAAAAATTATACAAAATAAAATTAAGAATGAAAATAAACATTAACATGTTTTGATTATATAAAAATGAGTTGAATTTTTTTGTTAATAGAATTTTTTTCAATAATAAAGAAGCCATAGATATCACTGAATAACCAAACAAATGGATAAAATACAGCACCTAAATTAAGGTAAAAATCTAGTAATATCAATAAATATTATAAATATTTAATATCTAAAATATTATAAATATTTAAAATCTAGTAATATCTAGTAAATTAATATCAATGAAACAAATATTTGTATAAATTCTAATGATATTCGTTCAATCGAGATAAGATAGATTTATATATGTGCAATTTCTAAAACTATATATTATAAAAAACATTAATAAAGATAATTACTTTTAAATTTTTTAATCTAGGTAGATGTGAAAATTATTATATATGGTCCACCATCCTCCTTATAAATTTGTATCAACCATCTCGACCAACTTTTCCCACAAAGTTATGGTACTGGTGATGATGGAGCTGTTTAAGAAAAAAATTAGAACAAATTAAATAAGTAAAACAAATAAATTGGGGTAACCAAAGAAGTAATATAAAATTACAAGAACAATAAAAAACAATTAACGGTTATTTACAATTAATATAATGCATAACTTACTAATTTGTGACAATTTTGAGATCTCTTTTTTTTCCAACCGCCTTTGACAACTTCAATGCCACCCAAGTAGGTCAAGCAACCCACAATATCTAAATCAACATAGAAAAAATAAAATTAGAACATGATAGTTTGAATTATAACTTATATAATAGTATTACTTATATATTACTCTAATATATTACTGCATCAAAACCCTGAGAGTATGTTGGTGTCATTAATACGTGCATCAATTATATCCGGACATATGAACTGAAATCCATGCAGTGATATGTTGGCGATGCCTTCTTGCAATCTCTTAGGCAACATTATGCGTATGAAGAGCAATTTAGACCCATGTGATAGTGGTCTATATTTCCATGTACTTGAAACAACTTTCAGATTTTTGATGTTGTACACGGAGCCTTCATCTAAAAGATTTTTGAACCGAGAGACCAGAATCTTCGGGATCGTAGCATGGATCAAATTTTCCTGTCATACAACATATCTTAGAAAAGTTAATAACATCATACAATTTGACAAATTAATAAGTTATAAGTATATTGATTTATTAACCTTTTCATCGACCAAAATCATGTCAAGACTGATCAGTTCTTCAGTATTTGGATTGACAGATTCCCACATTCTACACACTCGTACTCTTATCATCCAGGTATAGTTGCTGTCGTTCAAAGCATCCAACATGTTGTAGGTCATAGTTGTATTGATTGTAAATATGATTGTAAAAATTTGAAGCTATGTAAAAAAGTTTCGGTGTAGATTTTTTGTTATGAATGACCTTTAATTTATAGGTGTTTGTAAGGTGAATAACATGGACATTCATTATGTTTAAAAGTCAAGAAGTATTATAAAAGAAAAGTTCTATCAAGTTTGAAAATAATAAAAGAAAGTTCTATCAAGTTTAAAAATAATAAAAGAAAGTTTTATCAAATTTGAAAATAATAAAAGAAAGTTCTATCAAGATTGAAAATAATAAAAGAGAAAATTGCTACAAATTCGAAAATAATAAGGAAGTTGTAATTTTCTAAATCAAAGAAAGTTCTATCAAGTCCTACAAATTCGAAAATAATAAGGAAGTTGTAATTTTCTAAATCAAAGAAAGTTCTATCAAGTTTGAAAATAATAAAAGAAAGTTCTATCAAGCCTACAAATTCGAAAATAATAAGGAAGTTGTGTTAATCTCAAATGACCTAACAGAATTGTAGAAGGGGGGGTTGAATACAATTCTTGATATTTCTTAAACTTAAAACAACTTACAAATAAAAACTGAACTTAAAGTAAAAATCACAAGCACATAAATAATTTCAGTTGGATTGTTTGATGATCCAACTGAAGTGATTTTTATTGCGGAAATAATCTGTGATACAAAAGTACACAGCTGCTCAGTTACAAGATTGTAGAGAAGTATGCTCTCAAAGATAGCTAATACAAACTCTTTGTTTTTCTTTTCTTACACTTATTTTAACTGCTACACTTGGTTATATATTCCCCAAGTTTACAAAGCTATTTTTGGCTACACTAAAGTACACTAAAGGTAACCGCCAATAGTTTGCTTTTCATCCCTTTCACCAGTGGTCCTTGGAGATCCTTGTTTTTGTCTTCATGCTTATTATGATCACTCCCAAGAGCCCAATTGGAAACTGGGATGTTTCCTTATTCCCCATGTCCATTTTAATGGTTTCCAATGCAAAGTACACCTCCACATCTCCTTTTTGATCTGTCAGAAAACTGTCACTATCACTTTGTCAACTATTCAGAAAAGCAATAATGATTCGTTGATAGCATGAAGATGTGTTTCGTTGATAGCTTTATTCTTCATTCCGTTGATGGTATTTCCCTCGTTTCGTTGATGAGTAAACTCCATACCGTTGACAGAGTAATCTTCATACCGTTGACATGTCTTCACTTAGGCAAAATTACAAGGCATAATATATTTACAATTAACCAACCTATTTTGCCTATCTAGTACTTAGTCAACATGACTTAGAAAACCTATCTAATACATATAACAAAATGCCTATCATATTGTGAAGTATTGTACAATGCAATTGCTACATCACTCATTTCGTTGATGAGCTTCCTGTCAACGGAATGCTGCAAAGCATGCCATTTCGTTGACAGTTACAGAATGACTTAATACAAAATCTACTAAGTGTTTTTATAATTATCATCAAGAACAACATATTCCTAACAAGTTGTAATTTTCTAAATCAAAGAAAGTTCTCCTACTAATTCGAAAATAATAAGGAAGTTGTAATTTTCTAAATCAAAGAAATTTTCTAAATCAAAGAAAGTTCTATCAAATCCTACAAATTTGAAAATAATAAGGAAGTTGTAATTTTCAATTTCCTTCCTACAAAATCGAAAATAATAAAAGAAGTTGTAATTATTAAAATTAAAAATTGTGAAATATTGAGTAAATTAGAAAAATATAACGGAGCGATTCTAGAGGTGCCATCTCACCGCCCTCGTCTTCTCCTTTATATAAGTATATTGATTTGGATAAATAGTCTTAAGTTATATTATATAAATTGATTGTGTTAAATAAATAATTGAACTTTTTTCATATAAGATAATTTATAATATTTAAACATTTTCCTTTCTTCATATTGTCAACTTTACTTGTAAAATACTACATAAAATTATCGTTCAAATCGGACCAATTAAATCAAACTGAACCTGGTTGAAAATTAACTATTTTACTAAACGTGTTTAAAATAAAGTTAATGCTAATATTTATGATTTAATTTAAAGGTTTATTTTTAAATGCTCTATTTTCTCTTAATTATCTACCTAAATTTTGAATAAATTTACAAAGAAACGATTGTTTGCCATTTTTATTATTTTAATACTATTTCAAATATTAATATATTTATCATCATTATCTTTTTTTATTCAAAAGCAACTTACATTTTAAAGTATATATAAATAAAAAAATATGTTATCAATATCAATTTTTAGCATATATCTTGCTCCTCCGGTTCTCCTGGTGAACCATATTTCTCCCTAATGAGCGGTTCACTTATTATTTCTAAATCAAAATATCGACAACCTACAAAAAAAAATTATATCATTTATTAATCTATTTTACTAATTTATAAAATTTAATAAATATTTTTTATTTTTAAGTTAATTTATGTAATCTTATTATTTTTATTTCTATAATAAGAAACGTTTTTAGTTATTGTATTACCATTTAACTTTTAAAATGACTTGTGAACCGCTCTCTCGTTAAACACAAATTATATTTCTTGAGTAGAAACTTTGAGAGGAATATTAAGATTTTATGTTTAATTTTCTCTATTAGTAAATATTTAGAAAAATTATTAAGATTTATTCTAATTTTTAAATTTAAAATTAGACTTGAATAGAAAGTTACGTAGAATATTAATATGATAATTTCAACTTGAAAACAATTTAGAAGAATATTAAGATTGTAATTTGACTTGAAAATATATATGAGAATTTTAAGATGATAATTTGACTTGTATAAAAAGTTTAGGAGAGAAAGTTATGGAGAATATTAGGATGGTAATTTTGACTTGAAGAGAAAGTTTAGGAGAATATTAAGATGATAATTTGATTCGAAGAGAAATTTGTTGAGAATTTTATTATGGTAATTTGACATAGGAGAACGTTTAAGAGAATATAAGGTAAATAATTTTTTCCTAATTTTTTAATTAAAATTTTTAGAAAATTAGAAAATAGAGCGAGACGATTTAGGAGAATATAAGATAAATAAGATTTTTTCTAATTTTTGTATTTATCATTTATAAGTATTACCTTTTATACAAATTAGGAGTTATACAAGTAAATTTTGATTGGTGGTATATTATGTTTCATACGTTAATAAAGATTTTAATGTTAATTGAGATATTTTCTACTCAAAAATTTAGGAGAATATTAAAATTATATATTTAGTTTAATCCATTAGTAAAAAATTTAAAGGTAAAAATATTAAAATTATATATTTAATTTCCTACATTAGTAAAGATTTTAAAGGCAAGAATATTAATATTGTATATTTAGTTTCCTGCATTAGTAAATATTTTAAAGGCAAGAATATTAAAATTGAGATATTTTCGAATCTTTAATATTATTAATTCAAAAATTTGAGAAAATTAGAAAAATAGATTGAAACGATTTAAGATAAGCCACCTCACCGCCCCGCCCCGCGCTTCGCAGCGGCCCTATAATATTTTTGTAAAATTTTAAATACTAACTCTATAAGAAAAAAATCAAGAAAAAAATAATATAATATATATAAATAATGAACATAATATTTTACAAAGTAACATACATAAACAATAAAATAGACTATTGACATATTTTTATGCCGATTTTGTATCATATTTTCTTGAGTCGACACCCGTTACATTAAATACATATAAATAAGAAATACCAAAAATATGCAGAAATAAAAATATAAAAATATAAGTATTGGCCACCACTTCAAACTTCAATCATTCATATCACAGAAATTACAAATTTCTTAAATATATCCCTAGACTTTATATACTGATTTTGTGTCATGTTTTTTGAGCCGACTCCCGTTGCATAAATACATATAAATAACAAATACTAAAAATATGCAATAATAAAAATTTAAGTGTTAACCACCGTTTCAAATTTCAACTATTTGTATTATCACAAAAATTATAAATTTCTTAAATATCTCTTAATTTATATACGGATTTTGTGTCATATTTTCTTGAGTCGACGCTCATTGCACTAAAACACATATACATTAAAAATACTAAAAATAAGCAACAATAAAAATTTAAGTATTAACCACCGATTTAAACTTCAACGATTCTTTATCACAAAAATTACAAATTTCTTAAATATCTCTAGACGTTAAATACTAATTGTAATTAAATTTCAAAAACTAAAATATCAATATTTCTATCATCTTATCATTTATACGAAAATATTTAACGTCTAGTGATATTTGTACTAATTGATATTTTAGCTTTTGAAATTTAATTATAATTAGTATTTAATATCCAGAGATATTTAAGAAATTAGTACTAATTGATATACTTAAAGGTACGTTGGACATTTATCATCATCTTCCCACAACTGATCATGTTCCCTTTATACATCAAGCTTCTTAATTAAGTAGTATAAATATTTAAAAAAAAATACAATTCACAACAAATATTAAACACCTAAATTGTTAGTTGCAGACCTAGTTAGAGCATCTCCGACCACAAAGAACCCTTAACTAAAAATGGATAAAACATGCCAAAAATAAAAATTATAGCCAATATGTAAAATTTTGCAATCTCCAATGGGACATCCTTGTTAGCTATAAATTTAGCCAACCTCAACACATTGGCTATATTTGTCGAACATCTAGGGACCTGTAGTGAAAATCCACATCATCTATTATCATATTAAAATAATACATTCTATGTATAACAACTTAAAATATTAATAACATACTATTTTTAAAATATAGCTAATCATTATAACTAACTCCATTGGAGCACAATCTCTTACAGATTGAGCAAATTTTACATAATCAACATTTTATATGATTTTAGCCAACCCCATTGGAGATGCTCTTACCCGGAAGAGGTACATCATATTTTTGTACCTAGGGATATAGCCGAATTTTTTTCAATAATAGCGCCATCTTTGTCTCTCTCATACTTGTGCTTATAAACTGAAATAAAATTAAAAGAAAGAGTTCTTTAGAATGAAAATTGTTGGGAACATGTTTTTGCTTATATATGTATATTATTCTCTTAAAATGTTCATGTGTAAGTGTCATGACATAAATAATTTAAATAGCGAAAATCTAGAACGTATTTAAAAAAAAATCATAGAAGGACTATACTAAACAAATCCTAAACCAAAATCCAATCTCAAAACAATATCAAATATGAAATATAATAAATTTTTCCGCCCCTAGGGTCTCTACATCAGTGACATCGCATTGACATCGCATGAAGCCTATTCGAAATTCAATAATCAACATATGTCGTAAAGTTAAGGGTTTGTAAATAAATCAACTGGCGATAGTACGATACATAGTAGAAATCATAATTAAAGATGTGAATTAAAAAAGAGAAAAAAGGTATAAATCAGCAGAACGCATGAATAAAAAAACTCGTACATGCCAAACTTGAACCATCTGTTTGAATAGAAAACGAAGACGAAAAAGAAAATCCATAGCCACAACGTTAAACTTGTGACAACGTAAGTTTCACAATCCTAAACTTGTAACCTAATTAATACCCAATAAATTCATCTAATGCATATATGTCCTAAAAAAAGTTACTTTCTTCTATTTGCATCAACAAACAAAAGAAGTCATACAATCCATAATACATATAATATATAATAAAATATTGGTTAGTTTTCAGAGGCTTACCGATTATTTTTTCTGACCACGAGAGAGAAACCTGCATGAGTGAATAATAATTTTGGAATTAATAATCATACAATGAAACGGCTCACGACTCAAAATATCAAATTTAATCACATCTACGCTGCACAAACATCGAATTGACTATGTATAATATGCAAAAGTACTTAATACATGCTAAAGCAATTCACAAACATTAAAATCTGACAACATCTACACATATATATTGAATTAACAACATGTATAACCATCGAAAGGAATTACATACGTATAACAAAATTCAAAGATTAGGATTTCAGAGAAACCTTGCGTGAAAAAAGAGACGTAGATGACAAATAGGTAATGTCGAATAAAAATCTATATATACAGAGAGTTTTGAGTTGTAGGATCACAATTATATTATAAAAAAAGTTTTTTAAATTAAATTAATTTAAAGAAGGAAGTTTAATTTTAATTATCGAGCGATTCTAGAGTTACTGAGGTTTTCCTTTATATATATAAAAGATAAAGATTTTCTATATCAAAGAAAGTTCTATCAAGTCCTACAAATTCGAAAATAATAAGGAAGTTATAATTTTCTAAATCAAAGAAATGTTCTAAATCAAAGAAAGTTCTACCAAGTCCTACAAATTCGAAAATAATAAGGAAGTTGTAATTTTCTAAATAAAAGAAAGTTCTGTCAAGTTTGAAAATAATAAAAGAAAGTTCTATCAAGCCTACAAATTCGAAAATAATAAGGAAGTTGTAATTTTATAAATCAAAGAAAGTTCTGCCAAGTCCTACAAATTCGAAAATAATAAGAAAGTTGTAATTTTCTAAATCAAAAAAAGTTCTATCAAGTTTGAAAATAATAAAAGTGTAATTTTCAATTTCCTTCCTACAAAATCGAAAATAATAAAGAAAGTTGTAATTATTAAAATTAAAAATTGTGAAAAATTGAGAAAATTAGAAAAATAGAACGGAGCGATTCTAGAGGCGCCACCTCACCGCCCCCGTCTTCTCCTTTATGTAAGTATATTGATTGATTATATTTCCTATAAATTAGAATGTAAATAAGGAAATTGAATTTTATATATTAGGTTTATATAAGCCAACTTGTCTTCAATAAGTATTACATTTTCTACAATTTAGGAGCTAAAAAATGAAATTTCAACTTTTAATAGAATGTAAATAAGGAAATTGAATTTATATTAGGTTTATATAAGCCAACTTGTCTTTAATAAGTAATATCTTTTTTACAATTTAGGAGCTAAAAAGGAAATTTTAATTTTTAATATTTAAAATAGAGGAGCTCTAGAAAATTAGATATATATGAATCGAGCGATTGCAAAGTTCCTGGAGATTTTCCTTTATATATATAAAGATATTGATTGATTTTATCTTTAGATGGAGGTTATCCACACAAAAGAGGATATATGGCTCCATAATGGGAAAATAAGATATCACGTGCACCAATCTTCATGACAAATGGTTATCGAGCGAATATTTGGAGTTTGGAAAACTAGATTTGATATTTTAGCGACTATTCCAATTTATGCAATACATATGCAAATTGATATCGTTTTGGATACAATGGCGATTCACAATTATATTAGAAAGTCAAATACCGAAGACAATGCATTTGAAACTGCTGAAAGCGAAACTTACATTTTCCAAAATTCTACTCTAATAGTAAGGATGGAGAGACCGAAAGAGAGAATGACACTGATAATATTTGGATTGCAAAATATGATGAGATTGTTGCTCACATCGTAAATATTGTAATTTTTTTTTACATTTTTTGCTTTAAGTAGTATTTGAATATTACTATTTTAAATTTTGTATTTTTAATTTACATCAATGTATTAATTTTTTGTATTAAAAATAATAATTATTAAACTTATAAGTTAATAATTTACCAAACACAACACCAACTTATAAGTAAATTCATCACCAACATAACTTATAAATAATAATAATTATTAAACTTATAAGTTAATAATTTACCAAACACAACACCAACTTATAAGTAAATTCATCACCAACATAACTTATAAGTAATAATTAATTATCACTTATATAACATTGATCCACTTGAATTTATAAGTTATTTTTTTAAGATACCCTAAACGGCCCCAATCATTTTATTTGAGTTTTTCTTTTGGACAGATTTGAACCAAACAGTTGGTTACACATAAAAATTAGAGAAATTATAAAAAATATTACTTTTTCTAAGTTTTTTTTGCAATTTTACCATTTTCTGAAAATATTTACAAAAATACGGTCTGCAACCAGACGCAACATAAAAATATTTGCAAAAATACGGTGCAACCAGATGCAACCAAAGCATGCAACTTTTTTAAAAAGAAATTGAAATCAGCTGAATATTCAAAAAAAATTGTTAGTAAGAGGGGGTGAACGAAGATAAAGATGAATAAATTTTGCAATTGCAGGTTACATCCGTTCAGCCTTTCATCTATACATACATGTATATATATAAATATATAGATATATGCGTAGTTGAGAGTTAACAAGTAGTTTTATCTCAACCAAATCAATAATTGGGGTTGAGTTTCGAGCTAATCAACAAGGCCCCGCAGGGACACTAACTTATGCAACTTATTATGCAACCAAAGATGATTCCAATTATTAAATTTTTATAAGTTGAATTTGTGGTTGATTTTGATTGTAGTCGCAGATATGGTTGCATCTAGTTGCAGACCGTATTTTTGCAAATATTTTCAAAAAATTGGTTTTTTTGCAAATATTTTGGTATTTTTTCAAAAACGTTTATGGAGTTGGATATTTATGAAAAAAGCCCTAAAAATTAGGGTTAGATATCAAACTAATCACTCGTTGCGTTCAAATATATCATGTGAGTCACCTATTGCCAAAATGACTAACTTTAATCATATATTTGAAAATTAGGGATTGGTAAATTTGCGTCCAAATATATCATGTGAGTCATTGCCAGGTGATCTCCTTGATACAGATATTCAAATTATGGATTAAGTTGAGTCATTTTTGCAATGAATGATTAATTTGCTACATTTGAACATAATGAGTGACTTTTTTGATAATTAACCCCTAAAAATTATAAAAATGATTACAAGTAAAAATAACCGGTATAAAATTTATGTTTCTAGGGATAATTTATTTAATGATTAACTGTTAATTAAATATGCTTTTATTTAATATCTATCTCTTCCGGAAGATATTACGTTCATAAGAAATGCAATAACATTTTCCATGCATTTTAAAATGAATAATGCTAGGGGTACCGAATTTGGTACAAAAAGATGTACCAAATTACATATGTTATAATTTGATTGGCTCTATATTAATGGACCCACGTGCATTCACATTAATAGCACCAATAAAAACATTTTTAAATGCCACATCAGCATTGACACATCATTTTGTACCAATTTTTGGTATCCAATTCGGTACCTATAGCACTACTCTTTTAAAATATGTCAAAACCATTCTCACACGAGGGTATATAGATTTTAGTAGAATTTATTTAGCTAATCGACGAAAAATATGCTTAATTCTTTTGTTTGTGCTGAATATGAATTTGATTTTTCAATATGGCAAGATGTGGATTGGACTACTATTTACATTTTTTGTCTTTATGCTAAATGTGAATTTGAATTCATTTAAAAAAAAACATGGCCCGTAATATTTTGGATTAGACAAATTTATACCAGTGGACTACATTCTAATTAAAAGTTATAAATTCGATCGAATTAGTTTAACAGGGTTTTGAATTTGCATCTTTGCCACTTGTAAAATGAGAAAAAACACCTATTTAGAAGTGCATTGCTTTCTTGATCTTGTAACTTGGACGAATGTGCTCAAGTTTTGTGCAATTCGTGATGCCATGAAATGACAACAATTTAGAGATTATGTTGTTCGGGGAATCAATAACTTTGTGCTACCAGTAATCCCCACAAGAACAAACACCATCCTTAAAATGATGGAAACGAGTTGAATCTCTCAAGACAATCTCACGCTCAACTATCTTGGATATCAACTTAATAGCAGAATGGCAATCTCCACATACGCGAAGATTCTTCATCACTGTTATCGTCGTGCCCTCCATTGTACTAATCAGTGCAAAACCGATAGCAAGCCTCTCACTGTGATAAGACAACATTGCTTCCTTCTGTTCTTCCTCAACGTCATGCAAAGCAAATCTTTGATCCGGAACATAACCAAATTCCTTCAACTTTTCTCCTAACCATTCAAGTTTTTGACATATTTTTTTGCACAAGGGATGTGATCTATCCCCGGATAGAAAAGTATGCTTCAATCCTTTTAGAGTAATCCAACTGCTTCCTGTCTGTTTAACAATTCCCATCCTTTTCATGTTCCCTCTTACTCTTGCAACATCACTCCATCTACCCGCAAAAGCATATAAATTGGATAACAGAATGTAAGCTGCGCTACAATGTGGGTCCAGATTAAAGATGTTTTCAGCTGTTCTTTCAGCCACCTCTAAGTTGGAATGCATTCTGCATCCATTAAGCAAAGAAAGCCATATGGACAAATTTGGCTTGATTTTCATATTGTTGATCAACTCCTCTGCTTCCTCCAACTTCCCACTGCGGCCCAAAATGTCCACCATGCAGGCATAGTGCTCAAGCTTTATCTCTGTGGACCTGTACTGGAAAAAGTATTTGTAAAAGCGCCTTCCTTTTTCTAACATCCCAGAATGACTGCAAGCAGAAAGCAATCCAGTGACTGTGATATTGTCTGGGTCAACTCCAGAACGTAACATTCCACTGAACAATGTCAGTGCTCCCATGCCACAACCATGTTGTGCACATCCAACAATACTTGTGTTCCATGAAACAAGATTCTTCTTTGGAATATCCTTAAATATGGACAATCCAGCATATACATTCCCACATTTAGAATATAAAACTACAAGAGAATTACCCACAAAAGCATCAGTGACAAGCCCTAACACGATTGCCATCGCATGAATCTCTTTTCCTCGATCAGAGGCCTCTAATTCACTGCACGAATTTAAGGCACTAGTAAAAGAAGATTGATTGGGGAGGACCTTCATTTTTAACATGTCACCAAAGACCTTTAATACAATCTGATGCTGGCAATTGAGACTATATCCTGTCAATAGAGCTGTCCATACTACCACATTTATATGTAACTTCTTGTCAAAAACCTTGCACGAATCATCCATTTGTTTGCAATTTGCATAAAACGTAATTAGCGAAGCAGTAACGTAAACATCAGAACCAAAACCTAGCTTAACAACATGCCCATGAATCTGACCACCAAAACACAAATCATATGCATTTGCACAAGCTGTTACCACACACGAAAACGTGTTAGCAGTAGGTCTTACACCTGAATCCATCATCTCACAAAAAAGACACAAAGCCTTTTCACTCCTCCCATGCTGATCAAGCCCACTAATCACCGAAGTCCAAGAAATCACATTAACAGATGGCATCTCCTCAAACAATCTCATACCATCCTCCACTCTCCCATTACTAAAATACCCATGTATCATAGAATTCCACGCCGCAATATCCTTCACAGGCATTTCCCGAAACAATTTCTCAGCCAATTCAACTCTCCCAACCCGCAAAAACCCGTTCACCATCGTTGTCCAAGAAATCACATTCCTTTCAGGCATTGCATCAAACAGGTTCAAACCCATATCCAAATCCCCATAATCTAAACACCCTTTAATCATCAAGTTCCACATTACCGTATCTCGAACAGGCATTTTGTCAAACAGGTTAAGGGCATCATTAAGTCTACCATATTCGATATAGCTAGATACCATCTTGGTGCATATATATACATTTGGAGAAGGTATTTTATTGAAAACTAATAGGGCTTTGTCAAGTCTGTTGTTATTTAGATGATCATAGAACACTGAGTTGTAATTATAAGTACTGAGATGAGAATGATTTGCTAAACATAACAGACGTTCTGAAAAAGTCAAACAACTTGGGGGTTTGACTTTTCGAATGATGGCGGGAAATAGGAACATGATATTGGTAAGATTTTAATCAGAGTAGCAACATCAACTCCACAGAGTTTTTCCTAATATTTGTAGAATAATGTTAATTATTTTTAAAGAACAATTTTTATGGTTCCGGAATGGTATTTAAATTTAATGTGGTGAGAAAACAATGAATTAATTTGTTTCAACGTGATAGAAACCCTTAATGGAGTTAAAGCTAGCCTAAGCAACGGTCTTGCGAGTTGAAACAAAACATCCCTGGCAAGAAATGCTTGTTGGGAATGGCTATGATACACACAGGGTCAAGGATTGGATCTCCCTTGTCAATTTTCGCCTATTTATTTTCCGATGGGAAATGCTGCAACTGGATTCTTTGTAGTGTTTACTCTGATGGCTGGTAGTGTTGGTGTTGCATCCCTGTTCTCCGGATTCAACCATGTTCGTTTATTGAGTCTTGATACTTTGCCAGCAGTTGCTTCTGCTGCCACCACTGCCTGGGCTCTTACCATGAGGTAGCAACTCCTCACCTATCTTTTGATCTACCTAATTTATACCATGTGGTCACAATTATTTGATTTTCTTTGTGTATATGCTATATGTGTGTGTAGCTTTGCTACCAAAGAAATTGAATTGCACATCAAGAGTGGTAGACCGGTGAGCACAAACTTACCCTACATTTATTAATCAACCGAAGAAGTAATTAGTTGACTTGTATTTGTAGAAAGCAATGGAAGCATTCATCATCATCCTTTCTGCCACTCAATTATTATACATATTTGGCATTCATGGTGTAAGGAAATAAACTAGATGGTCCAATTGAGTTGTTTTCATGGTGTAAGGAAATAAACTAGATTATTGTCCCCACAACTGCGATACATTGCCAAGAGATTTTCAAGTCTCCACATTTTCCTTTTCCTTTCAAGGAGAGGAGATAATGCATAACAATTAGCCACAGCTATAACAATTTGAGAACTTAAAAGTTGACAAGAACCAATGCAAGCATATACCCTATATCATTATCGTAAATATTTTTGATGAAGTATGTGCCAGGAATTATCTACCCTTCACTTGAAGGAATAAAGTTATCAACAGAGAAATATAACACAATCATATATAAGTTTTAAAAAAAAAATGAGGGGGGGGGGGGGGGGGGGAACGGAAAAACTGTAAGGAAAAAATGAACAAGAAAGCAGTACAACTAAACAGGTATTTAAAACCACCTCTCAGGATAGCACTACCATAACTGAGAACCTAACTAGTTCATCACAGTGCCAGGCTCTTGCCGACCATCTTTGAGGGAAACTTATGGAGACAACTAGAACAAAGCGCACATACCGCTAAGATCCTCTCCTTGTTCCTTCACATGCTTCATTGCCCCAGTCAAGCTCCTCTATGCAAGGTTTCTGTTGAAAAAGGTCCAAGGCTTATAAGCTTTTCTCTTTTCATAAACTTTCCATAACAAAATTTCATAATGACATGTAAAATAAAGACAACATATTCATACGGAAGTCAATTATGAATACATAATGACAAATTTATAAGCATTATTCTCATAATTTCTAATATGAAGGAACAATAATACAGTGAGACAACTGGGAAAGACCCCACTTTGATGTTTTGGCAAGCAAGACAAAAGGAAAACAAATTATTTTTATAGGAATATAGATGGGAGGATAAGACCAGGCATTTATTGTATGGTGTGAATCAATGCATTCTTCCAAGTGATAGGGTTGTCTCATGTCTGATGTCTCATGTTTTGAGGAGGTGACCGTCTTGTTTTCCTCCCCACAAAAAAAGCATAACAAGTGTAAAATGGCGACACTACAGACTGTTAAGAATTTTTGTTCTCTGAAGTGATTAAGGAAAAGCTTACATTAGAAACCTTGAATATAAAGAATACTTTTAGGTGCCCATAACTGTTCAAAAAAAGTAATGGCAGTCAAGAATGAGGCTGCTACCAAGAACACCATTGGGTGCAAAGATTATCAACATGTTATGCTTCTGTTCTGAATCTTTTCTGCAGGTCAATGGCATATATATTGCCAATTGACAAGCTGGCGGGTTACCTTCTGACAAGCTGGCAGGTTATGTCAGAATTGACAAAATATTAGATTCCTCGTCAGCAATAAGGCCTTATATGTGGAGGCATGAACCTAAGAATTTCCTTAAATACCATATCAATACTCTGTTTTCTCACATTGTAGTTTTTATTGTGCACCAAGTAAGACTTGCATTGTAGAATGACCCCCCTCCCCCTGGTATTTTTTTTTTTTTGCTATCAAGGAAACTCCTTTTTAAATCAAGTAAAATTAAGAAACAACAAGGGGGAACGTTTCATTCATCTGCCACAGGTTCCCCTCCGGCCTACGGCTACCTTCTTCCCCCCGTAGAAGACCCCACAAAAGAAGAGAAAAACTTTTCATCTAAGAGCAAGTCCAATGCAATGCTATACTTGGTTCTATCTCTATAATTAAGAACCAAATGTTAAAAATCTCAACTCCAAAGGGGTTCTATACTTGGATGCAAATATGCATAAATGCATACTTGGTTCTAAATTTGAAACCAAGGATACATTTATGCACCCATGCCACATCATCATTTAACTATATATGAATTGCATGTTGGTGTACTTTACATAAAAGTGAGGAGAGAGAGAGAGACAAAAAAATTTCTAAATTTGTAATTATTTTGATGCAAAATGCATCTAGCATTGGAGCTGAAGTTCTATTTTAACCCCAAAAAACACTTCTTGATGTCAAATTATAGAAATAGCTATAGCTATTTTGCATCTACCATTGGACTTGCTCTAACACTTTTACACATCAAAGAACTCAGACTAGTGATCTTAATCAGATAAATAACATTTCAACATTAACCTGGTCAATATCTTAGTCTCAAATGGTCAAATTATTAATATCAATCAGAAAAATTGTTGTCTTTTATACTGATATAGTATATTTTAAGCCATTTGTACAAACAGCAGTCCACAGTTTTGAAATAGTATATATATATATATATAATATTTGAAGAGAAAAGGGAGCAGCAAAGAAAGATGAAAATGACAGCATAAAAGAAATTTGAGAGAACATGTCTCTGGCGATGAATTACTCACGTAAAATTTTATTCTTTAATATTTAGATTTATTATAGTAGAATATATAACCTAGACCATTTCAAGGAATATATTATATCTTGTAAACAAATATTACTTGATATTAAACAAGCAGATGAGATGCTATATGCATGTAAAAAACAATTCTGAAATTTGGAAACAGCAATTCTAGCAATGCATGTGCAAAACTCGTGCCTCAGATGTACACAGACATTTTAAAAAACCCACCTGAAATCATCTGTCAGAGCTTGTAAAGAAGTCAAAGATTCCACAACAACTCTTGAAGGACGTCTTCTGCACAACTTGTGGAGCTGAGGCTACAAGAGGCTGCAAAATATTCAAAAAAGTTAACATGATTTCTGAATCCTTGTCTTTTCAGATCTTGATCCAAAGTTTGAAAAATATCTAAACAAACACATACAAGTACTCTCCTACAAGAACCCAAAAGCCATTACCTGGCTATCAGAACACTCAGGACTCTCAGATTCTTTAATGTGACCTGCACCGTTACTCGTATGGACACTAGGAGCATTGAAGGACAACAAAAGTTTAGCATCTTTGTCTTCAGCAGCAGAATCCTTTACATCCATGTAAAGGGCTGGATTTTCCTCTGATGTTGAAACCGTTATATCCTCCATTTTACTTGATCCCAAATCTATTGGAACTGATGAAATTCCAGTTTTGTCAACAGAAGCACTTCCATTTACTTGAACTACCTCTTCGGTCAACGAAGCCTTACCTGGAGTTACCACGGAGACGGCCTCAGCTACCGCATTAGTGTTTTGCCCAGCTGGAATATTAGTAACAACTTGACTTGCCACTTCAGACGAAGAATCAACAGGCTGTCTAGTTTCAACCACTTCCGTTTTCTTCTCAACATTAGACTCATCATCTGAACTGCTACGGCTACTATTACTACTACTTCTAGAGCTAGAGCTCCCTGATGAACCTCCAGTATGAACTTCCTTGGATTCAATACTTCCCTCCTTGCTTCCATAATCTTCCTCCGACTTCAATTCCCATTCAATCTGAACAATACCGCCTTCCGTCTTCACATTCTCCCTGGAATCAACTCCTCCCGGAGAACTCTTCTCCAAAACACCCAACTGACCAGATGAACTACCTTCTCTTTTCTCTACCTCTTTCCCATCACCCTCAGCAAACGAATGCTCAGAGCTATGGTGGTCCTGTGACAAAGGAGAACCACCATCACTCTTCTTGTCATAGTAATGTTGTGCATACTCATTTCCTACCATAATTTCATCCATCGAAAAGAATTCAAAACAAAATCAAACCAACAAATACCCATCAAAGAAATCAAAAGCAGTACACTAATTATCAAAGCAAACAACAAATTAATCCGCTTAACAGAACCAATCGCCAAGCTCATTCTATTTATTAATGAATAAACAAACACAAATAACTTACCCACTCAACCACTTGACAGATACAAACACAAGAGTCAGACAAAAATAGCATACACCACAAACATAATAAACAGACACATACAAAGTACAACAGCTAAGATAGAGATGGGTAAAAGTGAAATCTTGAAAAACCTAATAAAGAACACATACCAACTCAACCACTTGACATAACAACACCAATTCAAATAATTAACACAAAATTTAGCATAAACCCATAAATAATTCAAACCCATGAACTCAACTATAGATACAAGTGAAATTAAAGACTAAAACATCAAAAATCTTGATAAAATGAGAGATGGGTATGTGTAAAAATATAAAATAATGGTGCAAGAAAGACAATAGAAGTGATAGAAGATGAAGAAAAGGGGGTACCTTGAGAAAGAGAAGAAGATTGTTGGACCTTTTTCTTCTTAGCAGCTTTTCTCTTTTTAGCACCTGAAGGCATGGCTTTTTTATTTTATTAGAGTATGATTAATTGATGATTAGTTGGAAGATTAAAAAAGAGGAGAACACAATATGTTGGATTGTGGGGTGGTCTGCAAATCGAGGAAAGACACAATTTTCTCTCTCAGGGAAATTTAGAGAGAGAGAGAGAGAGAGAGAGAGAGAGAGAGAGTCTTACAGTTTTAGAAGGAGAGGGAGACAGGAGGCAGGGGATTGGTGTGAGTGAGAGGGTGAGGAGTGTGTGTATATAATACTACCACTAGCTGTATACATACTGTGTAGTTTGTATCCGTGCCTTTCATTTTCCTTCTCTCTCTCTCTTTTTTTTTTTTTTTTTCATCAAATTTTACTTTTATATTTCAAAATAAATTTAAATTAAGTATTAGTGAAAAAAATAATAATACATATTTCTTTTTCTCCACTACATACGAAAATTTATTCGATAATTGAATATATATATTTTTATTTTTGACAAAATTTGATCGCTTGATACCGTCATTTTTCATGAATCTTGTAATTAGGAGAAAAGTTAATTCGTTGTTTTCTTTTGTATTTAACCTAGAATAACTGTTGTAGAATACACATATATATTTTTTGAAATAGGTACACACGTAAGGATAACAAGTTTTCTTTTTTTTGTGGATAACAAGTCGGAGAATTATGTATGATTAGTAGGGACTAGGGAGGGGTACATGATTAAGGATTTTGATTTATCAGTTGTGAATTGTGATTAGTGGTACATGATTAAGGTCAAATCACAATCACGTGATCTTCCCCAAAACTGCGCTACACTTTCTTTTTAACTACATAAATGATGCCTTCATCATCCATAACATAATAGAGTAGTTACTTTCTTCAGATTTGGAAGTTAAAATGTGCTAGGTTAACCTAGTGCATGTTTGTATATCATAAAAAAATTAATTTATAATTTAAAATGAGTAACTGTAATAAATTATAAGATGAGGTGGTTGACAAACAACTTCTTATTGATTTATAAGTCATAAGTCCACTTATATTTCCGTCGTCAAATAGGCCCATAGTTCTTACCCAAGCCCAAACAAACAAATCGATAGCATAAAGGAGAACTAAAATAAAAATTATAAAAAAAAACTAAAATTACTTAAAATACATTTGAAAGTAAATTATATATGCTTCTCAATAATATAAGTTTTCCAAACTATATAATAAGCATAAATTTCAATCAAAGTTTGATGGATCAAAAAACACAGGAATATTATTTTGAACCGAGGATTACTTATTGTTTCCCAAATAAAGGTTATTATAAGTTGTCATATCGAAAATGTATCTAACCCTTATACTAGATAACAAAAGTGCAGATTTCAAATTTAAATTTAAAAAGGTTGAGAACAAGAAAATGAACTTGTGAAATTTAAATTTATAAAGGTTGAAGAACAAGAAAGTGAACTTGTGAATTAAAAGAAATATAAATTTAACTCATAATGTTTAGTCTTAGAAAGCTATAAGAGCATCTCCAAGGTTGTTGAACCCTTACCTAAAATGCTTTGATGACACATGTACAGTACTGAATATAGCCAACTTCTCTTAATTTGACCTCTCCAACGGTTTGTTCCCCTTGTGTAAAAAATTAGCCAACCATGAATTGTTGGCTATATATGGCTAAGCATTCCAGACCTGTAAGGGAGTCCACATCTAGTTGAATTTTTTTAACTCCAATTTTCCTCTCATTGCAAAACACGTATGTTATATTCTATCTTTATTTTAATTATTCTTAATTAATTTTGCGTAAATGTTGATTTTAATACATTTATTTTCTATAATTTAGAGAATACTATTTTAGTTGCAGTTTTTTTTTCATAATGTCAGTATATTTATATTTAATATTTGATTAAAATTTTAATTTCAAAATTTAAATGTATGATAACATTTTTTGATTTGTTAATATTAATTATTAAAATTTAAATTTTACTAAAAATATATTATTCAAAGTAATAAAACATAATTTTTAAAATATAGCCAACCGTTACAGCTAACACCGTTGGAACAAAACTCTTTACGGGTTCAACAAATTTTAGCCAATCATTATTTAATATTATTTTAGCCAATCATTTTAGCTAACCCCGTTGGAGATGCTCTAAGGCCTCTTATTCTTGTCGTTTTTACCCAGATTTTGGAGCAAACCGAAACTCGTGTTCGGTGTTTCAAATGAAGAGACCATTATATTTATAGGTTATAGCTGCTGCAACTGCTGCAGCTGTCGAAGCAGTTGCTCTACCATTTACTCTTACGTACTCGGTGTTGGGCTAACAGAAATCTATTAGATTTGAGACTTGGTCATTTTTTAAATTTAAACATAAATTTGGTGGTAAAAATGGAACCAACAACATGTGGTGGAACCAGACTAATGATAGGGTCATGGGTAGTGCTAACCACGGTCCGTCCAGCGCCGTGTCGGTTCACAGGCGGGCCGTCCTCATCAAACATTAACCTGGACATGACACGTTGGTTACCACGGGGCGGGGCGAGCCGTGTCGTGCTAAAGAATGGTTGGCACGTGCACGGCTCCGCCAATCCGGCGGGCGAGTTACGGGTCGGGACAGTTTAATTTTTTTTTTTTTTATTTTAATTCGATACAAACAATTATTTGAAACTATAAAAAAAAATTGGAAGAAAAGAGGACGGTACCTCTATAAATTTTATTAATTAAAAAAAATATTACAATTAATTTGAGAGGACTTATCTCTAAAAAAACGGAACAAACCGCATTAACATATTAAAACAATTACAAACCAAACAAATTTTAAAAATACAAAACAAAAAAAATGCTATCCAATATTTGATTATTGTTGTTTGTTGGTAGTTCAGGCGGCGTCGGAATCCGAAGTATCTATTGTCATCCACGGATCGTTTTCGCCGTCCGAGTCATCTTCTTTTTTTCCTTGTTGTCTTTTTGCGGCTTGATCCCAATCTTTTTTACAAACACAAATCTTTACTACGTCCGACGCTAAACTTGTTCTCTTCTCGACTAACACTCTTCTACCTGCACTAAAAGCGGACTCGGACGCAATCGTAGAAGCGGGGACTACAAAAATATCCCCTACAATTTTTGCTAAAATCGAAAATTGTAACTCATGATTCTTCCACCATGTTAGTATTTCAAAATTTTCATTTTGTTCGTAATGATAAGAAAAAAATTCCCTAACCGTACTATAAGAAGAAGCGGGTACGGGAGATGAAGTGGAAATTCTACATTTTTGTTTTTTAGTCAATATAGATGAAATTGTAGTATTAAACCTACTACGACCACCGCTACTAGTACTATTAGGTGTTATAGAATTTTAAACTTTTGGAGCATAAATATCTACAAGACGATACAACAAGTCTAAACATTGATTAACATGTATAACATGATCATATGAAACGTTTAAAACTTCATAATAATGCCCTAAAATTCCTTCTAAACCCTCATTTCTAACACCGGGATCAAGAAGACATGCAATACCATAAATATAAGGAAATTCCGTAAAGTATTCGATCCACTTAATTTTCATGTCAACAATAATATCACTAAAATATGGATCTTGTTCATTTTCTTTTAAAGTAGTAACTATATTAACACAATCAATGATAACATGATGTACATTTGGTTCATAAACATAAGAAAAAACCTTAGTAGCATGTGCAAAACAATCAAGTATGTTACGTACTCTATATGCCAATTCCCAATCAAGTTCGGTAATAGGTCCACCTTCGTATTGGTTTCTAGGGTCTTCATTATATAATTCGGTGATAATGATCTTATATTGAATTGCATCATTTAATAATTTATAAGTCGAATTACATCTCGTAGAACAATCGATACCCCACTTTTTCAGCCTAAATCCATTTTCTCTACATAATTTTTTATACTTAGACCTATATGTACCCGCATAACGTAGATACTTAACTACTTTCCTAACATGTTCTAATAAATGAGTTATTTGTGTAATTCCCTTTTGGGCCGACAAGTTAATTATGTGAGCATAACATTTAACGTGTAAAAATACTCCATCTAAAAGTAAAGGAATATCGTTCTTAACATAATCCATGGCTTTGTTATTAGAAGCGGCATTATCTAAAAATATCGTAAATACCTTGTTAAACAAATTAAATTCCTTTATTGTATCTAAAATTCTTTGTTTTATGTTATAACCGGTGTGTGACTCATCCATAATATCAAAAGCAATAATTCATTTTTCTATATGCCAATCACTAATCCAATGAACCATAACACAAATATAAAGCTCACCTTGACCCGAACTCCAACAATCACTAGTTAAAGAAACCGTACCATCAAAATTAACGAAACTTTCAATTAATTGTGCACGTTGAGCATAATATTGTTTTTGTGTGTGACGTTTAAGTGTGTTCCTAGGAATTCTTCTAAATGCCGGATTTAGTGAATGTTTAATCATGTGCTCTAAATTCGGACTCTCACCGTGGGAGAAAGGTAACTCGTCTAAAGTAATATAAGCAGCAAAATCTTCTATCATTCTATCTCTATTATAGAAAAAAGACATACCTCCACCGGGAGACGAAGTCACGAAAACACCAATTTGTGTTTGTTGTGAACCTCCACGTGCCGCTCCACTTTCATGACTTTGCTTCATTATTCCATGGTGATTTTTTAAGTGTCGATCAAGTGTACCCGTACCGCCCCCTTTAGTGTGAACAAAAGGGTCTTGTTTTCGATTTTTTTGAATACAAATCAAACAACAAACTTTAAATCGGTCCGGAACTTCCATTGGATCTTTCAAAAAATAATTCCAAACATGTGACGAATGTCTAATAGAACTAGAAGAATCACCTACAAAATAAAATAAAAACTGATTAAATTCAAAACATAAAAAACCGAAGTATCTAAAAATCGAAAGTTTTTTGGAAAATAAGAACCGAATAAATTTTTAAGCATAAAAACAAAAAAACCGAACGTTTTTTAGAATATAAAAACCAAATAATTTTTTAAGCATAACAAACAAATCTTTTTAAAAACAAAAAAACCGAACATTTTTTCGAAAATAAAAACGGAATAAAAAATTAACAAATAAATACCAGTTTCGGATCGAGGAGGTGGCATCAATGTTGCTTGGGTTGAACCTTGAGATGATACGGTGCCTCTTCCTTCTTCCATTTTTTTAAAGCTTCGTCGGAATTTGGCCGGAAATATTTAAAGTCGTCGGAATGTTAGAGATTAAATTCAGAATGTTAGAGTGAGAATGAGCAGAGAGATAGAGTAGAGAGATAGAGCAGGGTGGAGAGAAATGGGAGAAATGTGGAGGTATGTATAGTCGGGAATGTAGCCGTTGGTCTTGCAAAGGGACGTTGGTTGAACTCAGACAGAAAGAAGTCAGAAACCGTTTGTATGCAGGGAATAGAATATAATACACAATTACAAACACAACACAAATTACCGTTTACATTACTAACTTTTAGCACATGAATGTTATTAGACGTGCCGGGCGGACGGTTCACGGGCGGGCCGTGCCAGTCCACGTGTCGTGCCGGTGCCGCGTGTCGTGCCGTGTTGGTCCTGGTCCCGGTTTCCATAAATCCAACCCGTATTCGCCCCGTTACAGAAAAAGAGCCGTGCCGAGTTGATTCGCCCCGTTCTCGATCCGAGTTTTCCGAGCCATTTGGCCGTGCCATGCCCGGGTTGCACGTTCAGAACCGCTCGCATGGCCACCTCTAGTCATGGGGGCACAATACGAGTTATCGTGGCGAGGAGAGAACAACACGAGCTTTTACAGTCAGAAGAGAATATTACGAGTTTCCGAATTTAATTAGGAGGAATTCCATGATTTTACATTGTTAATGTCTTCCTGGGAGAAACCGAATTACCTGCCAGATATGACTGTCCCGGAAGTATTCAACGGACAACTTGTCACACCATAAAATTGACAAAGAAAAATAAGTTAAGGCAACATTCTCCCTTCTGAATCAAAGGCACCTCCTTCCTCCAGCACCTTCCACCTCTTGGACAAAGGGTGTTTTCCTCCTTCACCACACCTTGTCTTATGGACTAAGGCTGCTCCCTTCTCCAATACTCATAGACAATGATATGTTCCCACAGAAGCAATCACCTTGACAACAAGAGGTAAAAATGGACAAGCCATCAACTCACACCTGTCACAAAGAAGAGAACATTCTTCCGGACCAGGAGACAAAGGGAGGTAACACTAAACACTATAAATACCTAAGTAAATTTTTCTACACATTCACTCTCACACTCTCACATTTCACAAAAAAGCTCTCTAAAAACTCAATCACCAGTAATACATTTTCTGACATTGTTTCTTGTATTCTCCACTACTAAGTTACTTACTCTCACGCTGGAGGTGCTTGACGGCCACCACCCCCGGCCAAGCATTGTTTTGCAGATTTCCTTCCGACAGCTACACCACATTTCTGACCAAACATTGCCGGAAGATGGAAAAGTGCGGTAGAGTGGAGCAAAGAGCATTATCATTTGGCGCTAGAAGGAGGAGCTATATTCCTTATAAGACCCTCCATCCTTTCAAGTTTGCAAGAATTAACTTACTTTTGGTGTTTGGGCATCCTTTGATTCCTGAGAATTGACCGACATCCAAGCATACAAGAGAATTTTAGTCACAAGTCCTTTTCAATGGGTCCATCAAAGAATACAAGGTTACAAATAAGAAACATGCCATACGGGAACACAAACAACAATGAAGAACAACTTCAAGACAATCAACATGAGACGATTCCCGACGCCTCTCACCATAGTGAACCCGTCCTCCAAAGGATTGTAACAAGGGATGGGAACCCTCCTCTCAACTTGGACTTAACAAGTTTCGCTCCAAATCAAGTAGATTTCCTTCTCAATGTTGCTGCCAATCTCCAGCACCCCAACCAGCAAAATGACCCACCTCGATCTAAAGGGAGACGGGAACAACCTCCCCACGAGGATGAAGCACATAGTGCTATTAACAATGGCACCAAAAGACCAATGACAACTAAATCCGTTTTATCCAGTCTCGGCTCTTCCTAAAACACTCAACATGTTCGTCATGAGAAGCCTCACCACCGTCCCGAGACATGGAAGGAAAATCGAAGGATACGTGATTTAAGACGTCAAATCGAGGACAAAAAGGCTGAATACGAAAGGGAAAAACAAAGATTGGAAGATGAGTTCTACCAAGAGAAGGAGAGGGACAGAACTCATGAGCCCACCCCGGTGGGGGGTGTTGGCAGCTCTCAACAAGAACTCCTTCAAACTCTCATAGAGTTAAAACGCAAGGTTGAAGGAGAAGTTTCAGCTAGTCCGGGAGAATCTCCCTTCTCCAAAAGACTAGAAGATGAGAGTAAGCAAACACATTTGAAACACCCCAACTTGGACTCATATGATGGTAACGGGGACCCGGAAGAGCACTTAAGTTACTTTGATCAAATAGTCCTTTTTTACGGGTACTGAGACTTGACATGTTGTAGATTCTTTGCTTCCACCTTGAGAGGAAGTGCACAACATTGGTTTTGTAGACTTCCTCCCAGGACCATTGACACATGGGCCGAGTTCAAAAAAGCTTTTCTGAATTAGTTTAAGGCAAATCAACCATATGAAGTACACACTGTCTTTCTTGAGACCATAGCCCAAAAAAGTGGGGAAACACTGGAGAGTTATCTAAAGAGATTCAAGGAGGCGGTAAACAAAGTAGTATCAGTAAATGAGACGGAAACACTAGTGCATTTAAGAAGGGGTCTAGACCCTTATGATTGTGAAAGGTATATTTGCAAACTCATGGAATACAAGCCAACTACGTTGGCCAGAGCATACGAATTGACTTCTCACTTCATCACTGAGATAGAGGCCATGAGGGTCATGAAACAAACAAGAAATCCTCCCCAACAAAAGCCTTACTTCCAAAAGGAATGTTTCACCTTCCACCATACTCAGAGACCCCTCCATGAGCACCAAGTCCAAACCACCCATGGTCCTGCCATGCCAAGGCAAAAACCCGCTTTCGACAAGTCAAGGCTCTCCTTCTCCACCTCATCAAGACCGGCACGAAAACCTGAACCAGAGTGGACAACTTTGAGCATGCCTAGGGCAAATATCTTACGGGAGATACTGAACAAACCTTTCTACCAGGCACTTCAACCACTTTGGACAGCCCCGGGTGATATAGACTCTACTAAGCATTGTGAGTATCATGCCACTCATGGACACACTACAGAGAGTTGTCTCTCTCTCAAACACTTCCTTGAGAGATTGGTTCGTCAAGGACTCATTAAACAATACCTTCCTCGACAAATTACGAATGAGAACAACTCAAATACTCCTTCCACTTCTCAAGCCAATAAAGACAAGAACATTTTCAATGTAGTCATTGGAGGAACACAATCCCCTCCACAAGCTCCGGGGACCCAAGAAGTTTTAACTATATCAGAGAAAGACATGGTTAGAGATGTTATCACTTTCTCTGACGCCGACTTGGAGGGAGTCAATCCTTATAATACTGAAGCTCTAGTGGTCACCGTAGAGACACGAGATAATGTGGTCAAGAAGGTCTTGATTGATAACGGATCCTCGATGGATATAATATTCACACACTGTTGGGAAAGGCTAAAGCTAGAAGACAAGTTGGAAGACTGTCAAGAAGAGGCACCCCTTTACGGTTTTGGTCATAATGCAGTTCCCATAGCGGGAATAGTGAAGTTGCCTATACTCTTCGGAACAGCCCCGAAGCAAGTTCGCCATTTTATCAAACTTTACGTGGTTAACACACCCTCCTCTTACAATATGATCTTGGGAAGGCCGACCTTGACTCGTTGAAGAGCGATAACCTCCACTACCCACCTGAAAATGAAGTTCCCCACCATTGCAGGAATAAGAGAAATTAAAGGAGATACAGAGGCTTCAAAATATTGTTATGGCTCCGCCCTCAACCTTGCTCAAACTGACCCAAGTAACATGAGAAGGGCGCGAACCGCTCAGCAGAGGAGGGAAAAAAGGAAGAGGCACCTTGAGCACCAACGAAAACAAAGAAAAAGGACAAGGGATGTCCAAGTAGTTGAAGCCACCAATGATCAAGACATGGAAGAACTAGAGCAACGAATGGATGCCAATTTGAAAAAATGTTTGCAGAAAGATAAAGTGCCAATAGTTACACCCGCGGTAGAAACTGAAAAGATCGAACTTATACTCGGAGACGGGACAAAGCAAATTAGCATTGGTGTCGGGCTCGACTAGGTATTCAAGGAAGGATTGACAAAGTTATTGCGAGAGTATGCTGACATCTTTCCTTGGAGTCCAAAGGAGATGCCCGGACTTGATGAGTCCACGACCATGCATAAATTAAATGTGCACAATGACGCTATCCCAAAAATGCAAAAGAGAAGGAACTTTTCCCTAGATAGGCAGAAAGCGATCGATGAAGAGATAGACAAAATACTAGACGCTGATCTCATTTGTGAAGTTACCTACCCGAAATGGGTGGCTAATGTGGTCTTGGTAAAAAAAGCTAATGGTAAATGGAGGGTTTGTGTCGACTACACTGATCTTAATGCTGCATGCCCGAAGGACCCTTACCATCTTCCAAGCATTGATCAACTAATTGATGCCACTGCGGGTCATCTCATGCTAAGTTTAATGGATGCCTTTTCGGGATATAATCAAATCAAGTTGGCACCAGAAGATAGAGAAAAAACATCATTTATCACTCATCGAGGGGTTTATTATTACAAGGCCATGCCTTTCGGTCTCATCAATGCTGGAGCGACGTATCAAAGGATGATGAACAAAATCTTTGTTGGACAACTTGGTAGAAACATTGAGGTATATGTTGATGATATGATTGTTAAATCTTTGTTATTAGACACTCACCTTGCAGATTTGAAAGAATGTTTCGAGAAGTTACGAGCACATAACATGAAGCTCAATCCGGACAAATGTACATTTGCCTTGAAAGCAGGAGAATTTTTAGGTTTCCTGGTGATTCAAAGAGGAATAGAGGCTAATCCAGAGAAAATTCAAGCAATATTGGACATGCACCCTCCCAAGACAATTCGTGATGTCCAAGGGTTGACGGGAAGGTTAGCCGCCTTGAGAAGATTCATATCAAAATTGGCAGAGAGATGTCTACCTTTCTTTGAAACCCTAAGGGGATCAACAACTACAAATACTATCAAGTGGACTCCTGAATGTCAAACCGCCTTTGATAAATTGAAGGCATATCTCTAATCTCCACCTTTGCTAGCAACAACCGCTCCATCCGAGCCCTTAACCATTTATTTGTAGGCATCAAATGTGGCAGTGGGAGCCATTTTGATTAAGGAAGATGACGAAGGGCAAAAACCCATCTATTATGTTAGTCAAGTATTGAAGGATGCGGAAACTCGTTACCCCCTGTAGAGAAGTTTGCCTATGCCCTTGTCACTGCAAGCAGAAAACTAAGGCATTACTTCCAAGGGAGAGAGATCAAGGTTATCACCAATCACCCTTTGAAAAAGCTTCTACACAAGCCAGACCTGTCAGGAAGATTGATTAATTGGGCTGTGGAGTTGAGTCAATTCTCTATCTCCTATGAGCCAAGGAAGGCAATCAAGGCTCAAGCTCTTTCGGATTTCATTATAGAATGTTCATTTGGTAACAAAGAAAAGATGCCTTCTTCGGGGGATAGTTCACCCGCCAAAGAACTTCTCCCTCCTTCAAACCCAACATGGAAACTTTTTGTAGATGGATCTTCCACTTCGACAAGGAGTGGAGCAAGACTTATCTTGATTAGCCCCGAAGGGTTCCAAGTGATGCAAGCCATAAGATTCACTTTCAAGGCTACCAATAATCAAGCTGAGTATGAATCACTCATTGCGGGCCTCAACTTTGCACGCAGTCTCCAAGTCCAGCACCTCTCCATTTTCAGTGATTCCCAAATTGTGGTAAGACAAACCACGGGGGATTATGCTACAAAAGACATCATTCTCACCAAGTACCAAGCCTTGGTCAGATTCCTTCTCTCTTTCTTTGCCAGCCACACACTTGTTCAAGTGGATAGATGAGACAATACTATTGCATACCTGCTTTCCAAGCTTGTAGAATCTGAAAAGGACCATTTAGATGGTTCCGTCTATTTTGAAGAACTAAAAGTGCCAGAAATTGAAGGACAACAAATCATGGAAATTGGCATGGAAGAATCGACTTGGATGACACCCATCATCGACTACTTGAAAGATGGAATTTTACCAGAAGACTCCACCAAGGCCAAACAACTCTGCTCTCAAGCTGCCAATTACTTCATTCAAGATGACACCCTCTACAAGAGAACTTTTGACTCTCTTATCCTCAAATGCATCGACCTTGACGAGGCTTTGTATTGTATGAGAGAAGTCCACGAGGGGATATGTGGAGATCATATGAGAGGGAAAGCTCTTGCTCACAAAATTCTACGACAAGGATACTTTTGGCCTACTTTGGCTAAGGATTGCAAGGCTTTCGTTAAGAAGTGTACACAATGCCAGCTTTTCAGCAATGTTCTTAAACAAGCACATGCCTTGCCCTCTTCCATCTTATCCCCCATTCCCTTTGCCATGTGGGGAATCGATATCATGGGACCTTTCCCAAAAGCTAAGAATGAATTGCAGTATGTGATGGTAAAAATTGATTACATGACTAAGTGGGTCGAAGCTAAGGCTCTAAGGACTATCACCCAGGAGGATGCTATAAAATTTGTCAATGAAAACATAGTCACAAGATTTGAAATTCTAAGGATAATGGTGTCAGACAATGGAACCCAATTTGTTGGATCAAAGTTTGTGAAATTTCTTTCCGAAAGAGGGGTGAAACACAAGAAAGCTTCGGTGTACCACCCTTAGAGCAACGGGCAAGTAGAAGTCACAAACCGCACTATCGTGCGAGGCCTTGAGAAAAGGCTCCAGGCGTCAAAGAAAAAATGGCCTGAGGAACTTCCTAATGTGTTGTGGGCTTACCGTACATAAGCTAGAAGTAGCACTAAGGAAACCCCTTATAAACTAGCCTTCGGCACTGAAGCCCTTCTCCCAGTAGAAGTAGGCTCACCTTCCTACTGAGTCTTAAACTTTGATGAAGAAGCTAACACGGAAGGCCTCCGTGACAACATCGAACTCCTTGATGAAGTTAGAGATGATGCGGTACAAAGAATGGGTACATATAAAAAAAAAACTAAGGAATACTTTGCCAAGAAGACAAGGATCCGAAAATTTGAGGAAGGAGATTTGGATGTTGCGGGCAACGGAAGCCTCCGACCCGCGTCATACGGGGAAACTCGTGCCTAAATGGGAAGGTCCATACAAGGTGAAACAAGTGTTACGTCCAGGATCATACAAGTTAGAAATGTTGGATGGAACCAAAGTAAACAACATATGGCATGGAGACAAGTTGTGAAAGTATTATACCTAAGGGTAGCTTGTCCTCTACCACTACAAAGAAGTGTTAAAGACGTAATTCTATAAGCCTCCATAACACATTATCTATGTTTTTAATACTTTTCAATCAAATGTTCATGTACCCGTCTTCCATGAATGAAAATTCCTTTTTCCAGTGACAATATGTTACACGTTTAAATTATCTCAGACACAAGTCATATTCTTTCGGACACAGCGGAGAAAGTACCTCAGACACAATTGCAACACCTCAGACACAATTATCTCAGACGAAATTCAGTGAATTATATTATCTCATGAGTTTTATACAGACACAAGGCGAACGAAACCGCCTCAGAAACAAGTAACTTATCTTAGACACAAGTAACAATACTTCAGAAACAATTAAGTGCAATATATTACCTAACGAGAATCATTCAGACACAACATAGATACTTTCATGACAACTCTCATTAATTATATTTTCTTACGAGTTTTATGCAGTCAAAAGAAGGATGCGGAAAAGAAACTCCAATATCATAAAATAGTTCAAAGGTGATACACCTACAAATAAAAAAGTACAAGTACAAGAACATTTTAACATAAGAGAACACTAAGTCATAATACACTAACTAATCAGAAGAAAGAGCATGTCACGGTGGCGGATGTGCCTTCCTACGAGCATGAGCCTCTTTTTGGGTCTTCATCCACTCCACGAAGAAATACTCGAAGTCATCTTTGGGCCGTCTAAGATCATCTTTAAAAAACTCCCGGCAACAAGCAATGATAAGTGGAGCCATCTTCCGGCTCTCAGCACCGACTATCTCCCGGAAGCCACTAGTCGCTTGGAAGGCTATTATAGCATCATCAAAATCTTTCTTGTACGCCGAAGAGGCTTTATAATCTCGAACTGCATCTGCTGCAGATGGCATGGCAGCCAACCGCTCCTCTAGCAGCCTTACCCGAGTCTCCGCATCTGTGAGTTTGGTACCGGCCACCTCCAACTTCTCCTTCGCACGGTTGGCATCATCCAAAGCCTCTCTCACTTCATCTTCCAAGCGTTTCCTGTCAACAACGAAGCCTTTTTCAGCTTCCTCTTGTAGAAGATCCATGTCAGCTATTAGGCCACCATTCTCTTGCCTCAGGGTCTTCACTTGCCTCTCTGCCACCTTCCGCCTTTTTCCATCACGTAAAAGCTCATCCACCAACCCAACGCCATAACCGCCAACCTACAACATGACATCAAGCCAAGGAAATTGGTTAGAACTAACACGAAGGAAAACATGAGACTAAAACATCATAAGTGTAGACAAATAGAACAAAAAGCTACAACAAAGAGTGTCACTTACCCGAGCATAATACTTCTCAAACCTTATAATCTTCTTCTTTTTCGTCGCCTTCGCAAGTTTTCCACGATCATCAAGGGTAAGCATCTCGGGTAAAACCACTTTAGGAGCTGTGGGAAATAAATATCCTACTCCCTTCCTTTGCTCACCAGTAGAGGGATCTACAATCTCATCATCAGAGGAGGCATCATATTCAAAAGTGGAATCGACCACCTGTTACGAATCGGCCCTCCGCTTCATTCCATGTCTAGAGCAAGAAACTAATGTCTTCGGACGGGACCTCGGTACACGCCTAACTCCACCAATACCCTTACAAATAGCCCCTTCTGCTCGACTAGGAGTATCCCTTTCCTCAACATGTTTCCCTCCCTCACCAGGTACACCTACATCATAAATAAAAAAATATGGTGAACATGTCCATATAAAATAGACTCATGACAAAGACAAACAAGTACGAAACAAAGTAGGCAAGAAGTAAAGATAAGACACCATACTAGCGCTCATCAATGTCTCCTCATCATCCTCCACCAAAGTCTCCTCTGTAGGGGCAGCATTCCCTCCGTCAAGTCCCTTCACAAACAAATCATCGTCCATCAAAGAACAATCAGCAAACACCGTATTCAAATTGACAGGATTATCTCCTTCCACCCACTCCTTCGTGGTCTCATTTTCTCGATGTTTCGCTGGCTCGATAGTATTTGTTTCCACATGTACCGGACAAGACCCAATAAAATCTACACCATCTTCAACATCAACCGGCACTCTCTCGTGATCACCAAGTTTCAGCTCAAACACCTCCTCGTCCTCACCATCCAACTCCGCATCATCACCATCTACCTCCTCATCCTCCATATCGGCATCATCATCCTCACCCTCGGAGACAGGTTCTTCTTCAACCTCCCCATCTACCTGTTTCATCAAGTGCTCGGGCTTAGGGGGTCGATTCTTTAGGAGCTCTTCAATCTTCTTTCTATCTTTACCCCACACAAGCTCAAGCATGTCCATTGATGCTGGTGGATACACTGTCACAAAAAATATATACTTAGTTCATTACAACATAACACAAAAAAACTCAAATAGCAGGCTAAGTAATACACACATACATCATATAATAAAATTTACCACAACAAAGAACACTTACACCCGTAGAACTTTAGCTTTCTAACAGTTTGGAACTCGGTCTCATCCCAGACAAACTCGAAAGCATGAAGCAAATCCGCGCAATTCTTAACTTCGTTATCCGTCAACTCATTCCTGCGTATAACACATTGTGGCTTAACCTCAGCTGAAAACCCAGGCATGTAGCCCCAATCCCCACCACACATTACCAAATACTCATATTGCCAATGCTTCATCTTGTTAGACAGCTTCACTGGCTTATGGTCACCTGCAAGAAGACCTATCCGGTTGTTCTTGTTTCCTTGGACAACCTCATAAAATGGAGCACAGTTGGACTTTTTCGCTGAGAAAATCGCGAAGAATGCCTCGAAAGTTGGCTGTCGGCTGCTATGGTCACAAGCAGCAATGAACCACAATATCAGTCGAATGGAATTTGGCGTAAATTGTGCCGGAGTACACTTAAACTGCTGTTTGAACAAGGCCACCAAGAATTTGTGGGGTTTGGGAGTTAAACCCGCTTTCAAGTGCTCAAGTGGCATCACTATTGCACCATGGCCAGGTCGTGAGTATAATCTCTCGCTCGAAGTAGGAGCTCTCCAAGAATAATCACCTTCAATTTGGAAGGCCTTAGACAAAAAATCTTTCCACTTGAAGTATTGAAACGAACTCCGATGTTTCAAGTGATTATACTTCCCCCATTCAGAATCCAATTTTGCACTATCAAATTGTGGCGGATCAATGTGATTTTCTTGATAGTATTAATTCTTACTAGTAAAGTAAGCTTCAGGATCAATAGTCAAAGGAGGGACATGAAAGAGAACACGAGAGTCCGCCCAACTACCATCTCGGCGTAACAGACTGGTCACAATTTTGATGTTACTTCTCCCACGAGAAGGACCAGCTCCCGCCATCTGTCAACAAACAACAGAAACAAGTTAGAAATCAATTTACTATTAATACCAAAGCAAGGTGATGCACTAAGAACAAACACAAAAATGCCTACTACGGGAAGCAAGACAAACCTCATAAAGAAAATTATTAAGACAAACACATATCCTTTTTTCAAAAAAAAAACAACAAAAAAAAAACAACAAAAAAAAACAACAAAAAAAAATCCAAGTCCTACGAACATTACACCCCAGTCCCGCCTTCTCAACATTATGGTATCTTCTTCAAATACTTAGAAAATAAAATTGATGTTATTACTAGAGCCTAAATTTTCTACCTATATTAACCTATATGTACTCATCCGCCTTCACCTCAAGTTTAAAATCAGCTTTAATTTTCTACCTGCCAGTGCATTCATACCTGCCACCCCCTCCCACACTGTCACACATCACCTACTACAACCATGCATGTACCCGCTTCCGGAACCGTAAAGACACCAACAATTTAACTAAGTCAAAATTCCAGTCCCGCTTCCCCATCGGTGTCCATGTCTACAACACTTTAAACACTTTGAACGGCTCTCAGTACACTCATCTCTCATATTGTATACACACACATCTCTTTAATAAACTAAGTCTGATCTACACCCTACTCATATTACCATAACATGTTCAAACCTAATAAACGACCCACTTTGCAGTTTCATTATGAAGGTATCAGAGTTATACTAGGATATACCGTGCACATTTTTTGTATTTACAAAATGAAGATGGTAGATTCATTGAAGTTATAATAATTATTTTGTTATGGCAACCGAGGTTCTAGTGAACCTTATGAAATACTTGTATATTTCTGTCATGAGCTCTTAAAGAGATTACTATGATGGCTTAAAAAATTCCACAATATCTCCTAAACATGTAATCACTTGTTGAGATCATAAATGACAAAATTATTCCATTCCGGCAAGCAAGACGAAAAATTCTAATAGTGGCAAAAGTGGTTCGCTCGCTGTTGTCAGAGAAGAACATGAGGAGGATTCACCTTACCCGAGGGAAACACAAACTCCGGTTTTGAATATACTGAAGAAATCGAAGAATGAGAATACAGGAAGCATGAGGAGTATTCCCAAACATAATAAGAAGGTAACTCGACGAGAATATGAGATTGAGACATCAAATGGAAGGACAATTACAAAAAGAAGAAGAACAAAAAGTACTATCATGTTTGAGGATCTAGAAAAGAGACGGAGGAGGGGGGAACCCAAGAGCAAGTACTCATGTGTGTGTACATGCTTCCCATGTACCCGTTCCCGCTTTCTCCCACAAAAAGGTTACCAACAAAAAGCTAAGTGACTAAAATCCCACTCCTGCCTTCTAACTATGCATGTATCTACCTACCTTCAAGACCTTTTGACAGATTTAGTACATATACTAAATTCACCCAAACAATGAAAAACACAACAAACAAAAACACTTTCTCCTCACCCTACATACTTAAACTATAACATATACAAACTAAACAAACCACACGACTGTTTTCAATCCCTAGCCCGCTTTCTAGCACATAACAATAAAACCCCAGTCATCCAAAATAAAACTAAGTTAAAAAGATGCTAGTCCCGCTTCCCCACACTTCCCTACTTTCAGTACTTTAAAAAAAACCAATAGAAACCCATGTTACGCTCATCTCCTGTACCGCTTTATATTCAAAGGTTCATCCGGATACAAATATTTTATCATTCCTATTAATTTTAGAAGGTGAAAAGTTTGGAGTGTCCAATGTTCATTACTATACACTGGTTGGTGACTCCGTGATAGCTTACGCAGGTTTGTGCTGGCTAAGGTCCGTGCTGCACTGCTTACAAAAACGACATATGTCAATGCAGCACAAAATGACATATATCAGGACTTCAGGAGAAAATCATAGTCCAAGTATATACATACTAATCAACTCTAATAATGAATCCCAGACTCGTAGGACCTCGTCGATCACTCCGATAAATAACATTTACATTAATATATTTATTTCGAAGAAAGAATCATCCGTGATATTATAAATTTTGTATCTTTGCCACAAGATATACATTTTTTGCCTAGCAATAATCTACTACTTTTTAAAAATTTAAAAAAAAGTTTGCAGCAGTAGAAAGCTAAGGGTGCAATAAAAAATACCAACAAGTACTCGTGGGGCTTGTTCTTTTCAACGTGATGCTTATGGTTTCGTTAAGCTCTACCAGGACTTTACAGGTTTGCAATTTGGAAAGCCTGATAGGCATTTGTGTAACGAATCAAAACTCTAGTTTCATTTGGTAGTTAAGAGGTCTGTAGTACTATATTCATACTGCATATATAAGCACTTGCTAGTCACCTTCATTGTGAATTTTAGCGACAGGTCAACAAGATAGGTTCGTTGTATATGCATGTAATCTAGGTTGCAGAAAAGTTCTTATACAAGACATCAAGAACTCACCGGAGCATTACAACATTCTAAGTTCTAAAAAAAACATATATAAATAAACTCTCAATCGATAATTACTCGTTTAGAAGGGGAGCCAGGCTCGACTCAAGATTGTCTCTGACTTTTTAATCCAATGGAGCATCACCAATGTACAAATCTAAAATGGAGCAACACAAAAGTTTGCTCTAGATGCTTCCCAAAAGAAGAAAACAAAGCATACAACAAGGTACGTAAATATACGTGGTTTCAATAAAAACAAAGGGTGACAAAGAAACATAACGGTGAAGGAAGAGATCGAAGCTTACATGTTGCTGGCTGTTATTTCTTTGTTTTGCATTTATCTCAAGTCCCCACCATATGTTGATGTTGTTGATGGAAGATGTGATGATGTGAATGAAAAGGAAACCAACTATCTTTATCTATATACGCAAAACAAACCCACTGTTGCGTAAAGATTAAATGCCCATAGTTTTGCTAATATTTTACTAATTATAGTCCTACTCTAGTGCATGTACTATACATACTACAGTTCCATGTAAGCTTTTTAACCAAACAATGCATGGTACTCAGTCAATATAAATATATTATTCTGTACAACCCCACAAATTTTACGTAGCCCTCTGTCCTGCAACACTGTTGCACTACTCTTCCCCATAAAAGAGTTAGTAACCCCATTTCCTTTTCAAATTTAAACAGCCTACAGCCTTAATGTTGTCAAGTCCGTCAGTTTTTTTATATTAAAAAGTCTCATAGCTTTTTCACTTATCAACCGCTACTTACACAGTTACATGCAAGTGTAATTTCCGTTCTTTTTCTTTTCCAACATCAGAAATTCAAACATTTGCCAACACTCACGTGCAACCTGTATATTTTTTATTTATTTATATTATTCCAACATACATGATAAACTGCAGCGCACACGAGTTCAATAATTAAATACCCAAATAAATATAAATAAATAAATAAATAAATACCGGCATAACGAATTATGTGCAACATTATATTTTGTTTCTTTAATTTCAAACACTGAATTTTTTTATTTCCTTCCTCCAAGAATTCCTTACACTGTGTTCCAGAAATTTTTTCTGGAAAGAAAAGAAAAGAAAGTGGTGGATTTATTTTCTTTAGCTTGTTCCCGAAAGATTTTTTAGGAGAGAAAAGAATTGATTTCTGAAGATTTGGGAAGAAAATCTTTATAAATTTATCTCTAAAACCTTCTTTCCACTTTTGGAGTGATTTAGAGAGAAAAGAAAATATTCTATTTTCTATTCTTTTCTTTTATCTCATAAATTCGGGAACACAGCGTTAGTAAAATTTCAGGGGGCACCAAAAATTCCTTCCTTCTCAGAAAATTATTTTCCCTCCTTCCACTACTTATACAAATTTGCACCAAGAATTCCTTAGTAAAATTTCAGGGGCACCAAAAATTCCTTCCTTCTCAGAAAATTCTTTTCCCTCCTTCCACTACTTATACAAATTTGCACCAATAATTCCTTAGTAAAATTTCAGGGGGCACCAAAAATTCCTTCTTTCTAAGAAAATTATTTTCCCTCCTTCCATTACTTATACAAATTTTGGATTTCCTTCTTAGAAAATTTATTTTCCCTCCTCCAAGCACATAGAAAATTCTCATTTTGAGGTCATTGCTAGCGGGCACTACCCACCAGCAATGTCCCGAGGGGCAACACGAGTCAAAACAACAAATATTTCACGAACACGAAAATAAACACATTTCATTCATTAAAAAGGATTACAAGATCAAGACCTCACTACAATATCAAATAAAAGTAAGAACATTAAACTAAGTAGAAGCATCTTCATCATCGGCCTCCTCGCGGCCCACCTCATCCTTCAACTCCTGCAACTTCACCAATATAGCTTCACGTTTGGCCATCTCCTAAGCCCTCAAACGGTCAATCTTTTCCATATAAAAGTAGTGCAGTTGATTCTTCTCACGGACGAGCTCTTCAATGGCATCACAAGCCCGAACACCAAGAGGCTCATCAATCCAAATGTCATAGTGACATTCCCTAGTTGCACAACGCTCAAATCTCCGACCATCATTGTTCCCAGCCCATATGGTCTTCATGACCACTGACATGTCGTAGTAACAAGTAGTTCTCCTACCTTCCATGAGGGAGTTTTTCAAGACCTACACAAATGAAATAAGAGATGAAAGATTTCAAGAAAGCAAGACAATCAAACACTTGGATACAATACAAGTATTTATAGGGCCTCACAAGCTAGCCGTTGTAAAAGAGCCATTGAAGTCATTAATATCAAGCATCCCATAACTGTTATACATTTACTCCTCCAACCCACTAAAGTAAGTTGAAGGAGTGGGGGCAATGTTAATGCCCTCCCGAGAGAAATCGAATTACCTGCCAGATATGACTGTTCCGGAAGTATTCAATGGACAACTTGTCACACCATAAAATTGACAAAGAAAAATAAGTTAA
Organism: Heracleum sosnowskyi; assembly: GCA_030848705.1. NCBI lineage: Eukaryota > Viridiplantae > Streptophyta > Magnoliopsida > Apiales > Apiaceae > Heracleum > Heracleum sosnowskyi. Next base: position 103,683,330 of record CM061241.1, on the reverse strand, counting down.
GGCAACATTCTCCCTTCTGGATCAAAGACACCTCCTTCCTCCAGCACCTTCCACCTCTTGGACAAAGGATGTTTTCCTCCTTCACCACACCTTGTCTTGTGGACCAAGGCTGCTCCCTTCTCCAATACTCATAGACAATGATATGTTCCCACGAAAGCAATCACCTTGACAATAAGAGGTAAAAATGGACAAGACATCAACTCACACCTGTCATAAAGAAGGGAACATTCTTCCAGACAAGGAGACAAAGGGAGGTAACACTAAAGACTATAAATACCTAAGTAACCTCACACATGAGAGGATTCTAATTTTTCTACAAATTCACTCTCACACTCTCACATTTCACAAAAAAGCTCTCTAAAAACTTAGTCACCAGTAATACATTTTCTGATATTGTTTCTTGTATTCTCCACTACTAAGTTTCTTACTCTCACGCCGGAGGTGCTTGATGGCCACCACCCCCGATCAGGCATTGTTTTGCAGATTCCCTTCCGACAGCTACACCACATTTCTAACTAAGCATTGCCCGAAGAGGGAAAAGTGCGGTAGAGTGGAGCAAGGAGCATTACCACACATAGGGCCTGTTTGGCGACAACCGCTTATATATAATAAGTTGATAAGAGCTTATGAGGGGTGTTTGTGTACTTAGCTTATTTGATAACTTATAACTTATAAAATGATAAGTTGAATGTTAGAAATTACCAACATTTTACTTAACTTATCAACTTATTTTTTGATTTCTTTATTTTTCTAATATTTTATATTTTTACATTTGTGTTTTTAAATATTTTTTTAATTTAAAATACAAGTGTTGAAATCATTGTATTTAAAAAAAAAAATTCAAATTTAATTTAGCAAATTCTTCACTAACTTATAAGTAAATTTATCCAAACACCCGTATAACTTATAAGAATTCATCAACTTATCACTTATATGACACTTGCTCATTTTAAGCTATATAAGTCAACTTTTTTTTTGAAATAACCGTACTTTCATATATTAATATTCCTCCGAAATCAGATTACAACGAATGAACTCTGGAGCGGTATGAAACCATTCCATATGACCTGTCATAGAAAATGCAGCTCGAGCTAACATATGAGCTACATTATTCGCAGATCGATGTTCATACACAACTAAAACATTCTCAAAATGTTGAAGTAAAGTCACACAATCATCTATAATACTATGAAAGTTCGATCTTCCCGTGTTATTATAGACGACCTCCACCACCAGCTTCGCGTCCAATTCAAATATGCAGTTCGTAGTTCTCCATTTTTGCATCCATGCTAATACATCTCGAAGTCCCACCGCTTCTGCCTCTCTAATCTGTGTGTACCCCCGACAATTAGAACTTCTAGCACCCAGGAATCTTCCCATGTCATCACGAGCTACACATGCCACTCCTATATTCTCCGTATGACCCTGACTTGCAGCATCTACATTGATTTTTATCCAACCCTCAGGTGGTCGACCCCATTTCTTCGTCGATGGCTGCTTCTACTTCACACCTCCAACCCCACATTCATTAACATTTCTCCATTCCCGCATCAGGTTCAAAGCCATAGACCGAACACCAAAAACTGACATGTTCTTTTTATTCCATACCCATTCATTCCGTCTAACCCACAAGCTCCAACTAATGACTTCCACCATAATACATTGTTCCCTGTTACTACATTGAAATGCATGTCTGAGCACCTGCAACCCCGTCATACCCTCCTCGACTCTCACCACCTCCTGCAATCCCACCGTACTCCACAACTCACGAGCAAAACAACAGGAGAACAGCGTATGCACCGTATCTTCAACCTGCAGATGACACCACGAACACATCTGTTGAACCTGCACACCCTTTTTAATTAACTCACTAGCTGTAGGCAACACATTTCGACAGACCCTCCACAGAAAATTTACTATCTTTCCTGGTAAGTTTAATCTCCACAGTTTCTTCCAAAATCCTTTATCCCGACTCTCCCTCTCACCCCTCAGTTGTCTATAGCAACTCTTAACCGAGAATTCCCCCTTATCATCTAGCAACCAGTACCAAGAATCCATAATATTTCTACTAGGAATATGAATCTGTTGTATCAAGTTCCTATCCCGTTCATTATAAATATCGTTCAACGCCTCTATATCCCATTTCTTTTGCCCCTCCATCATCAGTCCATTAACAGTTGCATCCTGAAAACCAACATAAGCATTACTCGTAAGAAATCCATTCTCTATACATGGTAACCACGGACTCGTCCACATATTAGTATCTCGCCCATCTCCTATTTTTCGCCTACACCCTCGTTTTATTACCTCATGTGACTCCATAATACTCCTCCACATAAAACTAGGATGCGATCCCAATTCTGCATTTAAAAAATTAGTATTTGCAAAGTACCTTGCCTTCATGATTGCAGCCACCAGTGGATTGGAGTTATTTATTAATCTCCAAGCTTGCTTGGCTAACATTGCCACATTAAACTCCTTCAATTTCCGAAATCCTAATCCACCCACTTCATTCACTTCACATAAACGGTCCCAACTCATCCATCGAATTCCACCATGTTCCCTTCGACCCCCCCCCCCCCCACCAGTACGAATTCATCTTTTTTTTCAATTCTATCACATACATCTGAGGGAATTAGTCGCAGATTCATCCAAAATGTTGGTATAGTTTGTGCTGTTGATTTAAGCAGTGTTACCTTACCAACTTTAGAAATATTCCCCATTCCTCATGCTTGTAACTTAGAACTAACCCGCTCTACCAGGAACTCGAACACTGTTTTTTTATTTTGACCAACTCTCATAGGTAAACCCAAATACTTGCCTGGGTTCTCATTCTCGTGCACCTGAAGTTGTTCCTGTACGTCCTGACGATCCCCTGTACATGTGTTCGAGGAAAAAGTAATGTTTGACTTATTGTAGTTAATCACCTATCCAGATATCTGAGCATGTCGTTGTAAAATCTCTTTCAAATTGTTTGCTTCAGCCTTAGTTGCCTTAAAAAACAAGTAACAATCATCTGCAAACAATAAGTGTGATATACTCGGTGCTCCTCTCATGATTCGACACCCATGTATCAGCCCTGCCTCTTCATTCCTCCTGACTATAGCACTAAGTCCCTCCGCACACAGAATGTAAATATATGGCGAAATCGGGTCTCCTTGACGGAGTCCTCTTTCAGGAACAACACAGCCAAATTCTTCACCATTATGCAAGAAACTATACGACACTGAACTAATAAACTGCATGACCCTATCAATCCATACACCACTAAAACCAAACTTGTCCATCATGTTTCGCACAAAGCTCCATTCTAGTCTATCGTACGCCTTCGAAATATCCAATTTAAGTCCTGCAACTCCAGTCCGCCCTTGTCTCTTACGTTGCATATAATGATTAATTTCGAATGCTATCAACACATTGTCCGTTAATAATCTGCCTTCGATAAATGCACTTTGCCTGTCAGATATAATAGATCCCAAAATCTTCCTTAATTCGGTTAGCCATTATCTTAGACAATATTCGAACAAGTACGTTGCATAACGAGATGGGGCGAAGATCTCCCATTGTCTTAGGGTCCTTCACCTTCGGTATTAGACATACACGAACATTATTTACACTTGCAGGTAGCTCCCCCGTTTGCATAAAATTCCTACAAAATTGTACCAGGTCAACATGTACTATATCCCAATAAATCTGATAAAATGCTGGGTTAAACCCATCAGGTCCACTCGCCTTATCGGGATGCATAGAGAATACAGTCGTTTTCACCTCCTCCACTGATACCCCATTCATTAATTCCTCGTTCTCAGTCTCAGACACCTACTTCACCACTTCATGCTCCGACAACTTACCATCTATGTACGAAGCCTGAAACAAGCCGACAAAATAACTCTCTATAACCTTCCTCACCCCTTCTGGTGTGTCCTGCCAAGTACCATCCCCATCTTTAAGTCGATCAATTCTATTATTTTTCCTCCGATAGGATGCATACCTGTGGAAATTTTTTGTATTTTTATCCCCTTCGCGCAACCAATGTTGTTTAGCCCTTTGTTTCCAATAACTTCAAATATTCATCTCGCACCTCATTGTACCTACATATCCCCTAATTATCCCTATGTGATCGTAGTCTCTTCAACATGTCTCTACAATGGCCAAGTTTTCGTTTAAATTCCTCATTAATCCCACCCCCCCATTCTTGCAGCCTCTCTCCACAAATTTTGATTTTACGCACAATATCCACAGCTTCGCCAGATTCCCAACCATGTTTTATGATGTTTCTGCATTCCTTTTCTTTTATCCAGACATTTTCAAACCTAAACTTTTTCTCCTTAGGTACATACGTTTGTTTATTTAACTGTAGAAATAATGGCAGATGATCTGAAGTCACTACCTCAATAACTTGGACTTCTGCTTCTGGAAACAAATCTCGCCAATTCTGATTAGCTACTCCTCTATCCAACCGTTCCTGAATCCAGTGGTGACTACCCCTTGACTTCTCCCAGGTAAATTTCTCGCCCACAAATCCAAGGTCCCTTAACTCACATAGCTCCAGAGTCTATGTAAAACATGTTAACAAATAATATGGTTGTTTATTGCCTCCTCTTTTCTCATCCTCATACATCATGTCATTGAAATCCCCGATACACACCATGTTAAATTCGATCTTTCCTTTAAACTCACTAACATCCCCCACGATTCTCGACGCCTATGTCTTTCAGGGCAGTCATAAAATCCGGTATATCACCATCTTCCAACACATTCATTCTCCACCTCAAAGTCAATATAATTTCTAGTGGCTTCGATCACTTTACATCCTCCCTCGCTTTTCCATAACAACGTCAGCCCCCCGCTATGCCCTTGCGCCTCAATTGAAATATACTCTGCAAAGTTAATATTTTTACATACCTCTGCAACCTTATTCTCACGAGCCAATGTTTCAGAAAGAAATATAATACTGAGCTTCTTCTGTTGGGTAATTTCTTTAAGGAATTGAATAGTCTGTGGCTTACCCAGCCCACGACAATTCCAAGCGAGTAAACTCATTGTCCTAGGCGGGGCTGGATCCCCAATCCCGCCTCTGGTCCGTTTTTTGGCCTACCAATTAAACCCATATCCACATCTGATTCACTACACTCAATATCCTCCGTTAATTTCTCCACATCCATTCTTTTACGCTTTGTATCTATCACCACAATCTCACTTTCAACTTTTTTATTTCCCGCTTCAAGAGTATCCAATTTGTTAGGATTCTGCATCTCTCCAATAATTATCTTATCCCCCAAATTATGTCCCTTAACTGTTATGGTTGTTTCACCTCCTATAATCTCGCTAACCACCCCGTCAGTTTCCATAAAATTCGCCATACTGCCTTCTCCACCGTGCATGGTGGTCGTTCTTGTTCCCTGGCCTTCCTCCGCCCTGTTATATCCACTATTAGGTCCATTTCTCAACCATTTCGTTCCCAAGTTCTGCTTCTGTGCATTTTTGTTTGGAGCTCGCAGCCATACCCCATACGCTCTTTCAATTGTTTTTGTTAAATTAGCATATACAATTTCGCAGTCCCTGTCCGAATGTCCAATACGTACACAAACAAAGCAGAATGTACTTAATCGTTCATATTTAAAATTAATCCAACTAAACGTACCATTCTCCCGTTTAATCTTCATTCTACGCTTTAACGGTTTGTCAATATCCAGTGAAACTCGAATCCTTACATATTGCCTCCACATGCCACTCGTATTGCCTGCATCCACTTTAACAAACGTACCTACTTGATTACCAATAGTCTGCAACACTTTGTCTGATATCATCCCAGTAGGTATATCATGCACTTGTACCCAAATCTCCATTTTATTCAATGATACAGCATTAGCATCTTCCATATGTTCCAACTTATGACAAATTAACGGGCTCTGTTCGAAACTTCATGGTCCTCCCTCGACAACCTTTTGAATATCCAGTACATGGTAAAAGACAAATGTATAACGATGCTTGCCTATATCATGTATTTCTACACCTTTCTGAGGCCTCCAGAGTGCTGCTAAAACATTCTGTATCGCTAAGAAATTTATGTTTCTCTCTGTTAGAAATCTCCCAACAAATATGAATGTTTGTTTGTCCCGACTCACATCCTCCTCCGTCATCAACACCCCACCTTCCTCCTCCTCCTCCAATGCCAATCTTGCATACATTTCCTCCAGGTTTTCACGAGATGACGCCATTGTACGTAAAATGACTATGAACAAAACTATAAAGACACCAAATTATAACTCCTTGTCACGAAAACAAGACATAAAACTTGTCACAACAAGACTTTTTTAAGCAGAATAAACATAAGTCAATTTTTTTATGATATCCTAAACATGCACTTAATTTAGTGGGTAGTTTCGTGCCTTGTACAGACTTTCGTGTCTTTAAACTAAGAATGTCCTATATTCACATAAACAAATAAAACTAAGGTCCACTGAATGTAACAATCAGAGTTCTTTCCTAACCTGTTATCGAACTTTTAGTTGCATGGCCTGCATCATGCTATTTAAATCTTTGGTTCTATCACCATTAAAAAATAAATATAATAAGAGTTGATTGCTTCCTTGAGTCTTCCTCTACTGATTCATCTTTGTCTGCAATTTTTTTTAATCTAACAAATTATTCTCTTTCGCAAACAAAGAATCAATGGCAGATATCTTTCTTTCTGCTTCAGTTACTGTGCTCTTTGATAGGCTGGCCTCAGTTGATTTGTTGTGTTTGGCCAAGCAAGTTCAAATAGACGACCAACTCAAGCGGTGGAAGAATACTCTTTCAAGAATTCAGGTTGTTCTTGCTGATGCAGAGGAGAAACAGTTTACTAATAGATCAGTCAGGCTGTGGCTGGTTGAATTGCAACATTTTAGTTATGATTTGGATGATACGCTAGACATCTTGGAAACTGAAGTTTTGCGACGTTTAGTGTCCGGATCAAATAGTAGTTTCAGCTTCATGAATATTATGTCTAATCACGATGCAGGGTCAAAGATAAATGACATCTCGACCAGACTGGATAACATTATCAAACAAAAAGACGGTCTTGATTTGAAGGAGAATGCAGGGCTCATGCCGTTAAATACAACATTCAGAAGATGGCCTTCGACTTCATTGGTAGAAGCCCATGTTTATGGTAGGGAGAAGGATAAGGAGATGATTCTTGACATGCTACTGAAAGATGATGAAACTGGCTGTGACAAATTTGTGGTTCCTATAGTTGGTATGGGAGGACTTGGCAAAACTACACTAGCTCAACTCATTTATAATGATGAGAAAGTGGATAAAAACTTTCAACTCAAAGCTTGGGCTTGTGTTTCTGATAATTTTGACATTCCTGGAGTAACCAGGGCAATAATTGAGTCACTCACTTCACAATCATGTAACTTGAATGATTTGAACACGCTTCAAGTAACCCTGATGCAGAAGTTGTCAGGAAAAAAATTTCTACTTGTGTTAGATGACATTTGGAATCAGAATTATGAAGAATGGGACCTCTTGCGTCGTCCTTTCTTAGTGGGGGCTCCAGGAAGCAAGATTATTGTCACAACTCGCATTTTAGACGTTGCAAAGATGTTAAGTCATGTTCGTGAACACCATTTAACTCAATTAGGACCCAGCCACTGCTTATCTTTACTTGCTCGGCATGCTCTTGGAAAGGACAATTTCGAGGAACATCCAGATCTGAAGGAAATTGGTGAAGGAATACTAAAGAAGTGTAAAGGACTTCCTCTGGCAGTAAAAATGCTTGGTGGTCTCCTGCGCACTAAACAATTTCCAAATCAATGGGAAGATATACTAAAAAGCAAGATTTTGGACTTACCGGAACAAGCAGGTGGCATTCTCCCAGCACTACGCCTAAGCTACCATCATCTGCTTCCTCATTTAAAGCAGTGTTTTGCTTTCTGTGCAATCTATCCCAAGGATTTTGAATTTGACAAGAAGAAGTTGGTTAAGTTATGGATGGCTGTAGGTCTATTGCCCAAAACAAGTAGATCAAAGCAGAGTGAAGACTTTGGTTGCGAATATTTTGATGACTTATTATCAAGGTCGTTCTTCCAACAATCAGCTACATGTGAATCTAAATACGTGATGCATGATCTCATACATGATTTAGCTGAATATGTTTCTGGAGAAAGATGTCACAAGATGGAGGATAAGTGGGACAATACTGATGATCCTCAAAGGGTGCGCTACTACTCATACATTACTCAAAGGTTCAACAACTTCGACAAGTTCAAAATTTTGCATAAATTCAAATCCTTGCGAACGTTTATACGTTTAGACATGCACTACGGGTATACTACCCATTTGTCTAACAAAGTTTTGAAGCACTTACTGCCCAAGCTAAAGTGCTTGAGGTTGTTATCTTTGAACGGAAACAACATTGTGGCTCTTCCAGCTTCCATTGGAGATCTGAAGCACATGCGGTACATAGATTTGTCTTGGACATCAATCAAAACATTGCCTGAATCTGTGACTGCTCTCTACAATTTGCAAACATTATTGGTATATGGTTGTAGATATCTATGTAAGTTGCCTGTAGGCATTGGAAACTTAATTAGCCTCCGGCATCTTGATAATGCTAATACTAGAGAATTAAGAGAGACGCCTTGTGGTATTGGCAAACTTACAAATCTGCAGACCTTGTCAAAGATTGTGGTTGGGAAAGGCGATGGATTGGAATTAAGAGAATTAAGAGACCTGAAGCTTCTGCGCGGGAAACTTTGCATTACAGAATTACAAAATGTGGTTGGTACCCGTGATGCAAAGGAAGCCAAACTGGGGGATAAGCAAGATCTTGATGAACTAATTCTGGAATGGGGTACAAACTTTGACGAGTCACGCAGTGGGAATCTTGATTTTGATGTACTTGGAGTTCTTGAACCTCAAAAAAACCTGGAGAAGCTCACAATCAATTACTTTGGAGGCATAAGACTACCAAACTGGATAGCTGATCCATCATTCATGAAATTACATGAGATGAGTCTCAGTGGATATGAGAGATGCACATCTTTACCCCCACTTGGCCAACTACGCATGCTTAAAGTCTTGAGCATCCAGGATATGCCTGTATTCAGAAGTCTTGGTGCTGATTTCTCAAGGGGTGAGCATTCTTCGGGATTTGTATTTTCATCACTTGAGAAATTGACATTTGATGGCATGCCAGAATGGAACGAATGGTGTTGTTTTGAAAGCAGTGAAGAGGAAGGTAGCCTGCAATTTCCATGCCTTCGCGAGCTCACTCTTCGAAAATGTCCCAAGTTAATCAGGATTCCGAAGTTGCAACTTCCCTCTCTTTGCATATTAAATCTTGAAGATTGTCCTGGAACTTCACTAGATAGTTTTACCAATTTGACTGCACTGACTACATTGACAATTAACAGCATGAAAGAGCTAACTTGTCTCTCCAAAGAATATATGCAGTCCTGTGGAGAACTTGAATATCTAGATATAAAAAATTGTGATGAAATGGTGACTCTGTGGGGCGCAGGAGTTGCATTAGCTGAGTTTTCTTGCCTAAAAGAAATGAAGGTTGAAAGTTGTCGCAGGCTCATATCATTCTCTGAAACAGGACAAGCTTTTCCGCGTAATCTCAAGTTTCTGAGTATACTCCAATGTGAAAATTTAAGGAGTTTCTTAGATATGCCGTCTCTCATAAAATTGTCTATTAAAAAATGCCAAAGTTTACAGTCCTTTGCTGCAGTTAAATTGCCCATGCTTCAACAACTAGATATAAAGGATTGCACGGCTTTGGTGTCAATGCCTGATTACGAGGCTGGTGTATCTTCTGTTCAGGAGTTCAATGTTTCAAATTGTAGTTCCTTGCGATGGTGGCCAATGGACAAGTCACCAACAACCTTGGAAAAGCTTTCTATTAGCAAAAACTGCAGGAATTTAGAGGTAGGGACGGTGCTACAGCAGATAAATAGCAGAATGTCATCGCTCTTGGAAATTGAAATACGTGATAGTTGGGGAGTCTTGGGAAAGATAGTTAATTCTGAACAGCACAGGCTTGCAAGCCTAGTTAAATTAGTTATTAGTAACTGTACACATATTGAATCATTCCGAGCACCTAGCTGGCCTCCCATTCCTCATCTGAAAGTGCTATGCATTGGTTCTTGTGAAAATCTCAGAAAATTTCCATTAAATCAAATCCAGAGCCTTGAATCTCTTGATATATCATTTTGTCCGGAGCTGGAGTCCTTTCCAGATGGGGATCTACCTCTAAAGCTGACCAAACTTACCCTGAGAGGGTGTGGAGAATTATTGAAGCCACTTTCAGAATGGGGCCTTCACAGACTACCCTCTCTCGAAAGCTTCTCCATCTCTGGTGGATTTTCCAGGTTGATATCGATATCAGACAATAACAGTCAGGGTTTACTTCCTCAATCTCTTAAACAACTCAGGATAGGGGAGTTCCAAAATCTGGAAAGCATAGCTAAGGGCCTCCAAAATTGTACCTCTCTAGAACAGTTACTTATTTGGGGTTGTCCTAAGCTTCGGTCTTTACCTGAAGGAAATCTAGTCAGCTCTTTATTGTCTTTGGAAATCAGAGACTGTCCTGTTCTGGAAAATCAATGCCTACCTAAGAATGAAGGATACTATTGGCCCATAATTTGTGACATTCCCAGAGTGAAGCTTGCTCATCGTTACATCCACGATGAAGAAAGCTCTGTATCATGATACCTTGTTAGGTACACTCATAATCCTTTTGTATTCTAATCTAATTGGAAGTTTCCAGTTCAAGTCATACTTTTAAGTCATTGTAAAGGTAAGGGCAGTTTTGTTTATCAAAATTATCGGGTAAAATATGTGTTGAATGCAAATTTAACAATTCATTCTGCATAACCAGTAGGGTTTGTTCCGGGAGGATGAGATGTTTTGTACACCCTCTAGTAAAGACCTTCCCACTTTTGATATTGTTCTGATTGAAGACTCGAAATATACAACAAACTGTCATTCCAGAGAGTTGTTAGTTGTGTGCCATGATTTCATCTAGTGCATGTGTTCGTTTGTTGCTCAAATCTATACTTGCCTCTGGTAAAACTATGTGACTTCTAAGTTCTACCTCTTGTATGTTACCAAAATGCTAAAAATAATACAATTCTAAATTTGGTTTATAAATCAAACTGGAAACAACCTATCTTAAAATAGTTTTATAGTTGAGTGATTCGAAGAATCTATGTTTAATCATATGAAGATTTTATAGTCTAGTGACTCTAGAAATAATTTTCAATGTTTCGAAAGTTGTACATAACAAAAAACTCCCTGCTTAGTATATTGCATCAATCTATCGACAGCGGATGTTCAAGTTGTTCACCTTTAACCTCAAATTTCATGAAATCCAGGTACGCTTTGCCATCCAGTTTCCGAGCAAAAAATTCCTTGAAATACTTGTCAATGGGTACTCGTCGAAAAACTGCTGGCCTGTCTGGTCCTACAAGGCTATTTGCAGGGCCTAACTGAGAGTCAAGATTGGAGCTGTAGAATGTTGCAATGGATAATCTCTCTTTAGCTGAATTAACAGTTGCTCTATGCTCAATGCTCCGATACACTCCATTGCTCACAATCTAAGCAGGTAACATATGGTTTAGTAGAAAATTAACATAAACATAACTAAACAAAATCTGAGTAGTGATATGTTCTAACAAATGTAATGGTGTCACTTGTTTTGTGTACTATAATGCATCATAATATTCATTAATCGCCATGTTTACATGTGTATGCACCACCATACTACAAAAAATTTCTGAATTACCTCCAATATGTCTCCAATGTTGACTACAAAAGCATTTGGAAGAGGTTTAACAGGCACCCATCTTCCGTCTTTACGAATTTCAAGACCCTCAGTCTCATTGAGCTGGAACAGAATTGTAAGGGCATCAGCATCAGAATGAGGAGTGAAGCCAATGGCCCTCTCCGGCTCAGGGCAGGGAGGATAATAATTCATCCTCATTGATTGCACTCCATCACTAAACAGCTCTATCATCTCTTGACCATCCATTTCTAAAGCCTTTGCAATATGACCTAGTATTTGTATGGCCAGTTTTTTTGCTTCTAAAGAGTAAACTTCCAATTTCTCCCTAATTACATCAACATGACCAGTTACTCATAGATAGGAAAAGTTGCTAGATGAATGTGAAGACATTTATTCGAAATTTAGATACAAGTTCTGCTTCCTTTTTTCTTATTTTACTTTTGTTAATTGAGATAGGTTCAGTTTTATACTAGTCAAATTGTACACATTTATACATTATGTGCTCAATGATCAGTGTTAGAGGAAAACACACGCACATAGAAATTGCCCAAGACTGACACATATTAAAACACACATACACATACCTGAGGATTGGAGGTATATTGTCGAATAAGTGAGTCTTCCTTAAACTCGTAGGGAGAGTAGTAATGTAAAACATATCAGACCAGTCAAGCTTTTGCTCTTCGGATACAACAAAGAGTTGTCCAAAGCCTTCATGGTTGTCTGGTTGTTGCCACAGCTTCTTTTTTTCCTCAAGAGGAAGTCTAAAGAAATCAACTATTTCTCTCTTCAAGTCCTCTAGCAATGTAGCACTTAGTCCATGATTAACAACCTAAAAAAAGACTCCAATAAAGAACATATGGAACAAAATGCATTTTAGCCATTGACTGTTTCTTTCAACAATCATTCTAGTATATGTAATTTTTAATTTGAACACTCAAAGCATATTCTACCTGGGACTCAGCTCGAATATGTTCAAGTGTTAGGCTCAACAAAATCTTTTTAAAAAATCACTTTTCTTGCTCAAAATTAAGGGTGAGGTGTTAGAGTTTAGTACCTATGCCTGAGATAAAGATTTCGATGACATAGCTCAAAGAACAATCCATGATTTCATGACTTAACATGCTATTAGGTGCTGAGGTGATATCTGGGGTCTCGGGGGCTTAAGTGGATCATGTATCTTCAAACAACCTTTTTCAAGAATCATGCTAAGTAATGAAATTCAATAATGGACACTCAAAGCACCATCATTGTTTTGATTAAAATGCAGGAAAGTCAAATTACCTGGAAGAAACCCCATTGCTGACAAGCTTGGTGAAGCTTTTCCAGTTCATTATCATATAAGGAATCTCCATAAATGAAGTTGTGAAGATCAATGATTGGTACAGATGGGAAAGGAAGCTTGCTCTCATAGTGCGAAGAATCTTCGTGATGATCATCATGGTGCACATACCTAGGTGGAATCTTGATGAGGGGTTGTTTGGCTAATTCTTGAACACTGGGTACTATCAGAGATCTTCCAAAGTTTACTTCTTCAGCTGATGACTCCATGGAAATTGTGTTTCACATACAATCACAATCACTCATCTCTATGTAAAATATTGAAATTGTAAGACCATGTGCTGGCTTCAAAATTTGAACATTAGAAATTTTTTTAAGACTTAATTGCAGAAAGAAGACCTCAATTATAATTTTTGAGGGCATATATGTCCCATCCAGTTATTTTCAATGAATTAAATAATTAGACTCATAATAAATAATCTTCAACAATCAGGTTGATTTCACAATAATTTCGTAAAATTACTTATCTCCAAACTCATAATCTATCCGTGAAATTTAAATTTACCCTCTTCAGGTACAACTTTAAGTTCACAATTAAATTATGGCACCTCAATTAATCAAACTAAATATCGCAACCACATAGCACAGGATAATCCCAAAATTAAAAACACACCGTACCTATGATTCACACGGATATAAATGAATCAAAATGGGCACTTGGAAAACGAAATGGATCAACTACAATCAAATCTTCTGTTTCCTTGATAATGAAGTGATGGAGGAGACGTGGTTGCACTGTAGTACGCTCATTATGGTGTACTAGCTTATAGCTCCGTGATGTCACTTACTTAAATTTTATTTATAATTATTCTGTTTATAATTATATTTTTATTATCCATGCAACACGCGATTGTTTTTAAATATTTATAATTATATTTATTTATGAATATTTTAATATTTAAAAGTTATTAGTGTACATGATTAAATTATTGTTAAAAAAGATTTAGTCAAAAAAATTATAGTTAAAAATTTGATATTTATTATATTTTACACGCTAAACTATTCTAAAACTAAAAAGAGAATAAAGTGACAAAATTTAATGTTGAAAATTCTATTCGATTTAGGAAATCTATATGTAGTTTATATAGTTTAGATTATTAGAATACACTTCATTAACCAAATACAGTTTTTAATGTTAAATCTAACGGTTTTCACCTATCTATTTAACATTAAATGATTTTGATTATTTTGGTATTAAATGAGTTTCCTTATTTAATTACAACTATTTTTATGTTTTGACTTTTTAGAAAATCTAATCCTAATATAATATCTTTTTATATGATATAATCTTGATCATCTATTTTTAAATGTATTGGATCTAACGGTTGAGAATGTTTTGGCGGTATTCAGAAACAAACTACCATGATAACATCATTAATTTTTCTTAACATTTATAATTTTTTTAATTTTTAATTTTTTTAAATATTTATTGCTAAAATATAATATACTCTTTTTTGTACTATGTTAAGGATGCGGGAACTTTGAACTTTTGAGAAAATAAATTATCAATTAAAATATAATTTTTTTGTAATAGTTCTTCTTTTAAAGTAGTACACCGTGACGATCAAAATTCTGTATAAAATTCATTTTTTATAGTATATCCTATAAATATCTATGTTATTATATTAAAGACTAAATAATGAAAACTTCCTTATAAGTTTGGTCGCTTTGTTGATCACTCAATCCATAATCGTTGGATGTTTCAAATTAAATTGTTGAAAAACGTTAGATATAACAGTAAAATTATCATGTAGAATGATGTAAGATTTGAATCTACCAACAACATATTAAAATTTATAGGTTTTTTTTTTAAATAAAGAATTTTTTCATTTTGTTTCTTGTAGACATAGGTTATTTGATAATATTTTTTGTAAAGTACGATTTTTCAGAAAAGTACTATACTAATTAATTAAAAAACTTTTAAAGTTTCGAATTTAATAATTTACAATGTATATATGTTAAAAAAGTTTGGCCTCTGTAGCTGAGTCTAAAATTTCAAAATACGGTTTTTTTTTAATATGAATATAGTCCTGCTAACAATGAAATTAGGTATCTATGAGTTCTTATAAAACAAAATCACCATTTACGTATAATTTATTATTTAATAATAAATAATATTTGATTAGTTATGATCTAAAACTTAATAAAATAGGATTAAAAATATGCACAATTTTATAAAAATTTATCCTCGTATTATTATATTCTTTGTTGATTTGAATTTTTCTTAGATTGATTTTAATTTTTGAACATAGATTTCTAAATTTAAAATAGTTAGAAAAAAGTAATTAAATTGGTATTAAAATAATGATGGCATAATAATTATTATTAGAATTTAAATATTCACTTTACTAATTTGGGTTTTATCTTGTGTTTTAAAAATCAAATTTTGACGATTTTATACCCCACATGAAGATAACTAAATTATATTTAATTAAAAGACGGTTTAACAATTTTTATCTAACTGGAATTATCCATGGAAGAGAAAAGAAAGTCACAAATTTTTTACATGGAGAATTCTATTCAATATAGAAAACTTATTTATATTTGGTATATTTGGTTTAAATTATCAAAATACACCTTTTAGAATTTAAATATAATCCTATTATTAATAAAATACACTTTTTAAATATTTGATCTAACGATTTTCATTTATCTAGTTAAGATCTAATGGTCCTTATTAATTTGGTTGTCTACGACAAATTTTTTGGATAAGATCCCTATTTGATTATTATATATAAGGATTTAATATATTAAAGATATCAAGTATATACCAATATAAGTATCTTACTAACTGCTTTTACTTTTAATGTTTCGGTTTTATTTACAGTGTATATAAAATTTTAAAATACATTATTACTTAAAAATTATTAAACAGAATAAAAATTATGTTATGATTATATAAAATTTTATTCTCATATTATTATATTCTTTATCGATTTGAATTTGTTCTTAATTAATTTTTATATTTTTTTGAAAGAAACATAAAATTTCTCTATATTTAAAAGAATTAGTGGAAAAATAAATAAATTGGTGCTACAATAATAAAAAATATTTATTAAAATTTAGATACACACTTTGCTATTTAGGTTCTATCCTAAGTTTTAGAAATTGAATTTTGACGATTTTACAACTCATGCGAAACTAACGAAATTATCTTTAATTTAATGATGGTTTAATAATTATTATCTCACTTGACCAGTTGACCTACTCATAAAATAAACTGAAAATAAAAGATGGTTAAGAAGTTTTACATAAAGAATTCAATTTAATATATAAAATCAATTCATAATTGGTTTAAATTATCAAAGCACGCTTCTTATTATTTAAATATAATCATACCTTTAATAAAATACACATTTTAATATAAGTATTATATTCAAAATTATCGTTTATGAATATGAAACCCTCAATATTTTAATAATATTTTGATATTATCCTTTTATGTTTGTTATATGTAAAATAATATAATTATAATTTGGATTAATCAAATTGCTATGTTCCTTCAGAAAAAAGTGTTTAAATTTATTCATGTACAGGAGTTCTCCTAAGTCTGTTATAACGTAAGGTCCACGTGTATCGTTGTAATCGATATGAATTTTTATCTTGATATTTGGTTTAATAATTATTATCTAACTGGAACTATACATAAATTCAAGAGAAAAGATATTTAAGAATTTTTACATAGAAAAATTTTAAATTATCAAAATATACTTTTTAGTATTTAAATATAATTCTATTATTAATCAGATACACTTTTTAATATTAGATCTAACCATTCTCATCGATCTATTTAAGATCTAACTATAATTATTAATTTGGTCCTAATCGTACACGGACGATCGATTTTAATTTTTTCTTAAATTGGTTTTAATATTTTATTGAAATAAAAATAGAATTTATAAATTTAAAAGAATTAGGGAAAAAAATTAAATTGGTGCTACAATAATAAATATATATTTATTAAAATTTAGATAATAACTTTACTGTTTGGGGGCTCTATCTTGAGTTTTAGACAACAGATTTTAACGATTTTACAGTCCACGCGAAGCTTACAAAATTATCTTTAATTTAACGATGGTTTCATAATTATTATCTAACTGAAACTATCCATAAACTAAAGAGAAAAGATAATTACGAATTTTTACATAAAGATTTCTATTCAATATAGAAAACCTATTTATAATTGGTTTAAATTATCAAAATACATCTTTTAGTATTTAAATATTATCCTATTAATAATCAAATACAATTTTTAATATTATATCTGACGGTCCTCATTGATTTGAAGATTTATAGTTTAATAATCCAACGGATCGTATACTTTTGGTAGTACAGTGACCAACCAAAGTTTTGGATAAGATCTCCCTTACGCTTATTATATATAAGGAGTTAATATGTGACCGTGAATTGTGCTGTGTGCACAGTCTTTTTTTTTTTTAATACTTGAGAAATAAAATTTGTTCTCAAAATTTTTCCCAAATACACATGTCAACTCCTGATTCGTTGTAATAATAAGTGGATCTCCTGCATTCACACCAACAACATCAATCAAAACATTCTAAACTGTCACATCACCTATGCCATGTCATTTGATAACAATTTTTTGTACCAAATTTTGTGTCTTTATCACTATTTTTTTCTACTAAATATGAATTGTGCACAGTGGACACAATGTATTGATATGGAATTAACGTCTGTTAATAGAAACTAACGGAATGCGGAATGCAATTACGTGTTAAAAACTTAATAATATAGTCATACAAGTGCTACATTTTATACATGTCATTTTCTTGAAAAAAAAATTGTAATTAAGGCCAATTTCTTTAACATGATGCAAGTAAAACCACACATATCTTACAAGGGCAGTCCCTGACAATGACAATGTTTGGGACCAGTTATTTAATAATCACTTCCCTAGATGTTTGATCGACTTTCCAACAATCAGGATGAAAAAATGAATTCCCGCATATCCGTGTATATTTTTCGCGGAGGCTCTCCCTATTCGCGAATATTTTTCGCGGAGGTAGGAATAATGAGATTTGGATGTGAGAATGCTTCGTTCCAATCGATGCGCACCAAAATACGCCAAAAATCGTCAATTCGTACCTTAAATCACACCTTAATTCGCACACACAAACTTCAGATTTCGGGGTTTGGGTTATATGTCGCTCTGCGGTATTTTTAAGCGGAAAGAAATTAAGGGTAATTTTGTCCTTTCACTACTCCGCGCAAAAAAAAATGTGGACAAGGAGAGCCTCCACAGAAAATATTCGCGAACAGGTGGGGAATTTTTTTTTAATCCTAGCCGTTAAAAGATCGATCCAACGATCAGAAAAATGATTATTAAATAACTGATTGTCACGGACCAGGACCCATCTTACAAACTTACGGATCTACAAACTAAGGTATTTTTACTCTTACCACGAGTTTAAATTTAATATAATTTGCAGAATAATTTAACTCACTGTATGTGGACATCTTTTGTCTCTCAACATAATTATTTTTTCTGTATGCTAATGGTGTTGGCCATACTTGGTAGTTGAGCTTGAACAACACTAAATATATATAAATATATAAAAACAAGGTAAATTTAACATTATTAATAAACCAATATTCATAATACAACACACAATATGTACATAAATACTGATATATTACACATCAATCTTCTCTTAATATTCCCTAACCAAGCATGCAGTTTTGCTCCCATACACTTTCCACACCATTATTTGCCACTATCTTGGCTTCTGATAAGATACTTCTGTTAAGAATATATTTCCATATAACCCACAAACAACACCTATCATACATAGCCAATAATTGTATACAATCCCAAGTCCTCACCCGAACAACCCAGAAAAATAACCAGGAACGGAGCTAGGAGCACATTAATCCCTCCTCCCTATCATGTAAAAATATTCCATCTTCCTCATCTTCGTAATCCATGTGATCATCCTTCATAAAAAGTCCAAGCTGTTCCAAAATATTTCCTAATCGGCCATCCTGACTTGCTTCTAATAGTACCAAAGATTTATCTGACCCATTGACGAGGTGATTTGAGGGCATGGACCCACTAAACATATCAAATTCTTTCAAAATATTCAGATCATCCCCTATCTCAACAGTCTTTTCCATCTGAAGAGAGAGTTAATTGTGTCAGTGACAAGCAAGAGAACAACAATATACCTAAGTTTTAAGTACAAGGAGAGCATCAAACCTTCTGTAATGCAATACGAGCTGCATCTCTTTCTCTCTCCCGCCGTATTCTCAATTCCTCTTGAGCCCTCAACGAAAAGGCAACTTCAGCAGCTTTGATTTGGGCTTCAATTCTGGCCTTCTCTGTTAAGGAAATTCCGAGTATAAACATGCATTTCATAATTCAGCACTTTTACAGGTAGGAGTTTCACGGTTAAGCACCTCTTAGAACTTATAAGAAATTATGAAGAGGGAAAAAACATTAATTTTACTGCCAAACAGCCAAACTAAACACACCAGGTGGTATGGAGTATGGACCAAAGAAATATTTGTCTTGACAGAGTATATGGACTAAACTGATAACAGAAATTTTACAAATAAGCAGGAGATGTAAAATTTCCTACTGTGTAGCAAGAAATGAAAGACTTGACTACTTCTCCCAGGTTACCAGGTCTCCTAACTTTACCAGTTATGATGTCAAACTCAAACACACAGACAACTATCTTCTTTTGCAAGCAAGCATGCACGAACGAGGGGAAAAAAACAAATCATAAAGAAGCTTAAAACATCAATATCTACAATAAGCAGTATGCAACAACATCAGGTATAGAGGATAAGTTAATACAGAGATGGAAAAGATGCGTTTTGGAGTTTGTTTTTGCTCACCCTCTTGCTGTTGTCTCTCCAGTTTTTCTTTTTGTTGCTGCAATTCTATGGGATCCACCATCTCAGCCTGGATGTTGCAGTAGGCAAAATTAATAATGCTCCCAAGGCAATTGGTTTATTATTAACAATTTGAACATGCATGTAAAAGATGCATCAAAAACTGACAATTGTATTACATGATCAAGAAGTGTCTTCTGTTTTGCCTTCAATATAGTGTCAGCAAAACGGCTTTTTAGCATTGCAGCACGAAGAGCTTTCTTTGGAGACAACTGAAGATCGCTAGCAGCCACCCAACCTATTAAGTAATATATGTACATTTAATACAATTAGTATTACTAGCTGACAACCCGTGCGAAGCACCGGGATGAAAATGTTGATCTTAATATTAAATTAATATATATTATTTAAATTCGAATTTGTAGAGAGAACCTAAAATTAGGATGAAGAATACAGTTAGTAAATATTATTAAATTTAATTATGTAGTTATAGGGAATCGAACCCGGGTGAAACAAAAGAAATTAAATTAAAATAAATAAAGCTTGTTTAATTACGTAGTTGCAAGGAATCGAACCGAGTTTAGTGATAACCAAATTTG
Organism: Heracleum sosnowskyi; assembly: GCA_030848705.1. Lineage (NCBI taxonomy): Eukaryota > Viridiplantae > Streptophyta > Magnoliopsida > Apiales > Apiaceae > Heracleum > Heracleum sosnowskyi. The sequence goes on along the minus strand of CM061241.1, from coordinate 103,662,750 downwards.
GTACTTTGGTACTATTGTGCTTCATTCAAACATTGTTTTACTTATTAATAAAGAGTAGAGATACAAAAGAAAAGTTTTAAACTTATCAACATTGTTCTGACATAAATACGAACTAACCTTCAGCAGTCGCACCAGATGTACCAAGGCTAGATGATTGAGGACTGAAACATAGATTTTCTTCAACCAACACACTTACAGCCCCTTCAAATCATGTCACAATGTGTAAGTGCCCAATCCATTAGTGCAACGATATTTCAGTTTAGTAGAGGATAGTTAAACATCAGAAGACAAAAAAGATTATCCTCACCATCAGATTCTGGATTGGATTTACAGGTGTCAGATATTAACCTGCTACCATGCTCCTGGAACGTATAAAATGCGTTTAGTGTACAAAAATTAAATTAACAGAGTTATATTCATCACACAAGCAACATAGTATTGTTGACTTTACCATTTTGGAACCATCACAATCTTGTCCAGTATGTCTTACAGAAGCCAAGTCTGAATAAAAACAAGAGGTTGAATCTTTAACCCTTTAGAAAATTAAGGGAGATAAGCAACATAATACATTTTTTAGTTTTAACTTACTCCTGGAGGATGCACAGGCATAACCATTCTGCGGGCTGCACTGGCATTTCAAACTGCCCCATGAACGGCATCTAGTAGCAACCATGCTCACCGAGAGCATGGTTTTAACAGCACGACAAGTACTTCTATTACCAATTGCTATGCCTATAAGACACATTTCCGGTTAGTGCCTACAAACAGGCATGAAGTAGAAAAACATGAGCCACTTCATACCTTTTTGCAAGACCTCTCCTGGGAATCTGAAATTTTGTATATTTTTAGCAGGCTCCTCCTGTCCATAGAACATATACAAATCAATTAGAAAAGTCCTAGAGAAAATAAACCAAAGCCTATTTAATAAACATGATGCATGTACAGACCAGCATTTAAAAGTATAAGCAAGGCACAAAGCCAAGTCTTAGCATCTACAGTCTGCAGATAACCTACTGAAATTTGAGCGTAAATGATACCTACTTCCATATGAATATGAGGTAACTCACATTTGCAGCTCTTGCATTCAACATTATCAAGTTCTCAGTAGTTTTCGGACTCATTGCTTCAACAAACTTCTTTTTCAGCTTTCTCTTATCCTTAGTAGACATTGTCATCACAGGAGCTAATCCACTATGCACAGGAGATCTCCTACGACCGAGATGCTTTGTTTCCGTGGTCTTCCTTTCTGTTCCACTAAAAAGGCAACTCTGTTCATGATTCATGCTTTCACGCTTCAATCTAGCGTCCAGAGATTTCCATTTGGTACTGAAGATGCTGTCTAGTTTCTTTGCATTTCTATTAAAAATGTTATCAGAAGGGTTATACAACATGGCATTAGAAAAGGTCAGCCTGATGTCATCCTTGAATTCCTCAATACTGAAATACTTGCTATCCTGTAATTTGGCTCCTACTGTTCCCAAATCCATAGGACAAGAGACTACTGAGAAGTAATCAGGAATATTCAACTTTATAGGATCAACTGGTTCACTAAATCCCAGTGAGGCAGGATGCTTAATCAGTGCTTCCAGAATGCTACCACAATGCCGCTTTAAATTACGATCCATCTTCTGTCTTTTATTCGTAACATAATCTATCACCCTTAAAGATCCACGCTTCCTAGAGCTTTGAACAGGAGATGCAACATTTGAGCTATCAGCACCATGTAATTTCAAGCTGTCTGGAGTGTGAGGAGCAACTTCATGTGATTTCTTCATCATTAATTCCTTGTTTCCATTAAGAGAAACATTCTGAGCACAGTCCTCATTTATATACGGCTGCTGTTTAACTTCACAAGACCCGCTATTTAGCAAAAGATCAGCATTCTTGAAGGAAAACTTGATCTTTAACCTTGTTTTCGGTAAATCATCTGATTCAGTCATGATAGAAATTGCAAGCAGCCAGGCACTGAGGAAAATTGCTCAGAACTTGTAAGAATCGCTCACTATGCCATCATATTATAAACCACTAAGCAAAACAATGGGATGCATAACTGCACAGAGGATTCAACGAAATATCAATTTCTATCTCGAACTCTTCAACCCAACGATGCATTACATAATAATGAGAAGAAACTACATATAACTAAACCAAGCAGAGCATATTAATACTACTTACCTAATAAAGCTCGCAGACCCAAAAGAGAAAATTCATCCCGAGCTTTAAACTATACACCCTCTAACACAACCAATAATATCTAAACTGTCCTAAAATTACAACTTCTTCGATTTCTAAGATCTCAAGGCTAGAAGACTAGTATGCAACATAGCTCACCGCAACTTTTCCAAGTACTATTATAATCATTATAAGTTTCATACAGAACCTAAACTAAAGAAATCCAAAAAAAAAACAATCACAACAATTACCAATTCCCCTATTTGAGCAAGATTTCATAAAATAGGCTAAAGCCTTAAAGGGTCAACATATATATAGCTAAACTGAAGTTCAAATACAATAATTCAGGGAAAAAAACAAAACCCAATTAAAATCAAGAAGTTAAGCTAGTAGCAAGTATATCATAAACCACAAAAACAGAGCAAATCAAATTATCAAGAAAAGTAGAAAGATGAGATTGCATAAAGACTTACAAGAAGCAGATGAAAGCATAGAATGATGAAACCCAAGTAGGATAAATCTGGATTGATAGTAGCAGATGGAGGTAGGGGTTTGTGATAGGGTTTAGGAGATAGCGGTAGAGAGAGAGAGAGAGAGAGAGAGAGAGTGTAAGTGATGATAGAGAGAGAGAGAGAGAGACTCACTTGTCTCTCCCGCGAATATTCTTGTTTTGTTTTTAGGGTTTCTACTTTATTTTTTTGTTTTGTTTTTAGAAAGTAGAGTACAAGTTTTATAAATTAACAATAATCATAAATTAGTTGTTTTACTTTTTCCATTTTCACATGACGTAACAAGGCATTTCACAATTTTTAGTTTTGATGTATTTATAAAACTTATTGATTCAAAAAATAGTTTGGCTTTTGAAAAAACATCAATTTACCTGTTCCAATCTAGTTGAGACATACTTAAAGTCTGTCCCCTGCGGGAAAAAAAGAAGAGAAAAGGCTCAGTATATTACGATTTAAAAATAAATGATTTCAAATATCATAATTAAAAAAAATGATCATAAATATCATATTAAAACGTTACTTATTATAGTATTTTTTTTAAAGGCTAGTTCGTCTAATGTTTAAATCTTGCAATTTTTTAAAAAAGTAAAAAAATTAGATAACACAACTTAAAGTTGCGTTTTGATCCGAAAACACAACTTAAAATAGCATTTTAACATGAAAACACAATTTAAAGTAGTGTTTTCATCTGAAAATACGACTTAAAGTAGCGTTTTGATCTGAAAACACAAGTTAAAGTAGCGTTTTAACTATCAAAACAATTTTAACTTGCGTTTTCAGTGTCTTTTTTATCAAAAGCTCGTAAAAACTCTAGGCGATTCGATGTTTTGGTTAACACAAGTTAAAGTAGCGTTTTATTGTGATATTTGGGTCCATTTTTTGAATTTTGATATTTTGAACCATTTTTCTTCAAATTTTGATAGAAAGTGTCATCACTCAAAAAAACAATTTGATATGTTCACGCCAATAGATTATTTTAAAAATATCGTCTTTTCAAGTATTTTTACTTTTCAAAAAAGTAATTTAAATTTAGAACTAATCTAAAATTTGATTTATTTATAGCCGAGCCAAATTATACGAAGTCAATATGTCGAATATTTGTGACCGAATTTCTGAATGACAGAAAAATATAATTAAAGTATTCACTAGACAATTTATTCATACACAATCAACAATCCACTCCTAGACCTGGCAATTCGTTCGTGTCGTGTACTTCCGTGTCTTGTACTTTCGTGTTTCGTGTATATAAATGCTAAATCCAAAATTATCCGTTTAGGGTTCGTGTAATTTCGTGTTCGTGTACTTTTCGTATCCTGTTTTCGTGTAATTTAAATTAATAATAAAAATAAAAAAGTAAATATATTGAAATATTAAAATTTAGGTAATATTTTTACAAATGTGTATTAAAAATATATATTTGCATAATATTTACAAACAATATTATAAATTTATGTATAATCACATAAATAAATGTTAAATATCTAATAAAAATGTTAAAATATCTAATATAAATATTAATTTATAAATATTTATTTCGTGTATTTCGTGTCGTGTACTTCAAGGGTAAACACAAAACCGACATTAAATCTCGATCGTGTATTTTCGTGTTCGTGTACTAAAAATACAAACCCAAACACTAAATTTTCGTGTCGTGTCGAAAATTGTCGAGTCTACTCCGGCCCCAAACAACCAAGCAACGGCCATAAGTCTAGAACATGCTTTCTTCTAGCAACTGTTTTACATTTTCCCTTTACCCTTTTTAAATTAATAAACTACAAAAACAGAGCAAATCAAATTGTCAAAAAGAGTAAAAAAGATGACAATGAATTTTAAATGACAATGAATAAAAACATATTTAAAGTTTTCACTGGACAATTTATTCATACAATCAAGATTCAAGAATCCACTCAAGTCCCAAGCAACCAGGCACCAGCCATAAGCCTACTTTCTTCTGACAACTGTTTTACATTTCCCTTTACCTTTTCTTACATTAATAATCCCCTGCACTCCAAAACCTCTTCATGCATACGAAACTAACAAGGGCTCAGTTGATTCTTGGGCCGGAAATCTGCTGTAGTACGCATACAATGCTAATTGTACAATTCCCAGAAAAGTTCCAACTCCATTAGGCACCTGTTTAACAAATATATCACAGTTAGTGTTACCTATAATACATTCATGTGATCTAAAAAGTGCAGCCTTTTTGCTTCATTTTCGGATTTTGGTAGCCTAACTAAGTCTCAAGTTTTGAAGCTAAGGAAATTCTGCAGATGATTCACCCTCCAAGAGAGTAAAATAAATAAGATTAAGTTACATTTAGGACAGCCTTACAGATGATGATCCCATTACAATTTCAGTGCAGTGCATTAGTATCATCAGATCATATTTCATTTTGAAGAACCCCATTGGTTGTATCTAAAGGACTAACTAACAAGATTAAATTGTTGGAGTTAATTCTTGAAAGGAACAAATACAGGACTGGAAAAGCACTAAAGCTTTACGGTGCTAGGAGACGGCTTTGTTGGATGATACATTATATTCAACATATCAACATAATTTAAATAATTGGGAGACCTCTCCCTAAACCTCTGCTCTAACTGTCGAACACCATGTTTAAGTAATTAAGTCTACTGAGACCATAAGGTGTTAAGAAAAGAGCATAACTGGGTATCATATATTATTGTATTTGACATATTGGACGATAAGTTTGACACCAAAGGAATTTACGAGGTGGGTACAAGTGGTTTAGAGATTTTGTGGATACTTACAGCAATGAATGGATCATGCTTAAACATCCCATAAGCAAAGAAAAATAGACACGTCAAAAAGGTTGAAAGTGAAAGATAAAATGGCATGTATTCGACACTCTTTGTTTTGATCACCAAATTCTGCAATGTAAAAAAGATCAAGAGATACTTAATTAGTGGTATAAATTTGGGACCGAGTGTGTTGAGTTTGAGAAATAACATACACTTATGAGAAGGGGAGAACCAAACGTGGATATGAGAGTAGCAATACCCAAATATCCAACGAAAAGTTGCCGTGAAGGAGACTCAAATAGCTTGATGCTAACAAGTACTACGACACTAAACAGAGCAAATACACCTAGCAGCAGTCCCAACATTTTTACCTGCAAGCGACAAAGATTTAGGTGAAATCAGTTCGTATGTTGAGAACATTAGAACAACTCCAATAACTCTCTTTTTTATACGGTGATTGTAGCGCTAGGTAATTGAATGCATTTAACAGTTCAAACATAACTTGATACATTTCTTAGAAGTCAGATTTTGAAATGTATTTGTAAAATTGAACTGAGGTATCATGGTTAACGCAAAGACAGATTGCTGTATAAAGTTTATATACCTTTGGAGCTTTTTCTGCACATGTAATGAAGATGACGATGTACACTGAATGAAATAATGCGCCAATTGAACTGACCGTGGCAACCAGTATAACTCCCGGAGTGACAACAGGCAAGCCATACCATAGGTGAATTAAACAACTCAAGAGGGAAATTATGTAGGGCAACCCTGAAAACTGCTCTGTCGAACGATTTCTGATAATTCTTCTAAATGTAGGTCTGAAATAGTAAATGATATAAATAAATGAATTAGCATAGAAAAGAAAGATATGAGCTTTGCATATGCAAATTTAACGTTACACTGAGTTTTGAAAACACATAATCCCAACTTAGAACTTACATAGGTGACATAAATAGCACAATAGCAAAGATGTTTCCTGCGCCAAGCCAAAGAGAAATCTTTAGTATATCAACAAATTTTGGAATGAATCTAGTTAAGTTGGAAAGTTGACGAAGATTGGCAATTCATGAAACCAAACAGGAGCCTAGTTTTTGAAGTGTTCGGTGATGCTTATACATTTGAACTTTCTCAAGTCCTTAGACAAAAAATTGCAACAAAAAACATTTTTTCAAAGACTGTAAAATCAAGATTTACCGATGATTATCCGTAAATTCATAACAAGTAACAGAGCTAATAAATCAAGGAAAAGAATATATTTGTAAATGCTTAAATATCAAATTGTTCATTGAAATGAAGACCATATATCATTTTCATCACTTATCTCAACAGATATCACTTCGATCACTAAAGTCATCATAAATATTAAATGGATACCTCTAAATATGTGTTTGAAAAGTAAAAAATAATTTATATCGAGTTCTACACATATTTCTTGAATGATACCGCAATCAAATGAAAAGTTGTGAACTCTAGTATTTAAGATATTATATTTAGATTTTAAAAAAATTATTTACTTTTTATTTTTAATTTTATAGTTATTTACTTTGATTTAATTAAAAATAAATAGTAAATGAATTTTTTAAAATCTAAATATATTATCTGAAATACTAGAATTCATAACTTTTAATTTGGTTGCAGTAGCATTGCAGAAATATGTGTAGAACTCGAGAAAAGTTATTTTTATTTTTCGAACACATATTTAGAGTTATCTGTTTGATATTTATGATGACTTTAGCAATTGAAATGATATCCCGTTGAAATCAGTGATGAAAGTGATATTTGATATTAACTTCAATAATCAATTTGATATTTAACCATGTATGTAAAGAGATACATTACCTGCAACTCCAGCTGCATCACTGCAAAGAGAATAAGTAGAGAAGAGCCCGTTTGAAGCCATCGTCTTTGCAACCCTCGTGGTGTTCAAAGCTTATTCACTCATCACCATAATCAATATTTATATGGCTTGGCTTGGCTGCTTAAATTAATTTTTAGATTTTAATGTTAGGAAAATGTATCGTATGTTAAAATCGATTAATGACGTGTATTTAGTTTGAATTTCGAAGGATATTTTACATTTCATAAATGCAATGTATTAAATTTGGATTTTAAAATATTTGTATTCTCAATTTAATATATTGAACAATATTTTAGATTTCAAAAATCTAGGTAGATCCAGTGGTGTATATTCAATCTAAATTTTGATGGATTGATAATATTTTATAATTTTACAAAATTATTATTGATTTTAATTATATGCGGAGTTTAGCAAGTTGATTTAAAATCTTTTAAGGTATTACTGATTTTAAAAAAAATATGTTTCCAACAAATCCTTCAACTTTTTTTTTTTGATTTTAGCAATATTTCAAAATAGATAAAATACACTATCAAATATATCAAAATCCACCATTTTATTAAATGCAAAATAATCTATGAACTTTTGAACCATTTTAATGAAAATTTTAAAATCCAATGAATATCACTAAATTTTTGTGAAATTTTTAAAATTCAAATTAAATGTCCCCCATAAATTTTTAAGATTCTTATTAATTAGGACTTTTCTAAATCTAAATTGAATTTTGAAATCCCAAAAAATCCACCAAAATCCGGAATACACCCATCAATGTAGATTCATAGCGGGGATGTTAACGGGTCGGATCAGGTTGAATTTCTGAGATATCCAAATCCAAATATTTTTTTGAAATTCAAATCCAATTGAATTTTAAAATTGAAATCCAAATCCAATCCATCGGGTTTTGGATCGAGTTTATCCAAAACCAAAATTTCAAATTTCAAATAAACAAAAATTAACTTCGTACCAAATTTTCCTTTGAACCGGAAATTTATGGAACTTTACTTTTAAATAAAAAGTACTTTAGGGTACAAACAATTTTTTTTACAAATTCTTATGAAATACAATTAAAGTTTCAATTTTAGAGTTTTAAACCACAAATTAAAACAAACACAGAGGTACTAGAATAGAAATTTAAAAATTCATTAAATGTTATGGAAAACCAAGCATGCGGAAAATTGCTATCCAACTGCAAAAGTGTTCAACCCCCATAGGTACGAAACTAATTGATATGACTATGTTACTGTTATGTAATAAGTAAGTATTAGACAATTGAGTCGCGTACCGGATATCAATAGGTTATGGGTATAGTAAATAATATAACTAATATGGATAGAAAAGTAATTATAGAAATATAATTGATGATTCTTTGGAAAGGCCAAGTATTTAAGGCCCAAAACCCAGATTATTTATTAATTTCGTAATTAATAAATATGGAAAATATACAGCTCATAAAAAGAGTCCAAAATATGGTAAATTCATCAAAGAAGGATCCGGAATCCCAATTAAAGGCAATTAATGAGTCATAGCCTTTATCATCAAGGAAAAGACTTATCATGCAAGAAATACAATGTTTATCCATTATCAATAAGGAGACTTATTCGCTAAGACTCCTAAACATACCATAAATACTAGGCTCTAGACGCCTATATAAGGACCCGGATCCTACAATCAGAACTACGTTTTGGGCACAACTCCATACGTCACAACGCCTCGAAGGCGCAACAAGCCACAAAGGCACCCCTAGAACTACGTTTTAAACTTCATCCTCGAATAAGGACATACAAGTCACTACGTCCTTGGTGTGCCCTTGCCGCCATAGCCCCGAGGGCAACACCAAGAACTACGTTAATTTGGCTTGATTCTCAGCAATAGTTGAGATACGTAGGCATTTTGTGAGGACCGATTTAGTCTCGAAACACAAGTGCAGCCATTAAAGCTCGAAGCTCACTAATCCTAGCAATTAATATACAAGTACGTTTTTTAATCCACAACATTTGGCACCGTCTGTGGGAAAACAACATCAACCATGGCAAACACACGAAGAACAGCTCGAGATACTAAAACTCCTGAGGATCGCCCTATCACCTCTGAGGCTGATACTCACGGAAATCAACCACCGCCGACTACTGGCACTCAAGGGGCGAATATCCCCACCAACACTCAAGGACCGGAAATCCCGATTTCGGTTGAAGGGACGAATCCCCTGCAAACGGTCATTCATGGATCTAATCCACAAGAGACCGATCACCAGCAACCGATCACGACCTCCCCGCTGCTCATGAATGCCCCAAGTGGTCTTCAACTCCATACTACTGATCTCCCCCAATACGTTGCTCAAACTTTGGGGATGCCAAGCTATGACATGCCCCCTCGACCCATGGCGGGCAGTAGTGGTCTCAATCCAATCTACCATGAGGCGTATGTGCCCCCTTATATACAAGGTCTGGGACCCCAAAATCAACAGACTCGACGGACCCCTTTAATTCAAGATTATTCGGGTCCCTATACTGAGGACGAGAATTACACATCTGAAGAAGAGAGGGATGTTGCCCCAAGAAGGAGACGTTCCTCCCAAACCAATCGAGAAACTACTAAGGAAAAACTTGCGTCCCTTGAAGCCGAGGCTGCAAGGCTCAAAAATTTATTGGCAGAAGAGGATGCCACAAGGACACAAAATCAAGGAAGAGTCCTGGTGATCAACCTCGACCCAACACCAAGGAGAAGCAGTAGGGTTGAGGCCCCAAGGGGTGATCCTACTGATCTGTTGCCCCTAGGAGATCCTGATGATCCTACACCACCGTTTACTCAAGACATCATGAAAACGGCTATATCCAGAAAATTCAAGATGCCTTCGATCAAAAGCCTATGATGGAACGGGAGATCCCGCAAATCATGTAAGGACCTTCTCTAATGCACTGCTGTTGCAGCCAACCAACGATGCGGTCAAGTGTAGGGCGTTTCCACAAACCTTGGCAGGCATGGCCCAACGCCAGTATAGTCGTCTTCCTCCCAACTCAATTGGGTCTTTCAAGGAACTAAGCAAAGCTTTTATCAATCAGTTCATTAGTGGAAGGGTGCATGAGAAAAGCTCTGCATCACTCATGGCAATCCAACAAGAAAAGAATGAAGCCTTAAGAGACTACATCAATCAATTCACTCGGGAGACTTTGAAAGTCCCGAACTTAGAGGACAGAGTGGCTATGATAGCCCTGCAACAAGGAACTACTGATGACCACTTCAAAAGGTCGTTAGCTAAACACCCACCCGAGAGCATGCTGAAGCTCCAAGATAAAGGCATGAGAAAGTATGAACCCACTGCTAGCGGTAGTGGAAACTCAAAGAAAAGAAAAGAAACTCAGGAGTACGACGTCAAGGAAAATTTTCCCAGAACGTCAAAGGACTCTGATTCTCCACCCAAGAGAAACAATTTTGGGGCAAAGTTTACGGAGTATGCAAGATTGAACACTCCCAGGAGTCAAATTCTGATGGAGATAACTAAGGAAGGAGATCTCAAATGGCTGAAGCCAATGAGGGCTGACATGTCCAAACGGAAACAAAATCAGTTCTGTCGGTTCCACAAAGAAGACGGTCACGACACCGACGATTGTAGGCAATTGAAAGATGAGATCGAATTTCTGATACGAAGAGGAAAACTCAGCAAATTCACCAAGGATGGAAATCAAGGGAGTCAAAGAGGAAACTATGAAAGGAAGGATTACGACAGAAGGGACAATGACCAAGATCGTAACCCTAAGCCCCGAGGGCCAGTCATCAACATGATATTCGGAGGGCCAACTGCTGTTGGGTCCTCCCGAAACTCAAGAAAAGCTTATGCTCGAGAGGTAATGACTGTGGTTGGAGAAGCACCGAAGCGTGCCAGAACAGAAGTGTCAATAGGTTTTGATGATTCAGACTTGGAAGGGGTGAAGTTCCCCCACGATGACCCTCTAGTCATCATACCTGTGATTGGCAATTCCGAAACAAAGAGAGTCCTAGTCGACAATGGAGCTTCAGTGGATATCTTGTTCCACGATACTTTTATCAAGATGGGTTACACTGATTCTCAGTTGACACCGTCGAATATGCCCATATATGGGTTTAATGGAGTGGAATCAAAGGTGGAAGGCACTATCCAACTCCCAATGACCATAGGGCAAGGGATGAATACGTCTACTCAAATGCTGAACTTCATAGTTATAAAGGCAACTTCAACCTACAATGCAATCCTGGGAAGGACTGGTCTTCATGCGTTCAAGGTCGTTGCCTCATATTATCATCTGAAAATCAAGTTCCCAACGAGGAATGGGATTGGTGAAGAACGAGGAGACCAAAAGATGGCTAGAAGTTGTTATGTAGCCGTGTTAAGGCCTGATGGAACCGGGGGGCAAGTTCTCCCAATTGAAGACATGGATACTGACGACAATGAGGACCGAAGAGGGAAACCAGCTGAGGATTTAATCCCAATTCCCTTAGTCCCTGGTGAACCGGAGAAGGTGACTTATGTCGGGGCACTACTACCTGATCCATTGAAAATCAAGCTCATATCTTTTCTTCAAGAGAACAATGACGTTTTTGCTTGGACAACGGCTGACATGCCAGGGATTGATCCCCAATTGATAACTCGCAAGTTGAATGTGGATCCTGAAAGAAAGACGGTGAAACAAAAGAATAGAAATTTTGCTCCAGAAAGGCAAGAGGCCATTACACAAGAAGTTGAAAAACTTCTAGAGGCCGGATTCATTGAAGAGATACAATTCCCGGAATGGTTGGCTAACCCCGTAATGGTCAAAAAGGTCAATGGAAAATGGAGGATGTGTGTAGACTTCACTGACTTGAATGATGCATGCCCTAAGGATTGTTATCTAGTCATGACATTTGGACTTAAGAATGCAGGGGCAACCTACCAAAGATTGGTGAACAAAATTTTTGGACACCTAATTGGAAAAACCATGGAGGTCTACGTAGATGACATGTTAGTCAAGAGCCTCGATAAGGCCGATCACATTGATCACCTCCGAGAGGCATTTGAAGTGCTAAGGCACCACAAGATGATGTTGAATCCAGCTAAGTGTGCCTTTGGTGTGGGCTCGGGAAAGTTTTTAGGCCTAATGGTTTCCAAGAGAGGAATCGAGGCCAATACCGACAAAATCAAAGCAATTCTAGACATGGAACCACCAAAGACTGTCAAGGATGTCCCAAAAACTAACGGGAAGAGTGGCAGCATTGGGAAGATTTATCTCCAAGTCAGGAGAGAAGTGCTTATCTTTCTTCAAAGTACTCAAGAACGTGAATTTTTTTGAATGGAAAACGGAGAGCCAAGAGGCCTTTGAGGCCCTGAAGAAATACATGGCTGAGCCACCACTATTGGCCAAACCAAAACCAGGAGAGGTTCTTTATCTATACTTGGCAGTATCCAACACTGCCCTTGGAGCTGTTTTGGTAAAAGAAGAGTTAAAGGTTCAGAAACCCATCTACTACGTGAGCAAGATCCTACATGGGGCAGAAATAAACTACTCTACCATAGAGAAGTTTGCCTTAGCCTTGATTATGGCCTCAAGAAAACTACGTCCATACTTCCAGGCACACAAGATAGAGGTCTTGACTAATCAGCCTCTAAGAAACATCTTGCACAGCCCTCAAGTAAGTGGAAGATTGATTAAATGGGCCATTGAACTAGGGGAATTTGACATCAAATACAAGCCTCGAACGGCCATAAAAGCACAAGCACTTGCTGACTTCATGGTTGAATGCACCATTGACAACCAAGAAGTCGGGGGCATGAAGTGACAGTGGAAGACAAGGAAGTTGAAGAAATAGTCTCCAAAGAATGTTGGGTGCTCTATTTTGATGGAGCATCAAAAACAAAATCAAGTGGAGACGGTTTAGTGCTACAAAGTCCTGATGGATTCCTCATAGAGTACGCACTAAAACTGGACTTCCCAACGACAAACAACGAAGCTGAATATGAAGCTCTGATAGCTGGCTTAGGGCTGGCTGGAGCCTTGAGAGTCAAAACTCTGAAAGTATGTGGAGACTCGAGGCTAGTGGTTTCCCAAGTAAATGGGGAGTTTGAAGCCAGATATGAAATCATGGCCAAGTACTTAAAGCTCGTCAAAGCAATCATGACTCAATTTGACGAATGCTATGTAGAGCACATTCCAAGGGAAGAAAACATGAAGGCTGATGCCTTGTTTAAGTTTGCTTCTTCAGAAATTGAAAACTATGCAGGGAGTGTATACTTCCCAGTCTTGAAGACCCCAAGCATCAACGGAAAGTTGGTAGCACCCATTGATGTTGCTAGTTGTTGGATGGATCCCATCAAGGCCCATCTGGAAACTGGGTGGCTACCCAATGACACTTCAGAAGCAAGAAAGCTATATGTGAGAGCACTAAGGTATGCCTTGATTGAGGGAATTCTATACAAGAAGTCTTTCATCATTCCTTATATGAAATGCTTGAGACCTTAAGAGGTAGAATTGGCCCTAAAGGAAGTACATGAAGGAATTTGTCGGCAACAATTGGGGGGCAGAGCCCTTGCTCATAAAGTCACTCGTCTAGGTTTCTATTGGCCCATCATACTTGATGATGCTAAAAGCTACGTGAAGAAATGTGAACGGTGCCAAAAGCATGCACCAGTGGTTAGACAACCACCAGAGATGATGACATCCATTAACTCACCTATACCCTTTGCCATGTGGGGAATGGATATACTCGGGCCATTTCCAATGGCAAGTGCTCAACGAAAGTTCTTGATAGTAGCAATCGACTACTTCACCAAGTGGATTGAGGCTAAGCCATTAGCCAAGATAACCACCAAGCAAGTAATGCATTTCTTCTGGGAAAATGTGATATGCAGATATGGAATTCCACGAATCCTGGTCACGGACAATGGAACTCAGTTTAACAACGATGAGCTCAAGAAGTATTGCGATGAGAATGATATCAAGTTGCGCTTCACTTTTGTTGCACATCCACAAGCAAATGGGCAAGCTGAGGTTGCAAATCGAATTATCCTAGATGGACTGAAGAAAAGAGTTGAACGCTCCAGAAACACTTGGGTAGACGAATTTCTCCCCATACTTTGGGCATATCGTACTACCTGCAAAGTCACCATCGGAGCAACTCCATTTCTATTGGCTTATGGAGCAGAGGCAGTGGTTCCGGTGGAAATTACTCACATGTCTCCAAGAGTTGAGGCTTATGAACCAGAAACAAATGAAGAAGGCTTGAGGCTAGCTTTAGATCTATTTGACGAAGTTAGAGATGAGGCAAACGCCAAGATAGTTGAACATCAAAAGAAGGCATCTTTCTACTACAACCTAAGGGTTAAAGAAAGGTTCTTTCGGCAAGGAGACTTGGTTCTACGAAAGATTGAGGCATCCGGAGTTGGACAAAAAGGCAAGCTGGCCCCAAATTAGGAAGGACCATATCGCGTTAAGAACGTATTTGGTCGAGACTCCTACAAATTGGAAACCCTCGAAGGGCATGAGGTGCCAAGGACTTGGCATGCCTCAAATTTGAAATTTTATTATGTTTAGTGCATCCTAAAAGGATCCGCTAGTAGGACAAGTAGAAATATGGTTCGATGAAATCATGAGCTTCCTGGAAAGAAGATGAAGGGTTGAACCCGTTTTGATTGGTAGAAACATCCTCAAAGCATTGTCAAGACAAACTACAAATGAATGCAAAGGAAAGCATACAAAATATGCATGTCAATTGCACAAATAGAGCTGAATACAACGAACCCCGAAGGGTGAATGTTGCTAATAAACATACAAAAGAAAGCCTAAGATGCTTATTGTTAATTAGCGAAAATTTCAAGCTCAAGAGAAGTTTGATATGATAGACATGAGAATGAATCACTACGAGTGGAGCCATCAGTAAGAACTCGTAAGGGTGAAGGGTTGAAACCCCCAGAAACCTAAGACATTCAGTCCAAACCCCATCATTCGATATGCTCAATGAAAGGCTTGAAGCCAAAACAAGACGGTATAAGACATAAAAGGCTTATGCAAATGTCAAGTTAGCCTCGAATAAGGCAAAATCGTCGTAAATGTGTAGGTCGCTCCACACTTTACACCAAGACGATACTCGTGAAACACTAGTGTATATTAAAATCCCCAAAAAGGGGTAGTAAGTCCTAGGTAAGGGATAAAAAGACCCCAAGTCTCGAAAAAGACCGGTATAATTTCTATGAAATCCTAGTGCATTATCATAGACGTTGGGAAGCGCGATCAGCCATTTTAAACCCAGAATCTTCAAGAAATATTTAAATCTTCAAAAGAACCCAGAAACCGGTGAGTTTAAACAGAAAACCTCACCGGGAATCGCCTTGCCACAGAACCCTAGCAGAGATTTGCAGAGAGAATTTTGGAGAAAATCTAGCAGAATATTTCTGAGAAATGAAAAGTGAGTTGAAACAAGTGAGATTTCACCCTTTTATAGGGGCAACAACCGGTCAATGGGCCGGTTGAAAGAAGAGCAACCGTCTATAGCCAGTTAAGGCCCACGAATCCATTTATGGATTATAGAAATTGAAGCTCAAACAATTGGGGTCTCAGGCGAATTCGAAGCCCAAAACAATGAGGCCCAATAAGGCCCAAGGCTGGAATAATTTAAGTCCAATTAAAAATTGGACTAGTTAAGGCCCAAGAAAGAATGAAATTTGGAATGAAACCAAGGCAAAAACAAGGATAAAAGATTTGAGGTCGAAAAGACCCTAAAACAAAATCGTATGACCAAGGTCGAAAATACATGAGAAATCAAGGTCGTATCCATCGACCTCGCTCCCAAATAAAAACGAAAAATTGAAGATTTGAGGTCGAAAAAACCTTAGAACGAAGTCGTACGACCGAAGTCGAAAATATACGAGAAATCGAGGTCGTATCCATCGATTTCGCACCAAAATAAGGCACAAAAATTAAAGATCTAAGGTCGAAAAGACCCTGGATCGAGTTCGAAGGCTCGAGGTCGAAAATGGCCCAGAAAATGAGCTCGAGGCATTCGATCTCGCACCAATTTGAGGTCGAAAGTATGAGGGATCAAGGTCGAATGGCCGAGGTCGAAAATGACCTGCAAAATGAGGTCGAAAGTATGAGGAATCGAGGTCGAATGACCGAGGTCGAAAATGACTGGGAAGTCAAGGTCGAAGCCATCGACCTGGGACCAATTTGAGGTCGAAAATCCTAGTCGAAAAAGGCTGGATCGAGGTCGAACGACCGAGGTCGAAAATGACTGGTAAATCGAGGTCGAAACCATCGACCTGGGACCAATCGAGGTCGAAAAAAGGCTGGATCGAGGTCGAAGGCTCGAGGTCGAAAAAGACTTAAAAATCGAGGTCGAAACCTTCGACCTCACTCCAGTCGAGGTCGAAATCCAGGTCGAATTTCAGGTCGAAAATGACCTGTTTCCTGGTCGAATTTGAGATCGAAAATGACTTGTTTCCTGGTCGAAAAGGAGGTCGAAAATGACCTAATTTGAGGTCGAAAATGCCCTTAAAAATGGAAAATTTTGAGGAAAAACATGTTATAACTTCTACGAAAACCCCAAGGAGATTTTCCCAGAAGTTGGGGGGCAAATGATATGGATAGAAAAGTAATTATAGAAATATAATTGCTGATTCTTTGGAAAGGCCAAGTATTTAAGGCCCAAAACCCAGATTATTTATTAATTTCGTAATTAATAAATAAGGAAAATATACAGCTCATAAAAAGAGTCCAAAATATGGTAAATTCATCAAAGAAGGATCCGGAATCCCAATTAAAGGCAATTAATGAGTCATAGCCTTTATCAACAAGGAAAAGACTTATCATGCAAGAAATACAATGTTTATCCATTATCAATAAGGAGACTTATTCGCTAAGACTCCTAAACATACCATAAATACTAGGCTCTAGACGCCTATATAAGGACCCTGATCCTACAATCAGAACTACGTTTTGGGCACAGCTCCATACGTCACAACGCCTCGAAGGCGCAACAAGCCACAAAGGCACCCCTAGAACTACGTTTTAGACTTCATCCTCGAATAAGGACATACAAGTCACTACGTCCTTGGTGTGCCCTTGCCGCCATAGCCCCGAGGGCAACACCAAGAACTACGTTAATTTGGCTTGATTCTCAACAATAGTTGAGATACGTAGGCATCTTGTGAGGACCGATTTAGTCTCGAAACACAAGTGCAGCCATTAAAGCTCAAAACTCATTAATCCTAGCAATTAATATACAAGTACATTTTTTAATCCACAACAATAACAAAAGTATAAAATAAAATTGAAAAAGTAATATTAATATATATATATATATATATATATATATATAATTGGATTTTTTTTTCGGGTTTCGGGTTTGAATCGAATTTTAAATTTCGGGTCGGGTTTGGATAGTAATACCTAATATCCAAATCCAAATCCAAATCCAAACTCATTTGGGTTTAAAAATTGGATCCAAATCCATATCCAAATCCAAAATATTGGGTTCGATAAAATCCAATCGGATCGGAATGGATCGGGTATCTATCGAGTCGGATTTTTCTATCATCCATAATTTATAGAATCTGATGGTAAAAATCTAAGGATAATGCTATGTATTCAAATTTGTACCCCGTGAATACATAGTTCACTTTATTCTAACCAATTAAAACAATACAGTTGATATTCAGAATCAATTCTGAAACTAATTCTGGTACCTAGCATTTTTCAAAATTTAATGATAATCGGTCAAGATTTTAGAATACTTTTAAAGAATTCCTAAATCTGGATGTATTGAATTAAGAATTCAGATAATCCTTTTAAATTCCATGGTTCTTTTTAAATTTACATTTCTATAAAAAAATGTTATCCGCCTGACTTCATCCTTATATTCACGTTAACAATAGCGTGCTCAATATTGATTGGTAAAGCTGTTGGTACCGATTGTTTTGTCTAAAACCACCTTTAATGCTAGTTTTAGAAATGAATCGCTTGGATTATTGTGGAAATGAAGGTTATTGATAAATTTATTTGGATTATTGTGGAAATGAAAGTGATTGATACTCAACCTGACTTTATCAAGGTGGCATTGTCAAATGATCAAAATGTTGAAATGGCAAAGGTGTATTTAAAATATGAATATTGGGTCTGTGCCTATTGTTGGTTATCTTGAATGGGACTGTGGAAGTTGCTGGTTTAGAATCGGAGAGAAGTGGTTACAGGGATGAGCCTTCTCCTTGGGACACTGAGGATGCATGGAAGCTGGTTGCGAAAGAAATTTTCGATACTAGAGGAGTTAATGTTCTCTCTGATGGTGATGTGAATGCTGCTAATGATGTTGTGGTCCCGAACACTGTCGTTTGTTCATGATCCTGATCCTAATCTGAACTCCTTTGTCAATAATTTGTCAATCGTCAATAGTTTGCAGGAAATTCCGGAGCAGGACGTTCACGAGCATGCTCAATGTGATCCTTGTTCTCCCTATGCTAATGATGCTGCTCCTATCGGGGATAAGCGCAAAGGAGCCATGATCACCATCCAGGATGATAACCAGAAGAAGCTAGGAACAGGAGAGGACACTGCTGGAGCTAACAACAGGGGTGTTAAGACTTGTCAGTTAAGACTTGTTAGACTTGTAATTCTCTAAATTTGAACTCGAACTACATGCTCTGTTGTTGCTGGTTGTAACCGTGAATTGTACCTCGTTTGGAATGGGGTAGATTCATTAGAAACTACTTCTTTAATTATAAAAAAAATTAGTTACCTAGCAAAAATATATGTTGAGAAGAATAATGTGAATGAAAAATAAACGTATTTAAAGTTTCTAACTAACAAATTAATCATACAATCAATTGAATCCACTCACGCTACCCCAGCCATAACCTCAAGTTCTTTGAAAATCAAAGACAATGAAAAATAATAACAAAAAGAAAATTAAATAATTTGAGAATTCCTTTTTATATACCACCATGGCACCACCCAACAAGCTTAACATTCTTCAGCTCCAAAACCCTTTCACGCATAAGAAACTAACAAGGGTTCCGTTGATTCTTCGCCCGAAAATCTGCTGTAGTATGTGTATAATGCCAATTGCACTATTCCCAGAACACTTCCAACTCCATTAGGCACCTGTTTCACAAACATATTAAAGTTAGTGTTACCTATATACCTTCATGTTCTCTAAAATGTGGAACCTTCTTAATTGGATCATTTAATATATTCGACATAAGATGATAAGTTTGACACCAAGGGAATTACAAGGCGAGTAAATGTGCTCAAGTAGTTTAAAGATATTTTGGAAACTTACAGAAATGAATGGATCATGCTTAAACATTCCATAAGCGAGGAAAGATAGACTCATCAAAAAGGTTGAAAGCGAGAGATAAAATGGCATGTATTCGACACTCTTTGTTTTGATCACCAAATTCTGCAATGCAAAAAAGATCAAGGGATATTAGGGGTAGAAATTTTGTGCAGATATGACCAAGTTTGTTGAGTTTGAGAATTAACATACAATTATAAATAGGGGAGAAGCAAACATAGATATGAGAGAAGCAACACTCAAATATCCAACGAAAAGTTGTCGTGAAGGAGAGTCAAATAGTGCGATGCTAACAAGTATTATGACACTGAACAGAGCAAATACCCCTAGCAGCAGTCCCAGCATTTTTACCTGCAAGCGACATAAAGATTAGATTGAAAGTTCCAATATTCAGAACAACTCCATTAAACCTTTTCCTTTGTAGTGATTCTAGCAATAGGTAATTCATTACATTTTAAATAACAGTTTCAACATAATCTGATATGTCAGTGGAAACATAACCTGGTACGGTTCTTAGAAGTCAGATAATTAAACGTATCTGTAAAATTGAACTGAGGTATCATGGTTAACGCAAAGACAGATTGCTGTATAAAGTTCTATACCTTTTGAGCTCTCTCTGCACATGTAATGAAGATGACAATGTACACTAACTGAAAAATCGCCCCAATTGAGTTGACCGTGGCAACCAGTATAATTCCTGGAGTGACAATAGGCAAGCCATACCATAGGCAAATTAAACAATTTAAGAGGGAATATATGTAGGGCAACCCTGAAAACTGGTCCGTCGAGCGATTTCTGGTAATTCTTGTAAATGTAGGTCTGAAATGGTAAATGATCAAATATATGAATTAGAAAGGAGAAAAAAGAATGAGAAATTGAGCATATGAAGGTTGCATAAACAATTTCACGTTGCGCAGAGTTGTGAAAGAAAAAAATATGACTTAGAACTTACATAGGTGATACAAATAGCACAATAGCAAAGATGTTTCCTGTGACAAGCAAAAGAGAAATCTTTAGTATTCCAAATTTCCAATGAATTCTGGAATCAATATAGTCATGGAACTTTAAAGGCAAATCAAGAATGTTCAACCTAAATTCATAGCAAGCAACTGACATATAAATCAAGAAAAAGACATGTAAAGAGATACATTACCTGCAACTCCAGCTGCATCACTGCAACGAGAATAAGTTGAGAAGAGCCCATTTGAAGCCATTGTCTAGATTTCCAGCCCCCTTTTACGTACTTGAAATCTTATTCACTCATAACAATTGTAAAAATATTTCTTTATTTATAAGTTACAATGAGCACAAAATATATGAAAGAAAGGAAGAAGCTATCAAGTCGTTGTGCTGTTTGGCATTTGAAATTTTCAATTTTACGAGAATTCGGTGATAATAAATTTTGGGAAAACAGGGGGATTTCGGATTTTTTGGATGTTTGGAGCTGGACTTGAAAAATGTCTCAATTTGTTAGATGTGCTGGATCCTCTTAAGATGACTGCGTATCCTGTATTTATATGGATCAAGCCAACGCAGTTCTGTTGATATAGGATTGTGTTTATCAACTAGTCATGAATCATGCCACCGCACAAAGACAAGCCATGTCTATATCGAATCCTCTTCCAAGATCCTCAGTTCAAACCATTTCTTTACACTTTTGTTTTTGGCATGTCCCATTCAATTATTTACATTTCTAAACTTTTCAAAATTAGTAAACTTTTAACAATATTAAAAACAACTAATTCCACTACTTTCCTCCACTATCCTCACTTTACAAGTTAAAAATTAATTGAATTCATCACTTAACTCATTTTTTCTATTTTTTTCGCTACTCTATTACTTTTTCTTAACATTCGTGTCCAATCCAAATATAAATAAATGGGTGGTAAGGAGAGAGTATATACATATGTGATAACATAATATATCCACGTGATACATTGTATATATCATTTGAAATGTGAGTAGTTTTTCTGTCTTTTTCCTACATAAGAATTATTGTTTTTTTTTGCAGAGATTGTTTTTCTTAATAAATATATAATATATTTGGGTTAATGATGCAGAAGTTTAGGGTTAATCATGCGTGAGTTAGCGGTTCGCTCATATATTTGAACACTAAACTTTAAGGGATGTACATGAACACTAAACTTAATGGGGTAAGGGATGCTGAAAATTTTCATTGAATATATCTATGGTGAATAACTGTTTGCTCATGATCATCTCTTATGTTAGGTAACTAGCGGACACTGATTTTAACCGGATTAATTTATCTTCGTATTCATAATAAATTAAAATAATGTTGAAAAAGAGTCCATCTAAAATTTTAAATTCCTAACCGGATCTTATACGACTTAGGGTTCATTTGTTTTCTTCTTAATCCTTCTTAACATGCTTATTTGAATGATTAAGTTCATTAAGATTGTTTGGGTGTTGTTTATATTCTTCTTAATGATTTAATTTCTTCTTAATCATTGAGACAGAAAACTTCTGCTGAAGCGCTAAGAGACCTGCAGTAGAGTATGGTACTGGTACATGCTCTTTCATTTCACATTGCATACTTTTTTTTTTCTATTATTTTATTATTTACATGTTTTTCTTATATAAAATAATCCACTTTTTTAATTAAGATTTAAGAAGTATATATTCATCAAAATTATTTTCATGTAATATTTAAATATTTAATATTATTAATTTGCTTTTTTCATACATCATGTGTTCAATTTATATTTTTTCATGTAATAATTTTGAAATTAGTATCACTATCTTTTAGTATTCTTTTAAACATATAATTTAACTAATTTCATAAATTAACTTTAAAATATAATTTTAACTTGATAAATACTTTTATTCAGATAGTTCACAAAAGTTACTTACCAAATGACCTTATTCATTATATATTCAGATTCTTATTTATTCAAAAATATTAATTATTCAAAAATATTAATTAAAATTAAACAAATGACCCCTTAATTTGTAAGTACATGTTTGACGAGAATTGCAAAGTAGTGAAGCAGGACAAATAATATCATCCAATATGTCAATAAGATTCTATAATACATTAATTGCATTCAATCCTTTTCTCTTTGATATATTATTTTTATCTTAATTTTACAAGCATTGAATTGGTTTTAGTGTATGCAATGATATATGACTCACCTAATAAGTTAGGTGGTCAACAAGTTTGCAGGAGTGAGGAGAGACTGTATGACAGATCAAGAAGTTGTAGCTTGAGAGACCACAGTTTGTCACGCCATTGTATTCATGTAATTTCAACTATATTCAAACGGGTTAAACAAGATTTGTGATCAGCAAAAATCGATTAAAAATTAAATATAATTATACAGAATTTAAACGTTATTAAACATAATCCTTAATTAATAAGGTTACCAAAAAAATACTTACTAAATATGACAAGGTGAAACTCATACATTTCTGCGAATAATATTGTCAAAATGTGAATAAGAGAAAATTAGTGCAAATGTAAGAAAAGTAATGCTAGGGGTATCAAATTGGATCCCGAAATGGATCCGGAATGCCACATGTCATGTTCTCATTGACTACAACTTAATTAATAATAGTGGACCCCACTGCATTCACATTAATTCCTCCAATAAAATCATCCCAAACTTCCACATCATTTGGTACCAAAATTCGGTATCCAATTCGGTAACTCTAGCATTACTCATGTAAGAATATATATATCGAAAAATGATATGAACAATTTAACGTAAGGATGACAATTCACTAACATTAAGTAAGTAATATACTTTACCTTCTTTTTTTTTTTTTTGAAATAATTGTACTTGTATTAAAACTTCTTGATAACAATATTACATTCAATAAAGTCCGGAGCAGTGTATAACCACTCTTGATGACCTGACATAGAAAGCGCGGATCTTGCTAATGAATGAGCTACACTATTTGCAGATCTATAGACAAAGACAACTAGCACATTCTCAAAGTGATTAAGTAACTCGACACAATCGTTAACAATTGTATCAAAACATGACCTCCCTCGACTTCTTCCTGTCAAAGCATCAATCAACAATTTAGAATCAGACTAAAAAATGCACCTGTTTCGTCTCCACCCCTTTGTGCACGTTAAAGCCTCCTTCAGACTTAACGCTTCTGCCTCTCTCGGTTGAATGTCCGTATTCACTGCACTACACCTTTCTCGGAGGAAATTAACACAATCATCACGGATCACACATCCTGTACCCACTCTTCCCGTACTCGACTCCCATGCATCATCTATATTTATTTTACTCCAGTCTTCCGATGGTTTAACCCAAGTTCTACTTGCACCGCTACGTTGCTCACTTTTGTTCTCTTCTGTTCTAACTCGATTCCAGTCTGCCAGTAAGTTCAAGGTTGTGGCTTTAACTCCAAACACCGAGACATTTATTCGATTCCAGACCCACTTATTCCGCCTGTTCCATAACCTCCAACAAAACAAGTCTACCAATGCACATTGCTCCTTGTTACATCTGCTGAAAATTTTCTTAAAAGTTTCAATTACCGGATCAGTTACCTCTACTGTGATCAACTCCCATAAACCAACAGCCATCCACACGTCCTGAGAAAAATTGCACTAAACAACACATGTACCATCTTCAATACAAGTCTGGCACCAAGGGCAAAACATACTCATATTCACATTGTTTATCACCAACGCAGCTGCCGTAGGAAGACAATCCCTAAAAGTTCCTCAAATAAAATTAAGAATTTTACTCGGTAATTTTAACGACCACACTCTCTTCCAAAAAACTACATTTGGGCAATCATCCTCACCTTGCAACTTCCTGTAGCAGCTTTTAACTGTAAACTCTTCATTATCATCTATTAGCTAGATCCATCTATCATCTCTACTTCTCACTGGTATGGGAATTTTTTTAATTAAACTTCGATCTCTCTTATTACAGATGTCACGAAGTATATCATCATCTCAAGCATGGTCATTTACTTCCATCAGACTATGTACCATCGTATGTGTGAGTTGTTCAGGCATAGTAGTTGTGAGGAAAGCATTATTTGGGCACGACAACCATGGAACCTTCCAAACTGTAGTATTGTTACCATCACCAATTCGTCTCTTGCATCCCATTTTAACAATATCTTGTGCCTCCATTATACTTCTCCATACATAGCTTGGGTTATTCATGAGTTTAGCATTAAAGAAATCAGACTGTGGGAAATACTTAGCTTGCATAAGCCTTGTATCAAGAGGATTTGCATTGTTAACAAGCCGCCATCCCTGTTTTGCTAACATTGCCACGTTAAAACTTCTCAAATTTTAAATTCCATTCCCCCTCCTGCTCTACATACACACAATTTATCCCACGATAACCATCTTATTCCCCTACCTGTTCTCGTGTTCCCCCACCAAAAGGCGTTCATTTTTTTTTCAATCTCATCACAGACCTCCATAGGAATTAACATGAGATTCATCCAAAAGTTAGGAATTGCTTGAACTGCTGTTTTAGAAGCGTAATTTCCCCAGCTTTCGACAATATCTTTTCACCATAAACTTGCAACTTTTGTTGAACTCAGTCCAGTAAAAAATTAAAAGTTGATACTTTTCTCTTACCAACCTGCATAGGCATTCCCGAATACTTTCCCGGTGTCTGAGCTTCACGAACACCTAACTGAGTACACACTTCTTGTCTACTTTCCATGTTTGTATTCGAAGAAAATGTAATAATATACTTTCTGTAATTTATAGACTGTCCCGAAATAAATTTGTACCTGGTAAGGATATTTATCATGACTATTGCTTCAGGTCTGGTAACCATAAAAAATAGGTAGCAGTCATCTGCAAATAAAAGGTGATATGTGATTGGGGCACCTGGCCACGCCCGTCGTCGACGCGCCAAATTGATAATAATAATGTTATGTTCTACTATGTTCGCACTTAACTACAAAATATAGAAAATGTGGCAAGTAGGGATCGAACCCAAGGGAATAACGTTCAATACTGGTGTAAAGTAAAATGGTGGGGGTTTTTTGAGTTGGTTGAGGTATTTTATCAAACACCTTGCATACAAGAAATAAATTTCTAGAGAATTACAACTAAGTTAATGGAAATCATCCAATTTTACCAACACAACAAGGCACATTGAGTTAATTAGCAAGATAGAGAGATATTGACCCAAGGATAATGGAAAATCAAGTATTTTAACCCAACAAATTCAAGCAAGACAAACCCAAATCTACCCAACCAAGATAATTGGTGAAGCACACAAAATCTTATTTATCTTCTTAAAACACTAATTTAATGAAGCACATAAATTAGTTCTCTTGATACTGGCAACCAATATTGAAGCAGTACTAGTTTAACCAAATCAAGGAATTAAACAAAGAGAGGTTAGGACAAGTTCAAGGATGAGGAGCTCAACCTAGGTACTTGCACTTAAATCTTGAGGATTTAGGTACATTAAATCTTGTGCTACTATAATGAACTAGCATGATAGCCCGTACAAAGCACGGGCACCATTTATATTCATAAAATTCAATTATTTTGAGTATTTTGAATAGACGTTCTTAGTGCGGTTTATATCTATAGTGAAGACAGTGAAGGAGGCAGAAACAATTGTGTGACTTCATTTGGAAGTGTAATGTTTTATGGTAGTTAATTTTGTGTTTGTATCTTGTTATAGAAATTACATCCAAGTCCACAAGTGTATTTTACGACGAATATTGCATTAACACACAACAGACTGCCCTAAAAAAACTATAAGGGACATTTGTGAATAGTTTCCATTACAGTTACATATGTTTGTTAGCTCTCCACACACACAAAAATGAGACCATGCAGATAGACACTTTTGGAGAATACTGATGAACCCTCTCCGGATTAGGTGCTACTTGTGGATATAGACATGGTCACATGGTCATGGTGGTACATCCAAAGTATGCTCTATGTTTTTTTGTTAGCTGTAATCATTACCCTCAACTCTCCCAACCCCCAGCTTGATAAGCTTTGCTAACATAATAATGGCCTTTCTTGACACAAAGTTTAATGTATAATCTGTCACCATCAGTAGTCAATGAGATCTCACACAAAATGGTCTCTTAGTCAATAAGTTCCCACCATTGTCACCGTGTTATTCTGATAAAGCTAACAAAATGCTTTCATTAACTGTCGCAAAACATTCTCTGAAGGGAACACCCAAATTATATTGATATCAACATAAGTGATACATTAAATGTAGCATAACAATACAGCGAAAGCGAAGTATTAGAGGGAACACAGACATGGTCCTGGATTCATTCAATTCAAAAACCAACAGTTATTCAGCCAGAGACGACAACGATGCTTAGGCTATTTGTCGTTAAACTAATGACCTATATAATTTTCTCTCCTAATCCCTAAATGTACCTTATGACAAGAAAGCCATCCCCTGGCTGGACTCCATAGATCGCTCTCAAGTCGCAACCAGTAGGATCTTTCAACAAGAACATTAGATAGTAAATATTATCTGAAGTTCAACGAATTAAGATAACTGATGTACGGGATCCTCCAATGAGTAACCAGCTATAATCAAATTCACAGAATATAAAAGTAGCATCCATCAACTTCTTGTTATTTGATCAAAAACAATTCTTTTACGTTAGAAGTCAAGAGTGCAGTAAACATTTTTCAGTATGAAGCTACTCTCATATCACATTATACAATAACAAAAAGTGAAGAATGCAGTAATGCCACTTAGAATACACAGCCAGTCGAATTAACACTTTAGAACTTGGATTTCACACATGCATTTCGTGGCAGATATTGCAGACCAATTCATTTAGATGGTGAAGGCCAACAAGTGTTGCAGTAGTAATACCTGAGAGTGAGAGTGGGAGGAGCAACGGCTAGCAAATTGCAACCTCCGTAAATGGCACTACACTGAAGGTGAACAGAATGATGCGGGGACAATTTGCCGGGAAAACAACAACGGAACGGCGGGGAGAGACTGAAGAAAGTTCCATGCATTTTATATTTATTCGAAGTATGTGTAACCGATGGGGAAGCGGATGAGTTCAAAACTGAAACCGAAGGGATGGCCAAACATTGCCACGTAGTTCCCGAGGGCAATAGAGGCATTTCCAAGCGTCTGCAAGGGCATGGATGATTGGATGTGACTGCGAGGGCATGGATGTCATTTCATAAATGAGGCCAAAACCGGTGTTGGCCCATAATATAGATAATAGATGTACTAACAATTACGGATTACCACAAACAATTAGCAATTGAAATTACAAGAAGAGTAAGGTGAAGCAACTTACAAATCTCCAAGCAAATTCATGAACAATACAACACAAGTATTCAAGATAAAGTGAAAAGATCTTACTTAAAATGAAATGGGTTTAGTACAAGAAGTCTTTCCTTGAGCCAAATAAATGAAGTTAGTTACTCATAATCAATGCTAGATTACAAGTAATAAATGTTTCCTCTAACCCTAATTGAATGTTCTTTGTGAGAGAAAGATGATATGAAGATAAGATATTAGATGAGATAATGTTTGGTTTCCCACTACACAATTAATACATCCATTAGACAAGAGGACAAAATAGTTAATATGCTTCCAAAAAGTTCCAGCATGACTTGTACGACCTGATGAACGGCCGTGCGGATGCCCGTACGAATGGAAACTCAAACTGCATCACTTGGAACACTCTGTACGGCCTATTGAACGGCCGTGCGGACGCCCGTACGAGACAACAATCTCCAAAATCATGCATTATGAACCTCCCGGCATCGTAATCCAACATCTTCTAAATTCCCTCTTGAATAATCTTTGCTTTCAAGCCCTCAATAAGCCGCTTTTTGAACAAATAAACATACGACACTAAAAAAAGGGAAACATAACAAATATAAGTAAAATTCTTATGGAACCGAAAGAAAACCAAGAGAAAAAGAGACAAAAACGTGTATAAAATACACGTTATCAAATCTTCCCCCACTTGAACTTTGCTAGTCCCGAGCAAACTAAAATTAAAAAATAAATTACCAAACTAAATTCACTTCTCTAAACGAGAAAATGGTTGTACAAGAGTATTCAAACCATCGTTTAAACCCCCAAGTAGCCTTGGAGGACGAGTTTCGTCTCGTGAGGGTTTATAGATGATGTACCCACAAAATCACAAAAATTACTAAACAACAAGAAATTAACATTACCTAATAATTAAGCTAACTACTATATCTACATGACCGAGACGTCATACAAACAGGAAACAAGCTAAGCATCTCGCTAAATCTACTTGTTACTAAAATCAAACATACGGAATTATCCGTCATGCTATCCACAATAACACGCTAACACCCAATTCAAGAATCAAGATAACACACCTTGTGAAAAATGAAACCATGGCAATAAAGATAGAATGAATGCAATTAAATTATGAACACTCGACAAAATTATCACAAAACATACACAGCTTCGCATTAAGAAGATGAAATTCATAGGGTGAAAAATCTCACACCTCTCAATTATGGATCACACAAGTATAGGCGAAGATTTCACTCAACTCCAAGTCTAAATGCATGCGCTCTACTTGACCTTGAATGTCCACCTAAATTCCGGATTGCACCAAAAATAAAGAAATCATAAAATGGGTTGTAACGAGGCTAGGGTGAAGGTGTGAAAATTTAAGTTCAAGGGTGGTGTAATAGTCTCGCTAGTTGAGTCAAAATGACGCTTGCTCTCTTCATACACCAAATTCTCAAACTAAAGTTGATCTCCACTCATTTGCAAATACAAAGCACAACCACATTTACAAAGAAAATTGAATCAAATAAAGTACAAAGATTTATTGTTTTTTTTTACATACCCCTTTATTTATTTATTTATTTTAGCAAAAGGGATGCATTACATATATAAATACTATAAAGAACTTTGAACCACATCTAGTCATACATATCACAAACTAGTTCCCACTTTCAATAATAAGCATTCTTCCTCTTCACAAAATCTCCAAATTCTCATGCTCATCAAACAATTCTTTTCAAGACTCAACTAGATCAACTAGGTCGAGAGTGAAGTATTTGGCTATGACTCATGTACAAAAGGGGGACATGACGAAAAAAATTATAGATATAAGCTTCAAAGGGCAACTAGGGATTATTTTCATGGTTCACAAGCTAAAAAGGCCAAAATGGTTATCCTAAATAAAATTTCCTTATTATGGTGCATCCACAAATTAAGGTTTAATGCAAGACCTAGAGCAACAAACACACATAAAGAGGGAGAAACACACAAGCACAAAAGAAATCATCGTTCAAGGCCACCACTTAAACAATCCCTCCACCACTTAAAACATGGCATGTCCTCATGCATGACAAATAAAAATATGAGGTAGAGAAAAGTGAAAGAGAGCTCCCCTGAAAAATGAGCACTTTGTCGCTTAGATGACCCCTTCCTCGAAATCTTACCCCGCTTAGAAGACGTACCACTCATGATTGCCACAACCCAACCCAAAATTGCAAGCCAAGAAATGAACCAATGCCACAACACAACAACCAACCTAAGAAAAAGAACCAACAAGCCAATATCCACGCCCTTCAAAGCCACTACAACACACTAATTAAGACTATACATAAATTATTATTTGGTTTCCCACTACACAATTAATACATCCATTAGACAAGAGGACAAAATAGTCAATATTCTTCCAAAAAGTTCCAGCATGACTTGTACGACCTGATGAACGACCGTGCGGATGCCCGTACAAATGGAAACTCAAACTGCATCACTTGAAACACTCCGTACGGCCTACTGAACGGCCGTGCGGATGCCCGTACGAATGGAAACTCAAACTGCATCACTTGGAACACTCTGTACGGCCTACTGAACGGTCATGCGGACGCCCGTACGAGACAACAATCTCCAAAATCATGCATTATGAACCTCCTGGCATCGCAATCCAACATCGTCTAAATTCCCTCTTGAATAATCTTTGCTTTCAAGCCCACAATAAGCCGCTTTTTGAACAAATAAGCACGTGGCACTAAAAAAAGGGAAACATAACAAATATAAGTAAAATGCATATGGAACCGAAAGAAAACCAAGAGAAAAAGAGACAAAAATGTGTATAACAAACACGTTATCAGCACCTCTAGCAATAGCGCAACCGTGAATTAAATCGACTTCTTCATTTCTTCGAATAATAGCGCTTATTCCTTCAGCACAGAGTATGAAAATATACGGGGAAATAAGGTCCCCCTTGACGAACTCCTCGATTTGGTCTAATTTCTCCAAAAACATCACCATCATGTACAAAGATGTAAGATATAAAACGAATATAACCCATAAGCCTACTAATCCACACCTCATTAAACCCAAATCTCTTCATCATATCCTTAATAAAGTGCCATTCGAGTCTGTCATATGCTTTAGAAATATCAATTTTGAGTATTGGTATTCCATTCTTACCTTGCGTCTTTCTCTTCATATAGTGATTAATATCGAACGCAATAAGAGCATTATCAGTAAGCAATCTACCTTCAATGAAAGCACTCTGTTTGTCCGATATTAGTGATCCCAAACAAGGTTTCAATCTATTTGTCATAACATTCGATAATATCTTGAGCAGTACATTTCATAGTGAAATTGGTCGTAGCTCCATCAGCATCTGAGGTGATTTAATCTTTGGTATTAAGCATACCATAGTACGATTAATCCCTTCTGGCAACCCCCTTATATTGATAAATCTTTGAAAAAATTTAACCGCGTCATGTACCAACTATATTCCAAAAAGTTTGAAAGAATGTCGCGTTTAATCCATCTGGACCTGGTGATTTATCTGGATGCATGGAGAATGCATCGTTTTTCACTTCCTCGACAGTAATTGGAGTCATTAATGTTGTGTTCTCCTGGATGATGCATACTTGTGGAAAAAATGGGTGTTCTGGTCTCCCTCATTTAGCCAATATTGTTTTGATCACTACTTTC
This sequence comes from Heracleum sosnowskyi, assembly GCA_030848705.1. Classification (NCBI taxonomy): domain Eukaryota; kingdom Viridiplantae; phylum Streptophyta; class Magnoliopsida; order Apiales; family Apiaceae; genus Heracleum; species Heracleum sosnowskyi. The sequence goes on along the minus strand of CM061241.1, from coordinate 103,631,228 downwards.
AATAGCTTTCTTGTCTCTCCAATAAATTGAGATATTCCCACGGCACTGAATTATACGTCTGAATGCCCAGGTTATCTCTTCGAGATCTAAGACGTCTAAGCTTAGTTCTGAAATCTTTTATCTTATTTTGAAATTCCACGTTTTTCCCTCCTCTCCACTCCTCAAGCTGAAGACAACAAAGATTTATTTTATCTACAATTTCCAGACTTGCAGAGCTCTCCCAACTATTTTTAACCAACACCATACACTCTCTCTCTCTCTCGTATCCAAACATTTTCAAAGCGAGACCTCCTTGCTCTTGGCACATACACCTGTCTATTAAGCTGGATATGCAATGATAAATGGTCTAAAGTAGAGACTTCTAAGATTTTCACCTCAGCCAGTGGGAATAGCTCGCGTCATTCTCGATCCAAACGTTCTTGCACCCAATTATCCTTCCCACGAGACCTCTCCCATGTGTACTTTTCCCTAGTAAAACCAAGATCCTCTAAGCCACATTCATTGACTATTCGCATAAATCCCTCCATTAACGACCGTGGATGCCCCCATTCTTCTTTGTTTTTCATCAGCATACATCAAATCATTAAAATCCCCCATGACACACCACGGCATCATCGAGGTACTTGTTAAATCCCGTAAAATATCCCATGATTCCCTCCTTCATCCATGCTCCGGGCAGCCATAAAAACCAGTATATCTCCATCTTCCCACCTGCTCATTCTCCACTTCAAAATCAATATAATTACTTCTTCCATCAATAATTCTAACACTTCCATCATTTTTCCAAAATAGCACTACTCCCCCACTATGACCTTGCACATCAATGGCCCAGTACCCGGCAAAACCTAATTGCCTACAAACTTCCTATACTTTATTTTTTTTAACCAACGTCTTAGATAAAATAAAACAAAACTAGGCCTTATTTGATGGGTGATTTCCTTAAGAAATCGAACTGTACGTGGTTTGGCCAGCCCACGACAGTTCCAGGCTATCATACTCATTGTGTTAGGCGGGCCTGATCCACAGGTCCCGCCTCTAGCAAGTTTTTTGACCCATTATTTAAATCCAGCCCATAATTCGATATGATCTGATTTCCAGCTGCATCCTTAATTTCTGCATGTTAAACCCTCTTGCGTTTACCGTTCACAACAATTATTTCCTCTTCTTGTGTTTCCTTATCCATTAATTTCCGCCCTTTATTCAAAATATTATTCTCTTTAACAACTTTCCCCTGATTTCTCTCCACAATATGAATCCCCCATTCTCCTAAATTTTGCTCTCAGATTGTTATCTACTTCCACAAAATTCGCACCCCCTTATCTTCACCGTACATGGCCGTCGTTGACTTGGCATGTAATATCCCGTAATTTTTAGATTAATAATAATAAAAGAATAATAGAAAATTAGATTAAAATTTGAAAAAGAATAGGATTTAAAATTGAATTAGATTAACGGGCCTAAAATTTGGATCAGGTTTGAATACGGATAATTAGTGGGTTTAAAATTTGGGTTTTGCATCGCTGTAAAAACATCATATTATTCTTCCTCATCTTTCTTGTTAAAATTCGTATTCATAGAAATCAGTTGTCTTGTAAAATTCGTAGAACATTCATCGTAAGTCAGAATTTGATGATTCTGGACTTTTCAGAAAGCTCTTTCAATTTCCTACAACTTATATTTCATAGTATTTTTCAATATTAAGCTCTAAACTGTTCTTAAAATCACAAAACACAATCAGATCTTATTTTTCGGTTTCTGTTCAAATTCAGCAGATGTTTTATTCAATTCCCGATTCATTATAAGTCCGATTTTGATGAGCTGTACCTTGTCGGAAATATATTTTCGTGCTCTACGACTTTCGTGGTTTAAGTGTTTCAAGAAAACGTCGTTTAGAGGGTCAAAAGAGTAAACACAGTTCTGGTCAGAATTGGGTACGTGCTCTATGATGATTTGATTCTTGATTTTTCGCATTAAGGTAAGTTTCCGATCGATTTTCCTTGTGTTTTTGAAATTATGTGTTATATGTATATATTTGCTTATACAACTTGGGATAAGTGATATTATATTTTGAATTAGTGATGTGTTTATTTGATATGTGTTATGTGTAACAAATAATAGTCTTGGAATTCTGATTTGTACCATGATTTGTGAAAATATCGAATAAGAATAAGGACCGAGTCACCGGGTTGTAGTGACATTTTTCTGAAAATTTAGGACCGTTATCACCGGGTTGTAGTGATCGTGGCATGAATTATGGGTTTCGAGTTATTGTTGTTATGTCGTATTGTATCTATCGAATAAGAATAAGAATATGTGAATCGAAAGTTATGTATTGTGTATCGTTATTGTATCGTATTGAATATCGTATTATCTTGTATGTATACATGTTATTTGTCCGACTAGTTGGATCGATTGGTTTCTTGCTGGGCTGTATGGCTCATTCCTTACAATTTTCAGGTTCGGTGTAACTCAAGTGGGATAGCTTTGGAGTTCGAGAATCTTAGGTTCAGAATAGATTGGTTTTTGGATTATCGTTAGCTGTACTTTTGTAATAGTTAGGTTTGTAATAGAACTTTTGTCACGCGTTTGTCTGTAATTGTCATTTTATAATACTTTATTTAAGTTTTGTATTTAGATTTAATAGTCCGAAAAGCCGGGCTGTTACATAGCACCACTTCCATATGTGGCCCATACATTACCTCCGTCCGGTCTATTACGCAACCATCGTGCTCCTATATTCTTATTACCTGCATTTCGACTAGGTGCTCGTAACTACACACCATAGGCTATCTCAAACTCCTTCTCTGGATTTGCATATATGATTGAACAATCTCTCTTCGAATGCCCTAGCATGCCACAAACGAAGCAAAAAGTACTTAATCTTTCGTATTTAAAATTAATCCAACTCCCAGTTCCTCCATCTCTCTTAATCTTCATTCTTTTTTTCAGAGGTTTATCTACATCCATTGTCACTCTACTTTTTTAGTACTGATAAGGGTAAAACAAAGGTACGTATTCGAGCTCCAATTTTCTTCTAAAAATGCTATAGAATCAAATAAATTTACCAAAAAATTTCCCACATATCACATGTCTCCTTGAAATTGGTTGATAAAATAACTAGTGAATCTACCTTGCGTGCATTCATATGGAGACATTTTTGGGAATCCCCCAGCATTATACCTATCAGATTGAATGTGGATCCTGAGTAGATACTTTTCATCCTCCATTTTCGTGACACAAAATTTCCTAAGGAAGGCCCGGCTAGCCCATTTGCTAGTATCTAAGGGGGAAGGGGGATGGAGCAATAACACCTAATCAATCATATCAACATCAATTTCTTTGACTCTTACATGTTTCCAGCTCACAAAATTTATCGATCACTTCTTCTTCAGAAGTTTGACAACTCGCTCATAATTATTGCCCCCTCTCGTTCTCCCTCCCCCTTTCCCATGTCCTTGTCCATGTACCTATGCATGTCCCTCTCGTATACCCTTGCAATGGTACTTAACTTGTTAAAAGATCAAACATAATACTTCAAGGGTTAAAAGGTACATATTGTGCATGGGTATTATTGGGAAAAAAATAGAAAAAGGGGTTAAAAGGTATACGATGACATATATTAGGGACTAAAAGGTACAAGTTAAAATGTCAGGGGTTGATGGGTACACAGTAGTAAACTTTAAGGGCTGAAAGGTCATTAAGCCAAATTAAAATTATATTGAACTATGTACAAATGTTGAACCTTTGGAAACAAAGGGATCCCCTAGTTAAAGGGTCAAGTTAGTAATACAAAGTATTACAATATTATAGACTTGTTATAGGTGCATACAGAAATGCTTCTGTAACTAACACAAGTTATTTTTCAGCGATTGACATAAATTCGTATACTTTATGCTTAAAGAATACATTTTCTGTTCGTATTGTCATGATGTCCCTACTGTAATTTATAGATAATTCAATATATTCAAAATTTGGTGTGCACTGAAAATATGATATTTATTAACTTATAACTATGTTGTATAAGACATATTAAGACTAATTTACTGAACGTGTACGAATTTATGACCGGTCTTGTAGTAACTTTGAATCTTAAATTTCTAGCCAAACAAAAAAGAACTGAACATAAAAGAACATATTGCTTAAAACATAGGCGTCTTTTTCTTTTTCATTCTCCCTAAATCTATATATAGAAATTAAATTTTGGAGTTAACTGTTTAATATTTTACTCTAATCGTTCAACCTTACTTTTATTAAAAATTCAATAAACACATAAAAAATAAAGTTCTTTATTTCCTTTCTTTTCAAAACTATACTCGAAACATAATTTTAGTGTTAGTTCGACATGGTGACATATTTATTTGTATCAGTTACGTTCTTTAAATTTTTGACGTTGTAGGAAATTTAATATCTATTCCACGTAATGATGAGAAGCGATAGAAGTATTGCCCAATCAATGTACAAAAAAATAATTTAAATAACTTAATTTTTATCTTTTAGGCCTATAATTTTATATAACTCCGAGGGTGTAATGTGCTTGATCGAGCATAATATTTTTCATACTTGTACGCTATGAAATATCATGTTTTCTAAAATTTGTCAACTTGACTATATATTTTAATCTATTTAATTTTTTATACAATTTATTCTCAAATTCTTTCTAATTATTCCAACCCAAGTTTATCTCTTTGTACTATCCTACCTTCTTAACATTATTATATAATTTTTTTAATAGTTTTTTGGGTATTTCCCCTGTATACGTCTTTTTCGTATATTATTTTCACTTTTACTACCTCTTAATTTTATTTACAGAAACACAGTGCTCTTCCTTTTCTTTTTAAAAATACGTTCATTCTTTCCATCCGTCTATCTTTCGCTCTACTTATCTCTTCTTCACCTCCTTTTCTTCTCGGCTCTTCTTTTTATCATAGTTTCATTCATGCTTTTATCTTGGGTTTCCTATATGTATATACACAAATACACACACACACACACACACACACACACACACACACACACATATATATATATATATATATATATAATGAAATTCATAGATCTGTTTGTTTTACATCTTTCTTCTTTCTTTTCTTTTTTCTGCATATGTGTGTGTGTATGTATATATATATATATATATATATATATATATATATATATATATATATATATATATGTGTGTGTGTGTGTGTGTGTGTGTGTGTGTGTATGGTGCCGCATGCAAAGGTAATTTGATCAATACATATCAAAATCTGAAGTTCTTCGTGATTAAAGATTTGTTGATATTTCAGTTGATTGGTGTTTTAACTTGTTGATTTTAGTTGCTTATGGTAAGTGGGTCGTTTATTTAGTTTGCATGAGTATTTGATTTAGTTGATTTGGTGAGTTTGTTATGGATTTTGATCCATTTTAGTTATGTATTTATTGGATGAAATGTTATTAGAAAGTTGTTTTAGTTGCATATGAAGTTTGTTAGATATGAATATCACTAAGAAACTAGACAGAGGGGGAGTGAATGGATAGTTTGAATGTTTTTCATTTTCTTGAAAACTAAAAAGCTGTGTTAGATTGTGTTGTATGAAAATGTGGAATAAAATAAACAGAACACACACAATCACTTTAATCTACTTTGTATTAAGTAAATCAAATACTACAGCTTCCAAAATTTCACAAGTGAAATTCTGGCTTCTAAACAAGAACATTGTTTTCTTGTTTTCTTACAGAGAAAAGAGTGCTTGAATATTTCTGTGTATGTCTCTCTATTACAACTAACAATAGGGTGTGCACAATATATATATCCTATACAAACTGGTGCACACTCCTATTTACAAAGTTACCCCTAACTGTAACTCCAACTTGTCCTGCCATAAGAAGTTAACTGTGTCAGGAAGGACCACTTGTTTTCTGTAGCCTTTCCCGTTTCTGTAGCTGCTTGTCTCTAATCTTTCTCTCCAAGTTTTGGTGTAGATTTGCCATCTGTCTTTGGACCACCTCACCGTAACAGATGCTTCAGTATTTGTCTCCTTTGAATCTTGGTTCTGTACCTTAATTTGTCTTGTTATAAACATCTAAGTGTTGAAATCGTGAACTCCAGCATATTCCTGATTTTTTGACTTGTCGACATAGAACATTCTTGACTTTGCAATATGAGGACTTTGCTATATGAGTATTACAGGAGTATGCGATATAGGCTTTTTGAGGACTTCACGATCTAGTCTTTTTGATGACTTCACGATCTAGCCTTTTTGAGGACTTCACGATCTAGCACAATCTGACTTTGCGATCTCAACACTTCATGACATGAGTCTTGAAGACTTCACGACATAGTTCATTTTGGACTATGCGATCTCAGTACTTCTCGACATGGATATTTTGGACTTCACGACATAGCTCATTCTGACTTCACGATATAGGGACTTAGAAAAATTTCTGTAACTTATTTCTTCAAGGCCTTATTCACTCCAATCCTGCTACATGAACAAATTGAACTTCTTCCAGGATAATTATTTCATGGCATGTGTACATTCTAGGTGCAAGAAACTTACTAAGCTCATTATAACTTTGAGCATACAGAATAAAGCTAAGTACATGAGAACAAGACAAGTACAATGGAGACCTATACTATATCCCAGTGATAAACTTCACTAGGTCATGTAGAGTGGCATAGTCACAATGTGTAGGCTTGTTAATAGTGGTATTCAGACATGCCTTGAGCCTAACAAAGTTGAAAGAATTGGTTTGTGATTTGTAAAGTAAGCAATTGTAATCAACTCGAGGAAACGAATCATCTCCAACCTAGTAAAACCAATTTGTTTAAAATAAAAATGAAGTTGCATTTTAGGTTGCAAAGTTGCAAATCGTATATCTGAAAATAAAAAAATAAATGCAACATTAATCAACCATAAAATCAACTATGAAATCAACATTACAAAATAATAAGATAAAAGTTGAATTTTAGGTTGCAGGAGTTGCAAACCGTATTTTTGAAAATGAAACTTAAAAAATCGCATTTTTTAGATAACTTTTAACGCCGCGATATTTTTGGGAAAAACAAATTACAAGAAGGGTATTCTTAAAAAAAGCCCTATTTTTTTTGTACTTTATAATATTTTCAAACTCTCATATTTCAAATTTTTTTTAACTCAAAACAAATATTTTTTCATATGTATCATTTATGAATTTTCGTATTTTTTTTTCAAATTTACCTATATATTTACTAATTCAATTCCAAATAAGCAATTATTTTCTTATATAAAATTAATATAAAAATTTACATTGATATTAACTGAAAATACGACACATGCATAATTCATCCAATATAATTATAAATATAATCAGTTCTATTATATTATACTATATTATTAAAACCGAAATATTTAGAGTTTGGTAGTTGGTTAATACGGTACTCATATTTTGGTATTTACACTTTATTTCTTTTATTTTTGCAATTTTACGTAAATTTTTTGAAATCATAATTTTATTCAAAACATATCTCTAAATATTTTTAAACACAAAACTCTTAAAATACAATTTGTCATGATCAAATACAAACATCTACGTCAATTCGACACCCAGTTCAACAACCACATATAAGTGTTCAGATTTATAATCATTTTCACAAGAAAAAAAATATAAATATAAATATAAAATATTAAACTCGTGCATGACACATGTTAGGAGCTTATACTTGTATATATAATAAAATTACTCATGAATATCGTGTATACATGTTGTTGTATATGCTATATACCAGTAATATTATTGTCTAATTTTTAAATATTTCGATAGTAATTTTTTTATTTAAAAGTAATTAATTAAAAAATATGTAAAGAAACTACTTGTAATATGTTACTTATGTTATATCAATGTTCAATATTGTGTTTTATATATTAAATATATGAATAATTCAAATATATTGTGTGGCACAAAAAAGACAAACCATTGTGCAAAAATCTAAATTGTATAATAGTTAACATTACATATACGAAATATTTTTTGCCTAAAACAAAAATAAATATATTTCACACATTATATTGTTTTTAAAATTTAACATTAAAATTGTATAATATTGGTTGTTATATAATTCTATGCGACACTTTTCAAACTAAAAAAACATATTTTTCTAAATGTTATAAATCACATCTATTTTTGCTCAAAAGTTAATATAATAAAAAATATAGGATAAAGAGAGATGTCAGGTTTATGTAATAGGATTTTTAACTCATAACCAAAAGAAACAAGTAGCACAATGGTTATGAGGATGAATCTCTTAGAGAAGGTTAGTGATTTGATCAATCACAAAATTATTATTAATTAAACTTTTTTCTTCGAATAGGAAAGCAGTGGCACATCCATATAATTTCGTAAAAACTAAGGAAAATATTGTAATTTCACAGGGGGTTTATTGGCTCAAAATACCCTTAAAGTATCACATGTGTCTCCTATTATATATAGAATGGATGGATGGATGATGATGTTTGGTTTGATTTTTGTTGATGATTTGCCAACAAGTCATATGTTATGCATACTATACTATTATGGTCAAACATTTAAGTGTCAAAATCTGAATCAAAACCCTAAAGTAATTCTACAAATTAACATTTTTTTTTTGGTAAATGAGGACGGCACCTCGTGGCAAATATTATAAAAATAAAAAATATGTACAAAACATGAGACTAAACTCAAGTCCGAAAAATTCCTATGGAACAAACTCCAAGGAAACAACCAAGCACCCACCCCAAACACACTACATAATAAAACCAACCTACTAGACCAAAAATAGCCCAAGAATAAACAACCAAAAACACCCCCCCCCCCCCAATAAAATCCAAAAAACAACACTACTTAAAAACACCAAAAACCAACACAACAGAAAATCTCCTCCACCGAAATCAACTTGATTACCCAAGCGAGACAGCATCGATGACACTCCCAACAAACAAACCAAACAAACCAGGACCACTTCAACCTTACCTCATAACAAGAGGCCATTTCCTGGACAAAACCATACACATCACTGATCCTATCTCCGAGCTGCATTACTGACCCACAAAATAAACACCAAACCTGTTGCAAACTTCCCGAAACATAATGATTAACAACACCCACCGTCACCTTCAAATACTCTCGAGCAAACCAGCACAAGTACAAAAGGAAAATACCAAATCGATCACTCCCCATTTGAACACCCCCTAACTCCCATCGAATAAAACTAGCCCAACTCTGCATATTTGGGAAAAAATGCAACTTATTACCCAGCAAAACACAAATCAATCTACCCTCCTCGCAACTCCAAAATATACACCAGAAGCCAATCCCCGGATCCCAAACAAAACATCAAACAATCAACAAACTCCTCATCCGACCAAACCCAGAACCCAAAAGAACCCCTAAACCCATCACAAACCCACCCTTCTCTGAATCACTAATACACCCATCTAGAGAATTACCAAAAAACCTCAACAAAATTTAGCTCACTATCAACGGATAAACCCCACTCCGATAATCTACAAAACTCACCAATAACACCACCCCTACTCGCAAACAGGCAAATGATAGCAACATACACCAACTCATAACACCAGTACATTTGCATCATTTTGGATCGAAGGGAGCTGCCACGCAATATTCCACAAACGAAGAGTTGTAAAAACTCTAATATGATTCCTAATTTTCAACCCCATTAATTTAAGTCTAACCACTTCTTGAATACACTTAATAAGTTGTCTTGAAGATCGATGCTGCTTTTGAAAAATTCTCAGATTTCGCTCCTACCAAATAAAGTACACCATACTCCCCGGAGCAATTTTATTGATCACATCCACTAACGATTTCGATCTCCAATTTTCCGAAGCAAACTCCACAATCCCATTCCAATTAAGATGTCGAGGAATATTGACACCCATATGAAGGAAATAGCTACTAATATCCTGACTATAATGACAACGGAAAAACAAATGATTCACCGAATCTATCTGCTGATTACAAAATGCATAGGTAGCATTATCAACACCCTGCCACACTTGCATTCTATCTTGCGTCAACAGCCTATTTCGAATAGCCAGCCACAAAATAAAAGAGTGTTTGGGAATAGAGTTTGAGAATCACATAACACTATACCAATTTACTCGAGGCTGTGATTGTCTAAAATCCTCCAAACCGTACTCGATTTAAACATTGAATTTTTCCCATCTCTGGACCTCCAAAAAAATTTATCCACCCGACAGTCGAAGGCAACCACAACTTTCCCAAGTAACTCTGGCCAAAACTGGACTAACCTCTCTGGGAATACCACCTGATTATCAACAACAAAATCACAGATTTTAGCATTTATATTCGACCCCATTCTAGCAATATCTCGATCTGTCACCCGAGAACACAACGGACCATCAGCAATCCACCAATCAGACCAGAAAAAAATATTAGAACCACACCCAACTTCTGACTTAAAAAATACACGAAATTCATCTCGAATACCCAGAATTATTTTCCAGCTTATTGACGCATCCCAAGGGATTTTTAACTGCCAAAAATTCTTTCCTTTAATCCTATACGAATGAATCCACTTCACCCATAAAGAATCCCGATTCGAAAGAATACACCAAATATGATAGGCCATAAGAGTTTTATTCCAGACTTTCAAAGAACGAATGCCCAACCCTCCTTCACTTTTAGGCAAACAAACATCACGCCAAGCTACTTTCGACTTACCTTGCACTAAACCTGTCCCACCCCAAATGAAATTACGGATCAACTTCTCTATGGCTTTAGTGACAGAAACAGGAAGCATAAAAACCGAGCTCCAATAAACTTGCAAAGACATAAGAACATTTTCGATTGATCCAATGGCAAATAGTATCTTTAGAAAATGATATTCCCTCCGTCTCCCTCGTTTCTTTACAATTTTTTCACTGTTTGGCACGTATTTTAACGCTCGTATAAAATATAGTTCCACTACTTATTTTTAATTTTTTTTATGAAAAAGAATTTAAATATTAAATATTTATTTTTAAAAAATTAAAATAATATATGAAATTATACTTTATAGGAATCTTAATGTAAAGAACTAGGGGAACAGATAGAATAATTATTATTGTTGTGCCATAAATTTGCATGGGCCTGATTTATACGCCATAAAAGGTTGTGAGCCCATTTAGTTTGATCAAGGATGGTCAAAGAGGCCCAGTGAAGATGCCAATTAAGTAAGCACAATCAGGATATGTGTTGTCGGGGGTTCAACCCTCGAGGGGATCTTCGCGAATGAACCCCCGTTAGTGTCCAGGTTGCATCTGCCTTAGTCTGACATGGGTACCGCCAGAACCCCCTAGAGGCAGTGTCCTACTCAATTGTACTCTCCTAAACTTAAGGAGCACGTCTTTATCTTCAAGGAGTGGATTCTCAATCCATCTCTATCACCTGGGACGTGATAAATATACCAGCTATGAGGATATTTATTAAATATACAAGATATATATTTAAATAGGCCGTATATATGACTTTATACATGGAATATGAAGGCTTCTAGTGACCTACTAGGAGTAGGATTCTTAGATGCATGCTAAATAATTATCAATCCAACATATTAAGGAGACAAATATATATCAAAAACGTGGGAAGATCAGCCAAAAGGAGTCCAGCATCAAGAAAACTACATATGGACTTGATTCCTATAAATATAGGATATGTAGGCCATTTGCAAGGTTACGCACTCACATTCTCTCTACTATTCTCGTGTAGAAGCTTTTGTGATATACATTTTCGATAATTATTCTCTCTACATTGCCCAAAAAATCTTGTAAATTCAGTTCAAAAACAGCCACAAACACCTCTCGGTTTTAGGCAATTGAACCTTGACAACAACGTACGAACCTGTTCTTGTTGCCGATTTCTACGCTCTTATTCCATTATTTCAGCAAACCTTCGAATTTGTGTTGTACCAAATTCCTCAAACAACACTCTATATCTGTCTCCGTGTCTCTTACAATTCGAACATTAACTCTTTTTTCGTTGGCACGTGCTCATTGACAATGCATGCAATCTCTTGTAATTGGAACAAAAAAAAATAGCTAGGATGATACAAAGAATACGATGTGTATGTTTGAGGTATCTTAAAAAAGTTGACTTATACCTTAAAATGAATGAGTGTTAAGTGGATAAATTTTTAGGTGTTTGGATAAATTTACTTATAAGTTAGTTACAAATTTGTTAATTTACATTTTAAAAATAATTATTAAATACAATAAGCTAAATATATACATTTTAAATTAAAAAAACATTTAAAAATACAAATGTAAAAATATGATGTATTAAAAGACAAATAAATCAAGCAATAAGTCAATAATTTAAGGAAAATGTACGGTGTTACTAACATTCAACTTATGAATATATAAATTATAAGTTAATTTATAAGTTGGGTTGGCAAACACCCTTCATAAGCTATTACGGGTTTATAAGCTATAAGTTAGCTTATTTACAATGAGCCAAACATGCCCAATATGAAGTTACTAGTAATTGACAACTTCTGAATAACTTAAGATTATTTTATGATTTTTTTTTAAAAGTCTCTTTACAAAGTAAATATAAGGAATTAAATAAGACTGCTATATAATATATATGGTCATAGGTTAGTAGCTGTTAATGTAGGAATTTGATGATAACAAATTTCGGGGATTGCTGGAATAACGAATTGTGAAAATAGGGGATTTTGGGTTTTTGGATGTTTGGGGCTGGACTTGAAAGGTGTCTCGACTTGTTAGATGTGTCGGATCCTCTTCCAAGATGTCTGCGTACTCTGTTTATATATAGGGATCAAGACAACGCAGTTCTGTGATAGGATAGTGTTTTTAATCTCTGTGATTGTTAAGGGATATCTTGAGATAAGTTGATTTTATCTTTTTAAAGTTATATTAGCGTTGTGATTCTTTCCTGATTTGAAAGAATCGTTTGGATATATTTTTTTAGTAATTGATTGATTTAGATATTGATTCTTTCCTCGTTTCATAGAGAGGATATTACTTAGCGGTTAAGCAATTAATTATTATTAGATTAATATTGGGAAATTAGGAGATAATTGAGGCAACCGAAAATATGGCGTAACAACTACCCCCTCAGTTCTTCAGTGCAGCTTGATGGACTGGAGAACTAAACATGCTTTGATCTTCCGAATTTCCCGAGTCATTGAAACAACTAGGAGTAGAAGATTAGCAAATAATATGGAGTATGAAGGTACCCGTAATACGTCTGTAAATGCGAGGGAGACAACATATTGCGCCCATAATATGCATGTAGATGCGAGATGTGAGAAGAACATATGTACGAGTAGCTTTGTAAGTGTACGAGAATGAGCGGCTTTGTGTAGATATTGTTGCGCTGCCCATTGTAAGGTTAGGTTTGTGAATCCACTATTCAAGAGATAGAAGTAGCGGAATATAGTAGCAGCGGTAGTGATGTCCTCGTTGAAATAAGGAGAGAATGTAATGTGTTGAGATTGTAGTCCAATCATTATCCCGGAGGATCTTCTCCTTAAGAGGGAGGATTCTTCTCTCCATAAGAGGGAGGACTCTCTTCACCTATAAGAGGGTGGACCCTCTTCACCATAAGAGGGTGGACTCTCTTCACCTTAAGAGGGTGGACTCTCTTCACCATAAGAGGGTGGACTCTTTTCTTGGTGAACTTTCCGGAAGTACGGATAAGCACCCCGGAAGTACGGGTTTACCAAGGTATTCTAAGCAGTACCCTCCTCATAGAAGGGCCTTCAAAAATAAATTTCAAGCAATACCTTCCACAAAGAAGGGCATTCAAAAAATAATTTCCAAGCAACACCTTAAATAAGGACCTTCAAAAATAATTCCAAGCAATAACTTCATCAAAGAAGGGCCTTCAAAAATATCACACAGAGACAACCACCGAATCTAAGAATGTCCAATGTTTACGAGTACATGTATGATGCACATGATGATATGAATGAATGCATGATGTGAATGATGCACATGATGATATGAATGAATGCATGATGTGAATGATGCACATGATGATATTAATGAATGCATGATGCGAATAATGCATTCAAACAAGATTACCCTAAAAGACCTTCAGAATACGATTAACCCGTAGGGACTTCAAACAAGATTATCATCTTCAAAAGAGGGTCTTCTAAAATATTATCCTCCTCGAAAGTGGGTCTTCAAAAATATTATTCTCTTCGAAAGAGGGTCTTCAAAAATATTATCCTTCTTGGAAGAGGGTCTTCAAAAATATTATCCTACTCGAAATAGGGTCTTCAAAAAAATTATCCTCCTTGGAAAAGAAAGTTTTCGAAAACATTACCCTTATTATATAAGGACATTCTGTTAGAAAATGGAAAGTTTGAGACATATTTTATATATGTTTCTGATGGAATTTCTGGAAACTAACAAGTGGAGGTTGTTCCTTGTAATGAGGACTTAAACTTTCATGTTTGGATCTAAGACATTTTCTTAGTGTAATCCATAAATAAATTGAGTTGAAATAGGTTGCTTGAAATGGGTTATGTGGGTTGGTTATATTGAAATAACTTGTATCCCACATAGAATTGGTAATGAGAGGTTGGTGGGTTTATATAGAAACATGTGCAAGAGTAGTGTACAACTACTAAGGCATGTGGGTGTGCATGGTGTTAGTATGTGCCTCACACGCACACACACACACGCGCGCGCCGCCGCCGCCCGCCTCGTCTCGCCTCGCCCCGCCACGTCACGACTCGACTCGACTCGACTCGGGTCGGGTCGGGTCGAAGGGCGATTTGGGCGAATGTCTCGGCGTCTCGCGTACGCGAGGCGACCTGGGCGAGGAATTTTATTACCTGTTTATTTAATATTATTTATTGATTTAATTTAACAGTATCAGTATTTATTTATAACAGCTATATGAACTGGGTCAGGATTTATATTAAATCCTAATGGACCAGTTCTTGGATCAAATCCTGATGGCCTGGTCAGTACTTGGAGTGAAATCCTGATGACTACTGATCCTGATGGCTGTGTCAGTATTTGAATCCTGATGATGGTCCAGTCCTGACGAAATCCTGATGGTCGATCAAGTACTGATGCCACTCCTGACGGACAGCAAGTCCTGATGGCTTGGAGTACTGATGATGATCAAATCCTGATGGACCAGGAAATCCTGATGACTACTGTTATGGTAATTAAATCAGAATAATTAGTATTAAAGGTCATATCTTCAGTTGCAATATTTTGTCTGTTTACGTTTTATTTTGTATTTTATATAGATACAAAATATAACGTTTGACAGAAGGAGACAGATACGTAACTCTGAAAACCCTAGCAACTATTCTCTTCTCTGTTTTTCTCTCAACACATACAGAATACATAGTTCTTGGGCGAAGTGAGGTGCTGGTCGCTGTTGATCATTCCGACTACTGTGAGTGGATTGATCTGTGTTGTTTTATCCTGGGAGTGATATTGCTGCAACCCAACACAGCGTAAGTGGGGCAATAATCTCTTTGTTAGGAATATGTTGTTCTTGATGATAAGCATAAAACACTTAGTAGAATTTGTGTAAAGTCAATTTTGTAGCTGTCAACGAAATAGCATGCTTAGCAGTGTTTCGTTGACAGGAAGCTCATCAACGAAATGAGTGTTGTAGCAATTGCATTGTACAATACTTCACAGTATGATAGGTATTCTATTATATGTTTTAGATAGGTTTTCTTAGTCATGTTGACTATGTACTAGATAGGCAAAATAGGTTGGTTAATTGTAAATATGTTATGCCTTGTAATTCTGCCTAAGTGAAGACATGTCAACGGTATGAAGATTACTCTGTCAACGGTATGGAGTTTACCCATCAACGAAACGAGGGAAACACCATCAACGGAATGAAGAATGAAGCTATCAACGAAACACATCTCCTTGCTATCAACGAATCAATGTTGCTTTTTGAACAGTTGACAAAGTGATAGTGACAGTTTACTGAACAGATCTAAAAGGAGATATGGAAGTGTACTTTGCATTGGAAGCCATCAAAGTGGTTACTGGAAATAAGGAAACATTCCAATTTCCAATAAGGCTCTTGGGAATGATTATAATGAGCATGAAGACAAAAGCTAAGATCTCCAAGGACCATTGGACAAAAGGAATGAAAAGCAAGCTACTGATGGTTACTACTATTATTCTTTAGTTTAACCAAACGTAGAATTGTAAACTTGGGATTATATAACCAAGTGTAGCAGTTACTTTAGAAATAAGAGAAGAAACACAAATAGATTGGATTAGCTATTTTTGAGAGCAATTCTTCTCTACAACCTTGTAACTGAGCAGCTGTGTACTTTTGTATCACAGATTATTTCCGCAATAAAAACACTTCAGTTGGATCATCAAACAATCCAACTGAATTATTTATATCTTGTGTTTTTATTTATTCAGTTCAGTTTTATTTTATAAAGTGTTTTAGTTTAAAGAAAATATCAAGAATTGTATTCAACCCCCCCCCCCCCCCCCCTTCTACAATTCTGTTAGGTCATTTGGGAATAACAATTGGTATCAGAGCGAGCTTCTAACATACAAGAAGTTTAAAGATCAAGACCAAAAACAGAAACCATGGTGAAGAAGGATGCAGGTGTGAAGATACCAGTTCTTGATAAAGACAATTACTTTCACTGGAAAGTAAAGATGCATTTACATCTCATGTCTATGGATGAGAGGTATGTAGACTGCATTGAGAAAGGTCCACACGTTCCCATGAAGCTTGATTCTAGAGTTGGACTGCCAGATGATGCACCTGATGTAGAGATTCCAAAAACTGTCTCAGAATGGACTGTTGAAGATATTGCAGAAGTTCATAAAGACAAAAGGACCATGAACATTCTGTTTAATGGTTTGGAGCAAGAGATGTTTGACAATGTTATCAACTGTACAACCTCTAAGGAAGTATGGGATACTGTTAGAACTCTCTGTGAAGGAACTGAGCAAGTCAGGGAAAATAAAATGCAACTCCTTATACAACAATATGAGCATTTTCATTTTAAAGCTGGTGAAACCCTAAATGACACGTTTAGTAGGTTTCAAAAGCTTTTGAATGGATTAAAGTTGTATGGGAGGATCTATCAAACCAAGGATTCAAACCTTAAATTTCTTAGAGCTCTTCCAAAAGAATGGAAGCCTATGACTGTTTCTCTCAGAAACACTCAAGAGTACAAAGACTACACTCTTGAAAGGCTTTATGGAACCTTGAAGACTTATGAGCTGGAAATGGAGCTAGATGAGGAAATTGAAAAGGTACAGAAGAAGGGTGGATCTATTGCATTGATTGCATCAGTGAACCAACTTGAAGATGACAATAAAGAAGCTGCAAAGGCCACAACTAGTCGATCTAGTTGTAGGAGTGATGTTAGCAAGGGTAAAGACAAGATGACAGAAGAAGAATCAGAACCAACCAACTTGGAGGACTTAGATGAGATTGATGAACACATTGCTTTTCTGTCTAGAAAATTCTCTAAGTTCAAGTTCAAAAGAAACTCAGAAGCAAGGCCACCAAGAAGAGACTTTCAACCTAGCAAAACAAACTGGATTGAAAAGTCTAAGTCAAAATGTTTCAATTGTGGAATGCTTGGTCACTTTGCTGGAGACTGCAGAAAGCCCAAGGTTGAGAAGGGCAACAGGAAATTTGAGCCTGTTGATTATAAAAAGAAATACTTTGAACTTCTCAAACAAAAAGAAAAGGCGTTCATGTCTCAGGAGTATGATTGGGCTGGTAATGGTGAAGATTCTGATGATGATGTTGAGTATGTCAACTTGGCTCTTATGGCTGACAATCATGAGCAGGAAGCAAGTTCCTCAAGCAACCAGGTAACAATTACTAATCTTTCTGAGCTTTCTAAAGAGGAATGCGACAATGCAGTAAATGAAATGTCTACTGTATTATATAATTTGCGTGTTACTCTTAAATCACTTACTAAAGAGAATTCAAGAATAAAAGAGACCAATCTGCTCTTAAGTGATAGGAATGCAATGTTAGAAGCACAGCTCATTGAATTTGAGAAAATGAGATGTGTTAGTAGGGATGCTAAGAAGGAACTTGAGAACGTGTTACAAAGGGAAGAAATTCTTAAAACACAACTTGAGATAGAACAAGGTGTGATTGCAAAATGGAAGGATGCCAGGAATGTTGCTGCCAACATAATTAATGTTCAAGGCGTGGAATCCTTCTGTGAGCAATCATGGAAAAGGAACAAAGAGAAGCTAGGGTATGTTGGTGAAACCTTAGAATCAGAAACAGAGTCAACAAACAACAATGATCATTTGTTGAAGGTTGATATGTCAACGGAATGCAATGTTTCGTTGACACATGAACCATCAACCGATCAGGCTGTTTCGTTGACAGACAAAAGAAAAGATAAACTCACTAGACTTAATGACAAGTATGGTCCTGTCACCAAGAACTTTGTTCAAGGTGAGTCTAGTACTTTAAAGAAAATTGAGAAGCCTGTTGAGAGAGCTAATGTAGGTCACTTGTCTAACAAGCAATTGAAAGACAAGGTAGAGAAAGTTCATAATGAGGCTAAGGGAAATAAAAAGAATAACAGGAATGGCAAAGTAGGAATTAACAAACACAACAATTACACACCTGATAAATATGCTCCTAGAAAGACATGTGTTAATTGTGGAAGTGTTAGTCATTTGTCTACTAACTGCAAATCTGTTAAGAAATCTGCTAATGTGAGAATGCCCAAGCCTGCAATGAACAGTTCCATGCCTTCAATGCATGTTATGTCTAACATGTTTGCTCCATATGCACAATTTCAGAATCCATATGCTAGTATGCCATTTGTGTCTAATCCTTACATGAATATGTTTAACATGCCACAAATGCCATGGAACATGAATAACATGATTGTTCCTCCAACTATGCATGCTATGAATGAAAATATGAGCAACCCTCAGAAATCAACACCAAGGGTAAAGATTGATTTGAATCAATCTGAGCCCAAAGTGAAAATTGGTACAAAAGGGAATGCAAAGGCTAACAAGACAGGACCCAAGGAAACTTGGGTACCAAAATCGACTTGATTTGGTTTTATTGTGTGCAGGGAGACAAAAGGAATCTTTGGTACTTGGATAGTGGTTGTTCAAGACACATGACTGGTGATTCTACCCTGCTCACAGAGTTTAAGGAAAGAGCTGGCCCTTGTATTGCTTTTGGAGATGACAGCAAAGGCTACACAAAGGGATATGGCTTGATTTCAAAAGAGAATGTCATCATAGATGAGGTTGCATTGGTGGATGGTCTTAAGCACAACTTGCTTAGTATCAGCCAACTTTGTGACAAAGGATTTTTAGTTACTTTTTCAAAAGAAGCCTGTGTTGTTTCTAAAGGAGGAAACAACAATGTGGTAATGACTGGATTCAGAAGAGGGAATGTGTACATTGCTGACTTTAGTAGCACAAGTTCAGACACCATCACTTGTCTTTTCAGCAAGGCAAGCAAGGATGAAAGTTGGTTATGGCACAAAAAGTTATCCCATCTGAATTTCAAAGTTATGAATGATTTGGTGAGGAAAGATCTTGCTAGAGGAATTCCACAGGTGGAGTTCTCCAAGGATGGTTTGTGTGATGCCTGTCAAAAGGGAAAACAGAAGAAGGCATCATTCAAAAGTAAGACAGAGTCATCAATTGTCCAGCAGCTTGAATTGCTTCATATGGACCTATTTGGCCCTGTAAATGTTATGTCCATCTCAAAGAAGAAATACTGTCTTGTGATTGTTGATGATTTTTCTAGATTTACATGGACTTTCTTTTTGCACTCTAAAGATGAGGCAAGTGAAATCATTATCAATCACATCAAGATGGTAAGCAATCATCCTGATTTCAAAGTAAGAAGGATTATGAGTGACAATGGGACAGAATTCAAGAATTCAAGCATGAAGGTGTTCTGTGAAGAAAATGGTATTTTGCATGAGTTTTCAGCAGCAAGAACACCACAGCAAAATGGTGTAGTTGAAAGGAAAAACAGAACACTTATTGAAGCTGCAAGGACAATGCTAGATGAATCAAAGTTACCTACATATTTTTGGGCTGAGGCAGTTAACACAGCTTGCTTTACTCAAAATATTTCTCTGATTAATCAGGCCAAAGGAATGACCCCTTATCAATTACTCAAAAGAAAGAAGCCACTATTAGATTTTCTTCATGTCTTTGGATGCAAGTGCTTTGTTCTGAGAAATCAAGCTGAGCATTTGGGGAAATTTGAAGCAAAGGCAGATGAAGCAATATTTGTGGGATATGCAGCAGGGAAAGCTTACAGAGTCTTTAATCTCAGAATCAACATCGTTATGGAATCTGTACATGTTGTTTTTGATGATCTCAAAATACAAGGTATCTGTGATGAAGGTTTCCATGAAAGTCTCTCTTTTGAGAATGAGGAAGGAGAACAAGTGAATCATGATAAGGCTACTGAGAAACAGCCTAAAGTTGTTGTATCTAGCACAGATGAAAGTAGCAGTGAAGATGAAATTGCTGCATTAAGGTTAAAAAGGATAGCAGCTAGCAGACCAAATGGTCATTTCGTTGATAGTCATGATGGTGGATTCGTTGACAGTCAGAATGAGCGTTTCGTTGACAGCCAAAACGGTCATACCGTTGATAGTCATAGGAATGCTTCTAGAAGTGATCAATTAGGGACAACAAACTCAGGGGGAGTTTCTCAAGGACAAATATCCAATCAAGGCAATCATGATCATGAAGCTACGTCTTCAAGAGCAAATCTACCTCCCTCAAGGAAATGGACTAAAGATCATCCCTTTGAACTTATTATAGGTGATGTCTCTTCAAAAGTCCAAACTAGAAGAGCAACTCAAGAAGAATGTCTATATAGTAGCTTTCTGTCTCAAGATGAGCCAAAGAAAGTTGAGGATGCACTTCTAGATCCAGATTGGGTTTTAGCCATGCAAGAAGAGCTAAACCAATTTGAGAGAAACAATGTTTGGAAGCTGGTGCCCAGGCCTAATGACAGGAGTGTTATAGGCACAAAGTGGGTGTTCAGAAACAAGATGGATGAAAATGGCATAGTCACAAGGAACAAAGCTAGATTGGTTGCAAAAGGCTATTCACAGGAAGAAGGAATTGATTTTGATGAAACCTTTGCTCCTGTTGCAAGACTAGAAGCAATAAGGATTTTCCTAGCCTATGCAGCCCATGCCAATTTCAAGGTCTATCAAATGGATGTGAAGAGTGCTTTTCTGAATGGGGAATTGGAAGAGGAGGTGTATGTAAGTCAACCTCCTGGTTTTGAAGATGATGATTTTCCAGACTATGTGTACTTCCTTCTTAAAGCACTCTATGGTTTGAAACAAGCACCTAGAGCCTGGTATGACACTCTCTCACAGTTCCTCCTTGAGAATCATTTCACTAGAGGTACTGTAGATAAAACTCTTTTTCACAGGGTTGTAAATGGCTCTACTTTACTTGTTCAAATTTATGTAGATGATATAATCTTTGGGTCTACAGATGTGAAACTTTGTCAAAAGTTTGCCAAGCTTATGCAAAGTAAGTATGAAATGAGCATGATGGGAGAATTAACTTACTTTCTTGGTCTTCAAGTAAAGCAAGTTAATGAAGGCATTTTCATTAGTCAAACAAAATACATTCATGATTTATTAAAGAAGTTTAACCTAATGGAATGCTCTCCTGCCAAAACTCCCATGCCTACTGCCACCAAACTTGAATTGAATACTAAGGAAAAATCTGTGGACATTTCAAGTTACAGAGGCATGGTAGGCTCACTTTTATATCTAACAGCTAGTAGACCTGATATTATGTTTGCTACATGTCTATGTGCTAGATTTCAGGCTGATCCTAGAGAATCCCATTTAGTTGCTATTAAAAGAATTTTCAGATATCTCAAAGGGACACCAAACCTTGGCATTTGGTATCCTAGAGAATCTGGTTTTGAACTAATTGGTTATTCAGATGCAGATTTTGCAGGATGTAAAATTGACAGGAAAAGTACAACTGGAACCTGTCAATTCCTAGGAAACAAGCTTGTGTCATGGTTCAGCAAGAAACAAAACTCAGTTTCTACCTCCACAGCTGAGGCTGAGTATATTGCAGCTGGAAGTTGTTGTGCACAGATTTTATGGATGAAAAACCAACTACTTGATTATGGATTAAGAGTTGAGAAAATTCCTATCTTCTGTGACAACACTAGTGCCATTGCCATTACTGAGAATCCAGTGCAGCATTCAAGAACCAAGCACATTGACATCAAGTACCATTTCATTAGAGAACATGTTATGAATGGTACTGTGGAGTTACATTTTGTTCCAAGTGAACAACAACTTGCAGACATCTTTACCAAGCCACTTGATGAATCAACATTCTCAAGATTAGTAAGTGAGCTAGGTATGCTAAATTTCTCTTAATTATTTTTGAGATATTTGCAAGTTAAAATGCAGCCAGAAATTTGCTATGTTTTTCTGTGAATGAATTTTCTCAGGAAAAGGTAAAATTTTGTCTAAGTCAAAATTACTATGCCAACGGAATGCACCATTTCGTTGACAGTCTTAGCAGTCTTCTGGGTGTTTCGTTGATAGCTCTTTTATATCAACGAAACGCAGCTTTATCAACGAAATAAGACGGGACTTTAACCGCCCAATCCTGATTCGTTGATTTAGCGCTTTTTATCTGAACCGTTGAAATTTGACACGTCTTTTACCACGATCTATGCATACACCCCTGTAAGTATAAATCATGGTAATACTTTAAGAGTAACGGTTATATTTTTTAAGCCAATCCAGTAATTTACATTTATTATTGGATTCATTTTCTGAGAATTTTTGGGGGAGTATTTAAGAAATTTTATTTTTATTATTTCTTTTTACCTGTTCTCAAAAATTCCAAAGGCTTTTTCTCTCTTCTTCTCTCTAACAAGCAATTCAGTTCGAAGCTTTCCTTTAATCAACAATGGCACCTATAGTCAAGCTTATGTCTGCTGGAGGGTTCATCTATGAGAAGAACAACTCCATCCCTTTTGTTGTCAAGGAAAACCCGAACAGACTGTTCTTCAAAATGATGGATTTCATGAAGAATTGCAAGTTGAGCTATGCAATGTTTCACTCTACACCACTCTACAATGAGATAATCGAGGGAATTTGGACCTCATGTGAGTATAGTGGAACACACTGCACACTAAAATTCACTCTTCAAGGTAATGAGTACATAGTTAATTCTGATGTTTTGCAAGCATGTTTACATATTCCTGATAATAACTGTGATGCTTTGCCTACTAACACTGAAATAACTACCATGTTAAATTCTATAAACTACTCTTTGCCTACTGATAATCTGGGTAGAATAATTAGGAGAGGTTTGGTTAGGGAATACAGTTATTTAGCTGATGCATTCATTAAGGTCTTTTCTGGAAAGATTAGTAATTTTGATGCATTAACTAACTCTATGTTAATTCTCCTAACCATGCTTCTAAATGATAGATATCACAACTTTAGCACCCAACTTATGTATGAAATTGGTGCTAAGTTGGGTGACAAAGCAAATAGGAAGAAAAATATCTATTATGCTAGGTTTCTGATGATGTTGGCTAACCATGTTAGTCCAGCACCATTAGTTATCTCTAACCCTAATGCCAGGTTCGAGTGCTTTGTGCAAGAAAAGAGAGTATTGACAGACATACTGAGGCTGAACCACAATGGTGATGTTCCAGTGGTGTATCTGCCAATCATTGAGGTAACTACTACTATCCCTGTTAGTGTAGCTAACACCTCTACTGTTTTACCTTCCAATGTTGCTATGGAGTCTGTAGCTGTGACCCAACAGGCTCCTGCCCTAGCAACAAAACCAAAATCAAAGAAATCCTCCAAGCCAACCTCAGGTGCCTCTCAAAAGGCACCTGTTGTAAAAACTACCACACAACCTAAGGGGAGTGTGTCTGGAGTTGTGAGAGGTGAGGGACGGGGTGAACATCAAAGAAACCCCAAGGATAAGGAAGGACAGGTTAGTGTGTACCAGCCAAGCCCCATTGTGTCTTCCCAACAAGGCACAATGAGTAACATGGATTTAAACACAAGTCTAATTGCATCCTCCCAAAAGGATGTGATTATTGAAACAAGCTCTCCTCCTAGAGCACAGTCCAAAAGGGTAAGGGACACTTCAAGCCCAAAGTCTACATTTTCCCAATACCAAAGGAGAGTGAAGCAAAAGTCCAAGGGTACACAGGGTGCACACACACTGGAAGCAACACTTCCAGTTTCTCAAATTCAGTTTGATGTAACCCCTATCATTACTCTGGGGTTACAGTCCCATTCTCTAAACATCAATCTTGAATTATCTCCATCAAATTCACCAACTCAATCTTTAGATGTGGACATGATCCATACATCTATTCCTGATTCTCCAACTCTAATCTTGGAGAAGCCCCACTCTGAAGCTGGTGGCCATCACTTTTTAAGTGATTTGTTGGGCCATCAACCAATTTTTCCTGAAGTTGCAAGGGGATCTGTGGACCAATCTTTCAAATCAATCACCACAGACTCTACTGTAATTTCTCATTCTCAAAGTGCTTTCTTGACTTCATCAACGAAACAGTCTATTTCGTTGACAAGTGTTTCTCCATCAACGGTATCCATACCGTTGACAGTTCAAACTACCATTCCGTTGATAGTTCACTCTGCACCTTTAATTGAAAATCAAGTTGTTCCCACAACCAGTGCAGATGATCTAGTGGTAGTTGAGACACTTCTAGGACTGAGAGGGAGTGAAACTGAGAGGCTGGCTTGCAGCCAGGCAAAAGGAGAGAATGTGAGTGAGAGGCTGGCTATTTCTTCCAGCCAGGCAAAAGGAGAGATTGAGAGTTCCACCTTAGAAGGTGAAGGTGAGGGTGTGAGAGGTGTGAGCCATGGGGAGCCCATGATGCAAGAACAGAGTGGAGAGAGAGAAGGGACTACAGGAGAAATAAGGATGGAAGCAGCCATTGCTAATGAGTTAATGGAGGTCAGTGAGGGAGAAAGGGAACTTACTTTCCAAGAGGTTTATCAGCAAACTCTGGATAGTATTTCCCTGGATCCTGAGACCTTTACTCATCCTGTGTCAGCCTATCAAATTTTGGCTCAACAGGGCAATGTGGAGGCAGAGAGGTCACTACAACTAATTCACACAACTGCATCAATGCAAAGAGCAAAGGATGCCTTGACCAATCTACCTCCAGGAGCTGAAGCAAGTGGAGACTTTGATTTTTTTGATGATGAGGACAGCTATGGTGATAATCTACAGGTGGCCACCACTTCACAGACTGGGACTTCTGTGGTGCCTCCTACACCAAACTGGCTTTCTCAAGATATGCATGGTAGAAGCAATTTGGATGCTGCTATCACAAGGCAGTACAAAGAAGCATATCTAGCTCATGAGTCTGCAGAAGCAAGGGACAAGAAATTCTACAAAGCCATAATGGATTCTCTGGAAATTCAAAGGCTACAAATGTTGCAGACAAGGATTGAGGCTACAGAGATCAAGGATTCAATCAGCAACCTTAGGGCTGCTAATGATAGGAGGCTAGATGAAAAGCTTCATCCTCTCACTGTGTCCAGGATCAACAGGTTTTTCTCTAAAGAACCTGAAGTGGAGTCCTCCTTGAAGACTCTCTCTTCTAGAGTGGACAAGGTGGAAGCCACTCTATCACAGATGCAAAAGGAACAGGAGAAACAAACTCAACTATTGGCCCAGCTAGTGGCAGCTCAAGGACTCCCAGTCATCTCTTTTGATGATAACAAAAAGGGGGAGAAATCTAAGGAGCTAGACATTCAAATTACCAAGGTTATGGTCCCAGCCATTTCCCTACCAAAGGAGCCATTAGCAATGGGGGAGCTTGGCAAGCAGCAAAAGGATGGTATTGACCTTATACAAGAAGCTTCTATGAGGATGAGACTTGCAGAACAAATCAAAGAACATTGGTCCAACATAGAAGCAAAGTTCAAGAAGATTACTGAAGATAAGGACTCAAATCCATCAACGGAACAGCCATCAACGAATGCCATGGCACTAGCATCAACGGAATGGGAGCCACAGACAAATTCTTTCTATCACCAAGAGCCCCTTCTACATGGAGTCACTCAAGGACCAAGGAAGGAAAAAGGACAAACTTCATGCATTAGGGATGTGGAACAAGCTACAATTCAAAGAAGCCTATCTCCCAAGTCCCCTGCTAAACCAAAGGGCAAAAACATAGCAAGGACTTTCTATCCTGCACCTTATCCAGATGAGCACAAGCTTCTTGGTCTACTCATCACAAAAAGCAAGGAAAGTAATGATTATGAGATAAGGAAGCAAAGGGCAATTGTCTACAGGAATGGACAACAAATCTGTGTTTGGGCTGGTCATCCAAACTTTGCTGAAGCCAAGGCTGAGGAATCAGAAAGAGCAGCTATGCAAGCTCTTGCAGTAGCTCAAGCTCTAGATGAAGAAGAAAGGAAGCAAGAGGAAAGCACTAGAGAGGAAAGGAGTTCAAAGAAGAGCACAAGGCAATCCAAAGAGAGAGCTAGGAGAAACATAGACTTTGAGAGTGCTGATTCTCAGAGTACTGCATCAGACTCTTCTATACCTATTGCACCTCCAACAATTGCTAATCCAGTTTTTGAGGGAAAGTTGGCCTGTGATCCTGCACATCCTGTCAATTTTCATGATCAACCAATCATGCCAAAAGAGGAACCAATTGATTTTGATGAGGCATACTTTCCAAAGTTCCTGTTAGAAAAGGACCAACCAATGAAGACAAAGAAGAGGCCTGTCAAAGCAAAGCCTGTTCTTGTGAGAAAGCCACAATCTCAAAAACCCCCTTCAAACCCAGAGGACTGCATGTACATTGCTGACATCAGGGAAGAATCCAGTCTACATCTTGACTTAGACAACCTGGTGGAAGTAAGGGGAATTGCAGCTTCTCAAAAGTTGCCTGAAAGACTAGTGTTCATATTCAAGGGAGGTAGAGAACAAGTGTGGCCTCTCTACAGAATTTTAGGAGAAGACTATCAAACACTACTCTCAGTGTTTAGATGCTTGAAAAAGGACTTTGGTTTCACCAAAACAGCCAAGTCTGAGGTGGTCTCCAAAATCTGTCAGATAAAGGCTAGCTGGAACAAGCCTGAGGCTCTTCCCAGGATACTTAGAGTTCCCTCAACAGGAAAGAAAATCCATCTTCAACCCTATTGGATGATGGATTTTAAGGACAAGGACAATTGCAGAAGATTCTTCAGAATGGAAGACCAGCTGGAGAAGGCATCTAATCAAACTCTAAAGCTGATGCAATCCAAGCTTGGTGATCAAGATGAAGAGGAGAAAATCTTCTACAGAAGACTACAGGCCCAGATTGAGGAAAACAACTCCAAGAGAGGGAAGAAGACTATGCCACAAAGAAGTCACAGATGAAACATTTGCTCAGACTAAAGGAGCACTTGTGGGCATTAGTCTTGTAAGTCTTATATTTTGTCTATAAAGTTTTGAAGCTTAATACATTTTCTACTTTTGTAATTTATGATGTATCTGAGTGTTTTTGTTATCATCAAGTCTCTTGATTTATGGCTGTTATTCTATCAGTCATAAATTGGGGGAGATTGTTAGGAATATGTTGTTCTTGATGATAAGCATAAAACACTTAGTAGAATTTGTGTAAAGTCAATTTTGTAGCTGTCAACGAAATAGCATGCTTAGCAGTGTTTCGTTGACAGGAAGCTCATCAACGAAATGAGTGTTGTAGCAATTGCATTGTACAATACTTCACAGTATGATAGGTATTCTATTATATGTTTTAGATAGGTTTTCTTAGTCATGTTGACTATGTACTAGATAGGCAAAATAGGTTGGTTAATTGTAAATATGTTATGCCTTGTAATTCTGCCTAAGTGAAGACATGTCAACGGTATGAAGATTACTCTGTCAACGGTATGGAGTTTACCCATCAACGAAACGAGGGAAACACCATCAACGGAATGAAGAATGAAGCTATCAACGAAACACATCTCCTTGCTATCAACGAATCAATGTTGCTTTTTGAACAGTTGACAAAGTGATAGTGACAGTTTACTGAACAGATCTAAAAGGAGATATGGAAGTGTACTTTGCATTGGAAGCCATCAAAGTGGTTACTGGAAATAAGGAAACATTCCAATTTCCAATAAGGCTCTTGGGAATGATTATAATGAGCATGAAGACAAAAGCTAAGATCTCCAAGGACCATTGGACAAAAGGAATGAAAAGCAAGCTACTGATGGTTACTACTATTATTCTTTAGTTTAACCAAACGTAGAATTGTAAACTTGGGATTATATAACCAAGTGTAGCAGTTACTTTAGAAATAAGAGAAGAAACACAAATAGATTGGATTAGCTATTTTTGAGAGCAATTCTTCTCTACAACCTTGTAACTGAGCAGCTGTGTACTTTTGTATCACAGATTATTTCCGCAATAAAAACACTTCAGTTGGATCATCAAACAATCCAACTGAATTATTTATATCTTGTGTTTTTATTTATTCAGTTCAGTTTTATTTTATAAAGTGTTTTAGTTTAAAGAAAATATCAAGAATTGTATTCAACCCCCCCTTCTACAATTCTGTTAGGTCATTTGGGAATAACACTCTTCAAGAACAGTCAAGACTTCTCGAAGGCTTGGCGACTCAGCTGTTCTATTTATCTATCAGTATTTGCTAAAACTCCTGAGAGATAAGTGTTCTTTCTTGTCTTGTTATTTTCAGTCTCTGATTATACTTTTGTTTCGACCTTTGTGTTTGTTTCGTTTATTGGTATTTTGCCTGTTCTTGTTAATACAATTATATATATAACTGCCCTATTGTTGCTGTGTAGTTAGTAATTATACCCAACACATTCCACACTTATTTTTGTCCATGCACGAGCTAGTGAAGTAATCAAATCATGTGCTACAAATATTGCATCACAATTCTTTAACATCTCCATGATTCAAATTCTGCCCAGATCTGTTTTTTTTACCTTTTTGGCCCTGTAAACGATATTTTCTTGGAAAACACAAAATATGAAAGTTGTAGAAAATGAAAAGATATTTCCGATGATATATGACTTGTCAGAAACGGACTAATAACGAATCGGGAATCAAATAAAACGTCTGTTGATTAACTTCTCAATACTGAAAAACGGGATCTGATTATGTTTTATGATTTCGAGAATAGGTCGAAACATAATATGAGAAAACACTAAGAACTAAAGTTGTAGAAAATCACAAAAGCTTTCCGGATCATAAAAAATCATCAAAATCTAATATGTATTAAATTTACTACGAATTTTATAAGATAACTTATTTTTACGGAATATATCATAAGAAAACTTATCTTGATTTTTCAATAGAATCACGAACCACCGCTTCCACCATTCTTCTCCTCCATTAAAACCGCTCCAAATCCATAATAACCCCCCATGTGTATTGTATAAATTGATTGTCCTCCACAATAAAAAATTATCCCCTCCTTCTAGCACCAATTGTTAATGGAGGAATTTGGTTATAACAAATTTCGGGGATTGCTAGAATAACAAATTGTGAAAATAGGGGATTTTGGGTTTTTTGGATGTTTGGGGTTGGACTTGAAAGGTGTCTCGACTTGTTAGATGTGTCGGATCCTCTTCCAAGATGCATGCGTACCCTGTTTATATATAGGGATCAAGCCAACGCAGTTTTGTGATATGATAGTGTTTTTAATCCCTATGATTGTTAAGGGATATATTGAGATAAGTTGATTTTATCTCTTTATAGTTATATTAGCGTTGTGATTTTTTCCTGATTTGAAAGAATCGTTTGAAATATTTTTTTAGTAATTGATTGATTTAGATATTGATTCTTTCCTCGTTTCAGATAAAGAATATTACTTAGTGATTAAGCAATTAATTATTATTAGATTAATATTGAGAAATTATGAGATAATTGAGTCAACCGAAAATACAGCGCAAGAGCGGCAACTGAAATTACCTTTTAACAAGAAAAGTGTTGTCTTTTAGTGGAGCTTTTAAAAATAAAATAGGGAGAAATAATAATGTTCGTGGCTTCGTCATTATCCAGAAATGCAAACAATTCAGAAAGCGAAAAGAAACCACAATGTGAACAGGCATAAATTATATCAGAACCTAATTAAAAAATTAATGCTAATAGACCCACGTACCAGTGTTGTCTAATCTGTTTGGTGTTTAAATTGATGAGTGTATAATTGTAAGCTTCTAATCTGTTTGGTGTTTAAATTGATGAGTGTATAATTGTAAGCTACTGTACTATAAGAGCATTCCCATTTGGTTCTACGTCCTCATCTCCATTCACATCCTCGTATACTCTCTCCGTCCCATTAGAAAGTTAACATTTAAAAAAGGATGCTCGGTACATATTTTAAGATTCCTTTAAAATATAGTTTCATTAAATTTTTTTAATTTTTTTTCTTCTGAATAAAAATTAAATGTTTGGATTTTTATTCAAAAAATAAAAATAATAAATAATAAATAATGGAACTATATTTTATAGAAGCCTTAAAATGTGTGTCGAGCCCTCCATTTCAAATGTTAACAAATGGATGAGACGGAGGTAGTACTTATTAAAAATGGTAATTTCTCAAATTTATTTTTATAATTTATTTGTCATCTAAAAATTTACTACATCTCAATCTCCATTTCTATCCCTATATTTTTTTTATTGCTTCTTTTTCTCACCTACCTTTATAACTTAAACTACTAACTATTATTTTATCATTTCATACTCTACTTACATATTAAACTTGTATAAAATATAAAATAGAGGAAATAGTAAGTACCCAAATTTGGAAACTCATTTTTTAAACCCCAAAACTTTCCTCAAAATGGGCAATCGGATGAATGATCAACTTTTATACTAAAACTTATACATTATTCAAATTATAGGGATATGGAATGATTTGAGCACTCCAATGTGAATGCTCAAATATGTTTCTGCAATGATTAATTATGAAAAGAAAATGTTATGGTATCATAAATTGGCTTCCAAAATATTTTTTAAATGTTGATTATACTAGCTTATAACTTGTGCAATGTACGATTCTTTTTTAATATTTATAATTATATTAATTTTTAGATTTTATTTATTACGTTTTATAAGCTCAATGCATTATTTATGTTGTATCTTTAGTTCTAAAAATCAGATTTAAAAACAAATTTACAACCCACATAAAACTCACAAAATAATCTTTAATTTAGTAATAGTTTAAAAAATTCTTTTCCAATTAAAACTACCATAAAACTGAAAAAAAACTAAAATAACAAAATTTTACATTTGTTCTATTCAACTTAGAAATAGAATTAAAATAAAGAAAACAACTCAACTTAGAATTAAAGTATAGACCAAAAATCAAATAAACCTACTTAACTTAGAATTTGAATTTACGAATTTTTACATTCAGAATTCTAGTCAACTTAGAAACCTACTCATATTTGGTTTATATTATTAAAATAATTTTTTTTACAGCTTTTTTCATAAATACCCACCCCTAAAATTCTTTTTCAAAAATACTATGTTTTTTTAACTTTTTGTAAAAATATCAAATTTTTGAAAATATTTTCAAAAATACAGTTTGCAACTAGATGCAAATGCAATCATCTGCAACTTTTGCAACCAAAATGAACCACAAATGTAACTTATAAAAACTTAATAATTTGAATAATTTTTTGTTGCATAACGAATTACAACTGAAATCAAGTAGAAGTAACTGTTGCAAACTATTACAAACAAGGTTGCAACTGTAGCAATTGACAGAAAATTTAGAATCGTACCATAACTTAATTTTAGAAATTTAATTTAATTTTAGAAATTAAAATTATTTTTGGTTGTATAATGAGTTGCAACTGAAAGCAACCAGAAACAACAGTTGCAAACAAGGTTGCAACTTATAGAAAATTTTTAATCGTACAATTAAGAAATGTGCCCTGCAGGTCTGTTTCACAATACAACTCAATGCAACTCGAAAATAACTTAAATCTCACGAAGAAAATCACAAAAGTAATCAACATCAACTTTAATTTATGTTGAAACTCATAATCAACAGTCTTGCTCTTACTTGTTAATCGCGAATTAAGTATTAAACTTTATTATTCTACTATCAGAAATCAATAACATCGATCAAACTACATGAATCAACGACTCAAACTACTACCATCAAACATCCCATTTCCAAGTATCCAAACAAGAATTACATTATTAGAAGAAGAAATGATCTATGTAGAACTAACGCGAAGCAACCATAGCAACTCATAGCAACCCGAAGCACAAACAATTTAGATCGGAGATTTAAGATTCCAATATAGTAAAAATCAAATCACAAAATAAAATATATGTTTATATTTCGAATTCACATAACGATTATACCATGTTATAACCGTAATCAAAGACAAAAATTACGTCTGTGTTCGTTTTGACATTTATACATCAGTAAGTATATATATATGTGTTTATGTATGTATACATATACAAGTTTAGAGTATTAATTGATCTCATCGACCTAGTTTTATTGATAGAAAAAGGTGAAAAAAAGATGAAAAAAGAAGAAACTAAAGGAAAAAAGAAGAAGAATAAAGACGAAGAAGAGACTGAACTGGGGGAGGGTGATTTTGTAAAATATTATCTTTAAAATCAAACAAAATCGTATAGATGAAATATCAAAGGAAGTAACGTAAATTTGCAAATAGAAAGACAAAAGCACATATATTGGGCAATTTCTCATTTTTTTTAATATTAGATATAACTGTTATCATTCATCTATTTTAAGATGGTACATGACCAAAATTTTGGATAAAATTCCTCTTACGCTTATTGTATATAAGGATTTAATTAATTTAATTGATTATAATAACACGACCCCTAGTACTTCAATAAAAAAAATTCATTATGTCATATTATTTTTATCACATTATTTAATTTAGAAATGACTTTTAAGAACAAATTTGAATTATATAATATTATTCATTATTCTTTTCGTCCCGTTTTTATTGTCAACAATTTTCTATTTTGCTTGTTCCAAAATAATTGTTCACATTTAATTAATGTGATAAATTATGTGTTAATTATGTTAACTTTTATGAGAAATAATACAATTATTTGATAATTATTTATTTAATTTATATATTTAAATAAAAGAAAAATGTTCAATTGTGGACAATAAAAATGAGACAGAGAGAGTATTAAATAGACACATGCACTGGTTTGTTGTATAAAAGCAATATACTTATATAAAGAAGAAGACGGGTGCGGTGAGGTGGCGGCTCTCAAATTGCTTCGTTCTATTTTTCTAATTTTCTCAATTTTTAACAATTTTTAATATTAATAATTACGACTTCCTTTATTATTTTCGATTTTGTAGGAAGAAATTGAAAAATTACAACTTCCTTTATTATTTTTATTATTTTCAATTTTGAAGGAAGGGAATTGATAGAACTTTCTTTTATTTTCAAATTTGATAGAATTTTCTTTTATTATTTTCAAACTTGATATAACTTTCTTTCAATTAGAAAATTACAACTTTATTATTATTTTCGAATTTGTAGGATCTTATGTTAATAATTGCAATTTTATCTTTTATTATTTTCAAACTTGATAGAACTTTCTTTTATTATTTTCAAACTTGATAGAACTTTCTTTTATTATTTTCAAATTTGTAAGATTGGAGGAAATGGAAAATTACAACTTCCTTATTATTTTCGAAATTTTAGGGTCTTATGCAAAACTTCCTTATTATTTTCAAATTTGATAGAACTTTCTTTTATCATTTTCAAACTTGATAGAACTTTATTTGAATTAGAAAATTACAACTTTCTTATTATTTTCGAATTTGTAGGATCTTATGTTAATAATTACAATTTTCTCTTTTATTATTTTCAAACTTGATAGAACCTTCTTTTATTATTTTCAAACTTGATAGAACTTTCTTTTATTATTTTCAAATTTGTAAAATTGGAGGATTAGAAAATTACAACTTCCTTATTATTTTCAAATTTGTAGGATCTTATGTTAAAACTTCCTTATTTTTTTCAAATTTGTAGGATATTATATTAACAATTTCCTTTTATCATTTTCAAATATGTAAAAATGGAATTGAAAAATTGCAAATTTATAAGATTTAATGTTAATTTCTTTATTACTTTCGAATTTTTAGGATCTAATGCATTATTATTTACAACTTTCTTTCGTATTTTTAGAATTTGCAATAATTATTCATATACGGACCCTAAGTCAAACAGTTTTTTTCCTTCCTCAACATCTTCTTTAACGACTAAAGAGTTTGCTTATAAGAAAAGTTGTATAACTTTTACAAATTAACTTAATATCTGAAAGGTAAGTTACTATTTAATACTTTTTGACTTTTAAACATAATGAATTTTCATGGTATTCACCTTACAAACACCTATAAATTAAAGGTTATTCATAACAACAAATGTACACCGAAACTTTTTTACATAGCTCCAAATCTTTACAACCATATTTACGATCAATATAACTATGCCCTACACCATGTTGGATGTTTTGAACGACAGCAGCTATACCTGGATGATAAGAGTACGAATGTGTAGAATGTGAGAATTTGTCGATCCAAATACTGAAGAACTGATCAGTCTACATGATTTTGATCGATGAAAAGGTTAATAAATCAATATACTTATAACTTATTAGTTTGTCAAATTGTATGATGTTATTAACTTTTCTAAGATATGTTGTATGACAGAAAAATTTGATCCATGCTACGATCCCAAAGATTATGATCTCTCGGTTCAAAGATCTTTTAGAGGAAGGTTTCGTGTACAGCATCAAAAAACTGAAAATTGTTTCAAGTACAGGGAAATATAGACCACTATCACATTGGTCTAAATTGCTCTTCATACGCATAACGTCGCCTAAGTGATTGGAAGAAGACATCGTCAACATATCACTGCACAAATTTCAGTTCATATGCCCGGATATGATTGATGCACGTATTAATGACACTAACATACTCTCAGGTATTTTGATGCAGTAATATATAAGTAATACTATTATATAAGTTAAAATTCAAACTATAATGGTCTAATATTATCTTTTCTAATAATACTATATAAATATAAGTAATATTATATGTTTATATTGATTTTTATCAATATAATTTTTTTCATATATATATGACAACGGTATCGATCCAAGAAAATAAAAAATCAAAATATACAAACAAAAGGAATATGTAAATAATTTATAATATTACCTACCCAAATGCAAATTTTACAGAATATATTTTATTTGATAATTTATATAATTTTATAGATATTTATTTCATAAATTTTGTTATAATATTCT
This sequence comes from Heracleum sosnowskyi, assembly GCA_030848705.1. Lineage (NCBI taxonomy): Eukaryota > Viridiplantae > Streptophyta > Magnoliopsida > Apiales > Apiaceae > Heracleum > Heracleum sosnowskyi. Next base: position 103,595,886 of record CM061241.1, on the reverse strand, counting down.
TTTTTTTTTAACAAATATATTTTAACGCCACTGCGAATCGCGACTTAGTAATCTAGTTCCTTGTACATATCTAGACACATAGACATAGGAGTACATGATTAGGAGTCACAACTCACAAGTATAATAATTACGACGGGGATTAAGGGAAGAATTTAGGCTGAAATTTTGAATAAATTGAAAATTTTATTAAAAATATTTTATAAAAGTATGAAATTTAGTTAAAAATTAAAAAATATATTTTGAGCCCCAACTTAACTAAAAAAGTTAACGACAAATTATTTTAGTATCGATTATTTTGTATTTCTCAGCCCACACTAATAATAATACATTGTACTCGGCGTTTAGAAGTGTTTAACAACACTTTGATATTGGTACGACCATAATGAGTATAAACCTGAATTCTATTGGACGAAGGTTGCATAATTTAGAAAATGTATTTAATTACGAAATGATTTTAAAATTAGAAAAATTGTATCTAAAAATTATAATAGATTTTTTTAAGTGCATCTCTAATTTACAATATTTAGATATTTAATTAAAAATTAAATCATACGGATGTAAGTATCTAATGAAAATGAATAAATATACAAATTTTCAAATGATTAAGTGATTTGGATCAATCATTTATTAACAAAAAATAATCAATCAATCTATACCGGTTAACATTATATAAGAAAATAATATCATTATAAAACAAATAATTTACAACTTAAATTTGCATAAAAAATATTTTACAACCATATTTTGACACGATATTCATATGCATATGATTGAATCGTTAAAAAATATTCATAAAAAATGATTATCGACCACATTAATAGAAAAATTGTCTGTAATGACTCTTAAAAACTTCAAACCCTTTGAAAGAGTACTCCCTTTTAAATTATATAATATCATGTAGATTCACCCACGAGTTCCTTGAGTACCTATTTGGAGATGATTATTGACAAGCATGTTAATTGAATTATTTCGTACACAGGTTTTCTTTAAAGTTTTTAAAGGTCTTGTCTGCATCTCACAAATAGGTATGTGTAAAAACAAATTAAATAGTTTATAGTTAGGTATTACCCAACTAGTTAGGAATGTAAAGTTAATATATCATTTTTAAAAAAGTATCACATTAAAAATGTCCTACCGTACAAATGTCTCAATTTGAGATCAATATTTGTTTAAACAAATACAATTTTAAAGAATATTAATTTAGAGAATTTTTTCTGTATATTCTTCTTCTTCGCATTCATATTTCTTGATGATATTATGTTACCTAAATGGGAAATTAGTAAACATAAGAAAATACGTTATTTTAAATTTGCATATTTGCTGTATTTTTTTTGCATATTTGCATATTTGCTGTATTGATTATTACTATTACGTTACTTTTCTTCTCTGTTTTCGGGTTGAATAAAAGGGCCAATCTTTTCTTTCCACGAGGTGAGGAGTCAATTGCACCTTTTATCTTATATTCAATACGTTCGGATCAAAAGCCTTTAAACTCTTTTTACGTTGCAATTATCTTTTTCCAAAATGATTTTGCACAATATCATTCTCTTGATTTCGTGGGAATCATATATACAAGTCTTCTATACATTTTATATTATTTTTTGAGCACCAAAAAATTTATCGCTCTTTTTTTTTTCGTTCGTGCACAAAGAAAGATAAACAGCAAGGAAATGGTGTACCGATAAGAAATGGTTACTCCTTATGTCCCTCTCATTTCTTTACACTTTTTATTTTGATAAGTTTTTCTCATTTTTTTATATACCAAAAATAGTAACATCTATTCTATCTATTACTATATATAATAGGCCAACACAAGGGCAAAGTTTGCCATTTTAATGCTTGTGAAGTTACGATTTTACCCCTATTTTTTGAAAAATAACAAAAATACCATTGTTATATTATTATGCAAAAATATGTTAATATTTGTTATTGTAGAGAATCGAACCCCCAACCTCCTTCTAAGAAGTCCAAAGCCTAACCACTATGCTAAGTTACTTTTTGAGTTTACTTTAAAGATTTTATTAGATAAGTCACATTATTTTCTCTAATTCTATATTATTTTGAACCTTTGAGTAAATCAAATATTGGTCCATATTATTTATATAAATTTGTATTTTTTATTTACGTTATTATATATATATATATATAGGTAAATCTATCTATCTACTTATATATATTAAATGGCGTCTAAGGGCAAATTGAGCTCAAAAAATGGCTGTGAAATTACAATTTTACCCTTATTTGTTGAAAAAACACAAAAATGCCACTTTCTATAAGTTATGCTAAAAATTAATTAATTTGTGTTCTCATTAAGAATCGAACCCTTAACTTCATTTTAGCAATTTCATGTCTTAACCATGCTAAGTTAACTTTTGATTTGTAATTTAGAATTCCTATTAGGTAAATCACATTATCTCCTTTTATTCTTTTCATAATTTAAATTTTAAGTATATAGAACGTTGACTTATCTATGTATTACTATATATAATAGGCCAACACAAGGGCAAAAGTTGCCAATTAAATGGTCGCGAAATTACCTTTTTACCCTTTTCTTTTGAAAAATAACAAAAATGCCACTTGTATATTATTATAAATTTTTTTTTAATAAATGTGTTACTACAGAGATTTGAACCTCCAACCTCCTTTCAAGATATCCATGGGCTTAATCACTATGCTACATATCTTTTTGAGTTTATTTCAAAAAACTTATTAGATAACCCACGTCTTTTATCTCTTATATTTTTTTTTTTACTTTGATGATTGAATAAATAAAATGTTGGTTTGAATTATTTATATAAATTTGTTTTTCTTTTTTCCTTTTCAGCAAAATTACCGTTTTACCTTCTTTTTTTTGAAAAATAACAAAAATGTCACTCGTATATTATTATACAAATTTTTTTAATAGATGTGTTACTACAGAGATTCAAACCTCGCACCTCCTTCCAAGATATCCATGAGCTCAACCACTATGTTACATGCTTTTTTGAGTTTATTTCAAAAAACTTATTAGATAACCCACGTCTTTTATCTCTTATATTTTTTTTTACTTTGATGTTTGAATAAATAAAATGTTGGTTTGAATTATTTATATAAATTTGTTTTTCTTTTTTTCCTTTTCATGCCACTCGTATATTTTAATACAATTTTTTTTTAATAGATGTGTTACTACAAAGATTCGAACCTCCAACCTCCTTCCAAGATATCCATGGGCTTAACCACTATGCTACATGCATTTTTGAGTTTATTTCAAAAAACTTATTAGATAACCCACGTCTTTTATCTCTTATATTTTTATTTTTTTTGCTTTGATGTTTGAATAAATAAAATGTTGGTTTGAATTATTTATATAAATTTGTTTTTCTTTTTTCCTTTTCGTAATTTTATATATCTCTATATTCAATCATTATATATTATTGCAGTTGTATGTTTACAATTTAATATATACTAGATTAAAACCCGTGCGATGCACGGATTGTTAATTGTTATTTTATTATTATTATTTTAATATTTTATTAATTGTAGTTGTGCAAAAAATAAGTAAGCATGTTAAAATAGCTAAACACTTTTAATTAATTAAAAACATTAAAATAGATTTTAAAATAAATAAGTATGGGTTTGTCCGTTATATTTTTGGAAAATGAGGGGTTTTAGTGAGAAAAATTAAAAAAATGTAACATATATTTAGTTTAAAAAGGTAAATGTCCGTGATATTTTTGGAAAATGATGTTTTAAAATTTAGTAATTAAAAGTATTTAAATAGGTTTTAAAATAAATAAGTAAAGGGTTTCTTGTGATATTTTTGAAAAAAGAATGGATTTTAGTGAGAAAAATAGAAAAAGTAAATTGTAAAAGGCAATTTCTCGTGATATATTTAGAAAATGATGAACTTTGTTAGAAAAAATATATAATGTGTTTTAGCTGAAAAGATAATTGGTTATAAATAGGTATTTGATTATTTATATTTTAATATTTTTAGTAATTGCATTTGTTAAGAAAAATAAGTAGACATGTTAAAATAGGTAAACTTTTAAAAAATAATTATAATATTAAAATATGTTTAAAAATAAATAACTAAAGGTTTGTCCGTGATATTTTTGGAAATAGAGGGGTTTTAGTAAAAACAAAATAGAAAAACAAACATGTTTTAGTTAAAAAAAAAGGTAATTGCCCGTGATATATTTGAAAAAGTAGGGGAATTTGTTAGAAAAATAGAAAAAATAATGTATTGTAGGTGAAAAAGGTAATATTATTATTTAATAATATATTTCTATAAATAAGTAAGGTTAATTAAGTAAAAACACGAAGTACAGTTAATTAAGGGCAATTAAGTAAAATCACAACGTATCATACCGACCAACCAAACTTTTAATATTTCGTCTATTATATAATAGTATTGATTAATTATGTTGATTATAATTCATAATTTATATTATACTTTATTTGAATTAAATTAATTATTCATGCATAAAATATACTATTAAAATTCGATCTAATATAAGAAATATTATACACATTATATCTCTCATTATTAGTTATTTCTATAATTTTTAAACTAAGAACATTAGCATTCAAATTATACAAAAATTTCGTCTACCTACTTTGTTCGTCGCATCCATTTCTTAACAATTTTCTTTTCCAGAATGTAGTGTTCATTTGTTAACATTTTCTAAAGTAACATGTCATTCTTTATTAACTTATCTATATTTTTTTTCACCTTTCTTAACCCCTCCCCTTCAACCCCAGTGACGTTCGTGTCAAAAATCGGGGTTAGTTTTTAAAATATAGGATATTACATAGTACATAATTACATAATGATCAGTCAGACTGTTAGTAGACGATAAAGTTTGGGAAAACTGAAAATTACAAGTTTTGAAAATAGAATTTCAAATTGTATTCCAAAAATTATTGTACGATGTTGAAAAAAAGTATAATCTTTCATAATAATAATAGAACTTTATAGAATACATTAAATTGATTCGTAATGTCATATAACCATTTTGATAAAATGAAATTCTAAATAGGGTTTGTGGGTCCTTGACGACATCCTCTACAACATATACAATATTTCTTATATTAGGTCGAATTTCAATAGTATATTTTATGTATGAATAATTAATTTAATTCAAATAAAGTATAATAAAGATATATAATATAAAAGTATGAATTTTAAACAACATAATTAATATATATTTAATCGAAAACATACAACTGTAATAAAATTCAGTGATTGAATATATAGGTATATAAAATTACAAAAAGAAGCCTCCGGGCCTGTAGATGAGTTGGTGGGAGCACTGGTTATTGACCAAAGCATTCAAGGTTTGATTCATGGGAGCGTGGAGAATTCTTCCTGCACTCTAGGGTCTGGCGTGATACCAGTTGGGGTGTCCGGAAAATAAAAAGTTTGACCAAAATTACGAAAAGATGAAAAGAAAAACTGATTTATATAAATAATACAAACCAATATTTTATTTATTTAAACATCAAAGTAAAAATAATATAAGAGAAGAGAAGAAAGACTTGGATTATCTAATAAATTTTTTGAAGTAAACTCAAACATGCATGTAGAATAGTGGTTAAACCCATGGACATCTTAGAAGGAGGTTGGAGGTTTGTTTATTTGTACTAACAACTATTAATATATTTTTGCATAATAATATATGAGTGACATTTTTGTGACGACCATTTAATTGGAAATTTTTGCCCTTGTGTTGAGGTTTAATATATAGTAATAAATTGGATTAAAATGTGTAACTGTAAAACGATATTCCAAACACATTCTTAATGCATTTACTAAGTGTGTTAATATAATTTAATATAAAGATGAACACATGAGAGAAGTGCAGAATCAGTTCCCAAGTAAAAAACCAAAAACAAATAGGTGACATGAATACTCCAAACTGTAATAGGTGTTCATCTCTCAAGGTGTTTATCACAAACTTGGGTGATGTGAGGGTGTGCAAAGATGCGTCGGCCTTCAGCTTCTTTTTAAAATCCTCTATCTCATTCATGCATGTTCGATTATATTACAATAACATTGCATGCATATAACCTATTCATAATCTAGATTGCAAAAAAAAAAAACCAATCAATTCCCGAAAAACATATAACAACCGCTCTCTAACGCAAATTACCAATCTACAAACTATCATTTCTCTGACACACAAAACACAGGTAAACCTGCTTATAATCACAAGAAGAACAATAGTACATTCGTGCTTCAAATTCTACATTATTTCAATCTGGTCTCAAAATCAATAATAGTCACTAGAAACAAGTCTTAGAGCCTTGGCATAGTTACGTTTGTGATTCAAAGTAATTACACTATTCGTTAAAAAAATTCTTTACTCCTCACTATGCATGAACCATACTTCTCATTTTACCCTCTCAAACTTAAGACTACACAATCCTTAATCTAATAAATCGTTCACGACCAACTTTTTCACGATAAAAATTATTGAAATCTCTATGCAGGCCCGTGCCTTGCACGGGCTGTTACGCTAGTTACTATATATAATAGACCAACACAAGGGCAAAGTTTGCCATTTTAATGCTTGTGAAGTTAAGATTTTACCCCTATTTTTTGAAAAATAACAAAAATACCATTGTTATATTATTATGCAAAAATATGTTAATATTTGTTATTGTAGAGAATCGAACCTCCAACCTCCTTCTAAGAAGTCCAAAGCCTAACCACTATGCTAAGTTGCTTTTTGAGTTTACTTTAAAGATTTTATTAGATAAGTCACATTATTTTCTCTAATTCTATATTCTTTTTTTTATTTTGAACCTTTGAGTAAATAAAATATTGGTCCATATTATTTATATAAATTTGTATTTTTTATTTACGTTATTATATATATATATATATATATATATATATAGGTAAATCTGTCTATCTACTTATATATATTAAATGGCGTCTAAGGGCAAATTGAGCCCAAAAAATGGCTGTGAAATTACAATGTTACCCTTATTTGTTGAAAAATCACAAAAATGCCACTTTCTATAAGTTATGCTAAAAATTGATTAATTTGTGTTCTCATTAAGAATCGAACCCTTAACTTCATTTTAGCGATTTCATGTCTTAACCACTATGCTAAGTTAACTTTTGATTTGTAATTTAGAATTCCTATTAGGTAAATCATATTATCTCCTTTTATTCTTTTCATAATTTAAATTTTAAGTATATAGAACGTTGACTTATATTATTTATATACCATTATGTTTGTTTTTGTAGCTTTGTATATAACTACATATCCGATCATGTTTGTAAATTTTTTATTATACATGTTTCTTTTCAATTAAAAAATACCAATTATATTGTTAATTGATATAATTTATATTTATTTGAACTGGTCAAATATTTATACATAAAATATAATAATAATATTTGATCTAATATAAATTACATATTAGATACAAGGATCTCATTATTCGTTAGTTAATAATTTTTAAATTAAGAAAATTAGCGTTGATATTTTTCATTAAATTATGAAATAATTATTATACAATTTGTTCGTCTCATTCATTTGTTAACAGTTTTATTTTCGAAATGTACACTCCTTTATTTTTATCTTTCCAAAAGACATATTATTCTTTACAACTTTAATAAATCTCACATGTCACTAATTTGTCCATTTTTTTATCATTCCTTCACCGTTCACATCTTTCACAAAAATTTGATTTATGACACGAAAATTTAGTGTTTGATTTAATTTTTGATGCATGAAATTACACGAACACGAAAATAAATGATAAAACGTAAAATGTCTTATTGACATGTATTGTAGACTTTGTGATTATACAATAACCGCTCATATATATTATCTATACTTCCGCCAAAAAAATCTTAACTCACAATTTTTATTTAAGGGGTTGTCATTAACCAAAAAGTTGGTGATAAGACCCCTCTTTACTGTTTTCTTTTGATTTTGTTTTCGATTTGTATAGGTCTCTCTCATTATTGAGAGTTTTAGTACCCCGTTTAGTGGATTTTCTCTACCCATTCTTCGGGTTTGTTCTCTTTCCTTGTGAGAGTTTGATTTGTTTTAGTATCCGAGATCGTAGATCTGTAGGATTTATAATAGTCGTTCATTGATTTGGATTGTATGGAGTCGCAATTATGATTAATTGTTCGAATACGTATGGACGAATTAGATATATATATATATATATATATATATATATATATATATTGCACGACTACAACAGATTATTAGATTGTCTCTCTAAAAAGGCTGCAAACTTCAGCGATATGAACGAGTGATGTGCTACAATGAATGATTTGCTCAACAATCATAGTTCGGGGTGAAGAAAATTCTGATTTGATCTATTTTATTACGTGTTTGTTCTATTTTGATTATTTTTGTAGATCTCGTATGACCGTTTATTAATGAATTACTTGATTATCAAAAAAAAAAATTATGTATAAGATATAAAAAATTAAGAAAATTTGTAATATATCTGAATATATAATCTCACATACATGATTATCTTTTTTACAAATATACTTTTATTACATTAAAATCACATGAGTTTACAAACATCTATGTTATACACGAACAATTATGCTACAATAATTATTTATGTTACACTTAATTGATCATTTTAATTAATTGATCATTTTAATAAATTTCTTTTCACGGCATTGGAAATTTAATTATATTTAAGAAATTAATAATAATAATAATCATGTCATTTTAATAAATTTCTTTTCACGACATTGGAAATTTAATTATTATTTAAGAAATTAATAATAATAATAATCATGTAATTATTATCGTATAGATATATTGATCCAACTTTTTAAACCTGATCAAATTATAAAATATTTGGTTCATGAAAACGGCATACAATATTATAAAATTAATTTACAAATATAAAATAAAGTTGAAATACTATAATTTACCATATATTTAATTATAAAATTATTTCGAAGATGCTAATTTGTGCGAAAATTATTTTCTTATATGAAATAGGCCAACACAAGGGCAAAAGTTGCCAATTAAATGGTCGTGAAATTACCGTTTTACCCTCTTTTTTTTGAAAAATAACAAAAATGCCACTTGTATATTATTATACAAAATTGTTTTAATAGATGTTTTACTACAGAGATTCGAACCTCCAACCTCCTTCCAAGATATCCATGGGCTTAACCACTATGCTACATGTCTTTTTGAGTTTATTTCAAAAAACTTATTAGATAACCCACGTCTTTTATCTCTTATATTATTTTTTTTACTTTGATGATTGAATAAATAAAATGTTAGTTTGAATTATTTATATAAATTTGTTTTTCTTTTTTCCTTTTCAGCAAAATTACCGTTTTACCTTTTTTTTTTGAAAAATAACAAAAATGTCACTCGTATATTATTATACAATTTTTTTTTAATAGATGTGTTACTACAGAAATTCGAACCTCCAACCTCCTTCCAAGATATCCATGGGCTTAACCACTATGCTTCATGCCTTTTTGAGTTTATTTCAAAAAACTTATTAGATAACCCACGTCTTTTATCTCTTATATTTTTTTTTACTTTGATGTTTGAATAAATAAAATGTTGGTTTGAATTATTTATATAAATTTGTTTTTCTTTTTTCCTTTTCATGCCACTCGTATATTTTTATACAAATTTTTTTAAATAGATGTGCTACCACAAAGATTCGAACCTCCAACCTCCTTCCAAGATATCCATGGGCTTAACCACTATACTACATACTTTTTTGAGTTTATTTCAAAAAACTTATTAGATAACCCACGTCTTTTATCTCTTATATATTTTTTTTTTGCTTTGATGTTTGAATAAATAAAATGTTTGTTTGAATTATTTATATAAATTTGTTGTTCTTTTTTCTTTTTCGTAATTTTATATATCTATATATTCAATCACTATATATTATTGCAGTTGTATGTTTTCAATTTAATATATATTAATTATGTTGATTATAATTCATAATTTATATTATACTTTATTTGAATTAAATTAATTATTCATGCATAAAATATACTATTAAAATTTGATCTAATATAAGAAATATTATACACATTATATCTCTCATTATTAGTTATTTCTATAATTTTTAAACTAAGAACATTAGCATTCAAATTATACAAAAAAATTCGTCTACCTACTCTGTTCGTCGCATCCATTTCTTAACAATTTTCTTTTCCAAAATGTATTGTTCATTTGTTAACATTTTCTAAAGTAACATGTCATTCTTTATTAACTTATCTATATTTTTTTTCACCTTTCTAACCCCCTCCCCTTCAACCCCAGTGACGTTCGTGTCAAAAATCGGGGTGAGTTTTTAAAATATAGGATATTACATAGTATATAATTATATAATGATCAGTCAGACTGTTAATAGACGATAAAGTTTGGGAAAATTGAAAATTACAAGTTTTGAAAATAGAATTTCAAATTGTATTCCAAAAATTATTGTACGGTGTTAAAAAAAAGTATAATCTTTCATAATAATAATAGAACTTTATAGAATACATTAAATTGATTCGTAATGTCATATAATCATTTTGATAAAATGAAATTCTAAATAGGGTTTGTGGGTCCTTGACGACATCCTCTACAACATATACAATATTTCTTATATTAGGTCGAATTTCAATAGTATATTTTATGTATGAATAATTAGTTTAATTCAAATAAAGTATAATAAAGATATATAATATAAAAGTATGAATTTTAAACAACATAATTAATATATATTTAATCGAAAACATACAACTGTAATAAAATTCAGTGATTGAATATATAGGTATATAAAATTACAAAAAGAAGCCTTCGGGCCTGTAGATGAGTTGGTGAGAGCACTGGTTATTGACCAAAGCATTCAAGGTTTGATTCATGGGAGCGTGGGGAATTCTTCCTGCACTCTAGGGTCTGGCGTGATACCGATTGGGGTGTCCGGAAAATAAATTTTTTGACCAAAATTACGAAAAGATGAAAAGAAAAACTGATTTATATAAATAATACAAACCAATATTTTATTTATTTAAACATCAAAGTAAAAATAATATAAGATAAGAGAAGAAAGACGTGGATTATCTAATAAATTTTTTGAAGTAAACTCAAACAGACATGTAGAATAGTGGTTAAACCCATGAACATCTTAGAAGGAGGTTGGATGTTTGTTTTTTTGTACTAACAACTATTAATATATTTTTGCATAATAATATATGAGTGAAATTTTTGTGACGACCATTTAATTGGAAATTTTTGCCCTTGTGTTGAGGTTTAATATATAGTAATAAATTGGATTAAAATGTGTAACTATAAAACGATATTCCAAACACATTCTTAATGCATTTACTAAGTGTGTTAATATAATTTAATATAAAGATGAACACATGAGAGAAGTGCAGAATCAGTTCCCAAGTAAAAAACCAAAAACAAATAGGTGACATGAATACTCCAAACTGTAATAGGTGTTCATCTCCCAAGGTGTTTATCACAAACTTGGGTGATGTGAGGGTGTGCAAAGATGCGTCGGCCTTCAGCTTCTTTTTAAAATCCTCTATCTCATTCATGCATGTTCGATTATATTACAATAACATTGCATGCATATAACCTATTCATAACCTAGATTGAAAAAAAAAAAAAAACCAATCAATTCCCGAAAAACATATAACAACCGCTCTCTAACGCAAATTACCAATCTACAAACTATCCTTTCTCTGACACACAAAACACAGGTAAACCTGCTTATAATCACAAGAAGAACAATAGTACATTCGTGCTTCAAATTCTACATTATTTCAATCTGGTCTCAAAATCAATAATAGTCACTATAAACAAGTCTTAGAGCCTTGACATAGTTACGTGTGTGATTCAAAGTAATTACACTATTCGTCAAAAAAATTCTTTACTCCTCACTATGCATGAACCATACTTCTCATTTTACGCTCTCAAACTTAAGACTACACAATCCTTAATCTAATAAATCGATCACGACCAACTTTTTCACGATAAAAATTATTGACATCTCTATGCAGGCCCGTGCCTTGCACGGGCTGTTACGCTAGTTTTATAATATAAAATTCAATCACATTTACTACTTTCCTCCCTTATACCTACTTTATAGTTTATACTCACTTTATACATTAAATATTGATTGGTCCCACAATTTTACTCATTTTTCTTACTTTTCCATATTAATTTACAATTTTTCTTAATTTTCGTACCGTCTTCTCAATATAAATAATTGAGAGAGACGGAGAGAGTACTTGAAACCTTGCACGAGAACGGACAAAATTTTCTTAGAACTGCGATTGGCTCGTCCCAATCGAAATTACACATATCCTTTTTCCCCTAGTTTTGAGATTTCATAATTATGTGACTTGAATTTTGTTTTTATAACATAACATGGTTATAATATTTTTTTAAGTAGTGATGAATTTGTCAAAGAATAAATTTTAGATGTGTATAAACTAGTTGGTAGACTTTGCCAATTTAGTTTATCTTAAAAAATCTTGTAAATCCGTCTTTTTTTTTTTGTAGAAACGTGTTGCTTGCTTTTGGAAAAAATGTCAAACAATCACTTATTTCCTGAAGAAAACTGATAGTCGCAAACTTACTGTACTTATTATTTACAAATTGACAAATTTTTAATTTAAACAAGAAAATGAATTTGATCATTCTATCACACTACTTACATTACATCACAATAATAAAAGAAATTTAAGAAAGTATTTTAGAATCAATACATCTTCTGCCTGTATAAATTCAATGATTTTGGGGACACCTCCACCGAGAACTTCAGCACTCTTACGAATTTGTGATTATACAAAATGAAAATAAACCAAAACAAGAAAAAGAAAAATAAATAATATTAATTCGCTTGTAATAGTTGCGAATAATACAAATTAGGTATAGCTTTACGATTCATAAAAACCAGTCATCCTTAGAACAGAATTCCGGACTTGACTTAAATCTCTTCCTTTCAAAGTCCTTCCATTCCCGAAACACACCGAGAATGCCATTTTCCCGTTCTTACGCCGCCCCAAGATTACGTGGGGCGGCGTTATATGAACTTCAGCGTCATCATCGTAGGATTCTTCGAATAAATTTTTCGAGTCCATTGTTCGATAACATGACGAGTTTGTCGTTGGAAGAGATGCATTTCCCGGTATGTTCACCGGCCTTGAATTCTCTTTTTTCTTCTTCTTTCTCTTCAACTTCTTAGAATTGCGAATATTCCGCAGGTGATCATCATGATCTTCGTCGCCATTTTCTTCGAAAAGAATATCGCATTCTTGGAATTCTTGATCAGCCATGTGAACACTACAGTTGTGTGTGTGGGAGAGAGAGAGAGAGAAAGAGAGAGATTATATGTGAATTATGGGAAGTAGGAATTGGAAAATGGAAGGGAAAATGCGTGAGAATTTATAGTGGAGAAATGAAGAGGAATAGCTTTGTCTTGTAATGAGATGACGTGGATGCGTCGGAAATTATTAGTTAGAGATAAAAGGAAGATGTTGAGTGTGGCCCCAGCCTTCCTATGTCATCTCACTTTTCAAGTTATTTTTTTACAAGCCCATATGTACACATCTTTAATGTATAGAGATACATATTTTTTTTATTGAAATTGAGATCAAACTACTTCTGTCATATTTAAAATTAAGTTTGGAATTAAATATCTTCATGAGAATATTTTGACCTAAATCATAATAAAATGTATGCACCTTTGTTACAAAATTGAGTATCAAAATTAGTTAAAAAATGATGTAGCGATGATGAAGTGACAGTACGAAATATTTTTATAGATAAAATTAGTATGAATGCACGTGAATCTATTAATATGTAATCAATCAAAATTTAACATGCATCATTTTATAAAAAAAATTATACACTATAGCATTTTCCTACGAAATTACTTTGAAATAGACCTGTCCAGTGTCCAGTGTGCTCAAACCGTGGAGCGTGGACGAAGGTGCAAGGAACAGAAGAAATATTGAAATATAATGTGCGGGGCATAAGCGCGTGGGCCCCCATAATTTACATCTCCATGACCGGATAAAATGACTGTGGATAAATTCGTTGATTATGATAGCATGATTTAGAAAATTTTAATACATTAAAATTAAGAGATCACGTATCACGTATGAATATACATGTGACACTTGCGTGTAATCTGTATACATCTGAACTGATGTTTATCCGGATTAAAAGTGCATTTTTTTAAGGTTGTTTTCTCAAATAAACAGTTATCGAAAATAAGTCATAAATAGGTCTAGACCTATAAAAGGATTAATTTTAAATTGTCGTATCTTAAATGTTAAACTTTTTACATGGAAAATTCTGGCATTAATTAATATTATTTGCGCGATAGTGTCTATTTTTCTTTCTCATATGTATCTAGTTTCGTTGAAAATATATATGTAAATATTTTCAATCTATCCTACTGGCCTGCATCTTTATCAATTATTTTAGTTATGTAATATAGTTTAGATAAGAAACATTCCCTTCCTTAATCTAGTGATTAATTATAAATACAATTAAAATAAAAAATATTATATATATATATACACTTTGCAGTAAAGACTGACTAGCCTCTTCTTTCTTTTTATGATAGAAACTCTCTAAAGTGATATTGTTGGGATCGAAAAAATTTATTATTTTAGACAAATTATCATTTTAAAGGAGTAAAATTATAACTATCAATTATCAAGATCGAAATTATAACACTTTACTTTTTTTTTTTGTCTAATCTTATTTATATTCAGCAATAGTGTCTCATCGAAGTCCCACAGATTCAATTATAGCTGAGCTAATGAATTTATAAGCAGGATATTTGAATTAGTCTAGATATGCGCATATTGGTTCGGACATTTACTAATGCTAAAATTGACAAGCAAAGAAATAGTGTCTCACCGGATATAGGCAGTTTCCAATTTTTTGTTTAAATGCTAGACTTAATTGCACCATAATGAATTCAATTATTTTATTTTTATACGAAAATAGCTCAAATATAAAAGTAACCACTTTATACGCTTAACTATTTTTTCTTTGACAAAAAATTGCATTCGGTCAAATTCAGCAAACAGTCGTTAACTTTTTAAGGGTAAAATTATCCCAACTAATCCACAATAGCTCTGAAACGTGTTATGCATGGGTAATATATTCATCCCCAATTATATTTTTTCAAATCCTAAAAATCCAATCCCTAAATTGTAGATAACCACATACATAATTTGTACTTCACTACAAGAATAATCCTGAAAATCAAAATTACGTTAATCTTTGTTTTTTATGCCACCAAGGAGTGAATGAAGTAGTGAACTCAACCCGTTTCTCACCCCAAAAACAATCTTGAATTCTTGGTATCCTACCGGCAACCCACGCTATTTCCGGTCTCTAATTCAGATCCTTCACACAGTCCAGCCCAATCATTGTCAACTTCTCTGCAACTCAATGCACCATCTCCACCATCCACAACCTTATTCGTTGTTTCAATCACGAAACCGTAACATAACCTCCATCACCACCATAACTATACTTCAAAGTTGTTAATAACTATACATATAGTATATATATTCAAGTTGTTGGCTAAGGAGCGAGTCATTTTTGAAGTCCAGCTCTCCAGTTCATGTATTCGGGCATTGTATATTGATTTATACCCATGTCCAAGATATGTGGATTTCTATTTTCTTAGCATTTTGAGAAAAGTGGTTTTATGGAAAAAGATATTTGTATGTTAAGTAGACAATTTTGCACACCCATCTGTTAACTTCACGGAATGCAACTATTTGTTGAAAAAAATAGTTAGGTTCATAAAATGGCCATTATAATATATGGACCACTTTTGTACAAAAATAAAATAATTAAGTTCATCCTAACGTAATTAAGTCTAAATTCTATTTTAAACGTGGATCATTTACAAGGACAATGAAAAAAATATTCTTACATGCAAATAGAAAAACATGTCCTTATGTCGTGCACATACTAATTAACTTGCTTATCGATAATAAATTGAATTTTGTCATCTGTATAATTAGTGGAGTGGTTGCGGTTAATGTGACAGTCATATATAGGTGCAACGTTAATGTGGTTTTAAAAACATGCAACTCACGGCCCACGGGTTACCCAAAAAAAAACATGCAACTCATGGTAATATATGCATATCATGAATATATGCATATCATGAGGACTTTTTTTTTTTTTAACAAGAATGGAATCCATTCATTAATAAAAAATCATACGGTATTTACAAAGATAGTCGAGTCGAACAAACATAAAATCGAAACAATTGTCTATTCTCCTGAAAAGATAGTCTAGCAATTTAATTTGTTGAAGATGATGTATTTACATATACCCGCTTTCCTCCCTTCACCCGCTTCATCGTAACCTGTTTGAGCTATCGACCATGATTGCAATTTCATACAAACTTTTATCACTAAATCAAAACCAGCACTCACAATAAAGGAGAGAAAACAACACCCACTCACCATGGAGAGAAAAACAATACTGAAATTGCAAACTAAAAATCCAAATGAAAAGATCTTAGATCCAAAAAAGAAGATTATTAAAAAACAAATTAAAAAAAGAAAAGGATTGGGGCTTTCCACCGAAGATAAACCGATGAAAGCCCCCGCCGGTCACGTTAAAGAAGAAAAGGGGGAAGGGGCGGCGGCAGAGAGGAGAGGAAACCTGCAAGGATCTTATGAGGACTTAATCTTATCAAATTCGATTATAAAGAATAAAAGCAAGAAAATACTAGAGATTCCAATTATATTTCAAATTTATTCAAAAATTAATGTATTACATGTATTGATAATCCCTACGAAACACGGACTTAGATTAAAATATATATTAATCGAAATTGAAATGAAACTAAAGAAATTAAATTAAATTAAATTAAATTAATAAATCTTTGAATTATGTATTTAAAGGGAATCTAAATCGGGGTGAAACCAAGGAAGTTAAATCAAATAAATAAATTTTGTTTAATTATATAGTTGTAAGGAATCAAACTCGAATTTTGTGATAATCAAATTTAATATTTTGCTACTTTTACGCGTCATTTACACATGTTTTGAATATTAATAAACACTATAGATATTTGATAACTTTCCTAATTTTCATAACTCAAGTTCAGTCTACATATATTATAGTTAAAAGATTTAATTAGGACTAGAGATCTCTTTCTTAGGGCATCTCTAAGGGTATTAGGTAAATTGATTAGTTAAAATATTATAAAATAATTGTTAGCTAAAATTTGTTAAAAATTTGCTTCAACGGTATTAGCTATAATAATTAGCTAAACTTCAAAAAGTAGTATATATTGTATAATGGATAGGTAGGAATTGATTATAAAATCAATTCATTTTGCTTACATGTCTCCTCCAGTCCTCCAAATATGGCGACTGATAGGTCCATAATTTAATACATTTTTAATACCTATTTTATGTCTGTTTTCGTAATTTTATTATTTAATAAATTGTTTTCTTTTGTTTTGTAGGAAAATAAATAAAATCATATTTCAAGCAGAAAAAGGTGAAAAAAAGGCAAGGAGATGGAAATACTTGAAGTCAAAAGGAAATTGGAGAAAAATTGGAAAACTAATCGGAGAATAAAAAAGAATTGAGGAAATATTTTTAGAATACAATTTGTAGTCAAAAAGCCCAAACCCATTATTTTTCCCTATATATATGGGGCTCCTCTCTTATATTTGACACCAAGAATTTTATTTGCTTTTCTGTTTTTGTTATTCATAGATTATGCACTCTCGATTTTTATATAATATAATCTAATTTTTAATTTCTTATCTCTTTAATTTTTAATTTCATAGCCTATGCTTGCTCCATGAAGTTTTGATAGGTTATTGTTAGATAACAAGTTTCATAGTATATGCTTATCTTGTTAATTGATATATCTTATTTGTGAATGAAAGAGAATTGATTTTAGGGTGAGTTGATATTAATTGTGATTGATTAATGAATTCGGATTCCTAGGGTTTCCTTATTTGATTTTAATTGTTAATTAGGTTAAACAAATCTCATCTCAAATCTTATTGTCTAGTTCGCCTGAGTTATTTGTTAGGGTTTCGAAAATACATAGTCTATGTGGATCGATCTGTGATTGCTACAACTAAACACTGTGCGCTTGCAGTTTACATTATTTTTACACATCAAGTTTTTTGGCGCCACTGCCGGGGATTATTGGTAATTTTCACTCCTTGATATTTAATTCTTCAGATTAGTTTCTTGTTCTGCATTGTTTGTCTTTTAGGGAATAGTGAAGCGGAGGAAAGCTTGGACAAGAAGATTGCTAGAAGGCCTCTTCGTCTCTTGTGAAATTTTTGTAAGCGCTTTTCGGTATTCCGTATCACCTCTCTCTATTTTCTTTCCATCATTATTGAAAAATCCAAAAAATTTAGTTAGTTATTTGTTAAAAACCAATTTGTTGCATCATTCATTCTCTCACATAGGATCACATAATCTAGATTTCTTTATTGTCTTTATCGCTTTCCATATTATACAATTGTGGTGATTGCTGGAGGAAAGAGGTACGTATAATTTAGAATAGAACACGTAGTGTAGTGCATCCGTAAGTGTTTATTTCTCGTTCTTTGTGTGTTGCATCTTCTAATCAATCTTAAGGGCGCCACCCAATTTCAAGATAAGGTGAGGGATTTCATCACCCTTTCCTTGACCCACAAATCACTAATTCGTTCATCTTGTATTCCTTTTTCCTTAATAAAATTAATTAGACGTTAGCCCCCTAGGATATCGCGCTCAACTAGGAAGAGAATCTAGAAGGAACAAATCACTAAGTATTTTTCGGTGGTGTCTAGGCTAGCGAAAGCTTAACTGGCCTTTAGACTGGTGCCTAGAATGGTGGTTAGCCTCTTGGAAATGCTTCCTCCTGCCTGGCCAGTCACGATGAATGCTTTTTGAGCTGTTACTTTTAGTAGTATCTAATTGTTAGGAGCAAGGTCTAGATTTTTTTTAGGATAAGATAGATATTTCTTTTGATTTTGCATATTCTTGGGTGTTTACTTTATAACTCTTGTCTACTACGTGCTTACTTGATTGCTTCTCTTGTATGCAAAGTATTTGGATTCGAGACAATACATCTAGATTAGTGAGACAATCCGACCTTTCACTACTTGGAGTAGCAAGACAACTCGATTTCTCTTCACCCACTAAAATTGAGTCAAAAGAAGTAGAAGTTCCAACAACCGTCATGGCTGTTTCACTTAAAGAACGTTGTTACCCCGCTCGTACCGCTCAACCCTCATGCATAGTGCTACCAGCAGTAACTGCAAACAACTTTGAAATCAAACATCATAACATTAGCATGTTACCTAGGTTTGCTGGGGTAGAGGGAGAGGATCCATATCTTTTCATTCGAGAATTTGAGGAAGTGTGTGCTTTACAAAAACTTCAACAACTAAGTGAGGATTCCATTAGGCTTAGACTCATTAACTTTGATTTAAAAGAAGATGCTAAACAGTGGTTGTATAGTCTACCCGTTAATTCTATTTCCACATGAGAGGGATTTGTTGCTATATTTCTTAAAAAATATTTTCCCAACCATAAGGCTAATAGGCTTAGGAATGAAATCAACCAATTTCAACAAAATCCAAATGAGCCTTTTTGGAAATATTTTGATAGATTTCAAAAGTTGTTGTCTAAGTGTCCTCAACATGGTATAGAAAAATGAAGACTTTGTAAAATTCTTTATGAAGCCTTAGATAGCCAAACCACTGCCTTGTTAGAGTCTATGTGTAATGGTAGGTTTATGGATAAAACTGATGAAGAAGCTTTACAATTTTTTGAAGAGTTAGCTGCAAGAACAATGTTGTGGGAGTCAAATAGGGAACCTAGTCAGGAAACTGAAAAATCTAAGGGCGTACACGTAGTTGGTAATTCTATTGCAACCGAACCTAAGTTAGCTACTCTCACTAGACGTCTAGAAGCCTTAGAAACCAACAAGGTGTCCTCGCAAGTAATTCTGTGTGCAAACTGTAATTCTCCTACTCATTTGATAGAAAATTGTCCTGAAATTGAACAAGCCAATGCCATGTTTCAATCTAGAGTTAGGAATGACCCATATTCATCCACATATAATCCTGGTTGGAAAAATCATCCAAATTTCTCATGGAACCAAGGTCAATACAATCAGTATAATCAAAATTCTCAACCTGCTTTTCAAAAGCCCAATCCTGGTCCATACCCAACTCAAAATCCTAACTCATATCCTCCACAAAATCTCGGTCAATATCAAAACTCAGTTCCTTTGCATCCTCCTGGTTTTAGTGAATCTGATAAGAGATTTAATTCTTTAGAAAAGAGTATTGAGGCGTTATTGAAATCTCAAGCTAATTTAACTCAATCTCAACAAAATTTCATGAACACTATGACCCAAGATAGACAATTGCTAAATTCCAACGCTCAAGCCATATCTAAACTAGAGGTCCAAGTTAGTCAATTGGCAAACACCATCAGTGAGAGAGAGAAAAATCGATTTCCTAGTCAACCCGAGATTAATCCTAAATTTAATCCAAATCAAAAGTCTCATGAAAATGTGAATTCTGTTATCTCTCTAAGGTCTGGTAATCAATTCAACAATCATGCTGGTGTCAATACTCAAGAAGAAGATAAGCTTACATTTGAACCAAATCCGTTACTCTTAAATCCTAGTCTTAAACAATCTTCCAATCCCAAGAGTCCTGAAGAAGTTGAATCTAATGAGTCATCACCCTTCGATGAACCACCTTCAAAATCTCACTCTGATGTGTCTATTGAAAAAGTCTTTAAGCCAAAAGCTCTGTTCCCTCACAGACTTACTTCAAACAAACAATCTGCTCAATTAGATAAGATTTTGGAAGTCTTCAAGCAAGTCAAGATTAACATTCCTCTTTTAGATGCAATTCAACAAGTTCCCTCTTATGCGGAGTGTCGAAAAGATTTGTGTACTCATAAAAGAACCACTCATGTTCCTCAGAAAGTTTTCCTAACATCTAATGTTAGCTCTATCTTGTCAAATCAAATTCCTTTGAAGTATAAGGATCCTGGTTGTCCTACCATTTATTGTGTCATTGGTAATACTTTCATTGATAAAGCTTTACTCGATCTAGGAGCCAATGTGAATATTCTTCCATTATCTGTCTATCAAGACTTGGGTTTAGGTGAACTTAAAGAGACTACTATCACCCTTCAGTTAGCTGACCGTTCTGTCAAAATTCCTAAGGGTATGGTGGAAGATGTGTTGATTAAGGTAGGTGCTTTTGTCTTCCCCGTCGATTTCATTGTTCTAGAAACCGAACCTGTCCAAAATCACAAAAATCAAATTCCCATCATTCTAGAAAGACCTTTTCTTGTCACCTCTAATGTTTTGATCAACTGTAGGAATGGATTAATGAAACTCACATTTGGAAATATGCAAATTGATCTCAACATTTTCAATGTAGGAAAACAACCCAATGAGCTTTTTGACCAACCCATAGAAATTAACATGATTGATGAGTTAGTTGATAATGAAATCATGAATGTTGATGATGTTCTTAACTTTTGTCAAAACTACTTTGGTCAAGATTTGGATGATACTGGTCATAAAAATGAGATTAATGAAATGTTAAAGTCCACCATTCCTAGTTCCAATCGAGAGTTAGAACCTTTTTCTTTGCCACTTTATGAAGCTAATGAATCAGTTGAGACAAGTCCACCAGAATTAGAACTTAAATCTCTTCCCGAAACTCTTACATATATGTTTCTAGGTCCTTCTTCTGAGTCTCTTCCATTCATTCTTGAGGATAGTGCAATTGTGTCTTTTCTTGAGAAATATATTTTGTTGGAGCATGAGAGTAATAAAGAGCTTCATGAATTTGTTAAGTCTTCTGTTGGTGAGCCACCCCCACTTGATTTTAATCCATCTTTTTCCACTCTTGATCAGTCTTTGGTAGTTAATAATGAAACTCATCATGTTTTTATCTCTAGTGACATAGTTCATGACCAAAAATTTTAAGTTATTAATCTGCTTAAACAACATAAAGAAGCGTTTAATTGGTCTCTGGATGAAGTCAATGTAATGAGTTTTATTCTGGTTCCATATCATATTTCTCTAGTGGATACTGTCTTTTCTGTGGGTGAGTTTCACATGCTTGTTGATTGTGTTACGAAGGTAGTTTTTCCTCGATTTGGTATTGGTTAGTATGTGCTTTTGTTTTGTGTCTCTCATAGTGAAGTTTAGGTATGTGGGAGTCTGAGTGTGTTTATTGTGTGTGTGTTTTATAGGTAGTATTGTGTTTCTCCATCATGCCCTTATCAGATATTCTCGTCCTTTTACTTTGTCATTTTTCTCTCATTTGCATACATGGAGGACAATGCATGATTTAGGTATGAGGGAGGGGTTTAGTAGTATTATAAAAAAAAATGAAAAATGAAAAAATCCCTAAAAGAATTTTAGTTGTAAATTGTAGAATTCTAACTTTGTAAAACGATTGCTTGTGGCTTGATGCACCCTTACATGCTATAGTAATCTTGTGTTTCTGATACTTTTGATTAAGAAGTGATTTGCTAAGTTCTTGTTCACACACATACACTTGCAAGTTGAAACTAATAGAATTACTGAATGTTGCAAGTATTAGAAGGACATGAATATGTGCAAAATGATTTGGTTTCCATGCTTTGAGTACAAGTTGGTGCATTGAAGAGATTTTTACTTGGTATTGATTATGTTTTATCACCAAGTGAGTTTTTGAGCCTATATGCATATCTTTTGCATTTTATATTCGTTTGCTTGAGTGTCCACATGTTGTTTGCATTGCTAGCATTTGTTTGAGACCTTTCTTGAAATGCATAACATTATTTGATGATAAGATGATAAAGGCATTTAGGAATAACCTATATTTTCCAAATTACCACACCATTTCTATATGATCAATTAGTTACCCTCTTGAGCTTAATCCTATTTTTTCGGTGACACGACACATTATGTGCCTAGACCTTTTTCTTGTTTAGCCTTACTTATGCTTGATCCCAAATTGTCAATGGCTAGTAGGAACTTGAGGGAGTAATAAGGTGTGTAAGATGGGTTTACTTTTGTTCATTACTTTTGAGGAAATATTTGGTTTGATTGCTTACTTGATAGTCGTTGTTCAATAATTTTTTGAAGGAGGATTGTGATTGCTTATATCTATCTTTTAACTCTCGGGAAAAAAAGAGAAAAACAAAATATATGAAAAAAATGCAAAAAGAAAAAAAATAATATTATGAGAGCATACTTATGTTTGTGTGATCCTTCTTCATTCGACTAATCAAGCATTTTGTTGGAAGACAAGTAGAAAATTCATGTGTGAGGAGGATGTTTGGTGATGTGTATGATTAATTATGGTGCCTACTAGCTTTTGACACTTCACCTTATTTGACTTTACTTGACATACCTTGTCTCTAGGCCTGTTACAACCCAAATAAAGACCTTTTGATTATCATCATTGATGTATGTTGTGTTAAAGTTATATTGATACCAAATGTCAAGCATGCTTATGATTTTGTTGGAATAGAGTGATACACTTACCCTTGTTCTTGAGTGAATATTCTTTTGTGAGTGAAAGGTGAGTTATTGCTTGTTTCTACATTTGAGATTCCAAGTTTTGACTCAAAGGTGTACTCTTGTGGGCTTAGCAAGGTTACCAACTTATTCTTACACTTGACATGGACTTTTGAGCACTTATGCATATTTCTTTGAGTAGACTATGTGAATCCTTGCATCTTCCACGACAAGACATTGCAAAGTCATTTTTGATTCTTAAGTTGATGTAGCATGAGAGGACTTTTATGTGTGCCGTTGCACTTCCATGCGATCTTTTACATGAGCTAGATGGATTTTGTGGGTACATTCACTATAAACCCTCACGAGACCTTACTCGTCCACTAGGGCTGCCTAGGGGTTTAAAGGGCTTGTTACATATGCCAAATGCAACCGTGATCACCTACGGAAGTGGTATTATCTATTAGTTGGTAGTTTATAATATATTAGTTTTTCTCGAGGACGATCAAAAGATAGGTATGGGGGAATTTGATAGGTCCATAATTTAATACATTTTTAATACCTATTTTATGTCTGTTTTCGTAATTTTATTATTTAATAAATTGTTTTCTTTTGTTTTGTAGGAAAATAAATAAAATCATATTTCAAGCAGAAAAAGGTGAAAAAAGGCAAGGAGATGGAAATACTTGAAGTCAAAAGGAAATTGGAGAAAAATTGGAAAACTTATCGGAGAAGAAAAAAGAATTGAGGAAATATTTTTAGAATCCAATTTGTAGTCAAAAAGCCCAAACCCATTATTTTTCCCTATATATATGGGGCTCCTCTCTTGTATTTGACACCAAGAATTTTATTTGCTTTTCTGTTTTTGTTATTCATAGATTATGCACTCTCGATTTTTATATAATATAATCTAATTTTTAATTTCTGATCTCTTTAATTTTTGTTCGGCGGTCAAACCTTGTTCAGCAGCTAGTTTTGTTAATCACTTTGATACCTGGTTGATTTACTCTGTTTCTCACCACGTGCATGCTTCGCTAGTCTATATAATTTATTAGTTTATTATATAAACACTTGCCATTCACGTTCAAGTTGTTAGTTAGTTAAATTCGTGGCCATATTTTAATATTCTTAATTTTGTCTAATTCCCTTGTTCATGTTTACGTACTATAAATTTAATTGCCTCGTTAATTTTATAATCATCATGTCTAGCTAATTCTCTTGCCCTAGGATGAATATGAAGTTAATTTAATTATTCTTGATATCTTCTTGTTCCTATTTGTTGTGCCCTAAATCTGTCTGGGATTAATTTACGGCCCATAGAGATTACAAGCCCATTTGATTGGGCCAAGGCTAGTCAAAGAGGCCCAATGGAGATGCTAATAAGAGAATTAAGAACAAGTCATGAGTTATTAGGGGGTTCTACCCTCATGGCAGCTTCACAGTTGAACCCCGTCTACAAGCCTACTTTCCAGGGTGCGTCTGTCTATGTCTAGCGGGGGTATCGCCAAAACCCCCTAGAGGCAGTGTCCTACTCAACTACAGCCTCCTAAACTTAAGGAGCACGTCTCTATCTTCAAGGAGTCGATTCTAAGTCCATCTCTATCACCTGGGATGAGATAAATACATCAACTATGAGGATATTTATTAAATATACAAGAGATATACATACATAAGCTGAATATATCACTTTATACACGAAGATGAAGGCTTCTAGTGACCTACTAGGAGTAGGACTCTTAAGAGATTATCAAATATTCATCAATCAAGCATATCCAGGAGGCAAATATCTATCAAAACTATGGCTTATTCATCAAGCAAGGAGTCCAAACCCTAGAGAACTACATATGGACTTGATTCCTATAAATATAGGATGTGTAGGCCATTTACAAGGATCCCCCGTCACATTCTCTCTACTAACCTCGAGTAGGAGCACTTGTGACAGACATTTCCGGCAATCCTCCCCTCTATATTGCCCGGAAACCTTGTGAATTCAGTCCAAATACAGCCACAAACACCTCTCGGTTCTAGGCAGTTGAACCCTGGCAGCAACGTGCGAACCTCATTCTGTGCCGGATTCTATGCTCTTGTTCTGTTATTCCAGCAAACCTCCAACTAATTGTTGTACCAAATTCCTCTCACAACATTTTTGGCGCTAGAAGGAGGAGATTTGACTAATCTTTTGAGAGGAGAGATAACAAAAAGCTCCGGCGATGATCGTACACAGAA
The DNA here is from genome assembly GCA_030848705.1 of Heracleum sosnowskyi. Taxonomy (NCBI): domain Eukaryota; kingdom Viridiplantae; phylum Streptophyta; class Magnoliopsida; order Apiales; family Apiaceae; genus Heracleum; species Heracleum sosnowskyi. The sequence continues at coordinate 103,570,147 of CM061241.1, read as the reverse complement.
GGACAACGAGGTAATCATGAAAAAGAGCCCGAGGACGAAGTTTCGAGCATGAATTTAATGGATGTCCAATACGTAAGAAGGAAAAGCAATTCTCTGGAAAAAATATATTAAAACAAGAAGAAACGGAGGACAAATCATGGTTCATTAAAAAAAAGGTGAAGAAGAAGAGGGTGGTTACCCACAACCGCCTTCACCCTAATAAATCTGATGGAATTTTGAAAAAGAATTGGTTATTTGGTGGTAAAAGGCACAAAAAGAGGAGATATGGCTCTGAGGTGCATAGACTTTCATCTTGATGAAAAATGCCTGAAAGGAATGGTCGAAAAAATAATTTTTGAAACGTTATTTACCCTCGGAAGGATCCAGGAACGGGTTCCCTGCTGAGGGGTTCCAGGACTCAGAAGATTCTCACATCAGGAGCGTTACACGCGGGAAGCTGAACACCCACCTGCTAATGGAATTAAAGGTCATCTGAAGAGGTTCCAGTCGATGGGTTAAAGGAGCAAGGACAAGAAGAGCCTCTATCTGAAGACTGCAGCCTTGGAAGAAGGTTCCCGTAACCAAAGGCTAGGGGTTCAACCAGACTACTGGTTCTGCCAGTTAAGGGTTACCTTTAAAAATCGCGGAGCAAAACTCCAGTTCGTGCCAGACTTTAGTCTATAAGAGGAGTAAGCGAATGAGCCCCGAGTGAAAACAAGGGTGCGAACCCCCTGGGTGATGATCAACAGATGAACCTGGATGATGACAAGAATATAAACCTCCTCATAGTTGATCATATTTAACATAATTCTCTTTAGATGCCTCTTGTTTCTTACAACGAGCTAGCTCACGTAAGCTTAGAGGTATCTTACTGGAATTTCTTATACTCGGTATGGAGGTCTCCTATCAACACTGATCATAAGAATACTAATTATTTGAAATACTAAGCTCCCATGAAGGAGAGGTCCATCGATTTAAATAACTATATCAGGGGTTACGTGATGGAAGGCTCCAGGAAGATAAGTCCCAGGACCCCCAAGCTCCACTTAAAAGAAGCCCCAATGTGTTTGACAGACAGGGCATGAAGCTTAAAAATGGTGCTCTTTGTAACAAAAAGAAGGAGTGACTAGTGAAGATAGCTCCCCTAGAAAATAGCTTCCCGATAATGGGATTCACAAGGGTTCTACATTCAAGGATAAGGTTCTTGAGGTGAAAGATCAGGACACATAGAACCACATAAAATGCCTATCAAATGAAAACATCATGGAGGGAGTTCCAAGCGGTATATAAAGAAAGAACCTCAACCTAAAGGTTCCACCAACATAATACTGAGGTCATAGAAGGTTCCCTCAATGGAGGTTCTAGAGCAGAAGCCCAACATGCATCATATCTAATTCCGAAAGAAAGAATAAAAAATATTCTCAAAGAAGATGGTCAAGGAAAGAGCTCCTGGCCTACAACTTCTAGACTATAGATGATAAGCTGTGTAAAGAAGAAGATTTCTGGTACATGGTTTAGCTATTAAAATTCACAAGAAGCTAAATAATGAGTACCTCCACTACAAGTTGGAAGAACCTAGGAAGAAATCTGGCACAGGGGTTTAAGCAAAGAAAATCTTATTCAAAGTCTCTTAAGAAAAAATGGAAAATAGTGGAACTCAATCTTGGGGTTCCAATGTGGCCGTTCTACCACAACACGAGGTTTCACAATGGCAACGTAATTAGATCATATCTTAATGTTGGATGGAAAATCAAATGTCGACAGAGAGGTTCCTCTACAACAAGCTACTGCAATTTATTGAGGTTCACTAAAGGATTCACCTTGTGCCCTGATGGCTGTTCTCATGCCCCTTCTTTAGGATTCATCTAGCACCCAATTGGATTCACTTTATGCCCTAATCAAGCCACTCCCAAGAGGATTCACATGGTGTCCAGAAGGGACATCTCACTGTACGAATGGCTTGATTGAGGAAACGATCGAAAACGAACGACTCACTATACGAATTCAAAGGAAGCTTAATTTTGAATGCCGGAAAAATCATTTTATCAACAGCTCTAATGATGGAACCTCATAAAAAAGGTTCAAATTTTTTGGTGGGTAGTACCACCCATGACATAGTCACTGGCTGCTCTAATAAAGGCAAGAGCTACAGAAGAAGGTGAAAACAACTTATACAGGCCCTCATGTTGAAAGCCTTTACAACAGTGGAAGATGGAAGTTCAGAATATCTAGTGGCGAGCATAAAACAGAACGTGCGAAACCCTGACTTGGGTGAAGCTGAAGCTCCAGCGGAAAAGTTATCATGGAAGCTGGAGGTGGACACTTAGCCACCTTACTGGAAAAATTATGAAGATAAAAGTCTCAATATAATTCTGAGAGTTATGCTACCACACGAGGAAAGAGGTATGACTAACCTTTTGGTTAATAAAGGAGGAAGTCAAGGTTCATACAAGAACCCCTTAAGGAACAAACCGAAGAGCTGTGGAAGATCAAGAAAACAACGAAGTTAAAAATACAATCTCAGCTGGAATGGACTTGGACCCTCGTACGCTGAAGCAATGGAAGAAAGACAAGGGTAGTTTCCCCCAATGTACTTCTATTAGCAATTTTCTTATTAAAGGATGGAAGAAACCTGAAAACCCTGGTAGAAGGCGTGTGTTACTAGCTTCTTGAAGGCATATTCAGACTTCTCTTCAAAGAGTATGAGAAGCTCCATAAGTCTCAATTCTTTGACATGGACAAATTACACCAGAGACCCAGGGGGAAATATGCTACCTCATATTGTGCATTCCATGATGGAATCGGACATGAAACACGCATATGCCGTCAGTTGAGAAACTATGTGAAAGTCCTGATCAGGGATGGGCACCTGGCAGAATTTGTGGTACATGAGACTAAATTAAATAGTGGCTAAAGCACGACCAAGGCTAAAAGAAAGGAATGAGCATGGAGAATCCATCCATGTAACGTTTTTCGTAAACCTCTTTCAGGTTCAAATTTAATAAAGGGAGTTTATTAGTTATAACGGCCCCACTTTAGGATTCTTACGGTTATCTGAGGTCCTCTCTTGCTCTAGTAGATCACTGGGGGTAGTGCATGTACACCCCCATTAAATTATTGATTTATGCCAAGCTGAATTGAGTTAAGTAGTTTATCTTTTAATTGCGTATTACACATTTGTTATATATGATTATTCACTGTCATTTGCTGTAATACGATTTATATGCCTTGCTTGCACTTCTTATTAGGGGGTACGCACGCTCGAACCTAGTTCTTTACTCTAAATAGCTTTATACCAAAGAACTTGGGGGGTAGTGGGTATACGCATATATACCCCAGAATGGTAACTTGAAAATAACGATATTTTAAAGCAAACTCAGGATCTTGAATGGGTGAATTGTGCACACTCTGACTTAAAACATATAATAAAACAAATCATATCTAGACCCACACGAACCCTCCTTAGGTAGTGTGGCTACGTCCACACGAACCCTCCTTAGGTAGTGTGGCTACGCCCACACGAACCCTCCTTAGGTAGTGTGGCCAGGTCCACGTGAATCCTCTATAGGTGGTGGAACCTCTTCATGTGGGGTACTTTATATAGCTTAAGTGCTATACAACTCCCACCTAATGGGGTACGTTACATGGCTTAAGTGCCATACAACTCCCATTCACTCTGCCCACGTTAATCCTCTATAGGTAGTGTGGCCAGGTCCACGTGAATCCTCTCTAGGTGGTGGAACCACTTCACGTGGGGTACGTTACATAGCTTAAGTGTTATACAACTCCCACCTAATGGGGTACGTTACATGTCTTAAGTGCCATACAACTCCCATTCACTCTGCCCACGTGAATCCTCTATAGGTAGTGTGGCCAGGTCCACGTGAATCCTCTCTAGGTGGTGGAACCTCTTCCTGTGGGGGTACGTTACATAGCTTAAGTGCTATACAACTCCCACCTAATAGGGTATGTTACATGGCTTAAGTGCCATACAACTCTCATTCACTCTGCCCACGTGAATCCTCTATAGGTAGTGTGGCCAGGTCCACGTGAATCCTCTCTTGGTGGTGGAACCTCTTCCTTTGGGGTACTTTACATAGCTTAAGTGTTATACAACTCCCACCTAATCGGGTACGTTACATGGCTTAAGTGCCATACAACTCTCAATCACTCTGCCCACGTGAATCCTCTATAGGTAGTGTGGCCAGGTCCACGTGAATCCTCTCTAGGTGGTGGAACCTCTTCATGCGGGGTAAGTTACATAGCTTAAGTGCTATACAACTCCCACCTACTGGGGTACATTACATGGCTTAAGTGCCATACAACTCTCATTCACTCTGCCCACGTGAATCCTCTATAGGTAGTGTGGCCAGGTCCACGTGAATCCTCTCTAGGTGGTGGAACCTCTTCATGTGGGGTACGTTACATAGCTTAAGTGTTATACAACTCCCACCTAATGGGGTACGTTACATGACTTAAGTGCCATACAACTCCCATTCACTCTGCCCACGTGAATCCTCTATAGGTAGTGTGGCCAGGTCCACGTGAATCCTCTCTAGGTGGTGGAACCTCTTCCTGTGGGGGTACGTTACATAGCGTAAGTGCTATACAACTCCCACATAATAGGGTATGTTACATGGCTTAAGTGCCATACAACTCTCATTCACTCTGCCCACGTGAATCCTCTATAGGTAGTGTGGCCAGGTCCACGTGAATCCTCTCTAGGTGGTGGAACCTCTTCCTTTGGGGTACGTTACATAGCTTAAGTGCTATACAACTCCCACCTAATGGGGTACGTTACATGGCTTAAGTGCCATACAACTCCCATTCACCCTGTCCACGTGAATCCTCTCTAGGCGGTGGAACCGCTTTTTGTGGGGGACATTACATAGCTTAAGTGCTATACAACTCCCACCTCATGGGGTACGTTATATGGCTTAAGTGCCATACAACTTCCATATAATCTACCCGCGTAAACCCTCAAGAGATAGATGCACCTACACTCGTACCCGTAAAAAGATAAATCCTAACAGTTTTTAGCAACTAATTATGTTCACTAGAGCACATTTACACTCCCTACTTTACGCTTGAAAATAGAGTAGGTGCGCTCACTGGCTATATGAAACGAATAATGACTTAGTCTCAGTTTTACTCATTCAAACCACCCATGAATATGAACATGTGCCTAACTGGACCTTAAAGTTTACAATGGCTTGCGAGTTAAATTGTACTTAGTGGTTTAAATCTTGCATGAGCATTATCCCGCTCGACCTACTTGCTAGCTGTAATCATATATGTGGACAGTTTGAACTTTTTATGTGCAAGACGGGCATGCCTTATAGTACTCATAGTGTCACTCGTATATATAACATGCACAAAAGGGTTATGACATGATGTGTAGATGCACGTAAGGAATATCATATGAACTAGGTGTGTTTTGTTCATCTATTCTAAGTGATCTAACATATTATGTTTAAGTGTAATACATGCAAGAGAAGGCATGATATCAAACGTATATGGGGACATCAGAACAGATTCATGATATACTTAAACCAAAAGAAAGCAAATCCAAAGTTATGGATACAATTGGCGAAGCATTTGGAGGTGCCTGCACCCTCATCAAATAAAAGTTGTGGCACGATGGCCGAAATAAGTGTTCAGAAAGCATAAAGAAATATACTTGCCCATTCGAGGGCATAACGGTTCACTCAAAATAAACTTGAAACAACAACACACTTACTGAGTGGATTTGGTTGGGGAAACCTCGGGTTCCGTCTCTCCAGAAGGGACTTCATCCGCTGCTAGGCTTGCTAGATGAACTTCAAGATGGGCTTCATCTAGAGGGATCTCAAGGGTGGCTTCATTCACCCGAGCTTCAACCTTGGCAGCTCTAGTTGCTTCAATCGTAGCAGCCTCCTTCATAGGTATATCCATTTCGCTAGCAACGGCATCAACGGCCTTCCTCTTGTCCGCAACATCAGCTTTCTCTCTCTTAATGCGCTCCACAGCATCCACGGCATCCTAACCCAGCAGCGCCCACTCCAAGCCTGGAAAGACCTCGTATGTTGATGTAATATAATCCTTGATCCCAGTGGCGTAACCTGCCTCGTAAGGGTCTTCATCAGAATTAGCAGATGAAGGTGCAACTGTGGCTGACTTAAGAGCCTTCATATGTGCCTTCAGTTCTTTTAACTCTTTAGAGTGGGCAATCTTTGTATCCTCCAACTGCTTATCAAGCTTCAAGACGATTAGATCATGCTTTTCACGATCTACCAACAGCCTATTACGTTCCTTGATCAAAGCGGATTCACTATTGGAGAGATTCTTGTTGGACTCTAGCAATTTCTTCTTCTCGTCTCTCCAAACCTTGGCTTCCATTTTTGAATTAGCAACTTCTTCGCGGGCCATGGCATCCATGAATCGCCTCTACAATCTCACTCCTGTATTTCAAGAAAAAGAACACGCACTGGGTACTGACAGAAATCACCACAGGGGCAGCCTCAACCAATGACATCTTGTCCCATTCAGATATAGAGCTATGCGAGACGTTCTCTTTAATAGACTCCAGAAATTTGCTCATGGAGGAAGCAGTCTCGGAACCATGGGGGCTTTTTAAGGTCACTTGCCTTAACCTTTTCTGGCTAGAGGAACTTGGAGTAGAGGAAGCCCCAGTCAACTGTTGATGCCCCCTTTTTCTTGAAGTTGTCGACCTATCTATGCTTGCTGAAGCCCCAGGGGACTTTAGGAGTGCAATCGCTCGAACCTCAATGTCTGGGTTACCTTTATGGTCGGCTGGACGAGCAGATTTCTTAATGAAGCTTGATACAGAAAACGACATATCTGTACAAAAACATGAAAATGAAATGGAGTTAGTACAAGGTACGCATAATAAGGCAAATGAGCATGTCATACAAGAGCAACCATACTGACAGAACGATAATGCGTATAATAAAGACGCGTTGCAGGGTTTGTGCATGTTCCCAAGGCACGGATTTCTAGGGAAAGTGGGAGAGTTTTATTCGGTTTTGGGTGTATCTCTTCTCGTTTGAATTGATTTGAAATATTTTAAAATTCTGATTCAATTCAAATACAAAGTGTTCCCCCAAAGTATCAGCATTATTTTTGGAGTTTGTCTACAGCGTAGGGTAAGGGTTCCATCGCTTGAACTAGACCCGTCAATTTTATACACGACACGACTTACACGACACGACACGAAAATTTAGTGTTTGTGTTTGCATTTTAAGTACACGACACGAAAATACACGAACACGAAAGTACACGACCCCGATTTAGTGTCGTTTTTGGATTTACCCTTCAAGTACACGACACGACATAAATAAATATATAAATAATTAAAAATATATATTATATATATAGTATAAATATTAATTGATATTACATGAAAGTAATGTGAATTTTAAGAAATTTCGTGTAAACATTCGTGTTTTCGTTGTTATTCGTGTCTATTTCGTTTCGTTTAGTTTCGTGTACACGAATGGTACACGAAAAAATTCAGGTATCTCGTGTCGTGTCGTGTCAAGTCGTGTATCACTCGTGTCGTGTTCGTGTAACAGTTTCAGGTACACGATTTGAATTCGTGTCGTTTTCGTGTATAGCCAAAAAGTACACGAAACACGAAACGACACGACACGACTGATTTTCCAGGTCTAGCTTGAACCCATAAGTTCGGTTACAAAGATTATCAAGGTACATATTCGGTTTAATTCAGCCAAGTTTGGAAGACCTTCTACTGGATGATTATCCTTCTCGTGTGATACCTCTTGTTTTTTACAAGGAGCTAGCTCACGTAAGCTTAGGGGTTCACACGGTAAGGCGATTGTTGAGTGGAAGGGCGTACGACTAGTTGAACCTTACAATGACGTCCTATAGGTTCCCCTTGCATTTTATGGCTACGAGGAACCAGGGGGTAGTTGTTGTGCCCTAAATCTGTCTGGGCTTAATTTATGGCCCATAAAGATTATAAGCCCATTTGATTGGGCCAAGGCTAGTCAAAGAGGCCCAATGGAGATGCTAATAAGGGAAATAAGGTCAAGTTGATAACGTGTATTTTATACACGTTTTTGTCTCTCTTTCTCTTGGTTTTCTTTCGGTTCCATATGCATTTTATTTATATTTGTTATGTTTTCCTTTTTCAGTGCCACATGATTATTTGTTCAAAAGATGGCTTATTGTGGTCTTGAAAGTAAAGATTATTCAAGAGGGAATTTAGATGATGTTGGATTGCGATGCCGGGAGGTTCATTATGCATGATTTTGGAGATTTTTGTCTCGTACGGGCGTCCGCACGGCCATTCAATAGGCCGTACGGAGTGTTCCAAGTGATGCAGTTTGAGTTTCCATTTGTACGGGCATCCGTACGGCCGTTCAGCAGGCCGTACAAAGTGATGCAGTTTGAGTTTCCATTTGTACGGGCATCCGTACGGCCGTTCAGCAGGCCGTACAAAGTGTTGCAGTTTGAGTTTCCATTTGTACGGGCATCCGCACGGCCGTTCATCAGGCCGTACAAGTCATGCTGGAACTATTTGGAAGCAATTTGACTATTTTGTCCTCTTGTCTAATGGATGTATTAAGTGTGTAGTTGAGAACCAAACATTATCATATCCTTTATCTCAACATTATCTCATCTTTCTCTCACCAAGAACATTCAATTAGGGTTAGAGGAAGCATTTATTACTTGTAATCTAGCATTGATTATGAGTAACTAACTTCATTTATTTGGCTCAAGGAAGGATTTATTGTACTAAACCCATTTCATTTTAAGTAAGATCTTTTCACTCTATCTTGAATACTTGTGTTGTATTGTTCATGAACTTGCTTGGAGATTTGTAAGTTGCTTCACCTTACTCTTCTTGTAATTTCAATTGCTAATTGTTTGTGCTAATACGTAATTGTTAGTACATTCATTGTAGTAGCACAAGATTTAGTGTACCTAAATCCTCAATATTTAAGTGCAAGTACCTAGGTTGAGCTCCTCATCCTTGGATTTGTCCTAACCTCTCTTTGTTTAATTCCTTGATTTGGTTAAACTAGTATTGCTTCAATATTGGTTGCTAGTATCAAGAGAACTAATTTATGTGCTTCACTAAATTAGTGTTTTACAAGAGAAATAAGATTTTGTGTGCTTCACCAATTATCTTGGTTAAGTAGAGTTGGGTTTGTCTTGCTTGAATTTGTTGGGGTAAAGTGCTTGATTTTCCATTATCCTTGGGTCAAATATCTCTTTATCTTGCTAATTAACTCATTGTGCCTTGTTGTGTTGGTAAATTTGGATGATTGCCATTATCTTAGTTGCATTTCTCTAGCAATTTATTTTATGTATGCAAGGTGTTTGATAAAATACCACAATCAACTCACCCCCCCCCCAACAATTTACTTTACACTAGTATTGAACGCTATTCCCTTGGGTTCGATCCCTACTTGCCACATTTGCTATATTTTATAGTTAAGTGCGAACATAGTAGAGCATAACATTATTATTATCAATTTGGCGCATCGACGACGGGCGTGGCCACAAGTCATGAGTTATTAGGGGGTTCTACCCTCATGGAAGCTTTACAGGCGAACCCCGTCTACAAGCCTACTGTCCAGGGTGCGTCTGTCTATGTCTGGCGAGGGTATCGCCAGAACCCCCTAGAGGCAGTGTCCTACTCAACTACAGCCTCCTAAACTTAAGGAGCACGTCTCTATCTTCAAGGAGTCGATTCTAAGTCCATCTCTATCACCTCGGACGAGATAAATACATCAACTATGAGGATATTTATTAAATATACAAGAGATATACATACATAAGCTGAATATATCACTTTATACATAAAAATGAAGGCTTCTAGTGACCTACTAGGAGTAGGACTCTTAAGAGATTATCAAATATTCATCAATCAAGCATATCCAGGAGGCAAATATCTATCAAAACTATGGCTTATTCATCAAGCAAGGAGTTCAAACCCTAGAGAAGTATATATGGACTTGATTCCTATAAATATAGGATATGTAGGCCATTTACAAGGATCCCCCGTCACATTCTCTCTACTAACCTCGAGTAGGAGCACTTGTGACAGACATTTCCGGCAATCCTCCCCTCTATATTGCCCGGAAACCTTGTGAATTCAGTCCAAATACAGCCACAAACACCTCTCGGTTCTAGGCAGTTGAACCCTGGTAACAACGTGCGAACCTCATTCCGTGTTGGATTCTACGCTCTTGTTCCGTTATTCCAGCAAACCTCTAACTAATTGTTGTACCAAATTCCTCTCACAACACTATTAATTGGTTCTCATGATTTTTCTTGGTGCTTAATTGGTCAATTGACAAAGTGATTTTGATATATTATTGTTACCGGATTTATTTTTCATAGCCTATGCTTGCTCCATGAAGTTTTGATAGGTTATTGTTAGACAACAAGTTTCATAGTATATGCTTGTCTCGTTAATTGATATATCTTATTTGTGAAGGAAAGATAATTGATTTTAGGGTGAATTGATATTAATTGTGATTGATTAATTGATTCGGATTCCTAGGTTTTCCTTATTTGATTTTAATTGTTAATTAGGTTAAACAAATCTCATCTCAAATCTTATTGTCTAGTTCTCCTGAGTTAATTGTTAGGGTTTCGAAAATACATAGTCTCTGTGGATCGATCTGTGATTGCTACAACTAAACATTGTGCGCTTGCAGTTTACATTATTTTTACACATCAGCGACCCTAATTGGTGTTTTGTAAAAATTTACCTAACAGGAAGTACCGTTGAAGAATGGTTTTAGAGACTGTTAGCTATATCAAATTGCCAGCTAAGAAATTTTTGCTAAAAGATGCATCTCTTGGAGATGCTCTTTTTCGGTTAATTATATAGCATGGCAAGTAATAAGAAAATTTTAATTACACAAGAGCAGAAGTCTGGGTGAACTGGGTGCAAGTTAAGTGGGTAACTGGGTAAGTGATCAGAATTCTGACGTGAGCCGTAAATTTGAAGGCGATGCATGCAACACGGGCGCATCCATCAGCAACTGCGCCGTTTCCGTCCACTTCTTGATTACAAAAAAAACACTATATTTATTGAAGGATGCCATATTTATATGTTCCTACTTCCGTTTCATAATACATGTCCACTTTCCATTTTTAGATTTTCATTTTGAAATGCTTTGATCGAACAGCTTTACAAATAATTTTTAAAATTTTCTTTTTGTGAATACAAATTTAAATATCAAACTTTTATTTAAAAAAAGAAATTTTGAAAAATAATTTGTATAACTATTCGGTCAATGCATTTTGAAATACGTGCTCAGAAGCAAAAAATGGATAAGTATTTTGAAATGAAGAGAGTAAATATATATATCGGACCCTAATCCACATAAGAATCTTGTAGTCCTCTTGAGTCTCACGTTGTCAGCCGCCGCACTTTGATTTACGGTGTCCACACTTGTTTCCGTATAAGAGCAACTCCAAGGAGGTTTTCTATTTTCAATCCCTAAAATATTATAAATAAATGGTTACCTAAAATATAGGGAACCAAAAAGCTATTTCACTCCAATGATATTTCCTATATTGCTTCCCTATATTTCAAAAGTAATGTTTAATTAATAAAGATGAAGGATGATGAGAGTAATATTGAATATTTAATTAGTATATATGGAGGATGGATGTAGTGGAAGATGATGTGGCAATTATAGGGGAGCAAAATTGCTTCCCCAAATATAGGGTATGAGTTTCTCTTACCTAAAAATTATTGGTAAGGGACATGATGGTGGAGCAAGAATTTTGAACTCAAATCCCTAAATTAGTCCATGTGGACACAATATAAGTAAGGGCTCATTACCTTTGGAGTTGCTCTAAGCAACACATTTTGCCAGACTTAGCGTATGCACTTTCATCTCATAAAAACCATATTAATTAACTAATGGACTTGGGCAAAATTATTATAATTTCAACGAAATTATAATGAAAATGATATAAAGACAGTCAAATATTATCCGCAAAACTGAGATTAGCAAAAAAAAAGATGTTATCTGCAAAATTAGTCTATATAGCTTGTTATAAAATGTTTTTTGTTTTTTTTTGAGGGATGTTATAAAACAAACTTTAATATTATTTTATCAAAAAACTTAAAACAAAAAACATAATTGTAAATAACTCCATATCAGTATTAAGGCATATGAGTGCAGATTCCCATTCCCTGAATTTTCAAAAAAACAACAAAAATTTCCACTCAAGAGCAATTGGGCCTATTTAGGTATGACCCAGTAAATCAGGCCCAAATTTATTCCTGTTCAGCTCAAAATTTTACAGGCTTTCGTCTAAATAATTAAACGAATAGCATCTCCAAGTCCAATACTTAAAAAAAACATTGTGCGTGTTTGGCAACACTTATTTGCTAGTGTTTTGGGCTTAAAAGCCCACTTCTGCTTATGGGCTGTGTTTGGGGAAATAATTGAAATCAGCTTATCACCACTTATTATCCATAAGCTCAATATTATCAGAGGCTAACATTCAGCGTAACTTATTATACTGTTATTATCGGTATTCTTCAATTCTTCATTTCCCCTCTCTTCTTTCTTCAATTACTATCTTCAATTACTTCTTTCTTTTCATTTACTTCCTTCAACTGTGAGAATTCAATTCTTTATTTTCCATCTGCTTTCCAGCTGCTGTATTAATTCCTCCCTTTCCTTTTTTCAATTGTTCGACCTTCTCATTCTCACTTTCCTTTTTCTGTAAAAAGCAAATACAACATCATCGGTTCTCTTCCTTTCGATCTTATTGTGGTATGATGCTTTAATTTTTAATGTTCACGGAGTTATACATACATATATATATATACATACATGTTTGTGTTGTATTCAATTATTTGTTTTTAATTTCTTGTGTTTTATGTGTGTTGGTGTTAAATACATATATATACATGTTTGTGTTTGTCTTGATATTTATATGATTTCTGTCTTGATACATGTCATTGTGTTTGTTATGCAATCTTGTTTTTAAACCCGTTTAATCAAGCCGCTTCGAATGTTTTCTGTTTGGTTTGGTAAATAATTAGTCACTATAAATTACCAATCTCCGAAATAGCAATGATTTGGTTCTAATAAGAAGGTATGTTGTGCTTGTTTATTTTTGTCAAGCGTAGATGGCGACAACCTCATCGGTGAGCCCTAATGCTAAGTGGACAGATGAATTACATAAACTCTTTGTTGAACTATGTGATGCTGAAGTTATCAAGGGCAATAAAGTAGGGACAACTTTGAATAAGGAAGGTTGGGTTGCAGTTCACACGGAATTTGTGAGGCAAAAGAATGTCCCGTGGACCATAAGACAATTTAAAAATCATTGGGAGGTGATGAAACCGGATTACCAGCTTTTCAAGAAATTGAAGTTCAGAGAGAGTGGGTTGGGATGGAACGAGAATACCAAGACAATCGAGGCGTCTCATATATGGTGGTTACAAAAAACACAGGTATGATACAGTGTGGATTAGAATTTATTAGCTTACAATAATGTGGATTTGAATTTATTAGGCAGTATTGTCTCAGAGCATGTCACTTAAGTTATCAAGTAAAACACAATGCTACAAATTTCAGAACTGTTTTAATACTACTCTAGAGAACTTCTGTAATGTAGATGTCATGATCTGCAAAGAAAGCTGCATCTACCTCAGCTTAAAATGTAGGTCTCGATTCTGTAATTGACTAGTGTTGAATTTATGTTTTTAAATTACAGAATTAGGGTCTGACATTTAGGTGAAGTAAGTTTAGCTAATTATATGTTGAATGTTTTTTTTGTTAACCCTCGATGATGATGCCATGCAGGATGTGTTTTAGATTGTATGATGCCATGCCGGATGTGTTTTAGATTGTATTGTCCACTCTGATTGTACAAAGAACATGCACTTTGTCCTTTGAACCATGCACTTTGTCCTTTGAACCATGCACTTTGTTGTACTTTGATTGTAAATCCTCTGAGCTGCTCCCTTACTTTGCTGGTATAGCTGTAGATATAAGTTAACACAAATGGTACACCAAAATTCCGGGTTTGGCAATCAATTAAGTGAAAAATATATATAAATATTGTACTGATCACCATTAGCATTGGCAAACTGTGTTTCTTTCTTGCATGTGTTAGCCATTTATAATGGTGACCACAACTTTAGGATTGTTTGTTTTTGTGTTTGCTTAGCAGAAGTAACTTTGTTGGACTCGTTTGTGTTTGCTTAGCAGGAGTATATGTAACCATAAAGGAGAGAACAGAACCAAAAGAAACTGAGACAACTTTCTCAGTTGCTTGGACTTTATCTAAGTCTATGGCAATGAACTTCTAGATCATACATCTTAGATATTACCTGGTCCTTGATATATTCTGTGTGTCATTTTCAGGTAATTTACACCAATTAGAGCTAATTACATCCAACACATTTGTTATCACTTGCATTACATTTCTAATGTCCTGCTAACTTCTGTACAGGAGAATGCAAAATATGCAAAGTTCAGAGACAAAGACCAATCGTTGTATATGTAGTATTATGACACCTTGTTCGGCGACATTGTTGCAACCGGTCAGAGGACAAGAGCTGCTAACACATATTCTGCGGTGAATCTAGAAGTAGGTGAAGAGTTTACCGAAGTCATGGGTGACGAAGATGAAGGAAAAGAAGGTAGTGGTGATAGCGATGACAACAACATTCAAAGCCCACCTAATTTGTTTCCATCACCTTCACTAAAATCATCTAAGAGTAGTGGTTTGAAGAGAAAGAGATCTGGAGTTGAGTTTGTGCGGGAAGGTCTTGATAGCCTTGCAGCTGCCATGTCTTATAGGAGCACACAAACAACTGCCGCTACTGATGATGCTGCTTTGAATGCTGCGGTTGACCTTCTAGATAAGATGGAGCTGGTTCCCCCGGGTAGTGAGTTGTACTTCTATGCCAGGAGGTATCTTCTTGAGAAAGGAAATAGGACACTTTTCCTAAAGGCACGCAGCAACGAACTCTGTTATGGTGAGCTTATGTACAATTTTACAAGAAGGGCATGCCCAAATTAAAGTGACAAGATTAGATTTTCATATCTACTTTTGTTTAAAGTAGATCATGTTATTATGTCATGTAATGATGTATGCTATTCTTTCCATATTTTCAACTTGTAATGGATGTATCACATGGTTACAGTGGGCAAATTGTTGGTTTGTAACACATGAAAACAGTACGGTTAACATCAACTAATGCTCTGTGTGTATATATATGAAGCTAGATTTCACAATTCTCATTCAAAAATATCAAAGCCAGTCTTCTGCTATTCATTCACTGAAATGGATCATTTCAACAACAATACTGCTTTCTCACAATATTTTAGTGCAGATTATCAATTCGACCAGTCTTTTAATGCTCCACACAACAATCACAACCAGTCTTTCAATGAGCAGTCTTCAGCTGAATTTTCTAATTTTGGGCAGTCTTCTAACTCCCATTTTCATAATTCTTCTAATGCATTCAATAATTTTGGTCAGTCTTCAAACTATAGTTTTGGAGATTCTTCTAATGCGTACAATTATATTGATCGGTCTGTGAATGCATTTAATCCTTTAGCTGAAGTTTCACACACATTGGAAGAAGAAAATGATGAGGAAAGTGTAGAAAATTTATTTGATTGGCAATTTGTATGTACTGCTGCTGCATACACTTTAGTGTACTACTATGACACATTTGTCCACAAAAAGCCATGTCATACTTCAATTCGCACAGGATCAACATTAATCCGTGAAATATTAGAAGGAAACGATATTCAGTGCTATCAAGATTTTCGTATGAACAAGGTTGCCTTTAAATCATTATGTCATACTTTAGTTGAACGATATGGATTGGTTCCCACGCGCGGAATGTCCAAATATGAGGAGGTTGGTATGTTCCTAATGACTGTTGCTCATGGGACAGGAAATCGTTTAATGCAAGAAATGTTCAATCATTCCGGTGAGACAATAAGTCGACATTTTCATTTTGTTCTCGAAGCGACATGTAGGATGGCAAAGGATTTCATAACTCCGGATCCAAATTATAATCTTGGAGCTGGATATCATAAACCTCAACAGAGTCAATACTATCCATATTTTAAAGCAAGTTTATTTGTGCATGTGCATTATTTTTCAAATATTAACACTATATAATTGTTGTTGTAAATATATTCATATTAATTGCAGAATGCTATAGGAGCTATTGATGGAACTCATTGTTAGATCAGAATTCAATGATCGTCAGAAGCTAGACTCAACTGATCAGGATTGCTGACGTCATCAGTATTGCATGGTCATCAGTATTTGATCAAGCGTCAGTATCTTATTGATCATCAGGATTCCTACTCAGACTATGATCAGGATTGATCATCAGAACTTGAAGCTGATCAGGATTCCGACTTCGAGTTATATTTGGAGTCTAGATAAACATGGAAGTTTATTCTATTTGTTCCTGGTTTGTAGAATGCAGCTATCGATTAAAGATATGTTTCTATCTTTGTTATTGATTAGGACTTATCTTGTTATTGATAGAGAAGCTGTGTGTACTATATAAACACAGTCTTGGTTTCGATTTATGAATTCATTCGAGAGAGAACATAATCGAAGAGAAGCTCTTAAGAACAGAATTTCTTGAGAGAGTTTTTGTAAGCTAGCAGCTCTTAAGAACATCAGAATTTCTTAAGAGAGTTTGTAACAGTTTTATATCAAAGTTAATAAAGTTGTTATTGTTATTGTTATTGATCTTTCATATTTGTGTTATATAAAGTCGAGAATCTTATACAATTGTATTCAACCCCCTTCTACAATTGTTATTTACTGGGCAACAATTGGTATCAGAGCAAACTGATTTAATTCTGAATCAGATACGATCTAAAGATGTCGACAACCAAGTATGAAAGCATGAAGATTCCCATCTTAAAGATATCAGAATATCCTACATGGAGGGTAAAGATGCTGATGTACCTGGAGGCTATGGATCCTGACTACTTGGACATGATTCGTGATGGACCATATATACCAACAAAGTTCGTAGAACGAACAGATACAGTACCAGAACATTATGTGGTCAAAGCTAAAGCTGAATGGACTCCAGAAGAAAAAGCTCATGTACTCAGGGATCCAAAGATAAAGAATATCTTGCATAATAGCCTTGATGCTGTCATGTCAAACAGAGTGATTGCATGCAATTCTTCAAAAGAAATCTGGGATACTTTGGAAACTCAGTGCCAGGGATCTGCATCTGTTAAGAAAAATAGAAGGGCTCTTTTGATTCAAGAATATGAACAATTCGATGCAAGACCTGAAGAGAGCCTGACTGATCTATATGATAGATTTTTGACACTATTGAACAGCTTATCCTTAGTTGACAAAGTATATGAAACTGAAGATTCAAACACCAAATTTCTTAGAGCTTTACCTGAAGAATGGGATACTCAGACCTCAATCATTAGACACCAGTATGATCTGAACATTGTGTCTCTTGATGAGATCTATGGGATGCTAAGAACTCATGATCTTGAAGTTCAACAGAGAAAGAACAAGAAAAGCAGCAAGGCAAAGTCAATTGCTTTGAATGTAGAAGCTAAATCAAAAGGAAAAGCTATGGAGGTCTCTAGAAGGAAAACAAGAGTAGCTGAGTCAGATCCCGACGACTCTTCATCAGATACTGATGGCAATTCTGATGCCAATACTGGTGATGAATCTTCTGATTCAGACATGGAAGAGATGGTTGCTATGATTGTCAGAAACTTCAGAAGGATGAAGTTCAGGAAGAATAGAAGACAAGGCAACTTTCAGAAAAAGACCTTCAAAGCAGACAAAGACAAGTATATCAAAAAGGACAGCAAGGGTAGCAAATTTGACAAATCAAAGGTTAGATGCTACAAGTGTAATGGAATGGGTCACTTTGCTTCTGAATGCAACAAGACAAAGGCACTCATCACATCAAGCAAGGATTGGATGGACTCTTCCTCAGAATCTGATACTGAGGTAGTCAACTATGCGTTAATGGCCAATGCTGATGTAACTGCTGCTCCTGATGATAAGGTACTAAATACTATCTTTGATTTTGATACTGATAATGCTTCTGAGTTAAGACGTTTTCTAAAGTCATTACATATTAGCTTTAGAAGTCAAACTGCTGAGAATACTAGAATCTTATCTGAGATGTCTGACCTTAGAAAGATGAATGAGATATTAGAAGCTGAATTTTCTCGTATGCAAGAAGTACAAAAAGAATGTGATAATGCTAAACACATGCACTTAGAGATGACATCTAAATGTACTTCCCTTGAAAAAGAACTTGAATATGCTAATGAGAAAATCAGAACCTGGACAGACTCTGGTAGGAAATTTCATGAGATTAATACCTCTAAGAATTGGAAAGAGTGTCTAGGATATAAGTCAGATGAAGATAAGAAATTAGCAGAGAAAATTGTCATTGATGAGACAGTCAGTCCAAAGACCTATAGACATGTTATAGACTCAACCAAATCTAAGATTACTCCTGTTAATTTTGTTTTTGGTAAGGATTCCAATTCTACTTTTGAAAAGGGATCTTCTTCTACTCAAGGAATTAAAGTTATAAAGTCTAAACCTGTCATGAACAAAGTCACTAAGAATCTAGGTCTATTGTCTCAGAAACAGCTTAAAGATAAAATCTGTGAGGTTACAGATAAGAAAAAGGAAGCTACTGTTAAGAGAAACAGGAATGGTAAAGTTGGGATCAATAAAGAGAATGGTTATAAATATATCCCAAATGCACCTAGAAAGTGTTGTTTTAACTGTGGTAACTCTAATCATCTTGCTATTGATTGTAAGAAGATTAAAAAGAAGATTGCTGATATTTCTAAATCTGATGTGAGGAATAGATCAGTACTCTATAAACCGCAGAAGTCCTGTTTTCATTGTGGTAGTCTATGGCATTCTATTTATACATGTAAAGAGTATCATGATTTGTACTATAACTTTTATGATCCATTGCCTAAGTTTGAAAGTAGTACAAAGTCTGATAGAACTGAAAATGTCATAGTGAAGCATGCTTTTGTTAATACTGATGCTGACAAAGCAAATCCTGATGGAGTATATCCTGTCAGGACTGCTAAAGTCAGAAAGTCTTCTGCTGCTAAAATTAATAAATTGCATGAGAAAGGAACCCAACATGTATGGGTTCCTAAGTGTTCTAACTAGTGTGTTTCTATTCTGATGCAGGGTAAAAAGAAAAATGTGTTAGTCATGGATAGTGGATGTTCTGTGCACATGACTGGAAACAAAGCCCTGTTATCAGAATATGAGGAAAAAGCTGGCCCAACTGTGTCTTATGGAGATGGCAACATTGGACAAACCTTGGGATATGGCAATATAATCATTGGAAATGTCATCATTGAGAAAGTAGCTCTAGTGAAGGGACTAAAACACAACTTGTTGAGTATTAGTCAAATCACTAACAGAGGTTATCATGTCAATTTCTGTTCCACACATTGTGAAGTAGTCAGTAAAGCAACAGGGAAGATAGCACTAACTGGCTACAGGCATGGTAACATATATGAAGCCAACATTCTCTCAGATACTGATGGCTCCCCTACATGTTTCATCAGTAAAGCTTCAGTAGATGAAAGTTGGAATTGGCACAAGAAGCTTTCTCATCTCAACTTCAGCAACATCAATGAGTTGGTTAAGAAAGAGTTAGTAAGAGGATTACCTAATGTCTTATATACACCTGATGGACTCTGTGATGCATGCCAAAAAGCAAAACAAAGAAGGACATCATTCCAGAGTAAATCAGTATCCTCGATTGAAGAACCATATCACATGCTACATCTTGATCTGTTTGGTCCAGTCAACATCATGTCCATCAGTAAGAAAAGGTACACTCTTGTAATTGTTGATGAATATTCTAGATTCACCTGGGTGTATTTTCTGCATAGAAAAGATGAAACTCCTGAAGTTCTGTTGGATCATGTGAGGATGATTGAGACAACCACAAAGTACAAAGTCAAGATTCTGAGAAGTGATAATGGTACTGAATTTAAGAATTCAAAGATGGAAGAGTTCTGCAAATACAAAGGAATCATTCAACAATTCTCTGCTCCTGGCACACCTCAGCAAAATGGAGTAGTAGAAAGGAAGAATAGAACTCTTATTGAAGCTGGCAGAACTATGTTGGAAGAAGCTAAATTACCTACATATTTCTGGGCAGAAGCAGTCAACACAGCATGCTATACACAAAATCTCACATTGATAAACAGGCATGGTGTCACTCCTTATCAGTCACTCAAGGAGAAGAAACCAAGTCTGAAGCATTTGCATGTGTTTAGCTGTAAATGTTTTGTTCTCAGAACTCATCCTGAACAGCTAGGGAAATTTGAAACAAAGGCTGATGAAGGAATATTCATAGGTTATCCTACATCAAGAGCCTTCAGAGTTTTTAATTTGAGAACAAGAACTGTCATGGAGTCAATTCATGTATCTTTTGATGATAAGAAGATAACTGGAATCGTTGAAGACTCGCATGATAGATTGTTATTTGAAAATGAAGCTTCCAAGGAACCTGAAGAAATTGAATCAGATCCTGTCAATTCATCAGATACTGATGGGTCACCAAATCCTGATGACTCACCAGGTACTGATGGTGCTAATACTGATGATGCAAACAACAGTGATACAACTAGTAGTGCTAATGTTGAGGGGGAGCAACGGCATTCAACTACAAGTTCAGAGTCAACTCAATCATCAGAACAGAATTCTTCAGATACTGATTCAAGTGAAGATCCTGATAACACATCAGGAGGGCATAGCAATAATTCAGGGAGAGCTTCAAATCAATCAAATTCTTTCAATCAAGATAACACCAATCCAGGGGGAGCATCTACTTCAAGAAACAATTTGACACCAGCAAGGAAATGGACAAAAGATCATACTCCTGATTTGATAATTGGAGATCCTGATGCAGGTGTTCAAACAAGAAGTGCAACTCAGAATGAATGTTTATATAATAACTTTCTATCCAAGGAGGAGCCTAAAAAAGTTGAAGATGCACTTAAAGATGCTGATTGGGTTACTGCAATGCAAGAAGAACTGAATGAATTTGAAAGGAATGAAGTCTGGAAACTGGTACCAAGACCAAAGAATAGATCAATTGTTGGTACAAAGTGGATTTTCAAGAACAAGACTGATTCTGATGGAGTCATTATCAGAAATAAAGCTAGACTAGTTGCAAAGGGGTATTCCCAACAAGAGGGAATTGACTATGATGAAACTTTTGCTCCTGTTGCAAGACTAGAAGCCATCAGGATATTTCTTGCTTATGCAGCACATAAGAAATTCAAGGTTTTCCAGATGGATGTTAAAAGTGCTTTCTTAAATGGTGAACTGGAGGAAGAAGTTTATGTTGAACAACCTCCTGGTTTCATTGATCCTAAATATCCAGATCATGTCTACAGACTGGATAAGGCACTTTATGGACTAAAGCAAGCTCCAAGAGCATGGTATGAAACCTTAGCTCAATTCTTACTGGAAAGTGGATTCAAAAGAGGTGCAATTGATAAAACTCTATTTTATTTGAATCATGGTAAGAAGTTGCTGTTAGTTCAGATTTATGTTGATGATATCATTTTTGGGTCAACAAACAATAACCTGTGTGAAAAGTTTTCCAAGCTTATGCAGTCAAGATATCAAATGAGCATGATGGGAGAAATGAGTTACTTTCTGGGTCTTCAAGTTAAACAGACCGATGAAGGGATTTTTATTAATCAGTCTAAATACACAAAGAATTTACTGACAAGGTTTAACATGCAAGACAGTACTCCTGCTTCAACTCCCATAGCTACAGCTACCAAACTTGATCCTGATCAAGGTGAAGAGGTAGATGTAACTCACTACAGAGGAATGATTGGCTCTTTATTGTATCTCACTGCCAGTAGACCGGATATCATGTTTGCAACCTGTCTATGTGCAAGATTTCAAGCAAAACCTAGAGAACCACATCTGATTGCAGTCAAAAGAATTTTCAGATATCTCAAAGGCACTCCTTCACTTGGCCTTTGGTATGCAAGGGAATCAGATTTTGGGTTGTGTGGTTATTCAGATGCTGATTTTGCAGGATGAAAAATAGACAGGAAAAGTACTTCAGGAAGTTGTCAGTTTTTGGGTGGAAGACTAGTTTCATGGTTCAGTAAAAAGCAGAAATCTATTTCCACTTCAACTGCAGAAGCTGAGTACATTGCTGCAGGAAGTTGTTGTGCTCAGATAATGTGGATGAGAAATCAGTTGTTAGATTATGGCCTGTCATACTCAAAAATCCCTATTTATTGTGATAACCAAAGTGCTATTGCAATGACAGGAAATCCAGTTCAGCATTCTCTTACTAAACACATAAGTATCAGATATCACTTTATAAGAGAACAGGTTCTGGAAGGAACAATTGAACTTCACTTTGTTCCTACTGATCAACAACTAGCTGATATATTCACCAAGCCACTACCTGAAGCTACTTTCAATAAGTTGGTGAATGAACTTGGAATGATGAATTTTGAGAATTTCTGAGGGAAAGCTACAGAGAGGAAATCCTGATAACTGTCAAATCTGATGGTTATTCAGAAAGGTATGTATCTTTGATCAAATCCTGATAGGACTCAATCCTGACAGGAAGTCAACTGGTCAATCCTGATGTACAGGTCAGTATTTCATTACTTAATTTGTGCCTAATTTTTCGTCAGTATCTACTGATGGACGGTTGAGTTTTAGTAGGACAACTGTATGCGCGCGTGTGTTGCACTATTATAGGTATAACAATACATACACATAAAAGGCGGTGCAGATTTATTTAAATGACACACGTAATCTGTCCACTAATTCTTTGTGCACAAATCATATTTTGCCACCTGTCTTTGAGAGTAATATTTTGTTTTAACAAAATACTTTTTATTGGTCTACATCGTTAATTACTCTCTTATCATCAGTTTTTCGTTTTCTATCTCTCTCTGTGCTTTCATACCCTAATTGCTTCAAATCTTAATTCTCGAGTTTTCAAAAGCATTACAATGGCGTCTTCATCTTTCATGAACAAACAAACAGTAATTCGTGATATTACTTTTGCCACTAATAACTTTGTAGCCATTCTAGACCATCAAGAATTGCCTACTGAGTTCCATATAATTCAAGATTTTCTTACTTCAAGCCCATTGAAGTATGCTTTAACAGAGCCTGCAAGTGTTTCTTTTAAGTCTGTAATGCAGGTTTGGAACACAGTTGTTTTTGGTCAAAGTTCTACAGGAACCATTCTGATGCAGTTCGAATCAAATGGGGTAACTCATCATGTCACCCCTGCTGTTATTGAAGAGGCATTGCATTTGCCTATTCAGGGTGAAAAAGTTCCTAGGGTGATTTCAGACTCTGCTCTATTTGAGTTTGTCAAGAAACTGGGCTACAATGGAGAAGTAAAGAGATATGGAAATCTCTTTAGGACAAAGCTTAAGAAGGAATGGAATTTCTTCTTTGATACAATCAGCCGCTGTTTCCTGAACAAGACATCAAATTTTGATGCTCTTCCATCAGGATCTCTTAAAATTGGGTACTCTCTTATCCATTCTACAGTGTTTGATTATGGGTCTTTTATCTTAAAAGCTTTAAGTGATAGGAAATCAGATAAGTTGGGTTCTGTCTGTTTTCTTAGATTTTTACAGTTGATATTTAATCACTTTTGTCCTAATGTTGTTTTTGAGGATGATGTAGTTCTACCAATCTGTAGAATTACTGAGAATAATATTAAGTCCTTAGTCAACAGTGATAAGGCAAATGGTTTTATAGGAAATGCTTTTATTCCTGATGAGGTTAGGTTTTTCTTACATCAGAAAATGCCTACTCGTTATGGACTACTTTCTAATGCTATGGTACAAGGACCAACCCACCTTGTTCCTGACACAAGCATGCAACCTAAACAGTCTAAACAGTTAACAACCACCTCTACTGTCTCTCAAAAGACTTTAGTTGTAAAATCAAAGAAATCAGCTAGAACTGATGTGTCTGGAAGGCAATCAGGTTCAAAGGATTTTTCCTCTACACCACTCACTAAAAAGAAGATACAAGGGGGTGTACAAGGGGTCCTGGTCAAGAAAGCTGATAAGGTTGTTAAGGATGTTCCTGTGAAAAGGAAGTTAAGGTTGATTGATGAAAGTGATTCAGAGGATGACTTACCTATATCCTCTGTGATGAATGTGAACAAGGAAGTTGCTGATACTGCTACTAAAGCTGTGGTACCTTTATCAAAACCACAAAAGACAAGGAAATTATCAAAGAGCAGGTATCATATTCCTTTGACAGTGCAAATGAAGGATACTGATATTCAGACATCAAATCCTGATGAGTCATCTGCTCCTGATGCTCTAGCAAATCCTGATGTTAGTATTCCTGATGCAACAACAAAAGTTGTCTCTCTATCAGACTCTCCAGCCTCTCCATCTCAGATTAGAGAAATTTCTTGGGAGAAGGTTTCTACAACTGCTTCCTTGGTTGGTCTTACACCTACATCAAAGAAAAAGAGGAATGCAGAAGAGTTAGTCTATCAGAGACAGAAGAAGCTGAAAGGATCAAGCCCACAAGAACCTGAATTTCAGAGTAATTCAGCAGCTACTGTTGATCCTGCCACACAAGAACCACTCAATCAAAGTTTGGGTGAAGGCTTAGCTAGTGGAATGGTCACACAAGAACCATTTTCTCAAAGGGAGAATGAAGACATCAACATTCCAGCTACACAAGAACCATCTTCTCAAAGTGAAGATGCAGGCAAAGCTACAGCTTCTGTTGAAAGATTGGTCGAGAACATTGTCAATGAGGGAAGCACACAAGAACCTTTAACTCAAAGTGTTGAAGCAACTTCTGAACCTCAAGCTCCACAAGAACCATTGGTAGCAAATACTGATGCAAGCATATCAAATCCTGACGATGTTCATCCTGACGCTAGTGGTGCTCCTGATAATGAACCTATTTTGATACAGCCACTTCGTTCAAGACCAATGGATCATCCTATCTCAGAACCACAGGATAAACTGAAAGGTATTGCTATTCCTGATCCTGATATTACTCATGATACTGTTGATGATACTTCTGATGATAGTGATGATGATAATGAGAATCGAAAAGAGAAGGAACAGCTTGCTACAGCACTCAAAATTAGTCTTGGAACTAATTTTGGTTCATCAAGTACATATATGGCTAGCAATGCTTTCATTGGGAAAGATCAGAGACAAGATTTTTCTACTCCTTCCTTTGATCCTGCAGAGGCATTTAGACAGAATGAATGGAACAATTCATGGCACAATTCTGATGAATCTATCAGTTTTTCTTCTGCTATTGAACATGCCTATAATGCAGTGAAGTCTATAGAGAATCAAGACTTGAAGAATCATCTGAAGGCTACAACTCTGTTATCCAAAAGCCTGAAAAGTGAGATTGATTCTATCAAGGGCTCCACTGAAAAAGTGAGGACTGATATCTTTAATAATTTTACAAAGGTGCCTACTACTTTACAACTGAGGGTAGTGGAATCCCAAGTGAAATCTGTTGTTTCAGAACAAACCTCCATCAATCAAAGAATTGATTCTCTGGATATTAAGGTAACTGAAATTCAAACCTCTCTTTCCTTAATTTTGCAATTATTGTCAAATCCTGATGTCAAAAAGGGGGAGAAGGTTATTCAGACAAAATGTACACCTGATCTAGTATTAAGAAATAATGATGATGATACTGGAGATGATGGTGGTGACAAAGCGATACAAGGAGAAACCTCTGATGTTGTTGTTATGAAGACAATCCAAACTTCTCAAAGTCAAACAACGCAGTCAACTCATGTTTCTGATTCTAGAGTTAAGACAGTAAGAACATTGGTGCAATCTCAGATCCTGACGGAAGATCAAATCCTGACACCTGGTCATGGACAAATTCTTGCTACAATTCCTGAAGGTGATGAAGATGTGATTATTGATAATCCTGAAGATGCATCAAATTTATTCCAGAAGTTTTCTACAAAAGACGGCAGAATTGTTACTCTATATCACACTGATAAAAGAGTTCAACAATTATATGCAAGAAAAGCACTCTCTACAGCAAGTGAAGAATATCCAGATCTCTCACATGAAGAATTCTTGAGACTACAAAGAGAGACAATGGAAAGCTATACTGCTCCTGCTAGAGGTAGAGGAAGCAGAGGTAGGAGAGGTGCTAGAAGAAGTAAAAGAGGTTCTTCAACTCAAATAGTACCTAGACAGACAAGGTCTAGAGGGTTAAGAATTGAAGAAATTCCTGAACCTATTCAAACTCTAGTAGTTCCTGACAGATCTACTTTTGGTGATGATGGAATTGTTGAAGAAGAACCTGAATTGAGAAGAAAATCAAGTAAATCAACTCTCAGCAATACAAATCAAATTGAAGATTCTAATCCTGACAATATTCAAGATCCTGACGAATCTGAAATTCTGCAAGAGGTTGATTTGATAATCTTATCTACTGTTGTTGATTGTCACAACAAAGAAGTAGATGAAGAAGAAGAAGCCATAAGAAGAGATATTACAAAGAGAACATATGAAGATTTTAATCTCTATCTACAAAGGCTTAAAGTTTCAAATGAAAGAAAATGGAGAAATTCAAGCAGACAAGAATCTTTACTTGAAAGAAGCTACGCTCATGAAAAGGAGAAATACAAGAAGTGGAAACATATTAGCACATTAAGTTGTGATACACCTATCAATTTTCAGTCTGGTGGAATTATTACAAGCGCTTCAAGTGTTGTTGATTTATCTGAGATGGTTAGATCAAAAGCACTCTGGTTAAAGATGTTTTCAAATCTGAAGCAATTGTCAAGTAATTCAAGAGGAGGTATTGGACACAGAGATGGTGAATATCTGAATATGTCATATGTTGATCCTTACTCCTTGACAGAAATTGGAGGTACTTTAACTTCTGAAAACCTGAACAATTTATTAGCTGTTGATATAGTTATAGATTGTCATGATGGTTTTGAAAAGAAAGAAAAGCTTCTGTACTTCATGAAAGATGGTAGTGTGAAGATTCTATTTATTCAAGATCTGCTGATGAAAACTACACAGGAACTGAAATATGTTCACTATCTGTTAAGATGGAAGAACCAAGTGTACAAAGTATGGGCTGACATGATTTTGTCAACTATAAGAAGAAGACTGGATGGAAACAGTAATTTCGATGGTAATTATATTCCCATGTACTTAAATCAAAGAGGTCAGGATGTGGAAATGCAAAGAGGTACTGCTGTTAAAGAAGTAACTTTTGGTATGACCCAACTTACTCTCAATCCTGATGGGAAGGAAATTGCTTATCTTTTGCTTGAAGAGCACAGTCTACAGAAAAGCTCCATACAGAATCTCAGAGCAGCTATCTACCAGATTAATGAGGAAGATGAAGAACTCAGAAATCTTAAGGAAAGACTGATTCAAATTCTTGAAGAAAAAGAAGAAAGTTTATTATCCAACTTCTTGAAGATGAATCTGTTCTATCACAAAGCTTAAACAGATAAGTTGTTTCTGAAGATACTCGTACATTTTGATACATGTTTTTGACATCATTGAATATTTGAAATCTATACTTTATTTCACAAAGTATGAGATTGGGGGAGATTGTTAGATCAGAATTCAATGATCGTCAGAAGCTAGACTCAACTGATCAGGATTGCTGACGTCATCAGTATTGCATGGTCATCAGTATTTGATCAAGCGTCAGTATCTTATTGATCATCAGGATTCCTACTCAGACTATGATCAGGATTGATCATCAGAACTTGAAGCTGATCAGGATTCCGACTTCGAGTTATATTTGGAGTCTAGATAAACATGGAAGTTTATTCTATTTGTTCCTGGTTTGTAGAATGCAGCTATCGATTAAAGATATGTTTCTATCTTTGTTATTGATTAGGACTTATCTTGTTATTGATAGAGAAGCTGTGTGTACTATATAAACACAGTCTTGGTTTCGATTTATGAATTCATTCGAGAGAGAACATAATCGAAGAGAAGCTCTTAAGAACAGAATTTCTTGAGAGAGTTTTTGTAAGCTAGCAGCTCTTAAGAACATCAGAATTTCTTAAGAGAGTTTGTAACAGTTTTATATCAAAGTTAATAAAGCTGTTATTGTTATTGTTATTGATCTTTCATATTTGTGTTATATAAAGTCGAGAATCTTATACAATTGTATTCAACCCCCTTCTACAATTGTTATTTACTGGGCAACACTCATATTAAATATCGGATACAAGAATCAGAGCGTACACCTTATTTTGGTCGAAAAGGATATGCTACTCAAAATATTCTTGCATTGTGTGATTTTAACCTGTGTTTTACTTTTGCATGGGCGGGTTGGGAAGGCGGAGCACACGACAGCCGCATCTTAAATGAGGCTAAAAGTAGAACTGAGCTTAACTTTCCACATCCAACTGGAAATAAATTTTATCTTGTGGACGCAGGTTATCCACACAAAAGAGGATATATGGCTCCGTACAAAGGTGCAAGGGTAAGATACCAAATCCAAGATTTTCGTCGGGCTCGAGGTACTGCACGTGCACCTCGAAATGCAAAAGAAAAATTTAATCACCTAAATTCTTCATGTAGAATGGTTATCGAGCGAACATTTGGAGTTTGGAAAGCTAGATTTGCCATTTTAGAAAATATGCCAATGTATTCCATAGATACACAGACCGATATCGTTTTGGCTACAATGACGATTCATAATTACATTCGAAAGTCAAATACAGAAGATAGTGCGTTTGAAAATGCTGAAAGTGAAACTTACTTTCTTGACAATTCTACTTCGAGAAGTAATGAGGATACAGAAACTGAAAGCGAGACTGATGTCGATAATATGTGGATTGCAAAACGTGATGAGATTGCTGCTCAAATTCCATAAATGTTGTAATTTTTCGCTTTTTATATATTTAAAATCTCATGTATTGAAATTCATGTACTGAATTAAAAGTTTTTTTCCAATAGTTTTTTAAGCTTATAAGTTATAATTACCAAACACTTCATTAACTTATAAGTACATTTATCCAAACACCTAAATTAACTTAAAAATCATAATTTACTTATCACTTATACTACACTTATTACTTTTAAAGCATAAGTTACTTATTTTAAGTTACCCCAAACGGGCCCATTATCTCCAAACATATAATTTCTCATCTCCTGTAATCACAACTTTGTTGCTGCATTGGTTGTATGAATCCTATGATGCTACAACTTACATAGACCAACAACGAAAGGTATCTCTTTCTTCTTTACAATATGTATGTATATCTGTATGTATTGAAAATGGTACTCAAATTTGATTTTAAAGCTTTATATGTGTATGATTTCTATTCTCTAATAGCTTTAAATTAATCATCTACTGCATATTTGCAATTTTAAATTTATTTTTTATTTTGATGTATAGTTATGTTGTATACAGGGGTTGTGGCGTATTGATAAGAACTAACCAAGCTTTAATTTGTTTCGAGGTTTTGTCTTTGTTTTTAATTATAGTTTTAGGTTTCAATTGGAACTGAAATTATAGTAGCATAAGCGGAATCAGCTATGCTATATTGATATGCACTAATGTTGTGTTTGGTTGGGGTGAATGGAATGAAATGGAATGGAATGAATGAAATTAAAGGAAAATAATAGGAGTTGGAGGGAAGATTTGAAAAAAAAATGAGATAGTGCAAAATTGTTATGATAAGAATTGTGAAGAAAATGAATGAGTTAAGGAATTAAGCATTCTATCTCAAAGTGGGGTGTTTAAATTATAATGTAGGTGGTTAAGAATGGAATGAGATAAAGAATGAAAGTTGTGAGTATCTAACTATTTTATACTTTAAATCTCATTCCATTCCATTCCATTCCAATCACCCCAACCAAACACAACATAAATGTACTAACTAGTAGACACTTGACACATAGTTAGAACTTTAGAAGGTCAAGTCATGAGTTATTAGGGGGTTCTACCCTCGTGGCAGCTTCACAGGTGAACCCCGTCTACAAGCCTACTATCCAGGGTGCGTCTGTCTATGTCTGGTGGGGGTATTGCCAGAACCCCTAGAGGCAGTGTCCTACTCAACTACAATCTCCTTAACTTAAGGAGCACGTCTCTATCTTCAAGGAGTCGATTCTAAGTCCATCTCTATCACCTGGGACGAGATAAATACATCAACTATGAGGATATTTATTAAATATACAAGAGATATACATACATAAGCTGAATATATCACTTTATACATGAAAATGAAGGCTTCTAGTGACCTACAAGGAGTAGGACTCTTAAGAGATTATCAAATATTCATCAATCAAGCATATCCAGGAGGCAAATATCTATCAAAACTGTGGCTTATTCATCAAGCAAGGAGTCCAAACCCTAGAGAACTATATATGGACTTGATTCCTATAAATATAGGATATGTAGGCCATTTACAAGGATCCCCCGTCACATTCTCTCTACTAACCTCGAGTAGGAGCACTTGTGACAGACATTTCCGGCAATCCTCCCCTCTATATTGCCCGGAAACCTTGTAAATTCAGTCCAAATACAGCCACAAACACCTCTCGGTTCTAGGCAGTTGAACCCTGGCAGCAACGTGCGAACCTCATTCTGTGCCGGATTCTATGCTCTTGTTCCGTTATTCCAGCAAACCTCCAACTAATTGTTGTACCAAATTCCTCTCACAACACTATTAATTGGTTCTCATGATTTTTCTTGGTGCTTAATTGGTCAATTGACAAAGTGATTTTGATATATTATTGTTACCGGATTTATTTTTCATAGCCTATGCTTGCTCCATGAAGTTTTGATAGGTTATTGTTAGATAACAAGTTTCATAGTATATGCTTGTCTCGTTAATTGATATATCTTATTTGTGAAGGAAAGATAATTGATTTTAGGGTGAGTTGATATTAATTGTGATTGATTAATGGATTTGGATTCCTAGGTTTTCCTTATTTGATTTTAATTGTTAATTAGGTTAAACAAATCTCATCTCAAATCTTATTGTCTAGTTCGTCTGAGTTAATTGTTAGGGTTTCGAAAATACATAGTCTCTGTGGATCGATCTGTGATTGCTACAACTAAACATTGTGAGCTTGCCGTTTACATTATCTTTACACATCAGTGACCCTAATTGGTAAGGGACATGATGGTTGGAGCAAGAATTTTGAACTCAAATATCTAAATTAGTCCAGGTGGACACAATATAAGTAAGGGCTCATTACCCTTGGAGTTGCTCTAAGCAACACATTTTGCCGGACTTAACGTATGCACTTTCATCTCATAAAAACCATATTAATTAACTAATGGACTTGGGCAAAATTATTATAATTTCAACGAAATTATAATGAAAATGATATAAAGACAGTCAAATATTATCCGCAAAACTGAGATTAGCAAAAAAAAAAAAGATGGTATCTGCAAAATTAGTCTATATAGCTTGTTATAAAATGTTTTTGTTTTTTTGAGGGATGTTATAAAACAAACTTTAATATTATTTTATCAAAAAACTTAAAACAACAAACATAATTGTAAATAACTCCATATCAAAAATTAAGGCAGATGAGGCAGAATCCCATTCCCTGAATTTTGAAAAAAACAACAAAAATTTCCACTCAAGAGCAATTGGGCCTATTTAGGTATGACCCAGTAAATCAGGCCCAAATTTATTCCTGTTCAGGTCAAGTAAATTTTACAGGCTTTCGTCTAATAATTAAACAAATAGTATCTCCAAGTCCAATACTTAAAAAAAAAACATTATCTCCAAACAAATAATAATTTCTCATATCCTGTAATCACAACTCTGTTGCTGCATTGGTTGTCTGAATCCTATGATGCTACAACTTACATACACCAACAACGAAAGGTATCCCTTTCTTCTTTACAATATGTATGTATATCTGTATGTAATGAAAATGGTACTAAATTTTGATTTTAAAGCTTTTTGTATATGATTTCTATTCTCTAATAGCTTTAAATTAATCATCTACTGCATATTTGCAATTTTAAATTTATTTTTTATTTTGATGTATACAGGGGTTGTGGCGTATTCATAAGAACTAACCAAGCCTGCCTTAATTTGTTTCGAGGTTTTGTCTTTGTTTTTAATTTTAGTTTTAGGTTTTAATTGGAACTGAAATTATAGTAGCATAAGCGGAATCAGCTATGCTATATTGCTATGCACTAAATGTACTAACTAGTAGACAGACACTTGAGACATAGTTACAACTTAGAAGTTTGGTACGGGGTATTGAGTTTGTTTTTGTTTTCTGTAATATCATTTGACATTAAGATTGTAGGAATGTCAGCAACTTGTACCATAAGGAGTAGTATCATATAATGATTCAAGCATCTAACATGATCATGTTTGCGGTTTCTGTTGGTTCAGTTGAGTTGCTTCATAAGCCATGTTATGTACTTTGGGCCTCTTTTAATAGGTTTTTTTGTTATTATGATTTTTTCTGAGAACACCTGGTATTACTTGGGTTTGTTCTAAATGAATTGTGGCCTTTTGCAGTGTAAGGTTTGATATGCATGTTTTTCTAAAGGATTAACTGGCTTTCTTCAGTATGCTACGATTTTTCTTCACATACAAACCTAAGCTACTCTTGGTTCTTCTTTTGCCTCCCAGCATCCTTGGTTTGTAGCATTTAGTGGTTTAGCTTAATCGTGATGGCTTTTGCTACTAGAATTTTGGCATCCTTTCATACTTCTTCATTTGGGGAAACTCAGGTTAGTTAACGTTCCGTTGCCATTTATCACGTCTTACTATAGATATACTTTGATAACAGTTTTGTATTTGCTTTCTAGCCTGGGTTAAACAAAGTGAAAGTTTTACCTTTAAGAAAATGCACAGTCGTTTGCAAGCTAAAGAACCCATTCCCCGTTGTCTTGACTGCACATGTGAGTAAAGACTCTTTAATAGAGCCTTCTTGTACTATTTTTATACTCATGATATGCACCATTTGAAATTGTATAGTAACGACCCAGCATTTCAAGTTTCCTAACACATATCTTAATCTATAGGCGATTGGCAATTCCTCTTTGCAGAGCTCTCCTACAAACAATACTAAACCTTTAAAAGCAGCTGAAATGTAAGTTCTTTTATTTTATGCTTTGATAAGTTATGTCCACTTATCAAAATTATCTGTTTTCCACAATTATGATCAATTGCAAAAATAATTTTGTCATTCCTCAACATCTTCATAAATTTGGAGTCTAAAATTCCTAATAGAGAATGTATAGCTGTTATAAATTACACAGTCAGTGTATTTTCAGTTATATATATCATCATTTTTGATGATGTTTAATTTGTATCAGATGGTTAATGGTAACTCTTGAATTATAGTTTCTTAAAAGAAAATTAGACGTGATAAGGTTTTTTTGTACTGACCAAAGGAAATTGATCAAGAAGGTGGGAAAGCAAGAGCACCACTTGTGGAGTAAGAGAGATTCTTCAGGTTCTGGACAAAAAGCACTTAACCTTGTTCGTATTGTAAGTATGGCTACTTGATAGTTCTTTGTTTTTGCCAAGTTACTGTAGTCAATTCTTAAGGTATGTAATTAGCCATTTATGTGGGATGGATTCATATTTCGCTGGGATGTGGCTGCATGTATTGGCATAAATTAATTCTGATGTGAACCTTAATCTGTTAGGTATCAGGACTCCCAAATGAGAAAGAGGCTGTTTATGGAGCATTAGATAAATGGACAGCTTGGGAACCAGAGTTTCCATTAATAGCTGCAGCTAAGGCTCTACAAATCTTAAAGAAGAGAAATCAGTGGACACGAGTTATACAAGTATGATACTGTGTGAAATTGCACTTATAGGTTTGGGATGTCATACTTTTAAATTTCTAAGTGTTACTTCTATGTTTATATTCCGTAAGTTGGCCACTCAAGTTTTTATATCAATTTCTTATTTTAGTTCCTGGAATTTGATGGTGGTGTGACTTGTGTTACCCGAGATCACTTATAAGTTATAACAATCTTTTCCATCTTTGGTCAATTATTTAGAGGCAGATTTTGAGCTGGCATCAATTGGGAAGCTAAACTTTTCCACCATTAACTTCGCTTTATATGTTTGTTCAGTTCAGAAGATCCAATATTTTGGTCTTTAGTCATTGATTAAAATTTAAACATGTATATTCTATTTTAACCAACAAAAAAGAATGAAATAATATTGGTATACTACATAGAGTATATCTAGTCTCTAGCTCCACCTTGAAAATGTTAGTTGGTACTTTCACACTGAATCCTATAGTACGGAGTATTTTATCTTCTTAGTGATATATTGAAAAAGGCTGTATGAGGTTTAAACATATGGTTGAAATTAGTGCTTGGTTGTTTATCTCAACAACTGTTCTGTGGTCTAGCTGGGTGTATGAAATGTTAAAGTCTGTGGTTTCATAATGTGCTATATGATCCTTTCTGTATTGATGATGTCCAAATAAAGTTTAAGGAGAATACTAATGTCAAATATGTAACCGTTTTGGAGGTTTAAATGTTATGATAAAGAATCATTAGGATTAAATATGATTGCTGATAATTACTGCTGTCCTCCTGCGCAGGTTGCTAAGTGGATGCTCGGGAAAGGTCAAGGAATGACTATGGGAACTTTTGACACCCTCTTACTAGCTTTCGACATGGATGGTAGGGTTGACGAAGCAGAATCATTCTGGAACATGATTTTACATACACACACTCGCTCAATATCGAAGCGGTTATTTTCTCGAATGATATGCTTATATGATCACCACAAGAATCCAGATAAGGTTATAGAGGTATTTAAATACACCACCTAATTTAAATGTCATTTCTGCTTCATTAAAGGTTTTCTATTCAGTACTTCGCATCTATGTTTTGAGTTGCTAGATGTTATTGGAGAATATCTGCTGCACATTCAGAGTATGAACCTCTTTTGTCAGAAATGGTCATTTTGATCATAAAAATCCTTTTTAGGTATTTGCTGACATGGAGGAATTGGGTGTAAAACCAGATGAGGATACGACCAAAAAAGTTGCTCATGCCTTTCGAAAACAAGGTCAAGAAGATAAGCAGAAGGAAGTTATTAAAAAGTACCTGGGTAGATGGAAGTACATCCACTTTAACGGTGAACGGGTTAGAGTAAAAAGAGCCCTGTGGAACGAATAAGCAGGCATTGTCTATGCATTTGTAGATTAATTTTGGATATTAACAGAAGTACATATCTGGATGTTCTTAGAATTTAGATGGTTAAAGCTTTGCGTGGTGAAGATCTCAATGGGAATGTTTGCTGTAATTATTATAATGATATTCTCTACGTATTATACCTGACAAAGAAAGCAACTTGTTGATGTTCAGAATTTTCAGCATTTCAGTATAGCGGGCAAGTATAATTCCACAGAAATGATGAATTTTGTTGTCGGATAATTTCATATTAAAAGTTGCGGCTCATTCATATTTCATAATCATGATATATATAACTGTCTTGGACAGGAAATTTCCTTGAGTCAGATGTGTACTATCTCAATCCAATAGCAAAATACAGGTAGAGATCCAAGATCAAGTTCTATGACGTGAAACCGAACCTTTTATATTTAGTTATAACATGGTAGATGAGAGAAACGTAAAATAAAGGCATTCTTTTGTCCACTTTTGAGAAGCAAGTCGTGAAATCCCAAAGTAGAAAACAGAGAAGAATATATTTTAGAAGACAGGTAGCTTGAATTCCAATTTACGTTTTATTATTAACCCTTCTTTGCAATGCAGTTAAACCACCGCCAAAATCTGTGATGTTCTCGTGACATTTTTAACAGCCAATTGAGCTTTCGAATAGCCAGAGAAGGAGGGTTGAGACTTTGAAGGGAGACAGATTTTTCGGACATTTAAAGACTGAATTTATAATTTTAAGAACAAAGATAATAGAAATGTGGACGACAGACACCAAGTACATTCATATTTCATGTTACTATCCTTCTAAAGGCAGTTCTCTTCCTAATCCTAGCAGCGGGCCATTGTAATTTGTAAGTTTGTAAATTAAATTATTTGTTAACATTTGTTTCTCAATTAATTTTATTAGAGAAATTTTGTTTTACAATTTTAAGAAATTTTCAGTTACATTTTCTAATCTTTAAAAATAAGAATATAAGAAACTCAATTACAACAAAGATATATATATATTCACATTTTCAATTTTAGCCCCTTAAAATTTGGTGTTTAAAATTTTATTATATTCAACATATTATTGTACCTAAACAACCAAGTATAGTTCTGTCAAGGAAGAAACTTTGAAGAAACAAGTTAAATTATAAAAATTTGTAAGAGCGAGTTTGTAAAATTTTTGTACACACATAAAAAAAATCTTAAAATAATGAAGATCTGATTAAATTATTTATGAAAAAATCAAGTGACGAAAACCGGAGTTAA
Organism: Heracleum sosnowskyi; assembly: GCA_030848705.1. Lineage (NCBI taxonomy): Eukaryota > Viridiplantae > Streptophyta > Magnoliopsida > Apiales > Apiaceae > Heracleum > Heracleum sosnowskyi. The sequence continues at coordinate 103,533,724 of CM061241.1, read as the reverse complement.
GATATTATGAAGAGAAATGTGATTTATGATATTAAAATATACAGGAAAATGTGATAACAAGGACAATAAATTATTATTTTTTATGATAAATGGGATATTTTATTAGTATAGACACTATTTCAAGTTTACCAAGTTTTAGAAATAAAATGGACTTCCTACTTTAGGGGGCCTTTTTTTTTTAAACGCATGGGGCCTTGATATGAGTGGAGCCGGCCCTGGTAGTGCTCAACAAATACGTCTCTTTGATCCTTTCAAAAGCAAAACTTGGCAGAAATTTTCTGAGGTGAATAAAGTGCATATGAACAAGTACAATAAATTACCCATGATAAAAGATGAGCGACAAAATCTGCATTTATTTTTATACTCCTTTGCACAAGCCAAAGTACAGCAGATGTGCTTATTTGGGAAAAAAAGAAGGGAGTTGGTGGAGGGGAGGGGAGGGGAGGGGTGGGGGCGCTTGGAGAGCTTCAGCTCTCGCAGGATAGGAGACCAACCCTAGCCTAAAGATCCATTCTTGACCTTTAAACCCTAGCTTAGCTCTGTAGTGATTCTGTAAGTTCATTCAGCAGAGATACGACATCTGCTGAAGAATTAAGAAGATACCTAGCACTTGAGCGCTTTCGTCCTACCGTGAAAGAGAAATAATTCTCACTTTTAAGATCAAGGACAGATGAACCCTCATGCACACTTATTTTCTCACGCAATGCAGACCACCAACCAGTTCCATTCCCGTTTCCATTATTGCATAGTTTCTTCTCAGGGGCTGAAAATGGCTGCTTTAAGCTGCTGCTGGATATCTTTGATCCACCCTTGTTTGCAGATGGATGCGGAGCCAATCCATTGACAGGACTGGGTGAATTGACTCTTGATGTACTTGGTGATGGAGCAGGAAGCTCTGGCTCAAAAAAAGTATAGATGTCCTCATCCTGGATAACAAACAGATACATAAAAAGCTATGTCGCTGTGTATACATATAGAAAGACACGAGTCTTTCAATCTATTTCATTAGCAAGTAGTTATTGAGCAGCTTGACTCTTATATATTTACCAATGATAAATTTGAAACTAGCATTGCAATACTTGCAATCTGGAACAGGTCATTGTTTTTCTACGTATCAGCTCATTATGCAAAAGTACAATACTCTATCCTTTTCATTTTAGTAGTCACTTTTAAAGATTTTATGCATATTAAGAAACTTGACTTTGTTTCCCCATTTTTACCTATAATTATTGCATAAACTCAATAGGTATATGAAGAAAATTTAACCTTGAAAATGACAAATAAGAGAGAGCATTGTTGGCAAATGTTCACAAATTTGTTTTGAATGGAGAGATGGACAACTTTTGCGGGACAAAACATTTCATTAAAATGGACTACTAATTTGGGACGGAGGGAGTACTGGCATAAAAATTAAAAAAAAAATCTTTACTTTAATGACAAGGTTTAAGTTGATGGAAAATTTTTCTGTGTTAATCTAAGATTTTGAAACACTACAGCAAAATATTTGTTTTAAAATGCAAGGATCAATTTAGACAACTTTAAAACTTATCCAAGATTGCAACTCTGCAAACGCAATAAAGAGAGAAATCACGGTGACAAATTTCCAGAAATGGTATATCTTGTGCGATAGGATCAGAGAGTATACATTAGAAGAATGAAGAAAATGTATGATATATAGCAAAGGGTAGGATATTTACGCATATGACAAACAACATATACTACAATAATTTAGGTCTTCTCAAACTAAAACATGTTATACCTTTAATTTAGTCTACTAAACAGGAACTTCTGTATTGGCATATAATCACATACCTTTGGCAGAAAGTGTCCTATACACAAAACATAGTCGATAGGTGAGTTAACATCATTGTGATGAACTATTTCCCCCA